>BSEG01000002.1:4800000-6000000 GCA_036245055.1 Diospyros kaki | reverse complement strand
TATTGGCAGGTTCTTTATTTGCTTACATCATTTTAGTGATCATCTAGTTACATATCTCCCGATTTGCCCGTCAGGCTATCTAGATTAACCGTTTAGCCCAACAAGATTTTCATTCTCCCAAAATTGAAAATTATAGATCTCCAATATGATTTATCAAAAACACGACGTTTCCTATTGCAATCTGACATCCTGGCCCATTTGCCATTATCTGCCTCTCTCAGGCACGCCAAAGATTTCTCAAAGACATCTATCCGTAACAATCTTGCTAACTGGAGTGGGTAGGTACTTACGTCTCTCTGGTAATCCTTAGGGAAATTCCCGAAAATCTTAAATCGATTCATCTTTGAAGATCTTTATCCAGATCATGTTAATTGGCTTTAATCATTTCTTATAAAGAGCCGAACCTCAAAAATTTCCCGGGACTCTTTACCTAAAGATACCTTAAATAATGATTTAGGTCTCCATACTGATGCACAAGGCATGACTTATCTGCAAGACCTTCGATTCCTCAAACCTACCTGGCACATTGAATCGAGGTTGCTAACTTACTACTTATCGTCGGGGTCTTGAACTGGCCATGTTGTACTTCCCAAAATCTCATTTATCGAGAATTTACTGACCCTCACATTTCGATCTTTAGATCTTGCTGACTATCGACGTACGACCATTCGTGACCCCACTATCATACTAGGTATCAAGGTATTCTACTCCTCAAGTCTCGTACTGTTCGTCGTGCCACCCTACTCCCAGGACGACCGTGAATCCTAATATACTTCTTTAAATAGGACACTTAGTTCAATTTCGTTTTGGGTTGATTCTCTGGCCTTGATCAATCACAACTAGTGGCACACCTCGCTCCTAGACCATTGGGACTTAAACCCATACAAGGTACAGACCCTACTGGGCTGTCCCAGATTTTCAGCATCTGATCGTCTCCCAGGCAGTCTGACATGATGCTTCGATCGACGGGCTTCCCGTACCTTATCGCAAGCCATCCTTCAACCATCTGCACGTGGGTCCCTAGATCTAGATCTGTCACTGAGAACACCGAACCAGTAGTGTCATCACGCTGCTAGGGTTCTTATCCCGTCCTTGCGAGTCACATCGGTTACACCACTGCCAGCTCATTGATTCATACGCTATCATTTGACCATCTTCGGTCTCTCGCTTAACTTAATTCGTCGAATCTCTGATCTACACATCCTATTTTCGAGATACTAAATGATACTTGAAATACTTATAATTTGATCCTTACTTTTTTTTTTTTTTTTTTTTTTTTTTTTTTTTTTTAACTAGGTCTTGCCACATTAGACTAATCATCCATGATTCGATCATCCTTAATAACCACAGTTACCTATCATTTCACGCCATGATTCGACTAATAACCTTAAATCAATAGTCTTTAAATCTCTCGGATCCATACTCATGGTTTACCGAGTCATCCTTACACCCGAATCATCAGATCCTAACTTCAAGAGCTAAATTATCTTGACCGGTCGTTCTATTTCTTAGCAAGATTAGATCATCAAGTCAATAACCTCTAAGACTTCAATCGACCATTCCCAAATCTCCAAATAGGGATTTCATTTTACGAATCCTTAGTTTCTTTTCCCTAAGCCTCCATTTCGGGTTTCTACAAACTAGTTCTACCAGATCCTCTAAAGTTTCCAAATTACTATTCCTTAATCTCCAAATAGGGTTTAACTCCGATCTCAACTACATTCGAGTCACTTAGGGCTTCCAAAAAAAAATCTTAAGCTCTGATACCAAGTGTAACAACCCGTTTCTTCAAGGCGTGTTATACCTTAGGAAATTTGGTCTATTTTTTTTTTTTTATCATTACATTATCCCGAAATTCCTTAAGGCCTATCTAGTGTTTAATTTACACACTAGAGATAAATACAATTTACAAAGCGGAAGCTGAATCGAACCTGCTCATGGCAATATATACATGATTAACTAGACAAGTACTTATTACAAACGTTGTTACATAACTCTCGAAACGCAAACAAATGTACATAATCCTTAACTATTCATATCATTACATAACATGGCACATTTCCTTGTTTCCTGACGTCTTGCGTCATCTCACATCATCCATCTCAAAATCATCTCTGCAAGTCCCGACTGGAACGTTGAATGTTCCAGGGGCGAACCCAAGTTAGATGATGAACCATCCAAGTAAGGGTACGTAATGCTATGTCATGAGTGTATGCAATGTCTTTCCTCGTAGGTGTCAACTGCACCCTCATGCTACCCACCATTTTAGCGGCCACCTCTTTCGAAGCCGGGGTGTATGGGTGCACCCTTGGTAAGGCAGCGGTGCCAGTTCGTACTCCCTACGGCCTCATATGCGTGTGATCAATGACGTCAACGTGTAATCATGCATTTCATAGTCATGTATGCATTCTACGTGATAGATACATATCAAAGCATGTCAATATGATGAAAACATTTTCGAGGAAGTACCACTTACCTTTAGACGAATTCCAAGCGCGGTTAACCTCGATTTGCGCGCCTACCTTGATCTGCGTGCCTAGCCTTGATTCTTGCGCCCGATACTCTTATGCCTCAACCTCAAGCTTCTAGGATACCTAGGTCATCACGTTGTTCAAAATTATATCAATATTTATTTTTCCAATTCTCCATAATTTCTTCCTATTTTCTTTATTTTTCTCCTCAAAAATTCTAATAAATACCTACTCAAAATTTTTCCTTGATTTCTCTTCATAATAATTCATAAATAATTAATTCCTATCTCCCAAAAATTTCTAAGGATTTTCCAATACCTTTTCCTACTTTTCATAAGCCTTATTTACTTTGAAAATTACAAAATAACTATTTTCTCCAACATTTTTCCAAATTTTCTTCCACCATAATTCATAAAATAATTTTTCAAGAATTTTAGAAAAAAAATTAGGATTTACCTACGTGGCACGCGCCCCCACGCGCCAAGGCGCGTTTCTGCGAGTGAGGACAGCGCGTGCACTGCACGCGCCTTGTCTTCTCCGGCGAGCTGGTCGCCGGCCGGCGACCGGAATCCTCCAACAAGCACACCCCCTGAAAGCTGGCTTCCAGTCGATCCTAACGCCACCATTTTCAGGCCGAAAGACCTCCGGCAAGGCCCTCGATCGGGCCGTTACAGGTGCGGTCATGGCCGTCCGCCTCCCTTTTCCGATCTGCCTCGAAACACCTTCAAATCACTCCCAAAATTCACGAAAATTTCCAGAATTTCTCTTCTTCGCCCAAGGATCGAAAGCCCCTTATCCCAGACCTCTGATTTGCTCCCATTCGAGAGAAATCCAAAGTAAAATTTTTGATACATTCAGCCATAATCGAACCCCTATTTATACCCGTTTTCGAAGCTTAAACGAGCCATACCCGGTCAAATCGACGCCTCTATCATCCTTACAACCATTTAATGGCCTCAAATCGTGATGATTTCGTGCGAATCGTCCTTCCCAAAAATCCGACGTTCACGGCCATGCTTTGCCATTTTTCTGTCAAATCACAGCCATACTTGGCCGATCTCGACCCAAATCCGACCCTAATCAAACCCCCACGAGGTGGGGCCCATTTTCGTACCCTTTGATGGCCTCAACAGCGCCGCCTGAAGGCTGGCCGGCGATGTCAGTGGGCATGGGCGGCCATGGCAGAGCCTCCTTTTCTGTTATTTACACTTTGACCCCCTGAAAATTTTATTTTACATTTTGGCCCTTAACTTCAAGCCCCTGATCTTTCTAGCACCTTCACTAAGACCCTCAAGATTAATACTTCTCATTTCTCCTTTGAAACTTTCAAAAAATTACCATTTAGACCTCCCTCGGGTAATTTTAGAAAATTACACTTAGGCCCGATTAATTTATTTGACCTCAAACCTACTCGATTCAACCTGAAACCACTTAAGGGTTGTTCTATACATCGAATACTATTCTTTGACACCCTCCGTTGACTTTTTGGACTTTGTTTACAGTAATTCGGTAAAATGGCCTGATTGGCAGCTGTACTTTTACTGTACCGAAAACTGTTCCCGATCTTCTTTCTTTTATCACCAAAAATCATAATTTTAATTGCTCGTTGATACTATACCATTTTCTTGGGCAATCTAGGGTCCGAGGTACTCCCTCTGACTAATTCAGTCGTCCAAAGCTGTGTTAGTGTGCTGTATAGTCTTATTTTTCTCAAATTTCCAATTTGCCCCTTATCAAATATCATTTTATCCTCAAAATTATTCTCGGGCGTTACAATTTCTTTTAGCATTCATTAGTTATATATGTATTACCTGACTACACGCCAACACATTTCACAATGTTAATAAAATCAAGTGTCATTCAACACTCCTATTTGTCTCCTCTTATTTCAATATATGATTTCTCCGAGCTAGTCCTTAGTCTCCTAAGTCGTACCTTGGGTCAGACAAGCTCGGTCAGTTTGCACCCAAGCGTCCGAGTCAATCTTAGCGTGCAGACCTCAAGTCTATCCCAGTTTCTCCCAGGTTGTGTGACTGCACTCTCATCCTGCAATTAAAACACAAAACAAAACAAAATTTATATATATATTTTTTTATTTAGGTGAGAGGTTTATACTCGTCAGTGTACGAGTGTAGTTGTAGTTCAAATTTAAATTTATACTTTCTGGATGAGTCCAGGTCGTCCACTGAGAGATTTATTTTATGGAAAAAGAAAAAGAATGTCACACACACGCACACGCATTTAGATGGATTTATAATAAGATTTTTTTATGATTTTCTTTTTAGATAACAAATACTAGAAAATAAAGTAAGGTAGAAGTTGAAATGAATGCTTAATGTGAGGATATAAAATTGGATAGCACTTGAGTTAAGATAATTTCAGCACCAACCCATTGATTCCCAAATTTTAGCAAACAAGGTTTAGTAACATTAATTTAATTTCAGATATGAGGGTTTGTTACTAAATGCAATTAGAGATGATGATAGTTCTAGTTTAAGCAATCCCTATACATGATATGTTGGATTCTAATTTAAGCAACTACCATAAATCCAATTACAATTAATATACAAAACAACTAAATTAATCATTCGGGTTTGGGTATGATAGCATTTCCAGTTCTAGTAACACTCATGCGTGACATGAAAGTTCTAAGTTAGGCTTACATTTCAATCCAAACCTAGTGATTTTTCAATAATTAAAACTCACTCATATTGAAATTTAAATTAATATTACTCATTTAAAGCGCAGCTTTCTTTGGGAATCATTGGCGTTGGACACTGTCCTTGCCTTAACCCAAGATTAGGTTTAGCTACTCATTTCCATTTAAAAGTTAATTAACAAGAATTTAAATGGCGTAATTTAAATAACAGAATTTAAATGACAAGAATTAAAATAGTGGAAACTAACCGGTCATTCAGGCGGTGGATAATTAAAAGACAAGAATTAAAATTATAGAAATTTAAAGGCATAAACTAACCGGCCATTTAGGCGGTGGATAATAAAGTAATAATAAATGACATGAGAATTTGAAAGAAGAAAGAAATGAAGTAGGATTACAAGAGAAAACAAGAGAGAGAATAAGAGCAATTCTCTAAGAGAAACTCTAAGAACAAAACTAAACTTTGATTCAAGTAATAACAACCTCTCACAAATGCACCAAAGTGAGCTATTTATAGTTCACAAGATGCAATACAAGCCACACAATTATTCAACAAAACATTCACCTAACTAATGGAAGAAAATTAGGTAAAAAACAAAAAATACAAAAGACTTTAGGTGGTGGACTTCTCATAAGAATACAAAAGACTTTAAGTGGTAGACTTCTCATAAGAATACAAAAGACTTTAGGTGATAAAACACTTATAAAAATTCAAAACAAAGAAAAGTCTTCTACAAATTGGGCTTTTTTGAGCCTTTGATTGGTCTTGGGCCTTTCTTATGTTGGATTCTATTTGATAGTTGGGCCAAGTGCACTTGAAACATCCTCTAGACTCCATAGTTAGCCCATGATTTTGAGCAACAATAATGGATAATCCAACGTCTTCGATTTATGCCCCTAATTAACTGTAGAAGTCAGCTTCCTTGTTTCATCCTGTAATAATATGTAATGCAAATAATTATTTATTTTAAGCATAATTATAAAGTCAAAATAGGGATATAATTCATTAAGATTTAGGAAATATTAACCCCTCATCACACCCCCCAACTTGAATATTGCTAGTCCCTTAGTAATCGGATTATACACCAGCCATGATCTAATCGCAATACTTGTATGAATATAAAAATTTCAAATTCGAAACCAAAATACGTAGAGTAGAACATTCAAAATAAGTTGAACATTCAAAACTGTAGAAGTCAGCTTCCTTGTTTCATCCTGTAATAATATGTAATGCAAATAATTATTTATTTTAAGCATAATTATAAAGTCAAAATAGGGATATAATTCATTAAGATTTAGGAAATATTAACCCCTCATCACACCCCCCAACTTGAATATTGCTAGTCCCTTAGTAATCGGATTATACACCAGCCATGATCTAATCGCAATACTTGTATGAATATAAAAATTTCAAATTCGAAACCAAAATACGTAGAGTAGAACATTCAAAATAAGTTGAACATTCAAAATTAGATTTATGGTTAAAGGTCATACAATCTTAGGAATGACAATCAGGATGATCAATACACAGATTTACTCCCTCGAAGTTTTGACTTTAAACCTTACCATGGATTTTTCCTCTAATAAAACGATTCCTCATGTGTACACACAAGGGGGTGCACCGTTATAAGAGTAAATGTAGAACAAGTTCAAAATTGGTGTCATCCCAAATACAAGGAACGTATTGTTATGAAAGAACGGGAAAATTGACATAGCTTCATGATTGGAACAATGTCTTAGATAAATAACTTCTGAATTTAAGCATAATTCCCTACTCCGAACTCGAATCCTGAGATCACATGATTTATAGCATCAAGAGGGACCAAACTGGGTTGTTATGAGGTTAATACGGGTTGTCAAAGAAAATGGGTAAAGTGTGCAAATAGTGTGTCAGGATTTTTTTTTTTTTTACACTAATCTCAAACTGGATATAATGTTTTCTTCAGCATTTGTTTTGAAACACTTATGCTGAATAACTAAGAGAACTTCCATTTTTTTTTTTAAGAAATTACCGAGATAGACTGATTCCTAAAAACACACCAGGTTGGACAAACTTTATATGGTTACAGGTTTAGACGAAGGTAAGGAAAGAAGTTGTGCTAAGAACAGCTCAAATGGGCTAACAATGGTGGTTGATGTAAAGAAATAAAAAGGTTAATAGGCCCAAATTGAAAGAAATTGATCCCCCTATCATACTTCTACAAAACAATGTGACTCAGTTAACTAATTCAGAGTTTGAAATCAGCCAAATTCATCTGCTATTATACTTAACATTCAAAGCAAATTGATGTTTTGAAACTATTGAAAAGATGTGATAAACAATAAAGCGCATTTAGAGTAAGTGTTATTTCACTCAGAATTAACGATTATTAGGCTCAACACTCACTCGGGTAATAGTCTCCACTTTTGTTGAGGGATCATGCAGTGTGCTAATCAGCTAATTACCATTGCCTTTGACTTTATGACCGATAAACCAATTTCTAATTATTGAACACCAATGCATACAAATCATCTATTCTAATTCCATACATATACGTTTTCAAATAAGAAATTAATGCATTCATGATTCATATTGCAAATTCAACTGGCTATCAATGTATAATTCCAAAACATTAGGGATAGCATTATTTAAAGCACATATTTTTTTTTAATTTTTAATTCACACAAAACTACAAACATGCAACTATAACTTCACAGTTAAACATAGATCAGATAATTCATAAATATACCTTACTCCCCCCAACTTGAATTGCAGTAATAAAATAGGGTTGTTAGGAATACCTGTAACTCCATAAGTCCATAGATTTACTGTGAACTGCTAAAACTCAAACAAACAAATGAGCATACCATATATATATTTTTTATATTTTCACACTAAAATAAAATTTTCATGCAAGTCATAAGATAAACAAAATGCGTCTCAAGAGTACAAAAAATACTCCTTACTCAGCCATCTTATCATAGACTCGCCTAACAACATTCCACAGTTTTTTTTTTTTAGAACACAAGAAAAGAAATTTTGTACAAGTCATAGGAGATGCGTCTCAAGAATACACAAAGTACTCCTTACTCAGTCATCTTATCATAGACTTGCCTTATAGGGATAATTCTAAATTAATCGAACCTTTTTGCCGCTTGTTTTTGATTGCTTTAGACCAATCTATCTGAGGCTCATAAGGATCGTGCTGTGGAACATAAGCATGTCATTTCTCTAGCAGCTCCTCAATGGTGGATGCAGAAATAAGAATCTTTCTTGCTGAAGGAGAAATGAACTTTTGGTCCACAGCCTGATCAATAAAAGAGAGCAACCCATCAAAAAAATGATTAACATTTAAAAGTCCAATGGGTTTGATATGGAGATTACTCTTGGCTCAGGAGATTATACAAAAGATTTCTTCAAGTGTTCCAAAACCTCCTGGTAAAGCAATGAAAACGTATGACTGATAAATCTTACAAGTCATGCGCTCAGACATAGAAGTCGTTTCTATAAGTTGACCGCATGTAATCCCAGAAATATGTGGTTCAGCCAAAGGGATTGGCATTACACCTACCACATATGATTTTCCAAAAAGTGCAGCTTGTGAAACATAACCATTATATCCACGACTTCCCCCTCCATATACCAAATTAATCTTTTTCTCTCTTAATTTTTGGTCTAGTTCGCTTGCTGCAAGTGCGTAACAAATCACTCCCAAGTTGAGAGCCACAAAGTACACATATGGTTTTGATTTGACGAACTAACTGGCCTTCCATGTTTGTTTCTTTTGTATGCCCTGGAAAGAGGTTTGGCAATCAAAAGTAGCTATACAACAATTCAACAAGAAATAAATACAATAAAAAATCATGCGTATGCACAAGTAATTGTGATTGTGGCTCACATCTTCTTCTGGTTTTACGTCCAAAAACGGCTTAAACACTTTCTATGAAGTGGGGATAGGCTTCCCATCCAATTTTCTTATAGATTGACAAACATGGTTGTTTTTAGTCAGATTCCCAAGACTATAGCGTTAGTGGTCACTTATGAACTGGGTTCATAAAGCAAGAAGTTCTCTTTGCACTATTTCACATGGATGCGTCTCAAGAGTCAATCGGATATCATCCAATGACTCCTTACTCAGTCCATCCTTTATGAAACTAATTTTATCTTCTCGATTTACGAACATAAACCACACAGATTTGCATCGAGTGTTACAGGTCTAACGAGCACACTTGTGACAACCATTCACTCTTTTAGCTCTTCGTTTCTTCACAAAACTACTCTTTCCTAAGCTTGGGAAGTGCTTAAAATTAGGTGAAGTTTCGCCAGCTAATCGAACTTTTGCTTCGATCAACCAATGAATATCTTCAGGGATGCTATTATACATCAATATCCTAAGTCTTTCACACCTATCAGTATAATTTTTTTTTCAAATTATTCATTGGGAGAGATGGATAGTACTTGCGAATTTTTGAAAGCTAAAGATCCATTTTTTTTTAAACAAGAAAACTCTAATAAGAAGAAAGTAAAGAACTATAAACTTTACAAAAGGGATGAGTGTAACACCCCGTCTCGCCAGGCGTGTCACTATAAGGGTATTCTCAGGATTTTTTTTTTTTTTTTCCTTCAAGCTCACACGCGTGGTGTGTCAAGAACAATCTTCACATGCAGATACAAACCCCGAGAACCCCAGCCTTGCCCGTTTAATTACCAAGATCAATAATCTTAAACTAAACGAGATATTGTACAACGCAGCGGATACATTAATATAAAAAACCATAGTTCTTACATGGTATTTCCTTAACGTAATACAGATCAGATGACAACAATGCTACTATACAGTTGTTCATTTACAACCTGAAATACATACTAAAAACGTCACAACGACTATTAAACTAAGCACCATTGGCCTTCAATCGGCCACATCCTTGCCCTTGCAGCAGTCCCTGGCTGGAACATTAAACGTTCCAGGGGCATAGCCCAGGTCAGATGATAAAACATCTAAGTGACGGTATGAAACAGTTAATACAATGCATAAGAGACACACGAGCATGGCATATTCAGACAAGCAGCAACATGCAAAACACGTCTAACTTGAGAAACTCCCATGACATACTGAATCCCTCGACTGCCCCACTTAACACCCGTTCACCTGGTCTAATGTTAATCCCTCGAGTGCCCCAGTGTGACACCCGTTCACCTGGATTAACATTGTCTCATTCTCAAGTAGACCCCAACCCGTCCCACACAGAAACAACATTGACACGAATATCAACACCCTGATGATATGAAAATCACACGCCATGCACTGACTCTTTTGTAAGTAAAAACAGTTGATACAATATATCACATGTACAAAATACAAATGATGATATGAATACATAAGTGAAATGCTTTCGCAGAACAACCCAAGTTCCGAAGGGTAAAACCGCTCACTAGAACTGACCCCATTTGCGTGTAACCTAAGTTCGGGAGGGTAACACTGTCCACCTGAACCCATTACACACCTTCCAACACATTTTCAAGATATGGTAAAGATAGGATCAGACCACTCACCTCGAATGTATTCAAATCGCCTCGATCCTCGTGCAATGCCTCGATTTGCGTGTCAAATCCCAAATACTTGAACTTATACTCAACCTCGAGCCACAATACTTCCTAAACACCATATTTAATTAAGGAAGCATTAAAATCCATTTTCCTCAATTTTTCATAATTTTCTCTATTTTCTCTATTTTCTCCCAATTTTCACCTTGATAATTCCAAAATAATTATCTCCTCAAATATTTTCTAAAATATTTTAACATGTTAATTCCTAAAATAAATTAACAAAAATAATGGAAGAGGAATTACCGAAAATGCCCTTGTCACCCGCTCTCACGCGCCTAGCGCGTGGGTGCGTGTGGAGGCTGGCGCGTGACTGCACGCGCCACCTTCTTCCTCGTTGAACCAGTCTCCGGCGGTCACTTCGATGGCCGAAATAAGGGCACCGCCTTGAAGCCCTTTGAAATTCGATCCCAACGGCACCAATTTCAGGCCGAAAGGCCACCGAAAAGTGGCCCAAACGGCCAGTTACAGTTGGCTCGCGATGGTCCGCCTAGGGTTTTTCGGTCGTGCTTCGAACGGCCATTAAACGCACACTATTGCTTCCCAAGTTTTCCAGAAACAATGCCCATACCCCAGGGAGCAAAAGCCCTCTATCCCTTACCCTCGATTCTTTTTGAAAATCGATCAATTCGACATTAAAATTCTTCAAGTTTTGACCGCCTTTTATAGCAAAAAATCGGCCGTTTTTCAACCAATCTCCGGCCAAAGCTTGGCCTCCAAGCAAGCCCTAGCAACCTAGCACCTTCCCCGGCCATCCCTTCGCTGAGATCGGCCTCCACGTGCAAAGATTTGCGGCGGCCAAAATCTAGTTGTTGTGTTCACACTATGCAAGTTTGATAATTTGCAGTTTCACCCCTTGATTTTTCAAATGACATTTCTGCCCCCCTCCAAAGCACCCCTGATAAATCCAATTATATCACCATGTTCCACAAGTTTAGTACATCTCGTTTGACCCTCGAAACTCCCAAAACATTACCATTTTGACCTCCCTCGGGCAAAATTAAAAAACTGCACTTAGGCCCGACTGGTCAAATTGACCTTAAATCACTTTGTTTTAATCCGAATTCACTTAAGGGTTGTTGTACACATTAAATATTAGTACTTAACACGTTCTGTTGACTTTTCGAATATCTCTAACGTCGATTCGATTTTCTCAGCCTAGTCGACAGCTGTACC
The DNA here is from genome assembly GCA_036245055.1 of Diospyros kaki. NCBI lineage: Eukaryota > Viridiplantae > Streptophyta > Magnoliopsida > Ericales > Ebenaceae > Diospyros > Diospyros kaki. Next base: position 5,988,110 of record BSEG01000002.1, on the reverse strand, counting down.
AAAAACTGTTCCCGATCCCACTTCTTTCATCACTAAAAATCATACTTCATATCACTTGTCAATACTGTACAATTATCTTTAGCTATCTAAGGTCCGGGTTACTCCCTCTGACTGATTTGATCGTCTAAAACTGCGTTAATGTGCCATATAGCCTTATTCTTTTGCTAATTCCAGTTATACCCTTCCTTAAAAATCATTTATACTCTTAATAACTTCCCGGGTATTACAATGAGAGTACCTGATCGGAGAATAACACAAAGGAGGGTGGCTTGCCTCATACAGATATGGAGTCTCTTATAGAGCAATGGGCATCACTATTCGACACTCAGCTCGAGGTACGCTATAATTGCACTGTAAGACTTAGTGTCGTTTAGCGTCTCATTTTTCAACATTTGGCAGTGTGCCTCTTTCTTTATAGGGCAGTGTGATTGCACTACCCGAGAAGAATGGCTACCACCAGCATCAATTCTGTCTCTCTCAAAATTTTTTATTTTTTATTTTTATTATTTTTCTATTTATTTATTTTTATTTTATTATTATTATTATTATTATTTAGGGGCCCAATAAAATCATATATACCACACAGGATAATATTATCAAGTTAACCAAAATTATTTGCACAACGGATCAATTTCAAACACCAATAAACCTTAAGTACACCTTTCTCCCCAACTTAAATTGCACATTGTCCTCAATCGGCAATAAAAGGATAGAAAATAGGCATACCTGGCGGTCTTCAATGCATGAACTCATATGCAAAATTTTATTTAAACTACACACAGAGAAACACTACTTAAGTAATGCAGAACAGAAACAATTTATATATATATATATTTTTTATATACTTTTTTTTTTAATCTAGAAACATTCATTTAACCTAAATGGAAAGGTGGTCTTTTAACATCAGATTCCCAGACGACATGAAACTGCCTTTATTCATCAGATGATGGTGGGTTATCCAAATCCATAACTCCTTCATTCTTCTCAATACTACTCTGGTATGGTTTCAATCTATGACCATTGACTGTAAGAAGTTGTTCTGACTCCGGATTTTCTATCTCAAATGCCCCATATCCTGAGATGGACTTGATTACAAAGGAGCCAATCCATCGAGACTTCAATTTTCCTGGGAATAGATGCAATCGAGAATCATACAAGGATACCTGTTGTCCTACCTGAAAGCTTTTTCGAATGATGTGCCGATCATGTAACTCTTTCATGCGAACCTTGGCCAATCGTGCATTTTCAAATGCCTCGTTCCGAATTTCCTGAAGCTTATTCAATTGGAGCTTCCTAGAGAGGCCTGCTCCAGTTAAACTTTTGTTGATCTTTTGAATTGCCCAATATGCTTTATGCTCAATTTCCACTGGCAGATGACAAGATTTACCGTATACTAGCCTATAGGGAGACATTCCTAAAATTGTTTTGGAAGCTGTCATGTACGCCCAAAGAGCGTCTACTAATCGTAAGGACCAATCCTTACGATTAGCAGTAACAGTCTTTTCCAATATCCGCTCACTCTCCCTATTGGCTAACTCGGCTTGACCATTGGTTTGGGGATGGTATGGTGTTGCAACCTTGTGCAGTACACCATATTTCTTCATTAATCCTGCCACAATTTTATTACAAAAATAGGAACCCCCATCACTGATGATCGCTCGTGGCATCCCAAATCGACTGAATATGTTTTCTTTCAAGAATTTCACCACAATCCTATGGTCATTTGTTCTAGCCGAGATTGCTTCGACCCATTTGGACACATAGTCGACAGCAAGTAAGATGTATTCATGACCAAATGAATTGACAAATGGGCCCATAAAATCCATACCCTAATAGTCAAAAACTTTTAACACTTGGATCGGATGTAATGGCATCATGTTTCTCCTCGACAGACTTCTTAACCTTTGACATCGATCGCAACTTGAACAAAACTTGTACACATCCTTGAACAGTGTTGGCCAATAAAATCCACTCTGAAAAATTTTTGCAATTGTTTTCTTGACAGAAAAATGGTCCCCACATGCAAGAGTATGACAGAAATTAGTGACACTTTGTTGCTCATGATCGGGTATGCATCTACGGACGATTTGGTCAGGACATTACTTGAAGAGGTAGGGCTCATCCCAAAAGAAGGTTCTGACTTTTCTGAAGAATTTATGCCTATCTAGCTTACTCCAATGGTCTGGGATCAGACCAGTTGCCAGGTAGTTTGCAATGTCGGCATACCAAGGGACAACAGATGATGCATGAATAACATTCACTTCAAATAGATGTTCATAAGGAGAATTGTCATGGATTGGTTTATCAAATTGTGTAAGATTTTGACTTGGAATCCTTGACAAATGGTCAGCCACCACATTCTCTACTCCCTTCTTATCTCTGATTTCAATGTTGAACTCTTGTAGGAGTAAGATCCATCGGAAGAGACGGGGTTCTGCATCTTGCTTTGTGAACAAATACTTCAGAGCAGCATGATCAGTAAAGATGATCACTAGTGACCCTACGAGGTAAGATCGGAACTTGTCCAAGGCAAAGACAACTGCTAGTAACTCTTTCTCTGTAGTGGTGTAATTCTTTTGTGCCTCATTCAGAGTTTTGCTAGCATAGTATAACACATAAGGTTTTTTATCCTTCCTCTTCCCTAACACCGCTCCTACTGCATAATCACTAGCATCGCACATGAGTTCAAATGGAAGGGACCGATCAGGGGACCGAATGATAGGTGCAGGAATGAGTGATTTCTTCAACTTCTCAAAAGCAACTTAACATTCACTGTTCCATTCAAAAGGTATGTCAAGGGCTAGGAGGCGGCATAAAGGTCTGGTTATGGCACTGAATGAAGCGATAAATCGCCTATAAAAACCAACATGGCCAAGAAAAGACCTAACCTCTCTCACGTTCCTTGGGGCGGGTAATTTTTGAATTGACTCAACCTTGGACTGATCAACCTCAATACCCCTAGAAGAAACAATATGTCCCAAAACACTTCCTTGAGTGACCATGAAATGACACTTCTCCCAATTTAGCACTAAATTCGTTTCCTTGCATCGAACTAGAATTTTCTCCAAATTTTCCAGATAACTCTCAAAACTATCCCCGTACACTGAGAAGTCATCCATAAAGACTTCTACCACATTCTCAACCAGTTCACTGAAAATACTCATCATGCATCTTTGAAAGGTTGCAGGGGCATTGCACAGACCAAATGGCATTCGTCTGTAAACAAATGTCCCAAATGGACATGTGAACGTGGTTTTCTCTTGATCCTCTAAGGCAATTTCAATCTGATTGTACCCAGAATACCCATCTAAGAAGTAGTAGAAGGTATGTCCCGCTATTCTCTCTAACACATGATCCAAAAATAGAAGCAGAAAATGATCTTTCCTAGTCACAGAATTGAGCTTCCTGTAATCTATGCACATCCACCATCCAGTCTGGATGCGTGTAGGAATGAGCTCATTGTTCTCTTTTGCTATCACAGTGACTCCTGACTTCTTAGGTACAACTTAAGTTGGACTAACCCATTTGGAATCAGATATAGGGTAGATGATGCCAGCATCTAAGAGCTTCAACACTTCTCCCCTAACCACTTCCTTCATGTTTGGGTTTAACATTCTCTGCATTTGTCTAACCGGCTTTGCATCTTCTTCCAAGAAAATTCTGTGGTACAAATTAAGGGACTAATGCCATGCAGGTCTTCTATAGTCCAACCTAAAACTTCCTTGTGTACCTTTAACAGATTCAGCAATTGTTCCTCATGTTGAGGATTCAGACTTGATGAGATCACCATCGGCAAAGATTCTCCTTCACCTAGGAATGCATACTTAAGGTTGTTTGGCAATGGTTTCCTTTTAGGTGCAAGTAAGCAGCTTAAGACAGATTCAATTTTCTCTCGAGAGCAGTCTTGCTGCTCCAAAAATTCCTCCAACTCAATATTTTCCTGAGCATATTCACAGTTAATGTACTCCTCACTCAATGTCTGTATCAGATCAGCTTCTTCAGTCTCATTCTCCACATCAGGTTGTTTGGAAACCCTAAAAATGTTTGTTTCCAAAGTCATATTTCCAAATAACAATTTCAGGATTCTATTCCTATAGTTAATGATGGCATTTGATGTGGTAAGGAATGGTCGGCCTAAGATGACTGGCACAGGAGGCTGAGGCCCCTGATGTAGATGCGTGTCCAAAACGATGAAGTTCACCGGAAAGTAGAACTTATCGATTTGTACTAGAACATCCTCCACAATTCCTCGTGGAACCTTGACTGATCGATTAGCCAGTTGAAGGGCCACTCTAGTGGGTTTGAGCTCACATAATCCCAATTGTTGATACACACAGTATGGCAACAAATTGACACTAGCTCTTAAATCCAAGAGTGCCTGGTCAATCTTTTAACTTCCTATGATGCATGAAATAGTTGGACAGCCTGGGTCTTTGTATTTGGGAGGAGTTTTCAATTGGAGAATGGCGCTGACTTGCTCGATCAGGAAAGATTTTTCATGCACATTTGTTCTTCTTTTGACAGTGCACAGATCTTTCAAGAATTTTGCATATGAAGGTGTTTGTTTGATTGCATCCAACAGCGGGATGTTGATTCTGTTAGATATGAGCCCTAAAGACCAATTCAAGTGACACAAAGGGACTCGATCTTGCAATTATTTAAATATTATTTAAATGGCAAGTTTATGTTTTTATTTAAACTGCAATATGGTTTAAATTATAAAACATATATCCATTAGTATAATAAGAAGTGGATACCATTCTTAAGTGTTAAGAATACGAGTTAGGGATAATCCACAATTTGTTATACTATAAACATGTTCCTGGCCATAGAATTCCTATCATGGATGATAGCAACTCGTAAAGGCCAGCACATTGTCTTCCTCCTTGTTTCAGTATGAGATACTGAAAGATAAGGTTGGTGAGTCTCGTGCCATTCTGTATGAGCTATAGAAGGAAGATAAGTGGGTGCTCGTTACAAGAACGAGTTCACTGAACGGGACTGTTAACATTAAATCACATGGGTTATTTCTCACGGGTCAATGATTTAATGTTAGCTGCGATTTTACAACTAGTCCTTAGACTTAAGATGACATGGATATCTGTGTATTGGTGGATTAGGATATCAGCGATATTATGTGGTTGTTCTAATCAAGGATAATCATACGTATCTATGTGCCTGATTCAGTGATACATAAGGTATGTGTGCATCAGACATAGAATCTATCACCTCGAGATTTATGAGGAAGATATCTTATGCGATCCAGTAATCACTTGACGATAAATTCTTGGCCGAGGTAATATGACGATGGAATTTGTTCCATATGGGTTGTGTCATAATTTCTCAAGATTGATTTTGGATTTGGTCATATGACAAGATTAAGAGATTCGACCTACTGACCATGATCTCATATCTTGTCGGGATATAGGATGATAGAAGGACCATATTGTATGGTAACGTAGTAAAAGGTTCACAATACCCGCTTCACAATAAATTGGGTAATCATGATATATTGCTAGATGTCACTCATGATTTACGAGAATTAATTGTTGATTATTCTTGTTGCCAATTTATTTGTGAACTCAGAAAGTCCCACCCAAAAGAAATTACTTTCAAAGAGAAAATAAATAAATTAGTAATTTTATAATTACTAATAATAGTGCATTTATTTATTGGATAAATGAGAATAATTAAATAATTATATTATGAATACAATTATTTGATTATTGATTGGGTTGGGCCTTTTGCTAGTACATTAGGCTTGGCCCAATGGCACTATTGGATTCAAATAAATTCCATTGGATTGGGCTTGACCCAATTGCATTAAATGGAATGGACTTGAGAAGCCCAACCCATTTAATAGAGAATGGTTTTTTAATTAGAACTATAAATAGCTCCAAGCTCTTAATTTCTCTCATAAGATGCACTTGGATCATTTTGAGAGTTGAGAGAATTTTGGAAGAATAGTTCTTGAATCCAAGAGGTAAGTTAGAAATTTTTGTGAAAAATTTCTTCTACTTATCTTTCCCTTTGATATTCTTGAATAGAAGTGATTTCGGGTGGACCGACTCGGCATCCTACACTTGGAGGATTATACGGCGGGAAATCTAACGGTGAAATAAGATTTCATCCAAGAGATATTTTTCGTTTATGCCTTCATTTTATTAAACCAGAATTTCTGAAAAACGGGATACCTGTAAACTAAATTTAATTTCCGATGCGCATATGATAAGATCTATGTAACTTAACAGTGGTATCAGAGCCATCGTTTTTTAGTTTTATGATTTTATTCATGTGATTATTGGACATAGAATTAGTATTTTGAAAAATAAAACTTTTTTGGATGAGATCCGAAGAAGAGTTGCATGCCGTCAACGCTCTAGAGCTGATTTGACACTGTTAGACAGTGCTGGAATCAGATTTAGCGCAGCTAGAAGTGTCAAAATTTGTTCCGGGACGGACAAGCAATGCTGGGTGCATCCCGGGGGGCAGCCAGCACGCTGGGTGCGTGCTGGGCGCGCCCAGATGCGCGCCCACGCGTGCAAGGCGCGGGCCTAGCCCGCGCGCGGGCAGGTGTGCGGGCAGGGCCCGCGCACTAGCGCCGCGCGCTGGTGGGTGCACAGGCCCCGCCCGCGCACCACCGCGCGCAGTGGGGGCTGTTGCCCCCTTCCCTTGTCTACCACTGGCAGACATATATATATATTTTATTATTTTTAAATAAAAATAAAAATAAAATAAAATAAATAATAATAATTGTTATTATTATTTTATTTATTTATTTGTTTTATTATTTAAAATAAAAATAAAATATATAATAATAATTGTTATTATTATTTGTTTTATTTATTTGTTTTATTTAAAATAATAATGATAATGAATAAAATAAATAATAGTAATTGTTACTATTATTTTGTTTTATTTATTTGTTTTATTTAAAATAATAATAATAAATAAAATAAATAATAATAATAATAATTGTTATTATTATTTTATTTATTTATTTATTTTATTATTTAAAAATACCAATGTATAATTTGTTATGCAATTGTCCAATAATCATATGATTGCTTATAATATGTTTTTAATTGTTAATAGCATGTTGTGGATGCCTTGTTGCATATCGGTATTGGTCATGGATTTAGGACACTACATGGATGATGTATGTGTGATGTGGATGTATGGATTATTTTATTTAACGGCCTGCGTGCCGGAGGTAGCCGTCTTTTTCATGACGGTTGTAAAATAATTATTTATTACTTTTAATTTTATTGTAAAAGTAGTTTATAGTAAATTGTAAAAGCAATGGATTTACACCAATCAAGGCACGGCTTGGAGTGAAGTCGTTGATGGCAAAATAATCAAGGAAAAGAAGACCCTATATGAAAGGGTTATGCTTGTAATAGTTATAGGCGTTTCCTTATTTATACACCCACGAATGCACCGCACAATTCCAATGGTTGGAATTGCGCTTAGAATGCATGATTGAGTCCATGACCATATCGACTAATTTTATGCAATGTTTATTTACATAGTTGATGTATGTTAAAACGTTGCATGTGAAAAGTGAGACCAATTAATTTAAAAATCTCTCATATTTATAAAATTAAATTGTAACTGATTGGACCTTAAGAGTTAAGACAATCTAATCGGGGCTCTCCATCACGGTAGAAATTGGGGCATTTTAATTCGTGTGTTGATTAGCTATGGATACATAGGGGTTGCACATTGATTAAAATACTTTAATTTCTATTTAAAACATTTGATGAGATGGGGATGCACAAATATCGTGACCCAAGAAACTATTATGTGAGGTATGATTTAACTATGTTCAATTGCCAAGAAACTATTATGTGAGGTACATTGGACTGGGAGTCGAAATATAATATTTGAGCCGTACATAAGATGTACTGGACAAGTGTTGTCCACTTATTGAATTTATTATTCCAAGAATCTATTATGTGAGAGTAATAAATTTAATAGGAATTCAAATACCCACTAGAATTCATACCAATGTGAATTCGCTTTTTCCTTCATTGGGAGTAAGGAATTTAAAAAATTTATTGGGAGGTACTGTTTGATTTAAAGACTAAAATCAGATAGTTAAGAAAATAAGATATCTAATAATCTACTTATTTTCTACAGATACATCAAATGGCTTCACTAAATGCACTTTCTAAATTTATTGACGCAAACCGGCTAACTGGACCAAATTTCAACGATTGGCTTCTAAATTTGAAATTGATTACAAATTTGAAAAAAATCACCTATGTTATGGATAAGCCTATCCCTAGGCCTATTGCTGAGCACATTACTCAGGAGGAAGAGGACATTCTCTTAAAATGGCACGATGATGATCTTGTCGTTAAGAGTTACATCCTGCTTTCTATGAGTACTGAGCTAAAGCGGCAATTTTATAACATGCCAGATTCATATTCGATTATTACTCGCTTACAAGAGTTGTATGGTGAGCAAAGTCGAAGTGCTAGATATGAGATATCTAAATCAATCTTTCGAGCAAAGATGTCTACTAGAGGATCAGTTGGAGACCATGTTCTCAAAATGATCTCCTGGATGGATAAACTGAGTGAATTAGATGCTCCAATGCATCAATATCTTCAAATAGATGCAATTCTTCAGTCTTTGCTAGATTCGTATGGGGGTTTTATTTTAAACTTCTATATGAACAAGATTGAGTGTACCCCGGCGGAACTTATGAATATACTAATAACGGCCCAGGGTACCATGAAAACAGGCACTGTGATGGCTGTGTCCTCTACTAGTAAGACTAGAAAGGGGAAAGGTAAAAAGAAGGTCACCCAAGCAACTAAAGTGATTGAAAAGAAAAAGGAAAAAACTGTTGCCAAAGGAAAATGTTTCCATTGTGGCAAAGAGGGACATTGGAAAAGAAACTGTAAAGATTACCTTAGTTCTTTAAAGAAGGAAGCGACAGGTATGATGATAGTTCATGAGTATTTTTCCATTGCTTACTCTTCTACTTTATGGATTCTAGATTTTGGAGCGACAACTCATGTTTGTGCATCTATACAGGGTCTGGAACAAAGTAGAAGGCTTGCAGATGATGAGATTGTGCTAAAGGTAGCAAACGGGGCAAGAGTTGCAGCCACAGCTATCAGCACTATATCTTTAATTTTATCACATGAACATAGTTTAGTTTTAAACAATTGTTTATGTGTACCTAGAGCTTTTAAGAACATTATTTCTATTCCTGTATTGGTGAAAGAAAATTATGAATTTTCTTTTAAGAATAATATTTGTGAAATTTATTTTAGAAATAAATTGATTGCTACTGGTAATTTTGTCATTGGTCTTTACATTTTGAATGTGACTGTTGATAATAGTGAGCATCTGCATGTATCAAATAATAATAAGAGACCACGTGATAACCCAAATTCTAAAATTTTGTGGCATTACAGATTGGGTCATATAGAGGATGACAGAATCACTAAGTTGGAGAAAGATGGGCTTTTGGGTCCATTAGGTTCTGAACCATATCTAACTTGTGAATCTTGTATCCTTGGAAAGATGACCAAATTGCCTTTTACTGGGCAAGGTATAAGGGTCACAGAATTGTTAGGACTTATACATTCGGATGTGTGTGGGCCTATTAATGTAATAGACCAAGGAGGTTATCAATACTTCATAACTTTTACAGATAATATGTCTAGATATGGATATGTTTATCTCATGAGACATAAATCTGAATCTTTTGAAATGTTCAAAGATTTTAAAGCTGAAGTAGAAAATCAAACTGGTAAAAAGATAAAGGCCTTACGATCAGATCGTGGAGGCGAGTATCTTAGTAACGAGTTTGAAGATTTTCTTAAGGTCTCAGGTATTATTTCACAACGGACCCCACCAGGAACGCCTCAACTGAATGGAGTTTCAGAAAGGAGGAATCGGACTTTATTAGATATGGTCCGAAGTATGTTAAGTTGTACAGACTTACCTTTGTTTCTATGGGGACACGCCCTTCTTACTGCAATATATATCTTAAACAGAGTTTCTTCCAAGTCAGTTCCTAAAACACCACATGAGATATGGTTTGATAGGAAGCCCAGTCTTAAACATGTTAAGATTTGGGGATGTATAGCTTTTGTAAAAAAGCTTAAATCAGATAAACTTGAGACACGATCTTTAAAGGGTAGTTTCGTGGGTTATCCTAAACATACCTTAAGATATGAGTTCTATATTCCTGAACTGCAACAAGTAGTTGTAAGTAGGAATGCCATTTTTCTTGAAAAAGAGTTTATTCAAGAAAGAGGCAATGAAAGGAAAATAGAACTTGGTGAAGGGTTCACCGAGCCTAAAACTATGCCACGAGATGTCCAAGTACCAATTGAGGAGCCAGGGTCGAGTGTTGCACCTCCCATTAGAAGAAGTGAGAGGATACCGCATCAACCTGAGAGATATGGTTTTCTAAATGAACAAGAGTTGTTGTAGGAGACAATGATCACTCAGATGATCCTACCACTTATCAAGAGGCGATATCAGATATCGACTTGAAAAGATGGCTAGAAGCCATGAAATCTGAAATGGATTCCATGTATGAGAACCAAGTCTGGACTCTTGTAGATCCACCAGAAGGTATAATACCTATTGGATGTAAATGGGTCTTCAAGAAAAAGATAGGTTCATATGGAAAGGTAGAGACCTATAAAGCAAGACTTGTGGCAAAAGGTTATCGACAAAGACAAGGGATTGACTATGAAGAAACCTTTTCTCCAGTCATCATGCTTAAATCTATTAGAATTTTACTAGCCATTGCTGCTCATTATGACTATGAGATTTGGCAAATGGATGTGAAAACAACTTTCTTAAATGGTTATATAGATCAGGAAATCTATATGGAACAACCTGAAGGCTTCACACCTAAAGTTAACGCAGGGAAGGTATGCAAGCTTAAGAGATCCATTTATGGTCTTAAGCAAGCATCCAGAAGTTGGAACATCTGTTTTGATGATGAAATCAAATCGTTTGGTTTCATTCAAAATGTTGATGAACCTTGTGTTTATAAAAAGGCTAGTAGGAGTGCAATAGCATTTTTGGTCTTATATGTAGATGATATCTTACTCATTGGGAATGATGTAGGATTGTTGTCAACAATAAAGGTCTGGTTGTCAAGTAAGTTCTCCATGAAAGATTTGGGAGAAGCAGCCTATATTCTTGGTATACGGATCTATAGAGATAGAACCAAGAGAATGATAGGACTCTCCCAAAATAAGTATATAGAAAGAGTGTTGAAGAGGTTTAACATGGAGGATTCCAAAAGAGGACTGTTTCCCTTTAGACATGGAATCCAACTCTCTCGTGATATGTGCCCCAAGACACAAGAAGAGAGAGAATGCATGTCTAGGATTCCTTATGCTTCAGCAATAGGAAGCCTAATGTATGCAATGCTATGTACTAGACCTGATATTACTCATGCTATAAGTGTTACAAGCAGATATCAGTCTAATCCAGGTGAGCAACACTGGATTGCCGTTAAGAATATCCTTAAGTACTCGAAAAGAACTAAGGATTTGATCCTTACTTATGGTGAAGGAGAACTGAAAGTGGAAAGTTACACAGATTCTGATTTTCAATCAGATGTTGATGATAGAAAGTCTATCTCTAGATATGTGTTTACCTGCAACGGAGGAGTATTCAGTTGGAAGAGTTCCAAACAGGATACGACTGCCGATTCTACAACAGAAGCCGAGTATATTACAGCATCGGATGCTGCAAAGGAAGCAGTCTGGGTCAAAAAGTTTGTGACAGAACTTAGAGTGGTTCCTTCTATAAAGTCTGTCATGCCCTTGTTTTACGACAACAATGGAGCCATAGCGCAAGCTAAGGAACCGAGATCTCACCAGAAGTCCAAACATATTGAAAGACACTTCCATCTCATTAGAGAGATCATTGGTAGAAGAGATGTTAATGTGCAGAGAATAGATACATCAGAGAATGCAGCAGATCCACTGACTAAGGCCATGAACTAGAAGCAACTAGATTTTCATCTAGATAGGTGGGGTATGAGATACCACACTGAATGGTCTTAGTGATAGTGGGAGATTGTTAGATATGAGCCCTAAAGACCAATTCAAGTGACACAAAGGAACTCGATCTTGCAATTCTTTAAATATTATTTAAATGGCAAGTTTATGTTTTTATTTAAACTGCAATATGGTTTAAATTATAAAACATATATCCATTAGTATAATAAGAAGTGGATACCATTCTTAAGTGTTAAGAATACGAGTTAGGGATAATCCACAATTTGTTATACTATAAACATGTTCCTGACCATAGAATTCCTATCATGGATGATAGCAACTCGTAAAGGCCAGCACATTGTCTTCCTCCTTGTTTCAGTATGAGATACTGAAAGATAAGGTTGGTGAGTCTCGTGCCATTCTGTATGAGCTATAGAAGGAAGATAAGTGGGTGCTCGTTACAAGAACGAGTTCACTGAACGGGACTGTTAACATTAAATCACATGGGTTATTTCTCACGGGTCAATGATTTAATGTTAGCTGCGATTTTACAACTAGTCCTTAGACCTGAGATGACATGGATATCTGTGTATTGGTGGATTAGGATATCAACGATATTATGTGGTTGTTCTAATCAAGGATAATCATACGTATCTATGTGCCTGATTCAGTGATGCATGAGGTATGTGTGCATCAGACATGGAATCTATCACCTCGAGATTTATGAGGAAGATATCCTATGCGATCCAGTAATCACTTGACGATAAATCCTTGGCCGAGGTAATATGACGATAGAATTTGTTCCATATGGGTTGTGTCATAATTTGTCAAGATTGATTTTGGATTTGATCATATGACAAGATTAAGAGATTCGACCTACTGACCATGATCTCATATCTTGTCGGGATATAAGATGATAGAAGGACCGTATTGTATGGTAACGTAGTAAAAGGTTCACAATACCCACTTCATAATAAATTGGGTAATCATGATATATTGCTAGATGTCACTCATGATTTACGAGAGTTAATTGTTGATTATTCTTGTTGCCAATTTATTTGTGAACCCAGAAAGTCCCACCCAAAAGAAATTACTTTCAAAGAGAAAATAAATAAATTAGTAATTTTATAATTACTAATAATAGTGCATTTATTTATTGGATAAATGAGAATAATTAAATAATTATATTATGAATACAATTATTTGATTATTGATTGGGTTGGGCCTTTTGCTAGTACATTAAGTTTGGCCCAATGGCACTACTGGATTCAAATAAATTCCATTGGATTGGGCTTGACCCAATTGCATTAAATGGAATGGACTTGAGAAGCCCAACCCATTTAATGGAGAATGGTTTTTTAATTGGAACTATAAATAGCTCCAAGCTCTTAATTTCTCTCATAAGATGCACTTGGATCATTTTGAGAGTTGAGAGAATTTTGGAAGAATAGTTCTTGAATCCAAGTGGTAAATTAGAAATTTTTGTGAAAAAATTCTTCTACTTATCTTTCTCTTTGATATTCTTGAATAGAAGTGATTTCGGGTGGACTGACTCGGCATCTTACACTTGGAGGATTATATGGCGGAAAATCTAACGGTGAAATAAGATTTCATCTAAGAGGTATTTTTCGTTTATGCCTTCATTTTATTAGACCATAATTTCTGAAAAACGGGATACCTGTAAACTAAATTTAATTTTCGTTGTGCATATGATAAGATCTATGTAACTCAACAGATTCTCACTTGCTTAAACACTTCATATATATCTTCATTTTATTGCTCTTTTTTTAAGTGATTCAATCTTTGTGGAAAAGGTGATTTGGGCCTGTATTGAATTTGTTTTCCATTTTCTTTTTGTTTTTCATTTTTCTCATTTTTTTCATTTTTCTCATTTTTCTCCATGGTGGATTCATGATCTTTCGGTTCTTCTTCTTCAGCAACAGGTTGGTTTATCCTAGGATCAGTTGGTTTTTCAATTATTCTTCCACTTCTTAGGGCAATCACTGCTTGCACTTGTTCATGAGTGTTGGTTTCACTATTTGAGGTTTCTACCTGGTTGGTTTGTCTAATTGGGTTAGGATTGGTTTGGGATGGAAACCTTACGAGTTCTCTCACACTCAATGTTTGTGTTAACTTGGTCAGCTGGCTCCTAATGTCTTCTACAACTCTATTTGTTTGGTCTTGATTTTTGACAAGCTGAGCAACCTGATTGTTGATGATTGCTTGACTTTGGAAGAACTGGTGCAAGGTATCTTCCAAAGATCTCCTATGAGGAGCTTGGTAAGTATTGGATGTCGAACCTTGATTTTGTTGGAAGGAGTGTTGTTGTGCAGGGAAGGGAGGTTGAGAATGATTTCCATAATCATTTCTCCAAGAAAAATTAGGGTGATTTCTATTATTGGGACGGTATGAATTGTAGTTCTGATTATTCCCATAATAAGCTCAAATCTGATTTTGATTTTGTCTCCCTTCAAAGTTGTGTGAATGATTGTTATTAGTCTGCCCATACAATACCTCCTTGAAAGCAGGTAGGGTAGGACATTCTTCAGTTGAATGATCTGTTGCATCACACACAGCACACTTTACTTCCACTTAATTAACGGACTGCACCTTTTTGGGTTCCATGTTTTCAACTTTCTCGATTAAAGCAGTTAGTCTTGCATTTAAATCGTCACTCTCACTTAGTTGGTATCTCCCTCTAGGTTGTGGATTTTCTCTTGAATCAAGAGCAAATGTTGGACCAATTTCCCAATTCCTTGTATTCTCAACCATTGTGTCAAAGAAGTGAAAAGCTTCTTCTAGAGTCTTCTCATAGAATTCTCCATTGCACATTGTAGAAGCTAGCATTTTCAATTGGGGAGTGAGTGAATCATAAAAGAAACTGACCACTCTCAATTGCTCAAAAGCATGGTGTAGACAAGTGTGAAGAAGGTCCTTAAACCTTTTCCACGCTTGAGCAAAATTTTCATTTGATTTACAGGCAAAGTTCATGATTTGCCTTTGAAGAGTAGCAGTTCTGTTGGCAGGGAAGTATTTTTTTAAGAAAGTTGCTTGCATTTCTCTCCAAGTTCCTATAGATCTAGGTGGGAGAATGCCTAACCACATTTTTGCCTTATCTTTCAGTGAGAATGGAAAGAATTTTAATCTTTTGACATCCTCATTTGTTGTATGGTCCATGCAAGTGCTACATACTTCCTCAAATTCTTTCATATGAGTATATGGATTTTCAGAATCCATGCCATGAAAAGTTGGCAACAATTGGATTGTGCCAAGTTTGAAGTTGAACCTATGATGGTTGATGGGAAGAATTATGTATGAAGGGGTTGTCTGCCTAGGAGGATGAAGATACTCCCTAAGGGATCTGATCATCTCCTGATCAATGGGATTAGGGTCACCGTGGTCGCTACCACGTGCAGACATGTTGTGTGCAAGTGACATGTTCTCGTTGTGTTGAGACATGATTGATTGATACTCTATAGTTCTACCTGACCTAAGTATCATACACCATATACAAACAAAAATAAAGTAAAAAGAAAAAAAAAAGAACAGAGTTACCGTATTTATCAGGAGATGTTTATTCTTTTTTTTTTTTTTGCCTCAATCTCCCTGACAACGGCGCCAAAATTTGACTATACTCTCACCCTGCAATAAACACAAAACAAAACAAAATTTATATATATATATTTTTATTTAGGTGAGAGGTATATACTCGTCAATGTACGAGTGCAGTTGTAGTCCAAATTTAAATTTATACTTTCTGGATGAATCCAGATCGTCTACTGAGAGATTTATTTTATGGCAAAAGCAAAAGAATGTCACACACACGCACACACATTTAGATGGATTGATAATAAGATTTTTTTTATGATTTTGTTTTTAGATAACAAATACTAGAAAATAAAGCAAGGTAGAAGTTGAAATGAATGCTTAATGTGAGGATATAAAATTGGATAGCACTTGAGTTAAGACAATTTTAGCACCAACCCATTGATTCCCAAATTTTAGCAAATAAGGTTTAGTAACATTAATTTAATTTCAGATATGAGGGTTTGTTACTAAATGCAATTAGAGATGATGATAGTTCTAGTTTAAGCAATCCCCATACATGATATGCGAGATTCTAATTTAAGCAACTACCATAAATCCAATTACAATTAATATACAAAACAACTAAATTAATCATCCAGGTTTGGGTATGATAGCATTTCCAGTTCTAGTAACACTCATGCGTGACATGAAAACTCTAAGTTAGGCTTACGTTCCAATCCAAACCTAGTGATTTTTCAATAATTAAAACTCACTCATATTGAAATTTAAATTAATATTACTCATTTAAAGCGCAGCTTTCTTTGGGAATCATTGGCGTTGGACACTGTCCTTGCCTTAACCCAAGATTAGGTTTAGCTACTCATTTCCATTTAAAAGTTAATTAACAAGAATTTAAATGGCGTAATTTAAATAACAGAATTTAAATGACAAGAATTAAAATAGCAGAAACTAACCGGCCATTCAGGCGGTGGATAATTAAAAGACAAGAATTAAAATTGCAGAAATTTAAAGGCATAAACTAACCGGCCACTTAGGCGGTGGATAATAAAATAATAATAAATGACATAAGAATTTAAAAGAAGAAAGAAAGGAAGTAGGATTACAAGAGAAAACAAGAGAGAGAATAAGAGCAATTCTCTAAGAGAAACTCTAAGAACAAAACTAAACTTTGATTCAAGTAATAACAATCTCTCACAAATGCACCAAAGTGAGCTATTTATAGCTCACAAGATGCAATACAAGCCACACAATTATTCAACAAAACATTCACCTAACTAATGGAAGAAAATTAGGTAAAAGACAAAAAATACGAAAGACTTTAGGTGGTGGACTTCTCATAAGAATACAAAAGACTTTAGGTGGTAGACTTCTCATAAGAATACAAAAAACTTTAGGTGATAAAACACTTATAAAAATTCAAAACAAAGAAAAGTCTTCTACAAATTGGGCTTTGTTGGGCCTTTGATTGGTCTTGGGCCTTTCTTATGTTGGATTCTATTTGATAGTTAGGCCAAGTGCACTTGAAACATCTTCTAGACTCCATAGTTAGCCCATGATTTTGAGCAACAATAATGGATAATCTAACGTCTTCGATTTATGCCCCTAATTAACTGTAGAAGTCAGCTTCCTTGTTTCATCCTGTAATAATATGTAATGCAAATAATTATTTATTTTAAGCATAATTATAAAGTCAAAATGGGGATATAATTCATTAAGATTTAGGAAATATTAACCCCTCATCATTGTGCCTTAAGTAAGATAGGCTTAGTCAATTCGTACTGAAACACTCGGGTCAATCCCAGCGTGCGAACCTCAGGTCTATCCCAGTTTCTCTCAAGTTGTGCCATTGGTTAGAAAGGCTCGATCAATACGCACCCGAGCGCCTGGGTCAATCCTTGCGTGCGGATCTCGAGTTTATTCCTATTTCTCTCAAGCCATGCCCTAGGTTAGACGAGTTTGGTCAGTCTAGACTCAAGCACCTATGTTAATCCCGAAGTGCAGACCTTGGGTCCATCCTAATTTCTCTCAAGTCGTGCCCTAGGTCAGACAGGCTCAGTTAGTCTACACCTAGGTGCCCAGGTCAATCAAGACATGTGGACCTTGGGTCCATCTTGGTTTCTCTCAAGTCGTGCCCTAGGTCAGACAGGCTCAGTCAATCCGCACCCAAGTGCCTGGCTCAATCTCGACATGGGGACCTTGGGTCCATCCTGATTTCTCTCAAGACGTGTCCAAGGTCAGACAAGCTCGATTAGTCCGCACCCAAACACTTGGGTTAATCCTAGCGTAAGGACCTAGGGTTTATCCCCAGTATACACGACGTAAAGAAACTTAACAATGCCACAGAAGCAAGCATACTTGCCCGACCTTGTTTTGGAAATAAAATAGAGCGATAAACAATCCAAACATGCAACAAGACTAGATTTACATACCAAGACCGGCAGGGAAAAGAAATAAAAAACCAAACATAGAACAACTAAGGTACTTGAAAAATATCATTCATTTCATTATGGCCAAAATTACAATGTTTGTGCCTACCTACACTATGATAACAAAAATTCAAGTCTACTGCAAAAAGGAAGGGAAAAAAAAAAGTAGAGATAAAACCCAACAACGGGACCAAGGACCAAGAGCAGGCTCGCCTGCAACTTCGACAATCACTCTAGAAGTGAACTCAATAGCCTCGGACTCGCCAGGTTGATGGGCGATCTCTTCAGGCTAGCTTCCCCTGAGCTCTGGCACCTCCGTCAAGACCTCAACTTGAATAGTTGGATTCGCTAAAGACACAAGCTAACCATCCGCGATCTCTTTGAATGCATCATGTAAGAACCCATATTTTCATAACATTGCCACGTAATTTAGGCAAGTTTAGAATACCGAAAAATGGGCTTGACAGTAGTTATAAGTACCGAATCAATTGCAGGGAGTGTCTCGGAGTGAAATTATCTAAGAAAAATGATATGGTCTCGATGAGCTTTCTGAGAGAAGATTTATGGTATCAAAAGAAATCGAATTGAGAATGGTTTTCGGTACAGCTAAAATACAGCTGTCATTTAGGCTACAAAATCGAATCGTCGTATGGGACTTCCGAGAAGTCAACGGAACCCTAGGGGGGCTCCAGTTTTGTATAACGATCAACCCTTCAGTAGTTTTGGGATTAAATGATGGTCCGATGAGGGCACTAGGGCGAAATCGTCACTATCAAGCAACTTTGAAGTTATTAATTTTGCGTTTTCGATATTGTAATACAATTTAATTCAGCTTTTGAGGGTATATTTACAATTAGGGAATTGTATAAGTGAAATAGAGATGAATTTTTAAATTAAAATATGTAATTTTCTATTATTATAGTTTAATATATAGTTTTATATATATGTATAATATGTATCCGTGGCGTGCGTGAGGCCATTCATGGCCATACCCTGCAACCTTCACCCCATGCCCTGTAACTCCAGATCAGCCACGCTCTGCAAGTTTGGAAAGTTTCACATGCAATAGGTGATGGCCATGGCAGGTTTGGGGTACTGGCTTGCCTATAAATAGGAGTAGAAATTGAAGATGAAAGAAGCAAAAATGTAAACACACACACACACACACACACACAGAGAGAGAGAGAGAGAGAGAGAGAGAGTTCGCTAGAGGAAGAAAAGAGAGGCGAAGAGCAATGGTCGAATGGTCGAGGGGTCAAGCAAGAAGTCAGGAGTCGAAGTGGTGGATGGAGGCGCTGTAAGGAAGCAGCTGGAGCAAGCCGAACCAGTTTGCAGCAGCCATGGCCGCAAGCTTCTAGCGAGCAGGCAAGGGTGGCTGGAACGCGAACAATGGCCGCGGCAGAGGAGGCCTTGATAGCAGGAGCCTGGGGATAGCCGGAGTCGGCGCAGTAGGCCACCAAAGCAGCCGACTGAGGATGGAGCGTGGGAGACGACTGGGCGAAGCTGGCCGTGCGCGCATGGCAAGCGGAAGAAGAAGAAACAGAGGAGAGAGGAGGAAGAAGAAGAGAAGAAGAAGAAGAAAAGAAAAAATAAATAAATAAATAAATAAAAGAGAGAGTTGCAGGCGTGCAGGCAGGAAGAAGAAGAAGGAAAAAAAAAGAGAAAGAAAAGAAAAGAAAAGAAAAAAAGAAATGAAAAATGGAAAAAATAGAGAAAAAAGCTAGAAAAATCCCAAAAAATAGGATTTGAAGATTTAGTAATATTCCGGAGATTTTGGTCAAGAAAATGGTTCGAGTACGCGTTTCGAAGTTATGGCACGCATACCGAGGAAGCCAGAAAGGCTAAGTCAAGGTAAGTAAAATTCTTTAGAAAATTTTAAAAAATTCAAGAATATTATTTTATGAATTTTCATAGTGAAATATTTTTGAAAATATTTTATACATATTTAGTTTGGATTTATTGAGGAAACAAATAGGAAGAAATAGAGAGAAAAATAAAGAAAATGAAAGAAATTATGAAAAAATAAGTTTTAATTCTTATTTAAATAAATATGGTGATTAGGATACTTTGAAACTAAAGTTGAAGGGAGTTGTGCGAATTTTGAGGTTGGCATGCAAATCGAGGTAATGCACGAATTTCGAGGCAAGGCGTGAATATCGAGATAGCCCGATAAGTTTGAGAATGTAAGTGGTACTTCCCACTGGATTTAGTTTATAGAAAAATGCTTGGTTTGTGAGTGATTTATGATTAAAAACCTGATCCTCGAGAATATTTTCATCATATTGACATGCCTTGATATGTATCCATCACGTAGACTACAGACATGACATGACTATGAAATGCATATGTACACATTGATATCATTGATCATGAGTATTGTGGCCATAAGGAGTACGAGCTGGCGTTGACCCATACACCCTGGCTTTGAAAGAAATGGCCGCAAAAATAGTGAGTAGCATGAATGGTGCAATTGACCCTTACGATGAGTAAGACATTGCATTCATGCATGAAATACGTTTTCTATACCTTTACTTAGATGATTCATCATCTAACTTGGGTTTTACCCCTAGAATATTCAAACGTTCCAGATGGAGATTGTAGCAGATTCGAGGATAAATGAAGCATGAAATGACACTTAGCAGAGTGCATGAGGAATGAAATGTATGTTATATAGCCCATGTATTTAAATTCTGCTACTTTAAATTCTGAATGTTTTTTAGAAATGATGATGTATAACCTTATTTAGGGTTAATAAGGATGTAAGAATTAATTTATGATTAATGTTAAGATATCAGGTTTGATCTTTGCTTCCGCATTTGATGTGTACAATAATTCTCTTTCGAGATAAATGAATAGGAATTCTGGGACGAATTCAAGGAATGATGTGGTTTAGCATTAGTTTGAAAGAAAAAATTTATTGTTCTAGAATTGTCTAAATTTGTAATGCGCTCGAGAAAGCGGCCCATTACACATCACAAGCAAAGAAGTCGGCCTTAGGAAAGAACACCTGAGCTAGGGACAAGGCCTTCGAGAAACCTTCCAAAAACTAATCAACGACCTCATCCTTCAAGCTCTCAGCCTCACCATGCGCCTTGGCCACCTCACTCTCCAATTGGACGCCCTCAGCTTTGGCCTAGTCAGCGTGAAGAAAGGCAATCGCGAGATCGATTGTCAGCTTCGCCTACTTCTTTACCTTATCCTGGGTGGTAGCCTATGTTGCACGAAAACGGAAACGGGAAACGCGAAAACGGTATTTTTCAAAAAAGTTAGGAAACGGAAATGCGGGGTAAACTGTAATTTTAAAAAATATAGGGGTGTATGTGAAATTAATATATAATTTATATACTATAAATAATATTAAATTATAATTTTGCAAACCTTAGATAAAATATTACAGTATTACCCTATACTACTACCCGCAAGCTTTCAGAAACCCATGCCCTTGCTGTCAATGGCCAATTGCGCCGCTTCCTCCGTCTGCCACTGTCACCGACTCGCCGTCTCTTTTGCTGTCGATGCATCTGTTGCACTCGCCCTCGCCCTCGCCGTCGATCTAGCCTCTCTCACAGTCGATCTCTGCCATCGTTGCTGCCTCTCTCGGTCGCCATTGACGAGTCTCTTGCCCTCAGCCTCACCTTCGTCTCGCCTCTCTCACAGTCGAAGCGTCTCTGCCACAATCGTTCGTTTTTCTCGCAATCGACGAGTCTCTTGTCCTCACCATCGTGTTTGATCTCGTCTCTCTCACTATCGAAGCGTTTCTGCCACCATCGCTCGCTTCTCACCCTCATCGTCGCCTACCGCCGTACACCATCTCTTGCCTCAACTGTCGCTACATACTCCATATCTCGCCTCGCCGTCGACCACCACTGCCTTGCCTCTCGGTGACCATCGTCTTCCTCGCTGCAAGTGAGTGACCGGTCGCTGGAAACGCGTTTCCCACATTTTCTATAAATTGCGAAACAGCCCCCAGAACGTTTCGCAATTTACAAAAACGTTTCGAAGGTCATTTCAGGCCGTCTTCACGTTTCCGAAACGGGAAACGGTTTGGAAACGCCGAAACGACGCTTCTGAGCTGTTTTCGTGCTTCATAGGTGGTAGCCTTGGCGACTTGGACCTTCCCTTTCAGCGACTTAAGCTCCTCCCAAGCTTGGTCTCGCTATTCTAACACATTAATATAATATGTCACATAAAATATAATTAATAATTATTAAATAATATTTTCATTCTTAATAACATTCTCTTCTCAAAAATAGATGTGAGAACTATACAATTAATAATTTACAACAAATACAAAATAAAAATTGAGAATTGAACTAGATAATTAATAATAAATAAAATAAAAATAAGTTGCTATGAGATTAGGATAGAACCATAGGCTCTTGTGCTATAGAGAATTTTGGGTATAGGTCTAACCACCTCAACTCCTTAATTCTAGCATGTTATAGTTATTCATTTCTCTTGATGAGAATGTGAGATTATCGATAAGCAAGATGTTTTGCCAACCATATTTCACTTGTTGGCATTTTGTTGTACTTGTTTCACTCTTGTAAAGAGGCATACTCTGATAATATTGATATCCAACAGCTTTGATACTAACAGTTGACTCTATTACTACCTCGTCTATTGAGTATAATAGAGTAAATGATGATATAATAATAAACATTAGGATGATACTTGAAAATTTGGTTTGGAGAATCTTGATAATACTTCTATAAACAATCTTTTATGGGATTGGATTTTTTCATAGTGAAAATGCCATAACGTGTTAATAAAAATTTGTGGTGCAAAAATGAAAATAAGAATTAATAAGAAAAAGATATCGTGATATAAGTCTATTATTCTTTGCATCCACAATATTCACATAAACTAATTAAATGATGAAATTAAACACTATTTAATTAGAATTTTTTATTTTTATTTGTAATTTGATAATTAGAAATAATTTCAAATTTATATATGTCAAAACAAATATTATTTATTTTCTGAATATTAATATGAATATTGAAACATTTTTTTCATTATTGACTAAATTATTTTATTTTATACATAAATAAATAAAATGACTTTTATGCTCCAATAGTTATTTTTTTAAAAAAAATAAGTCTATCCTAAATTAGATTTTAACTCTCAAAATTATTTTATTTTTTGTTACATAAAATATGAATGTGCACCTTTTATATGAATGTGACAAATTTCTGAATAGTTATTTCTTATTTTTTGTAATAATAGTTATTTGGTATTAACATAAGATGACTTTTACATTCCTGTAAAAATTAAATAATTTTATTATTTTAAAAATAATAATAAAATTATATATTGTTCCCTTCCCTTACATATAATTATTTATTTTTATTTTAAAACAAAAATAAATAAAACAGCATAAATACAGCCACATATCTTTTTAATAACAATAAAAAATAATATATTAAGTCCTTCTATAAGTCAACAATATAAATTATACTTTTTTTTTGTAAGATTTATATAATCCGATCACAATATTATTATTCTTTTTTTAAGTTAAGAGAGTATATATATTTATATATTTATACTTTTAAAATTATTAATTTTTCCTAATTTTCTTCACAAGAAAAAATGAGAAAACAAAGGGCTGTATATATCAGTTTAAAAATTTAGAAAATTTAAAAATAATTTTATTTTATAAGAAAGATATTTGGTCCATTTAATTATAAATAAAAATGAAAAAATTAATTATTTTAGTTGAGTCCATTTAATTATAATTATAACAGAATACAATTATAATTAAATAAAAAATTCAGTTTAATTATAATTAAACAAAAAAATCAATTATAATTATAACAGAATATATATTTACTTGAGTCCATTCAATTATAAAATAAATAAAAAAGGAAAAAATTTAGACAGTCTTTCACTTTCTTCTCTGTTGTTTAATTATTTACTTTTCTATTTAAACACACTTTGGTCTCAGCTTCCCCAATTCATCTCTTTGCCCTTCTCTCCATCGCAGCATCGCCGCCTCCAGCCCCATCGCCGTCGCCGCCTCATAGTGTTCACCGCCTCTAGCTCCATCGCTGATCAGGTTTGTCTCTCTGACACTACTGATTTTGTACTTTTTATATCCGATTTTGTGGTTAGGGTCTCTGATTTTGTATTAGGGTTTTTTGATTTTGTGATTAGGGCCAATTTTTGTGTTTACTTCACTGCCTGACAAGTTTAGATACTCTCTAAGTGGTCTTTATGTCAAATTATTTTAAGTAGAACTACGTGTCAATATCCAACAAATATACATAAGAGTGGTTCACTTGTGACTCCCAAATTTGATTGATAAATTACTCAGTTAACTCCATCATATTGAATTTCATAGCACCAGTTGTAGATAATTAAGAGTTTACTGGACATCTCCACAGAATGCACATTGGAATTGTAGGATTTCTAACTTCGTTTCTCCAATCATGCCCCATATAGTGTTTTTTTTTTTCCTGTTACAGCTAAAGCTTTTTGACTACCTGGGGCGAGTTTGGTATCTTTTGGATTCGAAGTTTTTGATTAGTCTATGAAGATAATAAAATAAAAAAAGAAACTAAATAGTGTTTCTTTGTTGGTTTTTTACTTTAAAAAGTTTTCAATAAAATTAAAAAAATGTTCTTATATATGTTTAAGTTTGTTATTATTTTCATTTACTCTTTTGTCTAAGGACTCCCAGTCCCAGCGTCCCCTTTAGTGTTTTGGGTGATTAAGATCATGGAGGGTACGTAGGTAATGGGAAAAAAGTATAAAAAATAAATATCAAAATAGTAAATAACATTTATTGATATTTGGTTTCTTACTTATGTACGATAATAGTGAAAATAATTTGTTGTGTTTTCCTCCATCATGGAGATTTTGTCTAAACTAAAGGTGTAAATTAGATAATTTGTGTATTTTAAGACATGGATAAGGGGCTGGGACACAAAATGCTATCACAAAATCTATTAAATTCAAATGAGACAATTCAATCCAAGATTTTAGTAAATAAAACATCAATAACTCATTTATCTTACATGAATTTTGGGGCACATGTCGTTCTATACAAAATTTCACTCAAAAACAAAATATTTTAAAAATTCTATCACAAAATCTATTAAACATTACTTTAGTATTAGGAATAGAATAAATATAGACTTAATAATTTATAATTTTCTTATTCTACCTTCATGAATTTTGTATCATGTGTCATGTTTTTATTCTGTTGCTGAGCAGTAACAAAATATTTGTCGCAATGATGGTTAACAAGGAAAATTCCATTGCAATGCCGTCACTGATCAGCAACGAAACGTTTCATAGCAAATCCATCGCTAATCAGCAACAACGGAATAATGCGTCGCAAGTCTGTCACTGAGCAGCGATGGAATGTCCAGTTTCGTTGCTAAGTCAAATAGCTACTAGCATTTTAGCGATGGAACAATTCGTCACTAAACACCATTCTCTTGTTCTGTAGTGCTTGGCCTTGCTGGATTCCATTCTCTTGTTCTCCCATATATGAAGATTTAATTTAATTGTATGTTTGAGATATCCAAGAGGGTATGAAAAAACATTCAGAGACCTTCCCATGTCTTTCTTTTTGTTGGTGGCTGATTAAACATCTTTGAGACAGAAAAAGGCTACAGAGTAACTAAATCCTGCTATCTTCTAGGGCTGGCTCTCTAGAATTGATCTAGTTTAGGTGCATCAACCAAAAGCTGAGCTAATAATTTTTATCACATCTTGAATGCAAAGAAATTCTACTACTGGGGGAAGGTTATGTGGGAGCAAAGTAGCGGCTATAGTAGCCAGATCTTGCCTATGCAACTAGGTTATAGCCTACTGAATTTGCAGCTGTTGCGGATGTGAGTTTGACCAGCCTTGTTGTGGAGGAGATGCTGGATGTCTTTTGCATACTAGACTAGGGAAACGGAGTCTAGTTCCAGCTGCGTGTTCTGCCATTCTTGAGTCTCTCATTACTTGACAAATTGTTTATATTGGTTAGTTGAATTTATATTTAGATAGAGAACATCTTTTGATTAAGGGATGTATTTTCGATGCTACTTTGTGTCTTAAGGATATATTCTGAAAATCAAATTTGCCAATGATGTACGATTCTTGACGTTAGAAGGTCAAAACAGAGCTATATAACTCTGTTTTATTAAGTTGTGGCATTTGTGATTTATGATTCATAGTGACCTAAAGATAAACATGGAGTTGACCATTTTGGTCATATTCTATTGGGTAACTATGTACTTGATCAAAAAAGGAATACATGATTTTGGTCATATCCTTTGTGTATGACCCTTATAATACATACGTGCATTATCTTGCCTAGTTTAAAACAACAACAACAACAACAACAACATATCCAGCCTTTATCCCACTATGTGGGGTTGGCTACATGAATTCTAGACTTCCATGTATTTCTATCGTTTGTCATATCTTCATTTAGATCCATATACTTCATATCGAACTTTAATGTCTCTCTCAAAGTCTTCTTGGGTCTACCTCTACCTCTTTTTGTGACTAATTGTTCCATTTCATCAACTCTCCTCACAGGAGCGTCTCTTAGTCTCCTTCTCACATGACCAAACCATCTTAGTCTAGTCTCTCTCATCTTCTCCTCGATTGGCACGACTCCTACCTTATTATGAATAACTTCATTTCTAATTTTATCCTTTCTTGTATGTCCGCACATCTATCTTAACATCCTCATCTCCGCTGCACTCGTCTTTTGCTCATGCTGGTATTTGACTGCCCAACATTCTGAGCCATACAGCAAAACTGGTCTTATAGCTCTCCTATAAAATTTTCCTTTCAATTTTAATGGGATTTTACCATCATATAACACTCCCGATGCATTTCTCCATTTTAGCTAACCTGCCTTAATTCTATGTGCGACATCCTCGTGAATTTCTCCATCTTTTTGAATCACTGATCCCAAATATCGAAAATGGACTTTTCTTTGTAAGATTTGGTCTTCTAATTTTATTATAACATCATCCACTCTTGCATTTTTACTAAATTTGCATTCCATATATTCTGTTTTCTTTCTACTTAATTTAAATCTCTTATATTCTAAATTGTTTCTCCACAATTCAAGCTTAGTGTTCACTCCTTCTTTTGTTTCATCCACCAACACTATGTCGTCTGCAAATAGCATACACCATGGCACCTCTATCTGAATATCTTTAGTGAGTTCATCCATTACTAAGGCAAATAAGTATGGACTTAGTGCAGAACCTTGATGCAGTCCTATTGTAGTTGTAAATGGTTCAGTATCCCCTCCGCATGTTCTGACTCTTGTCTCTACACCATGATACATGTCCTTAAGGGATTGTATATAGGCTATTTTGACTCCTTTCTTCTCAAAAACTCTCCATAATACTTCTTTAGGGACCCTATCATAGGCCTTTTCTAGATCTATAAACACCATATGTAGGTCCTTCTGGTGATCCCGATACCTTTCCATTAGACGCCTCAGTAAATATATAGCTTCCATTGTTGACCTGCCAGGCATGAAACCAAACTGATTTTCTGACACATTTGTTTCTTTTCTAACTCTCTGCTCTATTATTCTCTCCCAGAGTTTCATGGTATGACTCATTAACTTAATTCCTCTATAATTTTCACAGTTTTGAACATCTTCTTTGTTCTTGTGGTCATTAACTTGCCTAGTTTAAAACGTGTATCATAATTGTTCATGTGGTCATTAAGGCCCCATTGAGGGTAAATCCAACATCCATGACACGAAGTTAGCTGGGTACACCATATATATGTCGGCTTTTTTGCAATTGTGGCCCATTTGTTTAAGCACCAAATTAAAATAAGAAAACTAATCAATGGAGGTATATAGATATATTAATTGTAGATAATCTAGATAGGTTGGGGGTTGGGGTCGACTTGAGGTAAAATAATCTAGATGATGATCAGAAGAAAATATATCAGGTTCATAACTTGTTTTGAGTATGTAATCATCTAGCGCCAGCAAAACTGTATCTCGCTAGAGATCTTTTACACCTTCACAAAAGAGAATAATAATAATATTAATTATACACGTAGATGCTATTATACTCCTTGGGTTTAACTCAACCTCAAAAGCTAGTTGTTAAGGGGAGAGTGTCCAAGAGATTGTAAACCCTACACCAAGAGCCTAAAATTTTGATGTGAGATAAGTCTCATACCTTGTGGTGGACTATTACATAATTGTTAAGGTCTCAGCCTAAGAGAGGGTGAATTCTCCTTGGTGAGGAGAATTAGGGTTAGTTTCGAGAGAGAAAGAGAGAACGAGAGGGAGAGAATTGAGAGTGAGAGAAGGAATAGAGAGAAATTGAGAGTGGAAATAGACTGTAAATTCATCAAAATATTCATGGAGAACTCTTGTTGAGAGGGAAAGGCCCGTATATAGGCTTATCCTCAACTGTTACAACCGCTTAACTCTCTCAGCTCCTACTGTTATTTGTTACAATCTTCAACTAACTATACTAACAACCTCTAACTACCCTAACCACCGTAGGGTCCTGATAATAACCCTAGTTCGGAACTTTCTTGTCCCCAAGAAAGTGAGAAGCCAGCCCATTTTTCCTTTTCTTCCAATCTGCCACGTTGATTAACCCGAGCTGCTGACTGTTACCAGCACTGCCCACCCTACGATTGGATCTCCTCTTTTCTTCAATAGTTTGTAGAGAGAACAACTACGCGGCTTCTTCTGCGACTTCTTCCTTACTTGGAACGTCATCCGGCGTAAGCATTTCTTCCTTTCCGTCTAACATTACCAACTATCTTTTACACTGATGGCCCGATACGTACCAATCTCCACATTTGTAACACTGGCCGGCCCGTCTTTGCTGCTCAAAGATCCTGGATCGGCCTTCGAATAATGGATTTCCCACTGTCGCAAACGGCACAGCCTTGCCCTTCATGTTTTGGCCAAGGTTCCTTGCTTTCCTATGCTCACAGCTGAAAGCTATTTGATTGCTGCGGGCCGAAAGCTGTTGTTTCTTCATCAGGGCTTCCACCCACATCTCCTGTAGCCTAGCCCCTTCAGCCGCCTCCTTCACTGACTTTGGTCGTTGCATCTTGACTGGCGACCTTAATTTGTCACTCAGCCTGCTTATGAAACTTGAAACGAAGTAGGCTGCACTTGCTCCCGGATTCAACGTGGGCAATATCGACTTGAGTTCAAAATTTTCCTGATATTGCTACACTCTGCCCACTTGTTTCAGTTTATTAAATTCTTCAACCACATCCCCCAAATTCTGATCTCCGAATCTCGTACAGAAAGCCTCCACAAATTGTGTCCAACTGTTGTCTTCTTGCGACTCGTACCAATCTTGAAACCAAGAATCGACAATGTCGTTCAAGTAGGCTGCTGCCAGTGTAATCTTCTGCTCCTTTGGGGTATGATAGAGGCGGAATAATTTCACACCTCCGAACCCACACCGCGGGTTGTCCATCGAACATCGGCACGTCCAGCTTAGGCATTGGGAATTGGGGAGGGTATGAAATCGAAGGCGTCACTGACCTCCGACCAACATGCTTATTTCCGACCTCTGCAGCCATCGCTTCTGCCTCCAAGCTTGCGGTTTCCGGAGTTCTTGTTGGTGCGGCCGACTCCTTCCGGCATGCTCGCCTAGTTCCATCGTCCTCCGCCACCAACATTTCCGCCTCCAGATCCACTGCTTCCGCCATTCTTGACGTCGTCCCATGCCCGGACAAAATCAGTTTCGATTGCTCCTTGGGCGGAAATTCAGGTGATATCTTGACGGAGTTTTGGCCCACGAACATGAGCATGAAGCTCTGAATTTGGTCCTTAACTTCTTGAAATTACTCTAAAAATTCCTTCCGCATGCTCGCCATCGTGTGATCCAACTTGCGGTCAATTGTTTGCTCAATCTTCCGTTCAATCGCTCCGTCGATGGCCGCCACCTTCCCTTGGACGTCTGCTACTGCTGCGCTTACTTGCTGGATTTGAAGCTCCATCTGCTTCAATCTTGTGCCATCAGCCATCATTTCTTGCTTGGATTAAATTGCCGTAAGCCAAGATTTAAGCTTCTGGGCACCCTTTCTACAATTCCCACACCCAGCGCCTACTGTCACCCCCTTAAATTTTCCGAATGGGTTGGCTTGGCCTCCCTGTTCGAATCCAAGATCGCCACACTTAGTCGCCTGCGCCTCCTTGTTTGCCTCCAAGGTCTGTTCGTGAACCTCGACTTGTCCTTGGGTCAAACGACTTCAGCCCTCGGATTTTTCGGACCTTCCATGCTTCACGTCGGTCTTGTTTGCCTCACAGTGCTGACCCAACGAAGGTCGTCCAGCCTTCGGATCGGTGGAATTCGGCTGGAATTCTCTGGGTCTGCTTCGTTTACTCGCTACAGTAAGAATCGCCACAAGTCCAACCTGAGTCGGCGAAATTTGGGCTGGATTCCGATCGCTTCAAGGCTGGATTATACCCCCAAGTCGCAGCTCTGATACCAATTTTCAGGGTCTCAGCCTGACAGAGGGTCAATTCTCCTTGGTGAGGAGAATTATGGTTGGTTTTGAGAGAGAAAGAGAGAACGAGAGAGAGAGAGAGAGAGAGAAATTGAGAGAGGGAATAGACTGTAAATTCATCAAAATATTCATGGATACCTCTTGTTGAGAGGGAAAGGCCCTTATATAGGCTTATCCTCAACTGTTACAACAGCTTAACTCTCTCAGCTCCTAGTGTTATTTGTTACAACCTTACAACTAACTATACCAACAGCTTATTGTTACAACCTCTAACTACCCTAACCACCGTAGGGTCCTGACAGATGCAAAAGCTTAAAGATTAGTGTCTTCACCCGATAAAAACTTCAAAAAGAAAACAAAGCAGCAAAACACCACAGCCTTGATGTCTCCACATTCTGCGGCTGATGCTTCAGAGTTCACATTCTGATCTTAGTTGCCTGCGGCCGCTTCTTTCATCATTCTTCTTGCGATCCACCCTCCAGGCCCAGTGCTTTACTCTATCTCCAGCTATGGAGGCCTGCAAATGGGTACAGAATTTAGCATAGTTGGTTTGGTTGCAATGGAACAAATTATTAATGCTTCACCTCTTTGTTCCAGTTTGTCTGATAAATCATCCAGAGTAGGACGCAGGTCTGTAAACCTGTTCCGCACAGCATACCGTACCAAATACCCTGAGAATATAAAAAATGTAAATGCAGAAAGAATCTATAAGCGAACGATACCATATAGACAAGACATCAGATCATCAGTAATATTTATATATATATATAGAGAGAGAGAGAGAGAGAGACCCTAACACCCAAGTGAAATCTGTAACCAGACACCAGGCCCACTGGAATGCCAAACAAATAGTAGCACCCTATGTTCACATATGCAACATAAGCTTGCCAACCTGCTCCAATGGCCACACCTACAAGAAAGATCTCCTCGTTTGCACAAATTAGCAGGACAACACGAGTCGAGTTCTAAAAGAAAGAAAGCAAAATGGAATCGAATTGGTGGGTTGTACCGGAAAGGGTTGGTTGGATGTTGTTGATAACAATACTGGCTCCTAGCAATGGGGTGAGCTTGTACACGAGCTGCTGAACCTCCTTGTTGTCGGAGAACAAGGGCAGATACTGCTTCCGGAAGATGAGCAACACAAGAGCCATGAATAGCCCAACATAAAGCGATGTTGCTGCGGCCACGACCACTGCGAATTTTGCTGTTCTTGGCTGTCCGGCCCCTAGTTCATTTGACACCCTTACGCTGCGCAAATTAATTTCATTGGAATTGGTATTGTAAGAGTGGGCATTATTTTGTTTGTAGAAAGAGCGCGCATGGGTTAATTGGATGTGAACCTTATGCCTACGTTCAATCCGAAGGCTACCATGATTGCCCAGCCCAATATGTTCATGCTGCAAGCAAGAGTACCAAAATGAGAACAAATAATCTATCCACACAATTATTATTGTAACCACGTCTTGATTGGAAGCAACTGTCCAGTCCACAAAACTTCTATACTGGACCCATTTTCATGAATTTAATGCATTTATTGACTCATGATGAAAGCGAGCGAATGGACGTATAGTTTGGCACACATAAATTTAAAAAAAAAAAATTTAAAAATCTTACATGTTATATTTAAACTGTTGAGACATTAAAGTGTTAATAAGAGTTGTGAAACTCACCATATGGACAAGGCATCCACAGCAACTTTTGCATTCTTCAAGTATCCAGCGAAGAGAATTAATCCCATAAAATACCAAAATTCAAGGCTGCACAAATCAATCGCCAAGAAATTCTAATTCTTGTCTAATAAAATTGGAAAGATTATATGATTTTTGCAATTTATAAGCTTTAGTGCGACTTTTGCATTCTTATAAAAGAAACCTACCCACAGTGTTTGGTTCCCTTGTATGTAAAGCCCAGCCCAATATCGTGCGTGTGTGGCCCAGAGGGCCCACTTCCACTTCCAAACTTGAAATGCACAGCTATAATTATTTAAATTTAACTTCAAAACATCCAAGGAATTGATAGACTGGGGCATGTCATTAATATAGGTCATAAACTTTCTGTTATTATGTACTGTAACCTAAGTCCGATTGCATATTGCTTGCTTTGTGAGAGGATTAAAATTCAATTCCAAGTAGTTGTATACTTTAATTAATAAAATATGCGATTTAGCTGTAACAAATTAAACTGTTATATATGAACTGTACTGTGAATATAATTAATCCATTCGTTAAGTAAAAACTACTAAGAGCATACATAACAAAAAGGAAATCTAAGGTGGGGTACTCATACAATACACAAACCTTTGAAAGCAAAAGGAAAAGAAAAAACAAGGACAAACAAGTGTCAAGCATTTGGGTTTTTGCTCGTATGTTTCTATCAAATCAAAATTCATAAATCTTCTATTCATTCATCCGGCCAATCCTAAATTTCTAATTTAATTTATTATTTCTCTAGTTTTAACAAATGGGGAAAGTATGTGTGTCAGCAGACAAGCAAAGCAAAGCAAAGATAGAATAATTTTGCATAGAAAAATCATAGAAGATTAATTGAAGTCTTGCCACAGCATTACAGCCGATGCAAGGGATAATTTGACGAATCCCCACAGCCCGTGAAAGGCCTGCCATGAAAACCCTGACCAAGCTTCGCCACAAGCCCCACTAAAGATGTACAAGACCTCCGCCACCACTATGATCCACCAAGAAGAGTCCAGCACCACGGCGGCGCCGCCCAGTCCCCACCCCAGCTTCACCATCACCAGCCAGCAAAAGAACACATGCAAAACAAGCACAACGGCCGATATCACGGCCATTGCCTTCATCTTCCTCTGTGCTTGCAGAAATTTTGAAAGGGGAAACACCATGGCGAAAGCGAAAAGCTGAGGAATCATCCACAGCGAGAAAGTTCCCGTGGCTTTGGATATATCGGCAGGTTGGCCTATGAAGCTCAGTATTGGGCCGGCAAAAATGAAGAGAAACATCATCAGTATTGAGGTCGATATGAGAATAACCCATGATCTCTGCATGTAGATCCCTAACATGGACAGCTGCCCTGCTCCGAAGGCTTGCCCGCATAGCGTCTCCAGGGCGCTCCCCATCCCCATCTGTTTGTTTATTTAGAAGTCAATTGACAGTATAAATGTCAGGTTATTGAACTTTTTAAGTTGGAATAAGTAGAGGATGGTGATAAAACATTAAATTAGAGCTGGGGGGAGCACAAGCTTAGATTCGGGTAGCTAAGTAAAGAAGTTTGGAAAGTGGTTATATAAGCGATAAATTAGAACTTTGAAAAGAAGATTTATGATGAAGATCATGTGTTAATTAAACGATCGAGTAAATTAAATATAAAGGAAAGTGAGAAGTTTAAAGTGAGACATATACATATATATATATATATATATATGTTTGTATGGATGCATTCATATGTATGTTGTACCAGGATGCCGAAAGCCAAACCGGAGACGACTGAGTTCCCGACAGAGACGGCGGCGAGTTGCATGGCTCCGAGGTGGCCGGCGAAGACCTGAGTGGCAGCGGCAAGAGAGTACTGGCAAAGGCAGGTGAAGATGGCAGGAGCAGCAAGGCCCCAGAGCTTCTTGGACTCCCCGAGGAATTCCCTGAAGAAGTCATTGATGCTGATAATAGCTGCAGGTTTGATTTCATCACTTTCATCGGCTTCAGGTGGAGGGTTCTGAGGCTGCCTTGGCTTTTCGTCTTCATGAGAGTTACTCTTCTCCATGTGAAGACATGCGTCTTCGTGAGAGATACTCTTCTCCATGTGAATATATATGAGAGAGAGAGAGAGAGAGAGAGAGAGAGAGAGAGAGAGGTTCTTTCTAGCTTAATTTCACAATTGAAGTTGGAAAACAGGGAATGAATTCTCCTTCCAGCGTCAACCACCAACTGAAGAGAAGAACCATGCTTTCGCTTTTATAGTTGGGGGATCCAATGCGGGAATGGCCTTCATTTAATTTTTTCAATTATCCCAATTATGGGCACCATTGAGCATCCAACTCTAATTAAAGACCTCACCAAAGTCTTTAATATTACGACTGAATAAATCAAAATGTTATTTAATTATTTATGAGTGATCACTTTTTCCCAGTATGTTATATTATATTATATGTTTAATTAAAATTAATAAATTATATAATGTAAAAATATCATCAAATAATATGTCTGTCTTTGTCTCTTTATTGTACTTTAATGTCTAACATAGTATTTATATATATTTTCAGGTTCAATTGAGTACTTAAATTTTTAAACTATCCTAATTTAATATATGGTGTCGATCAATCATTAATTTCCACTAGTTAAATAGCGTGCATGAAATTAGCACTATAGTTCTGGAAGTTGAACTATTAAATTGACTCAATTTAAATTATTTAATTTTAATTTTAATTTTAATTTAACCAAATTATTTTATTTTCCTTTTGTAATTAAATAATGAGAATATGTCAAATATAAATTCAAGTGTGGATTTGATTACTCATATACAAATCCACCTCCAAATACATATATTACAAGCAAGTGTTCATATGAATAATAATTAAATGTATAATATATTAATAATATATATTCGATTAAATATAAAATTTTCTTATATATTATTAAATTTATATATTTAATTTATTATTTATATTTAGATCATTTATGATATACGTAATCGAATTTGAACTTGGACTCAAGTTTGGTTCAATAAATCGAATTTGGGTCCAAATTCGGTCTATTAAAAAGTCTAGGGTAGATAATAAATGGCATTTGAAATTGCATACCCCTAAAGTTAAATTTGATTTTATATCTCTCTAATTTAAATTTGACATAATTCTCTCGCTTAAATTAAGTTAAGATGGTTTTAAAAATTTAACTGCTCAACTCACCAAAAAGAAATTAAGAGTAAACTAGATATTGAAAAATAGTACATGGGATAAATTGGCTTTCTAGCCCTAGTTAATATATATATTGAAACACATAGATAGCTTCCCTTTGCTTCAACATATGTAATATTTTACATTGGATACAATTTAATGTGAAAATATTTTATAAAAACATTATTTTTCTTAAAGTTTTGCAGTATTTGTAAATAAGAATTCATTATGAACACCAAAAAGTGTCTATAACTTTAAATTGAAAACACATTCCTCCAACTTATATACAACTACATACAATTGGCAAAGGATGTCTCAAACGATATGCAGTGAGGCGCTGATTCCCGAACCCCCCATCGATGAACCGTCCTAAGTATTTGGAAACTTTTAACGTGAATATTCACATTTGTAACACTCAGTTACTCATTTAAAAAAATTTAGGGTGTGTTTGATAATATAAAAAATACATAAAAAAATATCACATCTAAGGAATTGAATTCTATATTTTGTGTTTGACACATTATATTTTTTATGGAATTGAATTCTATGATATAACTATTAAAACATATTTTTGTCTCTTTTCCATAAAAAATTTCATCTAAGGGGAGATGATTTTTATTTTCCATATAAGTTGAAAAATGTTTTCCTTTCCAACTAAATGCTATCAAAGATACCTGTAGCTCAGAAAAATGCCCAAGAGATGGATGAATTGGGTTTTTCAAAAATTAATAATTTTAAATAGGGGTGAGCAAAAGTTCGGTTAAATCAAACTAACCGAACCGAACTGACAAATTTGGTCGGTTCGGTTCGGTTATTTTTGCCCTTAAAAATCGGTACTTCGGTTCGGTTCTGTTATTTTAGTAAAAATAACCAAAAAATCGAACTGAACCAAATAACAATACCCCTTCTCCCCCGAACTAAACCACCCCCTCCCTCACGCGGGCGCGCCAACCCCCCTGCGGAATCGAACCGAACCAGCCCCCCTCCCTCACACAAGCGCAACATCCCATGTCTGCTACCGTATTCTCTTCACTCTTCTCTTCGTCATTTTCTCTCTAAAACTCTATCCCTCTTGCTATTTCGTCTTTCTCTTTGAGATCTGTCCGGCTGCAGCACTACCTCATCTCATCTCTTCATAGATCTCAAATCTGGTCGCGTGGCAGCACTGCCTCATGGTCATCTCTTCATCCCTTCTCTCTTCTTCCACCATCACTCACCGTCATCGATGGCAAAGACGAAGGCTTTTCGAGTTCGAGGCTTCGTAGATCAGGCCACCTCATCTCTTCATCTCTTCTCTCTCCCTCCACCATCCCCCGTCGTTGCCGATGACGAAGACGAAGGCCGGAGACGAAGATGACGCTGATACGAGCTGCGACCGATGGCCAGAGACGAAGATGACGCCGATGCGAGCTGCTGCCGATGGCCAGAGACGAAGATGACGCCGATGGTTTTTAGGTTAGTTTTCTAGGTACAACTTCTCTTTTACATTAAAAGTTTGAAACGTAAATCTACTAAAATCTAACCATTAGATGTTTTTAATTTTTGGGTATGTGGGTCACCGTGGTTGGGGGAATCTAATGATCAGTTCCGATCATCGGAATCAACGGCCGACTAGGTGGCCGGCGACAACAACAAGGCAGTCTCTTGTTTATTTTTGTGTTCTAGTTCGTTTTCAATTCATTTTCGGTTCGATTCGGTTCGATAAGTATGGTGTAGGCTTCGGTTAGTTCGGTTTCGATTAGTTCGATTAGTTGGGGTGGGTCGGTCGGGTCGGTTCAGTTCGATTAGTACATATAGGTTGGTTCGGTTCGGTTATAACCGATTGCACACCCCTAATTCTAACTCTTTTGAAAACTCTTAAATTTGTGATCTTAATATGTGGTGATTGTAGTAGGATTGATAATAAATCACACAACCACACAGAATAGAAATTCGACTCTAAAAAGTCTAATCCTCTCTCTCAAAACTTAGCTTGAGGCTTTCAAGACTTACCTTGAGGTTCCACTAAGAAGAATCAACACTAGATTTTAATTAGAGGTAAACCCAACATACAATCTTTTGCCTAAACAAGAACCACTAGCACACTACTAGTAAATACAATCCTCTCACACAACAAGTGAGTAAAAATAACAAACTTACAACCAGAGACAATTACAAACAAGTCACTAATGGTTGAGAATTCCACCAGTCAGTACACTTCCAGCACTTCGAACCTTCTCACTCTTATTTGAATGTTCTATCAAGTTTGTTCTACATTAAGCCTCTGTACTTACCCTATATATATATATATATATATATTTTCCAAACACAATAGCTATTAAAGAAAAAGTTAATATGAAATTTGAAATTAAAAAAATATTTAGATTTTCTCAAACAATAAAAATACATGTTTCACCTTTAATTCAAAATAAATTTACTTTTTGCATAAGAAAACAATATTTGAAAATTCAAATATAAGTTTTTGAGACATAAATGATTAAAATAAGAAAATATATCTAAAAGTAATTCTCTTTTAATTCAAAATAAATTTATTTTTTACATGACTAAGAAAAAACATGTTTAAAAATAATTCTCCTTTAATTCAAGATTTGAAAATTCAAATATAAGTTTTTGAGACATAAATGATTAAAATAAGAAAACATGTCTAAAAGTAATTTTTTTTTAATTCAAAATAAATTTACTTTTTGCATAAGTAAGAAAAAAATGTATAAAACTAATTTTCTTTAATTTAAAATAAATTTACTGTTATATGAGAAAGAGAAAACATGTTTAAAAGTAATTATCCTTTAATTCAAAATAAATATATTTTTTGCATAACTAAGAAATACATTTATTAATAAATAAAAATTTAAACATAAACTTTTGAGACATAAATGATCAAAACAATGAAACATGTCTAAAAATAATTCAAAATAAATTTACACTTTGTACCCATTTTTAATTTAAAATAAATTTACTTTTTATATGAGAAAAAAATACATTTATATCATAAAAATATTTTTATTATCATCAAAATCATATTTATTTACCTTTGAACTTAACAACACCCTTAAGAAAAACTCAACCAAAGCATAAATCATCAATTCCTAGAACCTCCCTAAGCATTGAATTGGTATACTCCTGTGAATGACACCATTTGTGGCGAAGACACCCAATTACTCCCCAAACAATAGCTTGGAGTGCCAACAACATATTTATGAGTCAACCTCTATTTTACGTGAAAGTTGGTATTTGTGGTGTTAAACCCAATTACTAAGTAGTACAACTTAACAAAGCAAAAAATATTGGTCAATCGAAAACTATGAAAAATGTCACAAAGAATAGCTGTGTAAAATATGAAGGAAAGAAATAGTAGCTAACCGTCCAGACAATACACAAATTTTGATGGGCCAGTTGGGATGCAGATCGCTCTTGCTCCCTGAAACATTTGTTGTTGTGCCTTATCCATAGAAAATAAACCATAGCCTGTATAACCAAACGATTAGCAATCTGCCAAGGGCTCTTACCACTCCACTCTGTCACTACTCTTGTCTCCCATCGACACTAAGGCCATCCAAATTTTTTTGAACGACGAAAGAAATACAACACTTAACAGGAATAGGGACAATCAAAGAAAATATGGTTTGTCGCTCCGTTGCCAGCTTTCAAAGAAAACATCTATTTGGAAAAAAAAAAATAAAAGTTAATACGATCAAAAGTAGATAACTACTCTCTAATCGCTAACCAAAAAATAAACATATGTGAAGGAATACCTAAACTATGCCATACTGAACTATATCAAGGAACACTTGAGTAGTGCATCAAACGACCTTGCAAAGCAAAACAAACAGAAAAAAACTGCATTCAGGGCCAGCAACCACCTTAATTTATCCTTATGCCCAATCCTAGGAGAACTAGGCATTTGCTCTTGAATAAT
Source organism: Diospyros kaki (assembly GCA_036245055.1). Lineage (NCBI taxonomy): Eukaryota > Viridiplantae > Streptophyta > Magnoliopsida > Ericales > Ebenaceae > Diospyros > Diospyros kaki. The sequence goes on along the minus strand of BSEG01000002.1, from coordinate 5,948,891 downwards.
GTCCAAAGATGGTGAAGAAGCCACTTCTGGCCATACCCAAGAACCATCAACAATCATTGCTAAGATGATCATGCCACAAGAAGTCTTTTTGGCCATTTCCTATCTTCCATCCTAATTTATACCTTATCGCACTACAGAGTGAAAGAAGTTTCCTCCAATACCAAAGGCATGAATAAGACACCAAAAGCAACCAAAAACAGCTATTTTTTACTTGATATGTGTAAATCCACTTAACCCATAGCAAGTCATTGTTACCCAAGAGCAATCACCAAATTAACTTTGCAACGAAGGCTTAGTTCCAAACAAATAAATGTTTGATACCCAAACCCCCCTGACAACACATATCTCTCCAAGCCTTCACCTTTTGAGAGTCAGCCTCATTGACACTCCATTGAAGTTACGCTCTAATTGTTCAAGTTCTCAATCACACGCTTTGGCAAAATATGAAGACAAAGGCCAAATATAAATATATGGTGGTAAGGACAAACTAAGCAAGTAGGAGTCAACCCCCAAATGATAATAGTCGACTATGTCACGAGCACAGTCTATTCTTAACCTTATATGTAATGGGCTTACAATTCCCATATGATAACTTGGTGGATAAAAGGGAAATCCCCAATTATCTCATGGGTAACGAACCTTTCCTAAAACCTGAAGCAAGATAAAACTCTTGTCTCAAAGTCCCATCCTTGCACAATACAAAATAGTTACTATTCGAAGGATTGGCATAAAGACTTGATAAGGAAGAAAATCTCTCCAAACAGGACTTCAAAATGCCAACAGAAGAAATGTTCCAATGAGAAAACAATAATGAGTCATTTCCAAACATGAGCATCACCACCATCTACCATTTATAATGAAATTGGAATCCAATAGACTAAGTATACTAACATACAATTCCTTGCAAGATCTACATTACTAGAAAAAAATAAATAAGGCAACAAGGGATTCCTCTACCTTAAACCTCAACCTCTACTATTTAAAAAAAAAAAAAAAAAAAAACCTCAACCTCTAGGCAATGAGTCATGCAATTACCCATTAATTTTAATAGAATAACGAGAAGTTGTAATGCACTCCTTTACCCAATCATAAAATTGAGAGAAGTATTTAGTTTGCATGTGTGTAAAATATTTTATAAAAGAATATTTTTCATAATTTAGCATAAAGAGAATATTTTGTGCTCTTGTCCGTACACAACATTTTATCTATTATCATTTTTTAATTTAAAGTTAGAAAATTATTTTTCACATTTTTAATCTTCCAAACCCTAGAAAATTGAAATGGGGAGCCCAAGTTTGATTTCACACAATCCCATGTGATTTAGTTTTTATCAAAGACCCAACATCCACGTATATTAATTAATTCAATAACCTAAATAAATTATTTTTTATATTAATTTAAATTTAAATATTTCATAAGAATCCAAAATATCGAAATATATAGAAACATGGAACCAACGAGGGCTCTTTTATTAACTTAACTGATAGATGACTTTCATAAATAAAAGCAAAATGTCCATTTTTTCATTTTTGCCAAGTTACAGGTAGTGAAATGGGTGTCGAGTCAAACTATGATTTCACCCTATGTGTCACCTTTTTTGTGATGCACAAGAATGGCTCGGAGATGTTTGAATGTTTTCAAAACATTTCTTGTTTTTGAAAGTCTAAAAATATCAGAAAATATATTTGAATCGTTTCTATAATTTTAAAAATATTTTGAAACTATTTCATAATAAGCTAAAAAATATCAAAAATACATTTCCGCCTATGAGCGCTAGTTCATCTCTAGTCAACATATATTAATTCTCATTTGAGGCCCTAAACTGCCCTAGTTTCTACTCTCTATCTCTTTGACCATACCCTTATCATCGTTCCTCTTTGTAGTCTAGTTGCTCAATGTCATTGCCAATTCACAACTCCAATTGCTCAATGTTGTCGTGGATTAACACAAACACAAAACAATATTTTCCTTGCTTGATACTGTCGTCTTTATCTAACACACACGAATCAATTCACAACTCTAATTACTTGGTGTTATCGTCGATTTACAAACATAAACTAGGGTAAGCCGTTATCAATTCACAAACATAAATCGATATTTCCATCCTTATTATTGTTATTTTTGTGCAACAATACATCACAACTCCAATTTCTTGATGCCACTGTGTCCATGCAACATCAATAATCAATTCAGCTTAAAAGAGTATGATTTCTTTTGTTTTCTTTTTTTTGTCTGTTTTTTGGTATTATTTTTGGTGATTCTCGTATTGCTCTGTTTTAACCTGAAAGAGTCTAATTAGTTTGCAAACTAATGATTTTGTTTTCATTGTGATAATTTGGTTGTCTTGTTTATAATCTTTTAGAATGATTTGGAACCTTTTCTTGCTAAGATTGTTGATTTGAGGTTACTCCTATTTTTTTCCCCTAATATAGGATTGTTAAACCTTATAATTTTATGTTTATGTTTATTTAAATAAATTATAAAATTTCTATTTATATTTGTTTGAATATATTATAAAATTTATGTTTCTTTTTAAATTAAATAACTATTTATTATAATTTTTTATATTAAAAATTATATTTACAAAAAACAACCTTTAGATTTTATTACTTACGCTTTTTCTATGTTTTTATTTATTACTTTTTTTAAAATACTATTTTTCTATAAATGTTTCTCGGTTTCATATTTCCATTTCTGTACAATCTAACACAAAAATTAATCAAAAGTGTGATTTAACTATTTAAGTTTAATATAAATGATATTTAATATTAATATAACGTATCAATATAAATATATAAAATATTAACATAAAATATTGATACAAATATCAAACTTCATGTTTAAGAAGCAATTTAAAAAGAGTCCTGCTATTTATACAGAAGGCGCTTTATAGAATCATTTACAGGAATGATAAAGTCGAGATAAATTGCGATATATTGAATATGAGTTGAAGCAGTTTATCGCTAGAAATTAAAACAAAATGAAAGTAGTAGATAGAAGCGGGAGAAGCTCGAGCAATTTGTCAATGTATTCTTTGTTGCTCTAGCTAATTTCTTCCAACCACTGGTGAAATAAAAGACGGGAGAAGCTCTGCCAAACCATCCTTGGGGGGCTCTGAAATCGATAATTGAAGTAATCATGTAAAAAGGTTGAAGAGAGGGATGGGGGAAAGAGGGTTCGAGAGTGGTTTTGATTGCTTCTGTGGATTGGTGGTTTTATTGGTTTGCATAAAAATCTTCCCTTTTTGATGGGTTCAGAGGGAGAAGAAGCATTGAGAAAGGAGAAAGATGAGGCACCCAAGAGATAAAAATAGTTGTTGGTTCACTTAGTTTGTATACATATTTATACAATTTGGGCTAGAAGAAACATTGAGAAAGGTGAAAAGTGAGGCATCCAGACAGAGAAATGGTTGTTGTTCACTCAGTTTGTATACATATTTATACAATTTGGGTTGCTTTCAGACAACACAACAGTCTTTCTTCCATGGGTTGTTTCTAATTGAGCTCTCTTTCTCTCTTTCTTTCTCATCTCTGTGTTTCGAACTTGAGAAAGCATAACTAGAGAGAAAACTGAAAATGGTGGTTTGATTTGAGTAGATTAGTAAAGAGAGAGAGCCAAACGGTAGCCGTGAGAAGGGTGGCCGACAACTAGGGCAACAGTGTTCGGAGAGGGACAGGCGGGTGGCCGGAAGGTTAGGGCCGACGGCCTCTACAAGAGGGAGAACGAGAGAAAGACAGAGGGAGAGATATGATTTTGGGTCTTTTGGGTTTGGGTCATTTACTACAGAGACAAAATGGTCATTTAACTGTCTTTTGTAATTTATCTGTAAACTAACTTCTGTACAAATAGTTTATTCTATTTAAAAATTACATACAACTTATTCCATTTAAAAATTAAACAACCGACTCTTAAAAAGACAAAAATGCGCGTGACGCACGAAATCATAGAAATTGAAATTTACCCTCAAGAAAAAGCTAGTTTTGTAGAAAGCAATCTTATCTTTCATTTCACTTCACTCGTACCTTATTTTTCATCTTTTTCCCGAAGGAGGAGGTAGCATAGCGCCGGTGTCTCTGTCTGTCAATTCAGAACATAATTTGGAAGCTATCTTTCCCCATGCCATGATATACTTACTTTTTACTCACTAATTACAATTGCAACCAGGAGTCAACCTGGAGTCTACCAGTTTTTCTTTTCGTTAATTGTAGTAATGGTTAACTAAACTATCTCGTCCTTAATTAAAGCCACCCAGCTAGCCTGAGGAGAACATGTCCCCCTTACTTTTGGGTTCCATTCGAAATATTATATTTGATAAATAATGTTAATTTAAAATAAAATTATCATAAATTTATTTATGTTATATAATTTATGCAAATTATTTATTAATTTTTTTTAATATGTAAAGCATTTTTCTATTTGTAATTACAAGGCGACAACGTAAAAAGGGCTACAAAGGGTGATGTGAAAAATTAAAAAGTTGCTACCGACGACGACGAGACTAAAAGGAAAAATTACGGAAAAAGCAAGAAAAGGGGGTTTGCTGAATTAATGGCATTCCAACACATAATTGTACCATCGGAGCAGTGAGTCGCCGTCTTCGTCTTCGTCGTCGTCGTTGTTTTCTTTTATTCCCCAGACAAATTAAAGGAAGCCCACTCGGGTCTCTTAGAAGAATCAGTCTGCCAATCGGTTGTTGGGCTGTTTCGTAAGCCCTCCAATGGCTGAAGTCGTCATGTGTAAGACTAAACGGGTAAAACTTGGTGTCAATAATTACAAGATACATAGATAGATGATTATGGTTTCAGAAGAGACGTCACTCCTAAAAGATCTTAGCCAACTATAATTAAAATAATTATATTTATAATACTATAATTATTATTTAAAAATATAATTATTATAATATTATATTTAAATTAACAGAATAAAAATATTAAAATAATACAATAGTGCATAAAGAAAAAATAAAAACATAATAGTATATAAAGAGATGACAAAACTAAGGTCTGTATAATACATAGCTCACTTAAAATAGATTTGACGCTTCACTAAATGTGGTAAATGCTAATTGTCATCTATTTTTCATAGTATAATAATTTATAGACTGAAAAATTAACACAAATTTTAAAACTTTATAATGAACTGAAACACTAGTTGAATTCTATTAAAATTAGAAAAAATTTAAAAATTTTATAGAATAATTATTTTGAGAATTTTTTTTTTTTTGAGAAAAAAAAACTCTATAAAAAAGAAGAACAGAAAGGAAAGAAGAAGGGAAAAGAAAGAAGGGGGAGGCCCCTGCTGAGGAAGGGGCTGTTTCTTTTTTAATAATATAATTTAATATAATATAAAATTATATATTTATAGATATAATATAATATAATATAATATCTTATATTATATTAATTAAATAGTAATTACTTAGTATTTTAATATTATTAATTTTAATTAGCCACCTTACCGCATAGTGCATCCATTGTGTACCTTTATAATTCAGTGAATAGTATATTTTTTGTATTTTTTTATTTTTATAATAATATAAAGTATATATTATAATATATAGGCCTCAAATTATTTTTTAATTAATTTTTATTTACCTAAATATTAATTTAGATATGTGAATATATAAATATTTTAAATTTTTCAAAAAAAAGAAATTACATTATCATTGAGTCTACAGAGATAGATTAGCTGGTAATTATTGAACAGACGCAAGCTGAGCTGAGCTGGGAAGAATAGGAAGATGTGTAATGGTTGCCAGCCATTGGTGTCAAAAAATATTCAAAAATTAGTTAATTGAACCAAATTGAATCGAATCATGCTTTTTAGATTGATTATATAATTCAAATGTTAGATTCTGATTTTAAAAAATTAAAAATTGATATATTTGATTTAGTTACTAATTTTTTTTTAAACTGTGGTTCGAATAGAATCGAAATCGATATTATGCTTATATATATTATAATTTTTTTAGGTATATATATCTATATATGCATAAATAGTATCACTTCTTGAAAAATTAGTGAGATTCATAAAGTCTTTTATTTCTAGATTTTTATGTGCTATTGCTATATTAAATAGTCGATGTAATCTCATTTGATAAGGTAATTTATGAATTATTTTGTTCTACTTTTACTTCAAGACTTAAAGCATTAACGAAGTTATGAGTATATTTTAATTAACAAATTTGTTTATAATTTCATATTTTACGAAAATATTTAGAAGTTAAATGTTAATTAGATAAAATCGAAATCGATCCGGTGTGACAAATTAGCCATGATTTGGTTTTATATATGTAATAGTTTGGTTACAGTTCTTATTTTTTTAAAATCGTTAAAAATAATTCGATTATTAAATTCTTATAAGAACAGAGCAATCCAAATTATCGACATCCTTATTGAGTCGTCTATCAAGACTTTGGGTGGGAATTTACAGTTTTACCGACATTGTGTGGCTTAATTGCAATCGTTGTGCGGTTCAATTGGGTCCTTTTTGTATGAAAGTTAAAAATTCACTTGATGGTTATAAGCCGACGGTAACTCCTCTCCTCTCAAGGTACTTCATTGTTTTGGGTTGTGAACATGAACAAGCTTTGTTGATTTCTCCTCCTACCCTCCAATCTCTCTCTCTCTCTCTCTCCCTCCCATCACTTTGCCTTTGTCGTCTCGTTCCTTTAATAATATATATATCCATCGTCTTGACTCAAAGCATTGCATGAATAGATAAAAGATGATAATAATAAAGATACCAAAGAGAATGCATCGGCATCGCCTTTACTCTATGCATTCACTCTCACTTTGTATATTATTATATGCATGAAAGAAAAAAAAAAAAAAAGGGGCGTATTTCACCGCCTCATCCTCCAAGGTGACAGCGAGATTGGTGAAGTCTAATCATCATCCCAAGTTCCCAACTGTTGATATCTTTTTTTTTTTTTTCCCCTTAATCTCATTAACTAAAAAAGGAGACCCCATATTGCACATCTAAGTAAATATTGGAGTTTTATTTGACTAAAAATAAAAATATCTTCTTATTAATATATTAAAGTAAGACAGTCTACTAAAATATTTTGTTAAGTGGCCATCAAAAGTAAATTTTTTTTTTCCTCCAAAACTTGCATGTAGTAATTAATTAATTATTAATTTTATTTTAATAATTATAGTAAACCCATTTTTAATATTATAATCTTGAAAATATGATATCTAAATAAATTTATAAAAAATTATTTAACATAGTCAAATGTTTGAATTTTTTAATACTAATTAATATTTAACTTATAATATTTTTAACACTATGAAAGAAATCAAAATCTATATTTTTAAAGTTTTGTTATTATTACATAAATTAAATTTTAAAATAAAAAATAAAAATTTAAATTTATATTTATAAATAAATATAATAGAATAAGAAAAATGCTTCTTGTAATACTAATATAAAAACATTTCAAATTAAACTGCCACTTGGGCATTAGATTAGATGTAGCAACATCAACATTATAGAGTAGAAAAGTGAGAAAAAAAGACTAAAAACATATTTTTACCCCTCAACTCATCCTGTTTAATCACTTATGCTCCTTAAGTTGAGAGGGAACTGATTGTATCCCTCAAGTTACAAAAAGAAATTTATTACATCTCTTAAATCTCAAAATCATGTGCATGACATATATGCGTTTAGATAAAATTTTATATTAATATATACATATACATAATGCATAGTAACTGTTATATATATATATATATCAAAATTTTATATATATATATACACATAATGCCGGCCGCTACATCTTCCTTCACCATTAGCCACCATCTTCCTCTCTTCCGCCGCCGGCCACCACCTCTTCTTCTTCTTCTCCCTTCGACCGATCAGCCATTGCAAACCCACAGATGGGTCAGTGATGGGTCAACAAACTCTCTGTTCTTTCTATAATAAAGATTACAGGAAAAATTGTAGAAGAAACTCGATTGGGTTTCATCCTACGCTGTGTATATATATGCACATATATACACAGAGTATACACACACACACATTTCATCTAGAGAGAGAGAAGATAGATAGAGGAGAGTCCCATTTTATCTCTCACCTTTCTCAACTGCACATGATTTCACGTGTGATATTGACGGGACAATGAGTTACATAATAGGTTCAAAATTAAAACTTAAAAGGCCTAACAGATCTGTTGTTAGAACTTGAGAGACACAATGAATCCCCCTCAACGTAAGGGGTATAAAGTTAAACGGAAAGAATTCAGACAAAAATATATTTTTTAGCTAATTTCCACTAACCGACCACCCATGGCCATGGGGGCCATATGAATGATTCTCTCGGCCCGCTTTTGCATTTATTTTTCAAATCCTCTGGGACTTTCCTCGCTTTAATATATTCCCAAATGATTTATTTTTTCATACTTATTTTGTTAATTTTTTCACAAATGAAGGGCCCAAACATTGGCAGGTATTTGATGCTTCTGAGTAAACATTGCAGTCATTCACTCAGCCCAAAAAACAAAAAAAAAAGATTAAACAGTGCAGTAGGATAGGCCTAGCTAAATAAGACGACAAAAATGAAGGTAATAAATTACAGTCAATTTTGACACCTTTAGAATTAAAAATAAATTTTTTTAAAAAAATAACTACACTTTGATAATTCATTCATAAATCATCGAGTACTTTTCAAAAATTATAAACATTTTATTTTTAAAGTGTACAAATAGCAATACCGTAATTAATTACTGTCTCCCTCAGATGGCATTGCTTCTTATCTGACAATCTTGATAACTCAATTACACCCTCTATTAAATTCCTGGGAATGGGATGCCACCACTCAACATTAAAACTGATAAGCCTATTTGTAGACAAAAACCTCTTCACATTATTCCATCCCCATTCCATCCCCATTCGTCCTTCAATTTGGTTCTACATTACTGTTCAGGTTTGGTGTCCTTGAAACCAATTTCCACCTAATTAAGTATTTCAGGAGTTACCGAACAACCTCAACTCAAAAACCCTTTATACTGCAGGATGAAAAATCTCAACCCCCTGCGAACGTATGTGTACGTATATAGACTTCCGCATGGCAATGGTGTTGAGCCAAATTGCTCCAATCAACCTATTGTGTGTTTTGATAATTAACAAAATATAATTTTAGTAAAATTATTTTTGGTATATTTAAAACCTCTAATATATTTTTGATATGTCTTAAGTATTATATTATTTTGTGTATCAAAATGAACCAAGTAATGATATTTTTCTAAGTCTGGAATATTAGCAAGTTATAAGAGAACATATTAGAAAATGTTTTCATTTTGAAAAACTAACTCTCGATATTTTCATATCTAATATTCAATAGTGTTAAAATGATTTTTAACGAATTTTATAAGAAATAGAAGGTATCTATTTTGGGGTGGTAAAATCGTTAAATTTCGATTTTGTACTAAAATCCAAAATCTATTTTCTTATCTATTTGGATTTTGATTTTTTAGATATTTTTATTGAATTCAAATGGGGGGTACTTTGTTATTTACATTTATGTATTAAAGTAAATAGAAGGTAAAATATAAATAAAATAAAATGAGGACATTTACTTATTCATGCTATATGGATTATGCCTTCAAATAATTTCTATATGTTTAAAATATATTTTCTATAAAATCTGACCCAAAAGTTGACTCTTATATATCTAGAGTCGACTCCCCTTCATCTGGAGTCGACTCTTGCAAAGTGAGAGGCGACCCAGCCGAGAGCAGTTGATGCAGAGTCGACCTAGCAGCATTCATGTTTTTCGAAGAGTCGACTCTAGCATTAGAGAAGTCGACTCTTGTATAACTAGAGTCGACTCCTACTTCAAATAAGAGTCGACTCTTGTTTTAGAGAAGCCGACTCTCGGTGCCAACGGTCGAATTTTTTCTAACCGTTGCAGATCCGTTGGAAGCTCTAGTATAAATATCAAGGTGAGATTTTTGGAGAAGGCTAATGCACAATCAAGATCTATCATCCTAAAGCACTTCCAAGCTCTCAAACATTCATTTCAAAGCAATCCAAGGCTCAAGCTCAAAGATACATCCATTGGAGCCCAAGGCAAAGGAGAAGAAGATATTCTCTCCAAGTTGGTAAAAATTGTACCATTGTTTTTGTATATTTGCCTTGTATATTGTTCTTATATTGGTATCTTTTTTTAGTCCAAGTGTGTTAGATATAGGATTCATTATTTGTATTTATTGTGGATTGTGAGTGGCCTCCTAGAGCCCAAGTAATCTAGGTGTGATTTGTTGTATTAGTTTCCGAGGTGAGCTAAAGAAAAAACCTCGGTGTTGTGTAAAAGTTCCCTAGGTGAGCTTGTTGAAAATCTAGGTGTAGTTTTAGTGGAACCTCAAGTGTCAGGTTGACCTTGAGAGAGTGGAGTAAGTGTTAGAGACAGTGAACCACTATATTTCTTGTGTCGATTATTGTGGTTGTTTGTGTATTTATATTGCTATCATTTTCAAACATATATATTTATAACAAAAGTATTTTGTTTATAAGAAAATCTCAAGAGTTTTAAAAGGGAAGAATATGATTTAATTAATTTTAATCACTCAATTCACCCCCCTCTTGAGTGGCTATTGTGTGTGTCAAGGGACCAACAAATGGGTCATGCCAGATCACCCCTCCCCTCCCCTGCCCTCCCCTCCCAATCTCAGGTGTTCCTTCTGTGGCTCTTACCACTTCAACAATATCCCTCTAATATAATGCCATGTTGGCACGTGTTCTTAATTAACAGAATTTACCAGCATCGCAATAATGTGACAGCATGTGATTAATTTGGGATATGGCACATGCTAAAATGGTCTCTCTCAGATACGCAGACTCCTTACTCATCAACCTCATTCTGTGCTACTAAGAATCCATGAAAACAACCACACTTAGACTGGGTAAGGAAGTTAAAGAAAATTAGGGACATGGACATGGTCAGTTGACACGCTGAAATTATGTAGTACATTACATTATTCCAGATATATATAGAGGGAAAAAACGAAAAAAAAAAGGGGGGGGAAATCATGCTATACTTTTTACAGGTGCTTAGAAGAAGAGAGGACACCTTTACGGTATAAAGACCATCAACTGTATGGTTCAGCGGCAGGAAGGCAAAGCACGCCAAGTGTCAGCAAGAAGCATGGCCCTATCACGCGAAGTAGTAGACAGTTGCTGGAGTATAACACTCTTCACATGTGCTGCAGACGTTTCGCCAGCCCGAGTGGCAAGTTCCAGGTAAACTACAGCTTTCATCATCTCTCCCTCCTGTCCATGTAGTTACATCAGAAACGCCCATCAGATTACAAAAGTACCCTTTAGAATGTGCTCAATTCAGGCTAATAAAACTCATTCGTATTCTTAATTAGGAAGCCCCCAAGTTTAAATGTGTCTGTCACATACGGAAAAGAGACAAAGTCCATGCTCAAGCTGAGCTTTACTATGACCACGATCTGCAGCCCGCTTCATCCATTTCTTTGCTTGCCGATGACTCTGTACAAAACCTTCACCAAAAGAGTAGCACAATGAAGCATTATACATGGCACGGACATAGCCACCTTCTGCAGCTTTCAGGTACCATTTTGCCTGTTCCAAGTGAAAGCTATCAGAATGAAAATTCCAATTGACAAATAAGAATACGGAGAAGTCCATCCCCATCATTAGCAAAAAGCTATGAAATAAGATGTTCATATAGCATATTGGTAGAAGTAAGGGAAGTGAGAAGCTTTGCATACTGCTTCTGGTAGATTTTGCTCCATCCCTTGACCTTGATGTAAACATAGAGCTAGTTGGTACTGTGCACGAGTATGACCATTAACAGAAGCTTGACATAACCATTTAATAGCCTCCTTTGGATTTGGTTGTTCAGCTGCAAGTGCAGAAGCAGTCATAAGACTTATAACCACTAGTAATAACAAACAACAATGAAGACTACTAAAGCCATTAACTATGAGCGTGTTTCATACTGCCAATTGATAACTTGATAGCATCCAGTACAATGCACATTTCAACAGATAAAATGGAGACCTTCTCTGGATTAGTATACACCATTATACAATATCTCTATTGTATGTTAAATGGTGAAACAGGAATCAACTTTAAATGTAGGCGACCATATTTGTTGCACACAAGGTTGCTGCCTTGGGTGACATGGTGGTCATGGTGTTAGCGGAAGTGCACTTACATAGTCAAGGCACTCAAGTGATGGTAGCAGAATTTGACAGCGACACTACAGCATGCCAAGACAGACATTGCAAGAACCCTCACATGCTTGAATTCTGAAATGGCAATGCGCAATTACAGGTCCAGACACCCTTGACTACAGCTAACGTCCCTCTTAAAAGCATACCAAAAGCTTTCATTAAACCAATAAAATTGCGATCCCTGCCAAGTCCACCCACTTGAGACCCCTTACATGCCTGAAGTCTGGAATGGTAATGTGCGATTACAGGTCCAGACATCTCCGACTGTAGCGAAATCCCTCTTAAAAGAATATCAAACCAACACTACAGAGTGACCACTAACAAGTTCAACAATATGCGATCAGGTTGCATTACAGTAAATTGCAGGCAGATACCCGAAAAAGAGCAGCTCGAGAGAAACTACAAAGACTGCAACTATCCCTTTTTCTAATCAGAAACATGTAGGACATGGGGCTTTTTTTCCAAAACCAGAATCTTCGACTCCAAGCAAATTGTGAACGTTTGCGTTTGGAAGATAACTTGGTAAGTGGCTCAGTTTGGAAAAACAAGTTCCCTACTTTCGCCGGTTCCGAAAGTCGAAAAACTCGCGCAATACACGCAAAAGAAAAAAACAACATAGAAGCAATAAATTTATAACCAAAGTTGGGGTTTTTATTTGGGAAATTTCACCTTTCAGGTACGAAATCCCCAAATTGCACTGGCCAACGGGGTCACCGAGCTCCGCAGCCCTTCGATAAAGCGTAATCGCCTTCTCCCTCTTGCCCATCTCCCAGTAGACGAGTCCCGCATCGACCATCGCCAGCGTGGAGCCACGCGCCGCCCCTTTGAGGAACGAGTCCAGAGCCTTCTGGAGATTGGGCCGCACACCGCCACGGCCGTGCTTGAAGCGCTTGCCCCAGCGAAGGAACAGCATGGCCTCCCTCAGCGGCCGGAGCGCGTCCCTCCACGACCGGCACACCAACGACGCCGTCTGCAGGTTCAGATGGGCGAAGGTCGCTGCGATCCTCGCCAGCACATCGTACGGAAGCGCCGAAAAGTCACGGTGATCCGAGCGCTCCGACGAGAGCGAGGACGAGGAACAGGAAAAGGGTGTTGACCAAAGGCGACGGTGATGGACTGGGTACTCTTTCTTGATGGGTGGGAGGGCGGTGAAAGCAGGGCCGTCGGATCGGGCAGGCCATGTTCTCTCCATGTGCAGCAATCCCACCTGGAGAGCTCCGTTGTAGGGAGGGCGGAGTGAGGTACGTCGGTGGATTTCCTGAGAAATGTTGAATCGCGTGATGGAGTCGTACACTTTGCCTCGCGTTTCGCAGGGATGCGGTGAGGTGAGGGCCAGCCCCAATCTAGTAGCATTAGCCATTAGTCATTAGCCATTAGGCATTATGAGAAGATCTAATTATTAATTTTTGACTAATGTTCTTTGATTTTTTTTAATTATTTGATTTTAATAATTTAGCCGAATGCTCACCCGTCTGTCACACTCCCATCGCATGCCCTGCAGCAGCCTCAGCCTGTTTAAGAGTGAGAAAATGGGTTTTGGAACTCCTAGTTATCAGCAAAAAGTGATCGACATTCTGAATTCTCATATTTGAATTCATTTTTATGTAGGTAAATTAGACTCAAATTTATTTCTTATGTAAAAATTGTGAGGCCGAGTAACAAGATCCTCGTAACGAGGATATCTCGAGTGAGAAAATGATTTTGTTAAAAAAAAATTAAAATAAACATTTGTTCTTTAATTTCTTAGAATAAATTAATAGAGACCGTGATGAACCTCAATATAAAATGAATATATTAAGATTTCTGTCTCCCAATGGCTAGCAAAGCATGACTAAGTAACGACCCAACCCAACTACATAACAGAACAAATAAGCCAAGCAGAACTTGTATCAGACGGAAGGCCCAACAAGGAGCCAGTAGCCACCTCCAAAAAGCCCAAAATAAAACACCTCTCGAAAGCTTTATTATCCTTACCATTCACGCCATTTGCAATCTTCCATCAGTCAGTGATTGACACAGCCCATCGTTTACGATTGTCGCCGTCCTCATTCCGGCACTGTTCATCCCTCCTTTTACAGCATATCCGAGAGAGAGTGTCATTTTAGAGTGTTACATCATCATTTTACAACTTTAAATAGTGTTATAGCACTTCTAACTTCTACATCTACTTCAATGACAGGTTACAAATAGGGGTGTCATTTTAATATTTTTTATTAAAAAATATAATTAAAATTTTAAATTTTAAAATTTAAAATTTAAATTTCAAATTTCAAATTTTGATCGCTGAAATTCAAATTTCAAAATTCAACCACTAAATTTGAATTTTAAAATTTAACCGTCAAAATAAAAATTTCAAATTCATCTATATATATGATAATCTTTCTCATGTTTTCATTCATCTATATTACATTATCTCTCTAAAATCATTCATCCTCTCATATTTACATTTATCCATCGATATGAATCGTTATCTTAATATTTTAGGAGGGATCCTCAATATTGAGGAAGAAGATGATGATCAATTAGATACATTGTATGATTCAACCAGAAGGTTAGAAGAGTCTAGTCGTGGACAGGTAAGAAGGCATTGTGGTTCTGTTCCAGGCAGTAGAACAATTAATCGTGGTAGAGTTGAAGGTCACAAAAGACTCTACTACGACTATTTTGCAACCCCTTGTGTATATGAAGGGTTTTTTCGAAGGAGATTCCGAATGAGTCGTCCTCTTTTTCTTCGAATTGCAAATGAGGTTGAACAACATGATCCATATTTCATCCAAACAACAGATGCCGTTGGAGTTCTTGGTTTATCATCCCTTCAGAAGATAACAGCTGCTTACAGAATTCTTGCTTACGTAACACC
The DNA here is from genome assembly GCA_036245055.1 of Diospyros kaki. NCBI lineage: Eukaryota > Viridiplantae > Streptophyta > Magnoliopsida > Ericales > Ebenaceae > Diospyros > Diospyros kaki. The sequence continues at coordinate 5,933,826 of BSEG01000002.1, read as the reverse complement.
AGCAGATTCTGTGGATGAATACATCAGAATTGGAGAAAGCACTGTCATACTTAGTCTAAGAAGGTTTGTGAAAGCTATTATTATAGTGTTTGGTAACCATTACTTGAGGCCACCAAACAATAGCGATATTACTTGATTGCTACAGATAGGGAAACAACGTGGCTTTCCCAGAATGTTAGGGAGTATTGATTGCATGCATTGGAAGTGGAAAAATTGTCCGACCGCATGGGAAGGTATGTATACTGGTCATTGTCATGATCCAACAATCATTTTAGAAGTTGTGGCTTCTCAAGATCTTTGGATATGGCATGCATTCTTTGGGCTTCCTGGTTCGCTGAATGACATAAATGTTCTAGATAGGTCTCCTGTTTTTGCATTATTAGCAAATGGTCATGCTCCTCCAGTAAACTATACAATTAATGGCCATGAGTATACAATGGGATATTATCTAGCTGATGGTATTTATCCAAACTGGTCAACATTTGTAAAAACAATTCCCTACCCACAAGGTTTAAAGAAAAAATATTTTGCTAAAACACAAGAGTCGGCAAGAAAAGATGTAGAGCGGACATTTGGGGTACTTCAAGCCCGTTTTGCAATCGTACGTGGGCCAATACGCTTTTGGGATGAAGAAACACTTGCAGATATTATGAAAGCATGCATAATAATGCATAACATGGTCATTGAGGATAAAGGAGATATTGGTAACAATGACTTTGATGGAAGTGATGCAAATCCGCCTATAGAAGTGTCGCATGCGTATACACTAGAATTGGAAGACTTCATGCAAATCCATTGTCAGATTAGGGACAGCGTAACTCATTCTCAACTACTATCAGATCTTATCGAGCATTTGTGGGAACGCCATGGCGAAGAATAATTTTCCTAGTTTTAATTTCAAGTTGTATTTTCAATTTCAATTTCAAGTTGTATTTCCAATTCCAATTTCAATTTTAAGTTGTATTTTCAATTCCAATTTTAATTTCAAGTTATATTTTCAATTCCATTTTCAATTTCAAGTTGTATTTCAATTTCACAAGTACTTTCATAGCAATCAAAGTCCAATTTCAATTTCAAGATTTTTTAGTCAATTTCAAAAGTACTTTCATAGCAATCAAACTTAATACATAGTTTTTCATAAATAATAACAACATAATAAATAATGATTAAAAAGTAAAACCCCGTTTTTTCATAATCTCCATCTTCAAGTTATTCCAATATGCTACAGAAATTAGGTCCATACCAGTAGTATCAGTTTCCATGATCTTCATTTCATATTGACATTCATTATTCTTTTCTTCAACTTCTATCTTCTTTTTTTGAACTTCTAATTGCATTTCTTCAATTTCTAACTGTTTACGATGTTGCTCCAATGCTATCTCTTGTTGAGCAAACATTTTCTCATGCCGCTCCGCTTTTTGTCGTTCCACTTCCATTCTTTGATTCCAGTGGTGATAATCTAGTATATCTTCAGCCTCAGTTTGCTTCTCTTTATTTTTAAGTTGTTTCTTCGAAGCTTTTCTACCTAATGGCCTATCGAGATTGGGAGTAGACAATGTTTCAATGTCATCCCCCAAATGTGGAGTTGAATAACAAGATTCAACATAATTTGATTCAGCAGGACTACCAGTTGAATGAGTTTTTGCTCTCTTATTGTTGGTGATATTATCAGTCCATTTCCGCTCCATTTTCAAGATATTCCAACAATGCTCATATTGAAATGGTCTTCCAATAATCTTTGCAAACATTTCTTTTGCTTCATCAACCTGAAAAAACATATAAAATCATTAAATCAATAGTTCAAATATTAAATCATAGTAGTGTTTATCTAAAAAAACTCTATCCTTACATTATTTTGCTCGGTGTGTCCACTTTGTCGTAGTCTTTCAATTTGGTTATAAAAACTGACAAATTTAGCACATTTTACATTTATATCAGTCTAACGACTTTTAATAGAAGTTTGCGAACGTTCTTCTTGATTGCCTCCATGAAGTTCTATGTATTTCAATATTCTATGCCAGAAAGCACCACCTTGTTCATTTCCAGTAATTGCATCTTTACTCGTGTTAAGCCACGCAGACACAATTAATTTTTCTTCTTCTTGAAAGAAGTTCTTTGTTCTTTGCGATTTTCTCACTCTTGGAACGACTTCATCTTGTATTGGCTCCAATATTGCAGGATTGGGCCGCATATTATCATCATATAAATCGGTGTTATTCATAAGCAAATTAGTGAAAGAACTGTCAAATTGAGAATCCATCTAAAAAAAATCAAAAAATATAATCAATTTAAAGAATATGAGTATAAAATAATAAATTAAAATAAATTCTAACAATTAATTTAAATTCTAATAATTAACTAAAATAAAACATAACAATTAACTATAATTAATATATATAATTCCAACAATAAACATTAATATATATATATATATAACATACCTTCAGTGGCTTCACTCACATTTACAATTCATTAATATATATATATATATATAAACATTAATTCACAAACCATTCCAGAACCTTCTTCTTCTCGTGGAGCTTATAATTGATTATAATATATATATCTATAACATAAACATTAATTCACAAGCAATTCCAGAACTTTCTTCTTCTCGTGGAGTTTATATAATTGATTATAATATAAACATTAATTCACAAGTAATTTCAGATATATATATATATAACATACCTTCACAAGCTACTCTAGAATATTCTTCTTTTTCACAGTGGCTTTTTCTTCTTCACAGCGATTGGCACCTCTCGCCTTTTTTTGCTCCTGCAGCTTCTTCTTCTTCATAGCTGCTTGCACCCCCTGCCCTATTTTGCTTTTACTCACGGCTCGCCCTCTCCAGTTGCAGCCTTGCCGGTCGCTGCCTCTCGCGATGCTCGCCCTCGCCCTCGCAGGTGCTGGTCGCCCTTGCCCTCGCAGTTCTCTCTTGCTCTGCCTCGTCTCTGTTTCAGGTAAATATATATATATATATATATAATGTTGAATATAGCTATTAGATTTTTGACCGTTGGCGCAAATGCAACCTTCGATTTTCTCTCTCCTAGAGATGTAAAAATGGCACCGAAGTATGGAAGTTGTTATTTTACATCTTCATATGGCACTACCGCTGGAGTGGATATTTTTGTATTTTGGGGTGCCATTTCGGCAGTTAGGCAGATGGCACCCCGAATAGCAACTCCCGTTGGAGTTGCTCTTAGAGGATTCCCTTTCCTCTCAACCAAGTCGTATTCTCCATCATCGTTTGAGAGTCGTTCCTCTTTTCTTGCCGTCAATCATCTTCGGCACCCCTTTCTATGCTTCACAACCAAACAACGTCCCACTTCACTAGAAGAAAATCCCAAAAAAACAAGGGGTTGTGAGAGCACAAGGATGGTGGAAGATTGGAGCCCCAGTGAAAAGAAGACGCAAATGAAGGCTAAGAGAAAAACCACCCATCGAAACATAACCAGAAAGCAGAGAAAGCTCAAAGGCAAGGTAGAATTGAACCAAAGCCCATGGAATTGGAATTGTTGTGCTTCCAGGGAGGTGAGGTCATCCGGCTCCCAGAGACAAGTAATAGTTGGACTATAATTGCCTACGGACTATGGTACACGATAAATTGTTAGGAATCAAGATGCATAAATTCAACCAGCGGTCGTCGCGTACTCAACCAGCGGTTGCCGCCGTCCGTAGCCCTTCTCCCGCTGCTACCTCCAGATCTAGCCACGGATTCGCCACCGTCGTCGCCCAAGTCCGCGCCTACAACTGCTATTACAGCTGCCTAGCCTCGCAACCGCTCCAATCAGATCTGATTTCAGGTCTGTTGTTGTTGCCTTTAATTGATTTCTTTAAAAAAAAAAAAAAAAGAGATCTAGATCTCAAACTAGATCTAGTTTGGCCCGACCCATTCAAATCTGAACCATCCAACCGACCAATTTTTTTTTTCAGATCCACTCAGATCTGTTCAGTTTAGATCTAAACCATCCAACCAGATTTGACACATCAGATTTTTCCAGATCCACTCAACTTCAAGCATCCATTTCTTCCAACTTTCATGACAAACATTGATGAACCTTCCATAACAACTATGTTCTCTTCTAATATGTATGATGATCTAAGCGACCCATTTTATCTCCATCACTCTAATAAACCAGGATTAGTTCTTGTGCCTCAACCATTGACACAGAACAACTATCCGCTTTGGAGCCATGCCATGCTCATGGCTCTCATCACCAAGAATAAGGGTGGTTTTATAGACAGATCCATCATGGAACCCTCAACAACATCCACCAAAGAACACAAGTAATAGACTCACTGCAACCTCCTCATCAAAGGTTGGATCATCAACACTATTTCACCTAACATTGCTTAATGTGTGATGTATAATGATAGTACATTCAAGATTTGGTTGGAATCGAAAGAATTTTTTTCTCATGTGAATAGTGTGCATCTTTTTCAAGTTGACCAAGAGATCCATGAATGCATTCAAAAGGACATGAGCATTGGTGATTATTACACCAAATTAAAAGGCCTATGGGATGCACATGATGCTCTAAGTCCTTTTCCATCTACTGATGGTGACGTGGCAAAACAATTGCAAGAATACCAACAAACACAACGCACTATTCAATTCCTCATGAAGCTCAACCCAATTTATGCTGGAGCTAGAGGGAAGATATTACTCATGGATCCCTTGCCGCCTGTGAACAAGGTATTTTCCCTCATCATTCAAAATGAAAAACAACGAAATGTCTCTTCACAAGTAATTGGGAAAACACCAAATGCATCTGTTTTTGCTGTCAAAAATGAATCACCACATTCCAACAGAAATTACTCACTAAGAAATCCACACCTCAAATGTGATCGTAGCAATCTTGTTGGGCATACCACTGTAACTTGCTGCCAACACCTTAAGTGTGATCATTGTGGTTACAAAGGGCATACCATTGATGTTTGTTGCAAACTCAAGCGAGCAAATGCTCAAGGGGATCCGAAAAATCCCTCAAATGGTTTTCCCAAAACTCATCATGCGGATTTCAAATCCGAAAAGACTGAAATAACTTCTTCCTCATACAGTCTCACTGCTGAACAATATCAAGATCTCCTCGAACTTATTACTCGACCAAAATCTGTTAGTGCTGCCAATCAAGTATCAACAGTGAGTAACCTTTCAAGTATCTCTCCTAACTCTCTCACATATGATAAGGGCATTCGATGGATCTCTGACACAGGTGCCACTGATCACATGGTTTGTTCCCCTCACTTCTTCACCAGTAGTACACCTGTCACCAACCGTTATGTTCATTTATCAAACTATGCTCTTGCCCAAGTCACACATATAGGGACAATTCAATTTTCAAGTTCACTGATTCTTTATAATGTGCTTTGTGTTTCTTCCTTCAAATTCAACTTGATATCTGTGGCTAAATTGACTCAAACATCTTCATGTTACGCAACATTTACCAACAACCTTTGTTTCGTGCAAGACTAACATTCGGGGAAGACGATTGAGATGGGAATTGAGTAAGCTGGACTCTACTACCTAGACGAGTCAAAGCATGCTAAGTGTTGTGTTTTCGTTGTCGCCACCACTTCCATCAATCCTCGCCTTGGGCACCAACGTCTTGGTCATCCATCTAATAAAAACCTACAAGCCACTTCTTTATGTTCAGACTCTGTCAAATCTAGTTTTGTCAATGATTATTCTATTTGTCCACTTGCCAAACAAACCAGGCAATCTTTCCCTTCCAATTCTATTAACACAAAATCTTATTTTGAGTTGATTCATGTTGACATTTGGGGCGGTCATCACGTCCCAACCTTACAAGGGGCCAAATACTTTCTCACTATTGTAGATGATTTTTCTCGATGCACATGGGTTTATCTCTTACTCAACAAGTCTTAAGCTAGAAATTGTTTACTTACCTTTATCAACCTTGTTGAAACCCAATTGGATTCTCGCATCAAAATCATTCGTAGTGATAATGGCCCTGAATTTGTCATTCCAAACACATATCATGCTAAAGGAATCATTCACCAAACTAGTTGTGTCTCCACCTCATAACAAAATGGTGTTGTTGAACGAAAACATAGGCATCTCCTCAATGTAGTCCGTGCCTTACTTTTTGAAGCCAATCTTCCCAAAACCTTTTGGGGTGATGCTATTTTCCACCTACCTTGTCAATCGTATCTCAACCCTCGTTCTTCATGGAAAAACACCATTTGAGGTAATATTCCATAAACCACCCACTTATGATCATTTACGTGTTTTTGGTTGTCTCCGTTTTGCCTCTACTCACCACAACAAACCAAGCAAATTTGATGCTCGTGTCTTCGTTGTATCTTTCTTGGTTACCCTTATGGCACCAAAGGTTATCGGATATATGATTTAGCAATTGAAAAAATCTTTATTTTTCGAGATGTCCTTTTTCATGAACATGTTTTCCTTTATGCTTCTGCTACTCCCATCTCTACTTCACCAACACACTTAACCCTTCTCGTCATGGGCCCTACCAATCCAATTTTTCCCTCCGCAATGCCTACCAACCCAAATTTGCCTACTACGACGCCTACCCATCCAAACTCGCCTATCGCAACACCATCTTCACATGCCCCAACACCTCCAGTACAATCTGATTCGCACCCGAACTCACTTGATGGGATGCCAGCTTTGCCCCCTACCACGTCTTCTGACCTGATCTTTCCTTCTGCATTACAGATTCTTGATAATGCAACTTTCGAGCCTTCCCATGTAACATTGCCTAATGCCCCACATGCTTCTCCCACACCCAACACTCAGCTCCGGCGACCCACACAAGCCCTTAGCTATCTTCAACAATACCATGTAGAAGCTTCTTTGCCCTCTCGTTCCCTACTATCGTCTCACTCGGTGTTGACTGCAGCCACAGGTATTCCTCACCTCTTGTTTTATGTCATTACTTATGATCGTCTTTCTCCTATCCATCGTGCTTTCACCACTTCCATTTCAATGGTCAAAGAACCTACCTCATTTACCCAGGCCGTCAAAGATCCTAAATGGTGTCTCGCCATGACCGAAGAACTTCATGCTCTCCATGATAATGGCACTTGGTCTCTTCAACCTTTGCCTCTAAACAAGAAACCAGTGGGTTGCAAATGGGTCTACAAGATCAAATTTAATCCTGATGGCACTGTCGAGCACTATAAAACATCTTTGGTTGCAAAAGGTTATAGTCATATTGAAGGATTTGATTACCATGAGACTTTTGTCCTCGTTGCCAAGCTTGTTACCGTCCGTTTACTCCTTGCTGCTACGTCTTCCATGAATTGGCACCTCCAACAATTAGACATCAACAATGCCTTTCTCTATGGTGATATGGAAGAAGATGTCTACATGTCATTCCTTCTTGGTTTCGGATGAAAATGGGAGACTCGAGTATGCAAGCTTCATAAATCTTTGTATGGGCTTAAGCAAGCTTCCCGTTAGTGGTTCATCAAACTATCCAAAGTCCTTATCCTTGCAGACTTCATACAATCCAAATCAGATCACTCTTTATTCGTCTGACACCATAGTACTTCTTTTACTGCTCTCATTGTCTATGTGGATGACATCATTCTGGCAAGCAACAATCTCCAAAAAATTGAACATATTAAAGTTCATCTTATGTAACAGTTTAAGCTTAAGGATCTTTGTAACTTGAAATATTTTTTGGGCATAGAGATATCTCAATCAAAGCAAGGAATTGCTATTTCACAAAGAAAATATGCCCTTGAAATATTAGAAGACATAGGGTACTTGGCAGTAAAGCCCGCCAGTTCTCCAATTGAACATAATTTATCTCTTAGTAAAGAAGATGGTGATTGTATTGAAAATCCCTCATCTTATCAAAGATTTGTTAGGCGATTGATTTACTTAACCATCACAAGGCCAAACTTGGTCTATTCCATTCACATTCTCAATTAGTTTATAGACAAGCCCCGAGTTCCACACCTAGAAGTGATACAAAGAGTTCTATGCTACATTAAGAAAACACCTGGACAAGGCATTTTTTTCTCATCCACAAGTTCATTGCAGTTGAATGCTTTTTGTGATGCGGATTGGGCTCGATGTCGAGACACACAAAAATCAATCACAGGTTACTGTATGTTTATTAGAAGTTCCCTCATTTCTTGGAAAACTAAAAAGCAAGCTACTGTCTCCCGATCAAGTGCAGAGGCAGAATATCGGTCCATGACATTTGTTTGTTGTGAGGTTACTTGGCTCCAAAACATTTTACATGACCATGGAATAAAACATTCACAGTCGGTTAAGTTATTTTGTGATAATCAAGCCACTCTACACATAGCTTCCAATCCAGTATTTCATGAACGAACAAAATACATAAAAATTGATTGTCACTTTGTTCGAGAAAAGATTTAAACTAGTGTAGTCAAGACTTACCATATATCGACATCAAAACAACCAGCCGACATTTTCACTAAATCATTGAGCATACCACAGTTTTCAAGTCTTATCAACAAGTTATGAATGATCAACGTTTATTCCAACTTGAGGGGGAGTGTTAACAACCAAGATGCATAAATTCAGGAAAGATGTTAAGAACCAACATCCCCAAATGCAGTATGTTTTCGAGGAAAGGTGTTTTAGCTTTTGTAATTGTGTTTTGTCTGCTTTATCTCTTTCATGTATATATGTAGCTATTGTGTAATACCCTAAGTTTTATAAATAAATTTAATTAAGTTATGTTAAATGATTTATTAGGTGTATGTAATTAATTTAGTTAATTAAATTACCTAAAGTATGCTTATGAAAAATACAAATAAATATATAAATTAAGGTTAATAGGATTAAATGAAAGTATAATTTAAAATTAAAGAAAATCATAATTTTATGTAAATATGTATGTATGTCGTGTATATATGTAAATATATAAAAAAAAAATCCGAAAATCGGATTTTGCAGAGCAGTGCGAGGCCAGAGCATGGCTGCCCCTGCAAATCATTGCTTAAGGGCAAAGGTAGGGTTTTAATTGCCGAAGTGACAAGGGTATGGCTTCTGGGACGCGTGGCCGACAATGGTGAGGCAAGGCACGTCGAAAATGGGCTATAAATAGCCAAGTTCGCGCTGCCCAAACCATCCGAAAATTTCGAAGCTTAGAGCAGTCGATTGGGAGTGATTTTGTGAGATTGGAGAGTGGGGTTCTGGTCTTCAAGTCGTGGGCTTCGTTTCTAGAGAATTTGGAGGCCAACGGAGCAAAGGAGAAGGCAAATCGAAGCTTCGCCAGAAAACGCTCGACTCGCCGAAACCGAGGGCTGTTCGGCCGATTCGAGGTAAGATCGATCTCTTTTCTTGCTAATTTTTGCACCATCGTGTTCGTAATGTCGAGATCTAGGGGCTAGGTGAAGAAAAATCGAATTTTGGGGTCAAATGGCCGGCCGGCGGCGAAGCTCTCGCCGAAGAAGAAGAACCAGTCGGGCGCGTGAGCTCCACGCGCCCGCGAGTGGGAAGAAGGCGCGTGCAGCCCACGCGCCCGTCAGAAAAGAAATAGAAAAAAAAAAGAAAAAAAAAGGAAAAGAAAAGAAAAGAAAATAAAATAAAATAAAATAAAATAAAAGAAAAGAAATAAAATTTTGAAATTTTTTTATTAAATCTGAAATATTGTTTATGATTTATTTAGTGTAGAATTATATGGAAATACTAAATTTAATAATTATTTAAGTAGATTTTTCTATTATGGAAATAAAGAAAAAAATAGAATTTTGATTCTGAAAATTCCAAGAAAATTTCAGAATGTTATAAGTGTTATTTAAGAAATATTAGTGAAAATAAATTGAATAAAATGAAAAATTAGGTAATTATTATGTAATAATTACATATTTAGCTATTATGAAATAAGGGAAAAAATAGGAATTTAAGTTAGAAAATTCCAAGAAAATTCCAGAATACTAGGAATATTATTTAAGGAATATTGGTAAAAAGAGATTAAATTTTTATGAAGTCTAAATAATTATGGTGTAATTTCAAAGAAATAAAGCTTAAAAATAAAATAAAAAATGGAAGAAATTCTGGAAAAAATAGCAAATGGTGTTCTAAAAATAAATTTATGTTGTAGGAGTCCTTGTGAACAAAGAGATTAAGGAATAGCCGCTTGGCACGTAGTTCAAGATAAATGAGCTGTAAGTATGCTGCTTACTACAATTATAGATGTAAATGCTTTATCATATTGACATGTTATGATATGAAATCATCACGTAGACTGCATCAATGACATGACTATGAAATGCATACATACACAATGATACTGTTGATCACACGCATATGAGGCCGTAGGGAATACGAACTGGCACCGCTGTGCTATCAAGGGTGCACCCATACACCCCAGCTTCGAAAGAGGTAGCTGCTAAAATGATAGGCAACATGAAGGGTGCAGTTGACACCTAGGATGAAAGACATTGCATACACTCATGACATTGCATTTGGTATCCTTACTTAGATGATTCATCATCTAACATGGGTTCGCCCCTAGAACATTCAACGTTCCAGCCGGGACTTGCAGAGATGATTCCGAGATGGGTGATGAGTAGTGATACGAGACATCAAAATGCTAGTAAATGTACCATGTAATAATATGATTAGTTTAAGAATTATGTACATTGTCGTATTGTCAAACGCTTATGTATTAACTTGTATTGAATGCCATGTACAATTATTAATTTATGTATTGTCATAAGCAGGTTCGATTCAGCTTCCGCTATGTGTTTATTTTCGAGTCTAGATATCTCATCTAGTACTAGACACGGTCTTAGGTAATTTTAGAAATAATGGATAAAAAAAAAATATGGACCAAATTTCCTAAGACATAACATGCCCGAGAAGGCGGGCTCTTACATATTGTCTTGCTCAAAGAATATATACAAAAAATATACTCTTTCAAGAATTCTTACAAAAACTTCTCAAAAACGTCATTTTGATGTTTTTAAAATGATTTTATTTTTGAAATATCAAGAAATATTTTTAAGTTGTTTTTGTAATTTTAAATAGTTTTCGTGACTGTTTTTGTAATATAAAAAAATATGAAAAATATAATTTTGATTTTCCATCTACGAATAGAAATGAAATTTTTTCTATATCTAACTCAAAATTTTTAACTTTTTCTAGAATGTGTTTTCAAAATTTATTTGAATACATTATAGAATTTTTATTTATTTTTAAATTAAATAACTATTTTTATAATTTTTATATTAAAATTTATATTTACAAAATGCCCATATTTTTTCTTTATTTACACGCTTCCTCTATGTTTTCATTTTTTATTTTTTAAAAAAATAATATTTTTTTATTTTTATTTTATACCGTATCAATTTTTCATTTTCATGTAACTTAGTCTACAAGAAGGGCGATTGACAATCAACACATTCTCTCAGAAATCATTGATTTTACTAAATTGAAAATTATTTTTTAAATTAAATTAGTATTTTTATTTTTTAATAATAATTAAATTATTATATGATTAAAATCATCAAAGTATAATTTAACAATTTAGACAATAGTTTAGATGGCTTTAATTATAGTAATTAATAAATAATAAAAAAATATATAGTATTAACCACGACAGTAACACTTTTTTTAAATAAGAAAACAACGATTTCTTTTATTATTTTTTTAATAAAATCTTGGAAGTTATTGATTAGTATGCCCAGAGGGTGAAAGAATTGACGTCATTTTCATAGATTCTTCGATTGTAAAGTTATGTTATTTTACTTTACAATTAATGACAAACCCAAAATTTACTTAACCCCACTTAAAATTTATAACTTGTGACACCTAAATCTCTTATAATTTTTATTTTAAATAATGTTAGGAGTCATAATTAATGATGATATTATCAGTTATGTGACACTTTCTCATTGAAAAAAACTAAAGAGACCATGTACCATTATTTTTTTGCCTAATACCTGTTCCAATAAAGATGTTGATGTTTTACTCTTGTATTTAGTTTTGATGATAAAAAATACATTAATTTATACCTTAAGTCATACGTCAAGCATACAATTTTTAAACAAAAATCAATTTCATATACTTAGTTAAAATAGAGTTATATTCATATATATCTTAAATGGAGATTTACAATAACTTATATTTATTGTGATCATAAAATTTTGATATTTTCCTTTTGCCTTTGATATAGTTTTGATGATGAAAATCAATTGTGTTTTGATGATGAAATTATTTTGTTAATAGTTATTAATTTGGTGCTTCAAAATACTTTTAAATGATCTATTAAGCATCAAAATAAAAATTAAATTCATCATGCAATCCGAATTAAGAAAAATCTTGTGATAAATGTCTTGATGGTATTTGGAATATTATGTTTTTATTTGATTAAAAATGTAAAAAAATATTGTGATGGTATTTGAAATATTATGTTTTTATGTGCAAAAAATATTGTGATGGTATTTAAAATATTATGTTTGTAATTAATTAAAAAATATTGTACATAAAAAATTATTTTCAAAGAGTTATAAAAAAAATCCTAGTGCTGCTGACCCCCAAGTTCGAACCCTTGCCACCAGTTGTGCCCAGGCTTCTACGTGCACGCATAAGACAACTCCATCTGCAACCTTTTCACCTATGGTAAATCGAATCTCAGTTTTCTTTGCCAAATTTGTCGACTAACCTCCTTGGATTTGTTGACCAACAAAATGTATTTTTTTCATTTGTCGACAGATTGAAGCAATCTATCAACATATTAAAGCTTTTTCACTAAAACTATCGACTAATTTTCACTAAATTGTCGACCAACCTTTGAATTTTTTTGTATTCGTCAACTAACTCATTTCATCTATCGATAGTTTCTTTCGTTTGACATTTCCAACATCTAGTTTTTCCACTCACCCAAAGTGTTCTTCCATTACCAACAACAAAAATTCTTGAAATGGGCCTCCAAGCACTATAAATAGAGATCAAAGAAATGAATCAAGACAACCAAGAGGATTGATTTCAAGCTTTCAAGTATTTATTCTTTCAAGAGTTTAATTATTTCATTTGTTCTTCATTTTCCTCTCTAAAGGTTTTAATTATCATTTGTATTATTTTATTCAAGTCTTGTGTTTATTTTGAAAGATCTTGTAACTAAGAGTGTCTATTCTTAGATCTTTTTTTTTGTATCATTTTTTGTTTTCCTAGCAAGATTGTTAGAAAGCCTATATGGATTGTAAGAAGTTGTAGGACTTGTTTACTTAAGTAAAAGATTACATTTCCTAACTTGTTGTTAGAGGGCTTGCTTATTTAAACAAGAAAATGTAAATTCCTAACTTGTTCCTATAGGGTCTATTTGGAGAGATAGGAGGATTATAGTGAATTGATTAAAAAATATTTAATGAGGAGGTAAGATAGTGAATTAGGCTTAGTTTAAGTCAAACCACTATACATCGCTTGTGTCTTTCTTGTTTTTGTTCTTGTTTTCCTTATAGCTTCAAGCAACTCTCTTACAAGCATTAAAATTTCATTTTTCACCAAAAATGATTTCAAAGTTCAATTAAATTTTTAAATAACCCAATTCACCCCATCTTAGGTATTAGTTGTAACGCCCCAACCTCTTTAGGGCGTTGTTTTACATGCTAGGTTTTCTTTTTTTATATGAATCAAGCTAAAATCCTCAACATACTCATATAGTAATAACATTCCCAAAATTAGACTAAGGAAATGAAATACATAATCATTAGCGAAAATGAGAATCGGAACCTTAAAACCCATAACATATACGGGTCCATACATATCGTCTGCTCGTCACGTCATTACAATAACCATTAAAAACCACATATCATAAATAAACGAAAAGACTGGAATTTAGCCCTACATAGGGCCCACAATAACCTCTATCACGATCAAGCTTCAACCACACCCTTGCCCTTCTGACTGCTCGACTCGCCTAGAATGTGGAATATTCCAGGGACATAGGTCCAATATTAGAAGATGAAGCTTCTAAGTGAGGGTTAAAATGATAGTTACATGAATGCATGATACAATAACGTGAATAAACATATACCCTAGTGTAACTTTCCTGTCCCACCAGCCCAGCACGGAACCCTAGGTAGGATCCCGACTTGCTTTCAGGATAATCCTAACGTTGTTCCATCATTTGTCTTTAAGGAATTACGACTACGCTATCAAAGCAACATCTCAATCCCATGCACGAGTATCAATATGCCAATAATATCGTGCCATGCAAAAATCATAATCCATTGATGCAATAATACATGTATAAATACGACAAGATACTCATATAATACATATAACTTAGCCACTATCGTGACTATCATACTCAACATAGACAATACATAACATGTATAAGCTTTTTAGGAAAAATTATTCACCTTAACTTAAGGTTAAAGACACCTCAAAAAATATGTACTACCTCGATTTGCGTGCTAAGCCTCGAAAGTGACACAATCACTCAATTTGAGTCTCAAAGGACCCTATTCATCATATTTATTCAAATAAATATAAAATCCTATTTTTCCTCAATTTATTTCTATTTTTCTCTATTTTCTTCCAGTTTTTCTTTACTAATATTCCAAAATAAATACCTATGTAAATATTTTCTCAAATATTTTTTACAATAATTCCTAAAATAAAATTAGAAAAATTTTAAAAAAAAATTCGGAATTACTTGATTGGCCACGTGCCCGCACGCGTTAGGGTGACTGTGTGTGGTGATTGGCGCGTGAAGCCCATGCGCTGGTACACCGGCTGTAATACGCTAGAAAATTCTTGAGAATATAAATGGTATTCTACGAAGGGTATAAATGGAATTATTGAAATAATGAGACTTTAGGGTACATTATTGCAGTCTTAAGCGATCGAATCGATCGGAGGGAGTACCCCAGACTATAGATAGCTAAGGAAAATGGGATAGTATTGATGAGTAATACGAGTTATGATTTTGGGTAATAAAAGAAATAGGATCGGGAATAGTTTTTGGTACAGCTGTCGACTAGGCTAAGAAAATTGAATCGACGTAGGGAACATCCGAAAAGTCAACGGAGTATCTTGAGGACTTATATTTTATATATGAAACAACCCTCTATCCATTTTTGGTTGAAATAAAGGAATTTAACATCAAAACGATCAATCGGGCCTAAGTGTAATTTTTTAAATTTGCCCGAGGAAGGTCAAAATGATAATTTTTTGGGAATTTCGAGGATGGAATAAAGTGTACGAAGCTTGTGGGCCTTAGTGGTATAGTTGGATAGATCAAGGGTGCTTGGGAAAGGGCAGAAATGTCATTGGAAGAAACCAATGGGGTAAAAGTGTAAAAAAACAAACTTGAAGTGTGAACACAAAAGTCGGCTGCCGCCTTCAACCGCACATGGATGTTGTTTCCGGCGATGGGATGGCTGAGAGAGACCTGGGAGAGGTAGTATATAGCGGTGGGAAGCTTGGAGGCCAAGTCTTGGCCGCTTATTGGTTGAGATTTGGCCGAAAAACGCTTATAAATGGCCTAGGGTTTGGTTGAAAACTAACACACAAATTTCTCAGGTTTTGGTGTGAATCAAAGAGTGTGGATAGAGGGCTTTTGATCCTTGCATCAAAATGAGGAGATCTGGAGCTTTTGGAAGAGATTTCATCAAGTTTGGAGGCTATTTGAAGCTCGGTCGAAAAATGCATAGGGGTCCGCTTTCGCTGACCTACAACTGGCCTTTCGGTGGCCTTTCTGGTGTCCTTTCGGCCGAAAACCGGTACCATTTGGCTCAACTTGGTGAGGGATTCAAGGAGGTACCCTTTGTTTGGCCATCGGAGCCGTCGTCCGTGGCCAGAGAATCGAGGAAGACATTGGCACGTGAGTTGCACGCGCTACACACCACATGCACCCAGGCATGAGGGTGCGTGGCAAGGGCATTTTCGATATTTATTCTTCCAGTATTTTTCTTGATTTATTTTAGGATTTATCATGTTAGAAAATTTAGAAAAATATTTGAAGAGATAATTATTTTGGAATTATCGAGGTGAAAATTGGGAGAAAATAGAGGAAATTATGAAAAAATTAAGGAAAATAGATTTTAATGCTTCCTTAATTAAATATGGTGTTTAAGGAGTATCGTGGCTCGAGATTGAGTATAAGTTCAAGTATTTGTGATTCGGCACACAAATCGAGGCAATATACGAGGATCGAGGCATTCCAAATACGTTCAGGTGAGTGGTTTGACTCTAGTTTTATCTTTGTTTGAAAGTGTGTTGGTGTGTGTATAGTGGGTTTGGGTGAGCGGTTTTACCCTCCCAAACTTAGGATATATGTGATTGAACTAGTTCAAGTGAGCGGTTATACCCTCTAGAACTCGGTACATTATGCATCGGTGTTTTACTTATGTACACGTGGCTTCATTTTCATATTGAACATGTGGTATATTGCATCAACTGTTTTTACTTGCAAAAGAGTCAGTGCATGGAGTGTGATTTTCATATCATTGGGATGTCGATTTTTGGGTCATTATTGTGTCCGTATGGGACGGGATGGGGTCTTCTTGAGAATAGGACAAGGTTAATCCAGGTGAACGAGTGACACAGTAGGGCACTCGAGAATTAAGTATGTCGCGGCAAGGTTAACCCCAAAGGTGCGTGGAATGAATTTTCCATGAAAGGTTGAGTATGTTAGGGAGATTTCTCAAGTTAGATGTGTTGCATGTCGTTGCTGTCTGTATATGCCATGCTCATATGTTTTTCATGCATTCAGTAAACTATTTCATGCCACCACTTAGATGTTTTATTATCTAATCTGGGTTATGCCCCTAGAACATTCAACGTTCCAGCCAGGGACTACTGCGAAGGCGAGGATGTGGCCAGTTGAGGGCCAATGATGCTTAGTATGATAGTCGTTGTGTCATTTTGGAGGCGTTAGTATTTATATCAATAATTGTACGCACGATTTTATGACAAAGTTGTATCATTTGGTGGTGTTGTAATATGTATTGCGATGTGGGAACATCTTGTATGAAACTCGTGGTAGGCCACAATATTTTAATGTTAATATTCTGCTGTGTTATATTGTGTCTCGTTTAAGTTTTAAGACTATTGATGTTGTTAGTTAAACGGGTAAGAATGGGGTTCTCGAGATTTTTACCTGCATGTGAAGATTGTTCTTGAATCACCGCAAGAGCTGGCCCTCGTATGCGTCGGGTGTTGTATCTACATGTGAAGATTGTACTCATGGCACCGTACGTGATGGACTTGGAAAAAAAAAAGATTCTCGAGGATTCCCTTATAGTGACGTGCCCGTGTAAGGCGGGGTGTTACACCGGCGATGCTGGATTTTAATGCCATTTTGTTCTAATCCTTCAGTGGATCCTAGAGGTACATTTTTTGGCCTGAAATGATGACCAGAAGTACCCCAATCGGGGGCTCAAAGTCTCGATCGAGCCCTCCTGCCTCAAACTCTGGCAACCCCTTAAAACCCTATCAAATGTTAGAGTTATACCCCACGAGTCAATCATGTTTTATGTAATTGATCATATCTGATTATATTGGAATTTTTTATTTTCAATCAATTATTACTGCAAGGTATTATGTTTTTTTATTTGTTATTGATGGCTGTCATCATTATTTATTGCAATCCATACTTGACAAAGTTCACAGATCAAATAGGCTCATGAAATATGGTCGTGCGTAGAGATGACGATTTTGAAACATATTCCTTACAAACCTTGATCTTAAATGTTCCTAGTCATAAAGTTATTAGGATTGGACACTAATAACTTGAATAGACTAGCACATATGATGCATGCTCAATAAAGAGAATGCCTTGTTTCATGGACATTGGTGTGAGGACACTAGTTCATATATGTGGGTGCTTATTATAAGAATAAGTACACTGAACTGACTCGCTACAGAATTCCTAATGGTTATTATTTAATGTCGAATTAAAATTCATGTGTTGCAATAGTGCAGATTGATTCTTTGTATTCCGATGATTTCATGACTGAGGAAATCTTTGGCCAAGGTGAGGTGAAAATCAAAAGGTGTTTTGATTTCACATGTCAAGTCATAAATCTGGAATGGATACATAGTTATTGAATGATTAGGGTTTCATCAAAATACTATACCCTAAATTCAATCCGGACATAGATCGATAAAAAGATTTTACTGCACGATAATTGCAATTGAAAATGTCCGTGTTTTTTCATTGTTAGCTAGGTATTCATGACATGTTGTTAGACGTTAACTATGATATGTAAGGTTTTAAATTGATTAATTCTAAAACTATTAATTAAAGAGTTTAATTAAGAAACCCATGAGATGTGTTAATTAAGAAGCCCATGAGTTTAATTAAAGAGTTTAATTAATCTAATAACTTGGGTCTTGATATAGTCCAATAGAATTGGCCCTACATCTAGTCTAATGGTGGACCTAAAGGGTCACACACATCGAGCCCATTCCACAATTAAAAAATAGAGAGTTGTCCCAATGTGATTAAGGGTCGAGCCTAAAGTGTTTAGGGTTTTTCTAATGTATGATTAGGGTTCTTAAACTTTATTTATATGCCGCTTAAGAAGATGAAAAATAATAAGAAAAATTATGTGTCTCTAAAAAAGGCGCTTAGGGTTGCTAGGACTCCTCGAGGTGTCTGTGGAAGGATCGATCTTGTAGACCGACTTGGAGGAGATCGCGCTTGCATCTCTACTTATCGTAATCAGGCAGAATCGAAACTCTATACGGTCATATATTTCTAACATCAAACCCACACGAAAGACCACTAAAATTTCTAGAAATGTTCCTCACTAACTCAAGAACAAAAGCCCCTTATCCTTGATGCTCGATTTACCCTCTAACATGCCCAATTTGGAGCTTCAACTTTGACAATTTTTGACCACTTCAAGCTCTTTTTTATAGCCAAAATTGAGCCTCTAAATGACAAATCTTGCTTCATTCGAGGCCACTAATATCTTCCCGTGCCTTAGATCCGTCCAAACCCATCGAAAAATGGCCTCAAAAATTGATTTTTAGTGGCCAACTTTCGGCTGATTTTTCGGCCATTTTGATCTCTTTTGTTCGCCATAGATCGCTCTAGGCCAAGTCCAAAGGTCCCTTAGCCCTTTTCCTCGAGCTATCCGTGGCCGAAAGCGGTGATGGAATGGGTTGGTCGATCATGGCTGCTTGGAAGCTTTTTCTGAAATTGCACTTCCACCCTCTCAATTTCTGAAATGCATTTTTAGCCCTTTTCATAAAGCCCCTGATTTTTCCAAAACTTCTGTTGAAACCTTCACATTCAACGCTTCTCATTTGACCCCTGATGTTTCGAAAATAATGTCGTTTTGACCTCTCTCAAGAATTTTTAAAAATAACACTTTGGCCCGGACTTATGTTTTGACTGCGAAACCTTCTTGTTTCACCCCGAGGCAACTTAAGGGTTGTTCCTTATGTATTATTTTTCTTCTTTGAAGTTTTTGTTGTCTTTCAGAGAGCCCCTTAGGACAATTCAATTTTTCAGCCTAATCTGAAACTGTACCGAAAATTGTCTCTGATCCAATTTTTTTTAGTGTCATAAATCACATCTCAAGGTGTTCGTTAGGGATATACCTATTTCCTTTGGTATCTAAGCTTTCGAGTATTCCCTCTAGCTAATTTGGTCTTTTTCTCAGACTATTCTAATACCGATTTCCTTGAACCTTCGCATTTCCTTCCTTGGTCTTATTTTAAAAATATCCCATAAGTTTTGGGTATTATATTCTCTCCCTCTTAAGGGAATTTCGTCCTCAAAATTTTTTCTTTTGTCAGACTAATTTATTCATACTTGGCGATTAACTTAATATCTCAGCCATACATTTATTACTAATTTTCTTAGTAATTGCTCAAATTCGTATCATCATACGAGAAATGCACTAATTTTCTTAGTAATTGCTCAAATTCGTATCATCATACAAGAAATGCCTGCTAGACATATATCTTTTCTAGAATTTCTTGTTGTAGCTCCTACTAATTGGTCACATACATCGAAACAAATACACTATCTATAATCATTATCTTTATTTCATAAAATTTCTGATGACACTTTTTAGAAAAGTCACAAGGATTTGCTATTCTACTTCCATTTCCTCGAACAATTGGGGATATTTTTTTCTAATTGTTTCTTCGAGCTCCCATGTAGCTTCTTCCTTGGTGTGATTTCTCCATTGAATATTTACTAATAGGATAATTTTATTCCTCAAAACTTGATTGCGACGATCCAAGATCTGTTTAGGCGACTCTGGATATGTCAAATTGTCCCTTAGCTCGATCATTTCTACCCGAATTTCCTGGGTCGGATCTGGTATATGTTTTCTGAGTTGGGATACATGAAAAATATCGTGGATGTTGGATAGTCTAGAAGGAAGTTCTAAGCGCCAACTCGTCTTATTACCATATAGGGTCCTATAAACCGAGGTCTCAAGTTTTCTTTCTTCTTCATTCAAGTTGTCAGATGTAGAGGTGATAGCTTTAGATATCACTTGATTGTTTCTAAGAAATTGGATCTATTGATACCTTTAGATATCACAAGGATTTGCTGATATGAGTGTGTTTTACTTCATGTTGTAAGTGTATATCACTTGATTGTTTCTAAGAAATTGGATTTATTGAGGTTGATTGAATGTAATTGCTAGATGTATTTGAAGTATTGCAATCTAGTCTTGATACTGTTTTAATCCTGGTCCATTTTCTTGATTTGATTGTAATTTTGTCTCGTTCGATTTCTCTTGTTGTGAATATTAGCACTGCTGAGTTTTTTTGTATTTCAAATTCTTGCTATTGGCATATGTTTGTTGGTTTAAGTTATCCTTGCTTGCTGTAGTTTTTGTTTGGGTATCTTGCTGTTTATCCCGCATTATTCTTGTTCCATTCTTAAATTATGTGTTATTGGCATTTGGTTTTGGATTCTGTATGCTAGTGGGTATTTGTTTTTCCTTTGCAAGATATTAAAGAACCGAACAGGATATGGCACCAATCAAGGTGAAACTCGAGAAATTTGAAGGTCATGACGACTTCGATATGTGGTAAAATAATATGAAGGCGATCTTGGTCAAGAACCATCATCAAGGCCTTTGAATGATGGTTCTTGACCAAGATTGCCTTCAAAAAGAGGAAAAGGATAAGCAACTCTCCATAACCGCCCAAGAAAGACAGGACATGGATGAGATGACTTATTCCTTGATAATCCTTAATTTGGTAGACAATGTTTTACATCAGGTAAATGAGGAGATCACAACATTGCAGGTATGGAATAAATTAGAGAATTGGTTAAGTCTCTATCTATTAGTAGGACTGTCCATTGTTGGAGTCTAGACATGAAAAAAAGGCTAAGACGCATTGGTTATAAGAGGGTTGTTAGAGTTAAGCATGTTAGGCATGATTGGATTCGATTAGGTTGGTAACCTAGAGTGTATTGG
Organism: Diospyros kaki; assembly: GCA_036245055.1. Lineage (NCBI taxonomy): Eukaryota > Viridiplantae > Streptophyta > Magnoliopsida > Ericales > Ebenaceae > Diospyros > Diospyros kaki. The sequence goes on along the minus strand of BSEG01000002.1, from coordinate 5,912,439 downwards.
ATTCGATTAGGTTGGTAACCTAGAGTGTTTTATGAATCTTGTGTTATTTTATGGGTTGGAGGTTTGCTATAGATGCCTGTGTTATAAGTGATTCCCATGGGTTGTATGTTGCTTTCTCTGTCTTTTTGGGGACTGTTCTCATGTCCATGTTTTCTGTCTAGGGTTTAATATTTTTCTTTTCTTTGTTAATAGATATTCTATAAAGATTTTGGATATTCTTTCTTAAGCGTAAAACACTACAAAAAAACTGGCATTTAGTGGCAATTTTTTTTGCATTTAGTAGAGATTTTTAATCGCTGCTAAATTAGCCGTCGCGGAGCATTTAGCGGCGGTTTTGACCAACTGCTGGAATAACCGCCGCAAATCATATTTTTTGCGGCGGTTTTAAAACCTCCGCAAAATTAGTGATTTAGCGGCGGTTTATAAAATATATACTTGTGGTTTTTCAACCGCTGTGAAAATTATAAAAAAAAATAAAATTTTTAATTTCCGTCGCAAAAATGAAAAAAAATTAAAATTTAAACCGTCGCTAAAATTAAAAAATAATTAAAATTTTTAATTTTAGCTATGGTTTCTAAAACCGCCGCTAAAATTAAAAAAACATTAAAAATTTTAATTTCTCCCACCCCCGCCCGTGCCCCCACCCGCTTGGACTAGCCTGTGGCCGCGCAACCACGTGGCCGCATGTCCGCGCGCCACGTCCAGCCTCCCCTTCCCCAGTTTCGAACCCATGACCTCCACTGTGCACGTGCATGCGCGTGACCGTCTGATCTGTCAAGCCCTCTTGTTATATAACCGCATATATAAATTATATACCAAAATAATCACTACTTTCTAGAATTATATTTTATATTTTTTAATATAAATTAAAAAATATTAATTAATTTATTATTTTTTAAAAGAGTTAAGGAATAAATTAAAAATAAATTAATTGAATTAAATTAACTAAATTAATTGATTCAAAATAAAAAAAATTATACATTTTTTAAAATTATTAAAATTTTGTTAAATTTATTTTTATTTTAATTTTTTAAATTAAATTTTTAGTTAACTAGTAGTGAACCCGTGTGATATATGGGAGAGTTTAATTTAAAAATAAAAAAATAAATTTATTATTTTAAATAATTTTAACAGAATTGATAATTATAATTTTTTTTAATCTTTAATCATGTTGAAAAAATTTAAGTTTACTTAATTATTCACTATTCAATATGCTAATGGAGAACACTTTTAATTCAATATATTGTCATTCAATGTATTAAAGAATAATTAACATATTAAATAGGTCACTTGAAAAAATACTAATAAATTTTTTTTATTATATTATATTTATTTATAAATAAATATTATAAAATCTATAATATTTCCACTGAAAAACGTTTGTTATTTTCTATTTATTATATTATAATTATAAATATAAATTAAAACTCTTAAATATGAGTAAGAATAAGTTTTTTCAATAATAACAAAATTTTTAAAAAATTAATTTTGATTTCTTCTATAGTCTTAAAAATGTGATACCTTAAATATTAATTAGCATTGAAAAACCGTAGCATTTGACAACCTTAAATAATTTTTTATGAATTTGTTAATACATCACATTTTCAAGACTATAATATAATTATTAAAGTAATTAATAATTAATTAATCACTACCTTTGATTTAATGCAAGTTTTTGAGGAAAAAAATTTACCATTGATTGACACTTGGTAAAATGCTTTATTTGACTATCATATTTTAATATTATATAAATATACATAGAATAAAGATATAAAAATAATATTTTAAATAAATGGTTAATTTTCTATGACTTAATTAATAGTTTAAGTTGTCTATTAATTTTTTTCATAAAACTCATGCAAATTTAATACAAAACAATTAGCATTGAAAAACTCGTATATCTAAAATTTATTATTAATTTTACAATAATTAGTACATATTATTTCAAAACAATGGAAAGATTTAAATTATTAATGCAAATTACAAAATGTAAATTATTAATGCAATAAGTATTAAACGCAAATCATTAATGCAAGTTTTGGGAGAAAATTTTATTACTACTTATTATTTCAAAGCAATTGAAAGATTTAAATTATTAATGCAAATTACAAAATGTAAATTATTAATGCAATAAGTATTAATTGTAAATCATTAATGCAAGTTTTGGAAGAAAATTTCTTTTTTCAAGACTATCTACTTTTGATATATATAAAGATGCAAATTACAGAATGTAAATTATTAATGCAATAAGTACTAAATGCAAATCATTAATGCAAGTTTTGGGGAAAAAATTTATTACTACTTATTATTTCAAAGCAATTGAAAATTTTAAATTATTAATGCAAATTACAAAATGTAAATTATTAATACAATAAGTATTAATTACAAATCATTAATTAATGCAAGTTTTGGGAGGAAATTTCTTTTTTCAAGACTATCCTACTTTTATATATATAAAGATGCAAATTACAAAATGTAAATTATTAATGCAATAAGTACTAAATGTAAATCATTAATTCAAGTTTTGGGGGAAAATTTTATTACTACTTATTATTTCAAAGCAATTGAAAATTTTAAATTATTAATGCGAATTACAAAATGTAAATTATTAATACAATAAGTATTAATTACAAATCATTAATGCAAGTTTTGAGGGGAAATTTCTTTTTTCAAGACTATCATACTTTTATATATATAAAGATGCAAATTACAAAATGTAAATTATTAATGCAATAAGTACTAAATGTAAATCATTAATGCAAGTTTTGAGGGAAAATTTTATTACTACTTATTACTTCAAAGCAATTGAAAATTTTAAATTATTAATGTAAATTACAAAATATAAATTATTAATATAATAAGTATTAATTGCAAATCATTAATTAATGCAAGTTTTGGGAGGAAATTTCTTTTTTCAAGACTATCCTACTTTTATATATATAAATATTTTTCAATTAATTTAAATTAATTTTTTAATTTCTTTTTAAGATTTTATATTTCTTTTTATTAATTTAATTCAATTTAATTTTAATTTTAAATTATTTAATTATTTTTAAATTTAGCAGCGGTTAAAAACTGCCGCTAAATTAAAATTTTTAATGAATTTTGCGGCGGTTTTTAAAAACCGCCACAAATGTTAATTTAATTTTAATTATAAACTATTTAATTATTTTTCTAATTTAGTGGCGGTTTTGAAAAACCGCCGCTAAATTAAATTTTTTAATTAATTTTGCGACGGTTGTCAAAAATCGCCGCAAATGTTAATTTAATTTTAATTTTAAATTTTTTAATTTAGCAGTGGTTTTAAAAAATCGCCGCTAAATTAAATTTTTCATGAATTTTGAGACAATTTTTCAAAATCGCCACAAATGTATTTTAATTTTAATTTTGATTTATTTAATTTTTTTTAATTAGTGGCGGTTTCTCAAAAACTGCTGCTAAATTCAATTTTATTTTTTAATTATTTAATTGTTTTCTAATGTTAGCGATGGTTTTTTTAAAACCGCCGTAAAATTGAATGTTTTAATGAATTTTGTGACGGTTTTTGAAAACCGTTGCAAAATGTTAAAAGAACCGTCGCTAAAATAATATTTTGCAGCAGTTTACAAACCGTCGCAAAATTCCATTTTTTGCGACGGTTTTAAAAATCGCCGCAAAAAAATCGTAGTTAAAAATCAATTTTTTTATAGTGAAAATGAATCTTTTGAGAAGTCTAAGGAGTGGAAAATTTTTTAATATTGAACAATAAAGAGAATTAAGTTTGTAGAACTAATGTAGGTCTAGATGTTGATCTGTAGTCTTGTAGAATTAGATGAACCTAAACAACCTGATAATATAGAGTTTGAGGTGGAAATGTGTCAGTCTTAAGGTGGAACTTTAGGAAATTTTCGAGTCTAATGAAAGTTCTAGTGTTAGCCCTGATGTCTTGTTCATAGAAGTCTTGATAGAAGATTCTACTTCCCATAGTAAGGCATGTATTAGTTGAGTATGTCTTAAGTCAAAAGTTTGAGCAAGCTTTATCATTGCTCAATGTGCTCTCGTTGTAGCTGGGAGAGTTACAGGGGTCTCTTGTCAAGTCCACTATTAATCCATTCTTGAATCAAGGTGGAATTTGTTAAAATTTGTGATTCAAAATATATTAATAAATGTTTGGATTTGATTTCCATTTCATTTGCATTACATTTGTTCTTAATTTCATATGCATATGGATTTATTATTTGGGTTGTGTATACAGAAGCTGGGTTGGGCCATTGGTGTCTGCAGCCCAATAAGCCCAAGCCCAAGCGTATTGTGTCAAACTCATTTATCTCATTCATGTCCTTGGCCTGCATATATATATGGATGAGATTGGGGGAAATCAGACTAAGGGTGGCTTTTCTCTTGCACACTAATGCACGAACAGAAACCCTAGAGAGAAAGAGAGAGAGAGAAAGAGCAAGAACGAAGAACTCGATGCCCTTAGCATGGGAGGAGAACTGAATGCATGAAGGCGGTCGATCGGTGAAGAAGATCGAGGAAATCGAACCTGATCTAAGACACATCATTCAGTAAGGTTGAATGAGTGAGATTGTTTGGTGTATTATGAGGGTTGTATTCTGATTGATGTATTGTTCTTAAGTGACCGTGAGATCGAGAGAGTTCTTGTTTTTGTTATCTTGTTTATCTCTGTAAATCTTATGTAAATATGCAAACATATTTTTAGGGGATTGACTAGGGGCGAAACCCTTGCCGTGAGTAGGATTCAATTTGGATCCGAACACGTATATGTCTTGTTCTTGTGTGTGTTGTAGATGTTCTTTATTTTTTGTTTCGACTTGTGGATCTTGGTACTTCTCTTGGTCTTGGCAGTGTGGCTGTGTGATTGGTTCACAGGTAACATCAATAGTGGGTCTTAGTGGAAGGGAGGGATAGAAGAGAAGGAGACCAGAGGATGACGATGGTAGGAGAGAGGAGGGAGAGAGATAGATAGAGAGATGGGTGGTGTGAAAAAAATGGTCCACTGCCATGTGGTAACGTTTTATTTGTTGTTATTGCACAATCAACATGCAAGCCACTTCTAAGGCTTTGATTTTTTTTATTTTGTCAAAGCATGTGTATGTCGCGTATGATAAGTGTCTTTTATACACTTATTTTGATCTATAAACTTAGCATTTATACATTCAATGAGCATGATTTCTACTTGATTTGGTTCTATATATGCTTATATAGATGTGGAGCATGTGTTAAAGTAGACATGGAGCAAAAGAGTGATTTTGGTGCATGATGGGAGTGAAATGAAGCTTGGAGGCATGGTCGGGTTTCGAATTAAAAGAAAGCAAAAGAGTATCAAGAGCAAGAAGTTGAAGATGATAAAGCAAGAGGCTAAAGAAGAAGGCTAGCGGGCTTATAGCGGCATGCATACCGCTGTAGGACCGCTATAAGACTTAGTTTCTAGAGCTCACGGTCTTACAGCGGAATGCATACCGCTGTAGGACCGCTTTAGGAATTATTTTCTGGAGCTCACGAGTCTGCAGCAACAAGCATACCGCGGTAGGGTTCAAATCTTCGTGAAAAGGCCGTTTTAAGCCCGTTTCAATCCAAATAAAAGAGAAATAGACTCTTTCAAGGTGAAGGACTTTGATAACCTAAAGAGGATTATATAAAGGCTTATTTTTGGGAGATTAGAGAGCTTTTGGAAGAGGAGAAGATGGCAAATCGAGGAAAAATGAGGAGATTTTCTTGAAGATCTTCGGTTTTGGTTTTATTTTTCTGTTCTTTCTTCTTTACAACATCATGAACTCCGTTTTTATTACTCTTTCGTTGGTTGAAATTATGTTAGGCTAAGTACTTTGTGGCTAGGATGATTGATGAAACCTAGTTCAATGAAGGTTTAATTAAAAGTATTTGGGTTTTATTTTATTCTTGTCTTTTGAGTTGATCATTTGTTATGCACTAATTCCGTTTTGATGCTTGGCCGCCATTAGAACGTGTTTGTGATTTATATTGCTTTCAAGAGATTCAATATAAATTAGCACTTGGTAATAAATGACATAAGGTTCGATAATAGGTAGAGATACCGTTATGCCTTGTGAAATCTTATTTTGATGATCATTGTGGATAAATGCATGTTTGTATATTTGCAGATTAATTAGAGATAATTAATCTCATATGTGAGCATGGATTCGATTGACCATCGAGAGAGGCTTTTGATTAACTTAGGATCATCGATTTTCAGCTCAAAGCAAGAATTATAAAACCCGGTCACTGAAAGATTAAACCAATTAAAGAACTACGGTGGATTCATGAACCCTAGTGCATTAGATTTCTACATTCAAAACCTAAAGAATTATTGCGTGTTTTCCATTGAGTGAGTTAGTTTTAGTTAATTTAAACCTACAGTGAGTATTCTTTTAATTGTGTGTGGTTTATTAAATCTAATAGTGGTCAAAGTAAAGATTAAAAGCTAATCCTCGTGGGAACAATACTCTATTCGTCATTATATTACTTGTTACGATTCTGTACACTTGCGGGAAAGAATAAGCGAACAACGTACACACATTTTAGATTTTAGGTGTGTAATCGGATGAAAATTGGAACTTGAGGGGCATGAGAGGTCCCCATTCAAGTTCAGGGGCATAAATGGTTAAAAGCCCAAAGTTTAAGGGTGTAATTATGGCTTATGCCCTTTGTATTTCCAGGGAAAATAAAGATTCTTGCAGAAAATAAATTAAATGTTACGTATAGATGTACTAAATGGCTAAAAACATATGTTTTCCTTTAAATTTTTACTTTTTTTCTTGTAGAATTCTAAATTCTTCATGGTTACAAATATATTCCTAAACTGTACAAAATCACTCATTTAAACACCTACCTAACAAGTGATGCGCACGCATGCTGACATGATAGTTTTCTAGCATCTCCTTACCTTTCACTATTTCTATTCAGCATCTCCTCTTTCTCTACCATCTCCTCAACTCACTTTCTCTCTCTGATATCTCCTTAACTCCTTCTCTTTCTTCAGTCGTGTTTCTTCTCTCTTTAGCATCTTTTCTAGCATCTCCTCTTTCTTTAGTTTTTGCTAAGCTATTTCTCCCTCTTCAGTTGCATCACTTCAAATCCAGTGGTGGCTCCGATCTCCTTCTCCTATTCAGTTGCATCTACTCAGCTCTCTATTTCTTTGGCATTTCCTCAACTTCCTCTCTTTTTTTGTAGATTTTTTTTTTCAGAAGACGAGGAAGAAGATTCTTCACTATTAGCCATGTGTAGAGTTCGAGCAGTTCTGGCTTTAGTCTTCTCCTCCTTCCCATTTCTCTTCCTTTTTCAGATCCTCATCTTCTACTCTTAACTGTTCTAGTTGCTTGAGTAAGAGCTTTATGTTGAACTAAATTGCTCCAATCAAACTATTGTGTATTTTGATGTTTAACAAAACATTATTTTAGTAAAACTATTTTTGGTATATATTTAAATTCTCTAATAGATTTTTGATTTGTCTTATGGTGGAAAACTTATTTCAAATATTATAGTATTTTGTGTATCAAAATGAACAAAGAAATGCTATTTGTTCTAAGTGAAATATTAGCACACTATAAGGGAACATATAAGAAAATGTTTTCATTTTGGAAAACTATTTCCCGATATTTTGATAGATAATATTCATTATTGTTAAAATAATTTTTAATGAATTTTTCAAGAAATGAAAAGTATGTATTTTGGAAGTGCTAAAATCGCCAAATCCCGAATTTGTTATAAAATCAAAATTCTACTTTCTTATTGATTTGGATTTTAATTTTTTAGATATTTTTATTAAATCGAAATGGGGAATACTTTCTTATTTACATTTATGTATTAAAGTAAATGGAAGGTAAAATATAAATTAAAAAAAATGTAGACATTTACTTAAACTAAAGAAATGTAAATGTCTTATAATGAATTCATGCTATGTATTCTATCATCAAGAAAATATTTATTTTTTTAAAAATTTGGACTGAGAGTCGACTTCCGGTGAGGGATAGTCGACTGTAAGGCAAATGGTAATCGACTTTGAATGTGCATCAGTCGATATAGCCGAACATTATTTATGCAGAGTCGAGATAACCGAGAATGGGTTTTGACCAGTCGACTATAGGCCAATGTGAGTCGACTGTCTGTGAGAAGTCGACTGTGGGTTGAGCGACAGTCGACTGTCGGCAATAAGAGTCGACTATGGGTGTCGAGAAGTTGACTGTCGATTAGAATAGTCGACTGTCAGACTCAAACGGTCGGATTTTTCAACCGTTTAAAGATCTATTGGAAGCTTCATTATAAATATCAAGAGGAGAAATCTGAAGAAGGCTAATGTTTTATCATTTCCTATCTTTCTATAGCACAACCAAGCTCTCAAACACTCAAGAAAAGTAATCCAAGACTCAACCTTAAATATATATCTTTTGGAGCCCAAGGCAAAGGAGAAGAAGATATTCTCTCAATTTGTGGTAAATTGTATTTGTATTCTTATTTGCCTTGTATAATTGTTCTTGTATTTATATCAATATTTGTCCAAGATTGTTGGACTTAGGATTACATTGTAACTATTTTAATTTGTGGATTGTGAGTGACATTTTAGAGTCCAAGTAATCTAGGTGTATTATTGTGTTGTAATAGTTTTCGGGGTGACCTAAGAGGAAAAACTCGGTGTTGTGTAAAAGTTTCCTATGTGAGTTTGTTGGAAAACCTAGGTGTGATTTTAATGAAACCTCAAGTGTTGGGTTGATCTTGAGAGAGTGGAGTAGGTGTTGGAGACACCGAACCACTATGTATTCTTGTGTTATTATTGTTGTTTGTGTATTTATATTATTATCACTCTCAAACAATATATATATTTATAACAAGTATTTTATTTGTATAAGAAAAGCTCAAAAATTTTAAAAGGAAATAATTCGATTTAAATAAGTTTTTAATCACTCAATTCATCCCCTCTTGAGTGGCCATTATGTGTCAATGGACCAACATTCTATAGATTTGTCAGATAGATAGAGAGAGTTGAGGACACTACAAGAAAAATTATTTTTGGAGATGGAATTTAGAGTTAATAACCAAAAGCAGAAGCCAACTAAAGAAAATAAAACGAGTTTAGATTTTTCCACGTCCACTGCCAATCTGTACACCACTACCCAAAAGCAGAAGCCAACTAAAGAAGCATGTGAAAGTGAAAGAACAAGACACAATCATGCAAATATGAAAGGCCCAATAATAGCTGAAGTTGACCAAACCTTCATTTGGGTCTTTCAGGCCCATTGGCCCCCCATTGACAACACTTTTCTCCCACTTCATTTCTTATTCTCACTATATCATGTCAGCACCATGACATTCATCAGATGACGTGGCTGCACTCTCACCCTGTAATTAAAACACAAAACAAAACACAATAAAAATTTTATATATTTTTTTTATATTGGTGAGAGGTTTATACTCGTCAGTGTACGAGTGCAGTTGTAGTCCAAATTTAAATTTATATTTTCTGGATGAGTCCAGGTCGTCCACTGAGAGATTTATTTATGGCAAATTAAAAAGAATGTCACACATAAACACACACTTGGACAAATTGGCAACGAGGTTTTTTTATGGTTTTTTAGACAACATATACGAGGAAATAAAACAAAGCAGAAATTGAAATAATTACTGAATGTAAGAATATGAAATTGGATAGTACTTGGGTTAAAACAATTTCAGTGCCAACCCGTTGATTCCCAAATTTTAATAGACAAGGTTAGTAACATTAATTTAATTTCAGATATGAGGGTTTGTTATTAAATGCAATTAGAGATTATGATAGTTCTAATTTAAGCAATCCCCATACATGATATGTGAGATTCTAATTTAAGCAACTACCATAAATCCAATTACAATTAATACACAAAACAACTAAATTAATCATCCGGGTTTGGGTATGATAGCATTTCCAATTCTAGTAACTTTCATACATGGCATGAAAGCTCTAAGTTAGGCTTATGCTTCAATCCAAACCTAGTGATTTCTTAATTTAAAAATACACACTCATAGTGAAATTTAAATTAATATTACTCTTTTAAAGCGTAGCTTTCTTTGGGAATCATTGGCGTTGGACACCGTCCTTGCCTTAACCCAAGATTGGGTTTAGCTACTCATATTTATTTGTAAATTAATTAACAATAATTTAAATGGCGTAATTTAAATGACAGAATTTAAATGACAGGAATTAAAATAGCAGAAACTAACCGGCCATTTAGGCGGTGAATATTTAAAAGACAAGAATTAAAATTGCAGAAATTTAAAAGCATAAACTAACCGGCCATTTAGGCGGTAATTAATAAAGTAACAATAAATGACATAAGAATTTAAAAGAAGAAAGAAATGAAGTAAGATCACAAGAGAAAATAATAAAGAAAAGGAGAAAGAATAAGAACAATTCTCAAAGAGAGAATTCTAAGGAAACAACTAAACTTTTATTCAAGAATAATAATCACACTTACAAATGCAATCAAGTAACCTATTTATAGGCCACAAGATGCAATACAAACCACATAATTTTCAATTATTCAACTAGACATAATTATATCTAATGGGCACTCACACACTTAAAGTTAAATGAATTTTAGCTAAAATATATAACTAATAAAGCACTCATAAAGTTAAATGGATTTTAGCTATAATACACAACTAATAATTAAATGGATTTTAGCTAAAAGACACACTTAATAAAGCACTCACATAAAAAATAAAAATAGATTTCTATAAATTGATTTTTAATCTTCATTAGGATTAAAAATAATCCTTGGGCCTTCTTCAAATGATATCTTTCATGGGATGCTCAAGTTGGGTCTTAATTCTTCATGGGCTTTAATTCTTTTCATGGACTTTAATTCTCCATGGGTTTGAATTCTTTTTTCTTCATGGGCTTGAATTCTTCATTTTTCATGGGCTTGAATTCTCCATTCTTCATGGGCTTGAATTCTTTTTGGGCTTCCAAGTCCACCTTCTTCATACCTATAAATAAGCAATTTATTAATAAATCATCTATTATATTAGATATATATTGATATGATATATTATATAGGATATTATATGCTTATATATTATATAGATAATCCATGCATGCATTTCATTGAGTATATATAAGTATTATACTTACATGTTTATTATAATATATTATATATTATATATTATATATATAGATATATATTACACATAATTATTCAATTAAACCAATTTAAAATGAAAATGGGGATTATAATTATAACAAAAATTTTACAAAATTAACCACTAATCATGCCCCCCGACTTAAACATTACTAGTCCCTTAGCAATCAGACTATACACTTGCCAAGCTTTATTCGCAATAACTGTATGAATGTAAAAATTTCAAATTCGAAATCGAAATGCATAAAATCGAATAAGTAATTTAGCATTCTAAATCAGATTTTTGTTTAATGGTCATACAATCTCAGGAATGGCAATTAGGATAATCAACACATAGAATTACTCCCTCAAAGTTTTGACTTCAAACCTTACTATGGATTTTCCCTCCAATAAAAAGGATTCCTCAGGTGTACACACAAGAGGGTGCACCATTATAAGAGTAAATGTAGAACAAGTTCAAAACTCGGTGTCATCCCAAATACAAGGAACGTATTTTCATGAAAGAACAGGGAAAATGACATAGCTTCATGACTGGAATAATGCTCTAGATGAGTAACTTTTGAATTTAAACATGATTCCCTACTCCAAACTCGAATTCTGAGATCACATGATTTATAGCATCAAGAGGGACCAGACCAGGTTGTAATGGGGCTATGAGGTTAATACTAGTTGTCAAATAAAAGGGTAAAGTGTGCAAATGGTGTGTTGAGAATTTTTTTTTAACACTAATATCATACTGGACATTTTTTTTTTTTTGAAACACTTGTGTTGAATAGCTAAGATAATTCTTTTTTTTTTTCTTTTTCACTTTTTTTCTTTTCTTTTTTTTTCTTTTTTTTCTTTTTTTTTTATAATAAGTATGAAAGTAGCTAGACAGACTAATTCCGATAAACACACCAAGTTAGATAAAATTCATATGGTTATGGGTTAAACGAGGGTAACGAAAAAAAATTATACTACAATTGGCTCAATGGGCTAGCAAGGGAGGTTAATGTAAAGAAAGAAAATGTTAATTGGCCCAAAATGAAAGAAATTGATCCCCTTATCATGCTTCAAAACAATGCTACTCAGTCATCTAATTCAGAATTTGAAACCAGTCAAATTCATCAGCTATCATACTAGGCATTCAAAGCAAATTGATGTTTTGAAGCTATTCAAAAGATGAGATAAACAATAAATCATATTTAGAATAAGTGTTATTTCACTCAGAATTAACGGTTATTAGGCTCAAACACTCACTTGGGTAATAGTCTCAACTTCTATTGAGAGATCATACAATGTATTAATCAGCTAATTACTGTTACCTTTGACATTATGACCAATAACCAATTTTAAATTTTGAATACCCGATGAATGCAAATTACTTGTTTTAATGCATATACGTTTTCAAATAAGAAATCAATGCATTCATGTTCCGTATTGCAAACTTAACCAGCTATTAGTGCATAACTTCAAAGCTTTAGGAATAACATTATTTAAAACACACAATTTTTTTGTTTTTTTATTTTTTTTTTTGTGTTGTTTTTTTTTTTAATAAAAGCAGATAAAGATAATCAATTCACACAAAACTACAAGCATACAGTAGCAAATTCATAGTTAATCATGAACCAGATAATTCATAACTAGACCTTACACCCCTCAACCTGAATTGCAGTAATAAAATAGGGTTGTTAGGAATACCTGTAACTCCACAAGTCCATTGATTTACTGTGAACTGCTAAAATTCAAACAAACAAATGAGCATACCATATAGTTATATATTTATATTTTCATACCAAAATAAAAATTGCATGCAAGTCATAAGATAAACAAAATGCGTCTCAAGAGTACAAAAATACTCCATACTCAGCCATTTTATCAAAGACTTTGCCTAACAACATTCCACAATTTTTTTTTTTTAAGATCACAAAAAAAGAAATTTCATGCAAGTTGTACAATAACTAGATGCATCTCAAGAGTACAAAAGTACTCCTTACTCAGCCATCATATCATAAACTTATCTAATAACATTCCATTTTTTTTTTTTAGAAACACAACCAAGAAAAATCCTACAAGTTGCACAATAACTAGATGCGTCTCAAGAGTACAAAAAGTACTCCTTACTCAGCCATCTTAACAAAGAGTACTCCTTGCAGTGATAAATCTAAATTAATCGGACCTTTTTGACGTTTGTTTCTGATTGCCTTAGACCAGTCTATCCGAGGCTCATAAGAATCGTGCTGTGGAAGATAAGCATGTAATTTCTCTAGCAGCTTCTCAATGGTAGATGCAGAAATGAGAATCTTTCTTGCTGAAAGAGAAATGAACTTTTGATCCACAGCCTGATCAAGAAAAGAGAGCAACCCATCAAAAAAAGGTTAACATTTAAGAGTCCAATGGGTTTGGCATGTAGATCGCTTTTGGCCCAGGAGATTATACAGAAGATTTCTTCAAGTGTACCAAAACCTCCTGGTAAAGCAATGAAGGCGTCTGACTGATAAATCTTACAAGCCATGCGCTCAGACATAGAATTCGTTTCTATAAGTTGACCGCGTGTAATCCCGGAAATATGTGGTTCAACCCAAGGGATTGGCATTACACCTAACACATATGATTTTCCAAGATGTGCAACTTGTGAAACACAACCATTCAATCCACGACTTCTCCCTCCATATACCAAATTAATTTTTTTCTCTCCTAATTTTAAGCCAAGTTCGCTTGCTGCAAGTGCGTAACAACTATCGCTCCCAAGTTGAGAGCCACGTAGTACACATATGGTCTTGATTCGACGAACTGACTGACCTTCCATTTATGTTTCTTTGTATGCCCTGGAAAAAGGTTTGGCGATCAAAAGTAGCTATACAACAATTTAACAAGAAATAAATACAAACAAAAATCATGCGTATGTACAAATAGTTGTGATTGTGGCTCACATCTTCCTCTGGTTTTACGTCTAGAAACGGCTTAAACACTTTCTAGGAAGTGGGGATAGGCTTCCCATCCAATTTTCTTATAGATTGGCAAATAGGGTCGTTTTTAGTCAGATTTCCAAGGCTATAGCGTTGGTGGTCACTTATGAACTGGGTCCATAAAGCAAGAAGTTCTCTTTGCACTATTCCACATGGATGTGTCTCAAGACTCAATCGGATATCATCCAATGACTCCTTACTCAGTCCATCCTTTATGAAACTAATTTTATCTTCTCGATTTACGGACGTAAACCCCACAGATTTGCATCGAGTGTTACAGGTCCAACGAGCACACTTGTGACAACCATTCATTCTTTTAGCTCTTCATTTCTTCGCAAAACTACTCTTTCCTAAACCTGGGAAGTGCTTAAAACTAGGTGAAGTTTTGCCAGCTAATCGAACTTTTGTTTCGATTAGCCAACGAATATCTTCAGGGATGTTATTACGCATCAATGTCCCAAGTCTTACACACCTACCAGTATAAATTTTTTTCAAATCATTCATTGGGAGAGATGGATAGTACTTGCGAATTTTTGAAAGATGAAGATCCATTTTTTTTTTTTTAAAGAAAACTCTAATAAGAAGAAAAAAAAATAAATAAATAAAGAACTATAAACTTTACAAAATGGATGAGAGTACCTGATTGGAGAATAACACAAAGGAGAGATGATTGAGCTCAAGAAGGGTGGCTTGCCTCATACAGATATGAAGTCTCTTATAGAGCAATGGGCATCACTATTCCACACTCGGCTCGAGACCTGCCATAATTGCGTTGACACGCTTGGCGTCGTCTGGCGTCTCATTTTTCAACATTTGGCAGTGTGTCTCTTTCTTTATAGAGCAGTGTGATTGCACTTCCCGAGAAAAGTGGCTACCACCAACGTCAATTCTGTCTCCCTATTTAATTCAAAATTTTATTTTTTTAAATTTTTTTTAATTAATTCTTTTTAAATTTTGTTTTGTTTTCAATTTTTTTTAAGGGGTTCAATAAAATTATGTATACCACACAAATCAATATTATCGAGTCAAACAAAATTATTTTCACAATGGATCAATACTACTAAATCAATTCCTAAGTACACCTTACCCCCCAACTTGAATTGCACATTGTCCTCAATCAGCAATAAAAGGATAGAAGATAGGGATACCTGGCGATCTTCAATGCATGAACTTGTATGCAAAAATTTTGTTCAGACTGCACCCAAAGAAACACTAGTTGAGTCAAAATTAATTAAGTAATGCAGAAAATGAACAATATATATTTATATATTTTTTTATATATCTTTTTTTTTGGTTTAAATATATATTTATTTATTAAAAAAATAATTTTTTATTTTATTTTTTAGATTTTTTTATTTTTTTTTCTTTTCTTCCAGTTAAGGATCAGATGAGTGGTTGCCCACCTAATCGTATAATAACTCTCATTCATTACACCACTTTTATTTTCAAAATTATTTAAATTAATTTTTCTCATGAATGCACATACATATTTTGAAAATGTATCATTCGGAGGTGTTGGTTTTATTACATCAGAGCACGACACGTTAATTCGCACAAACACCTCACACATGTCTGGTTTAATTTTATCCTCAATAACATAGACTATCCTAAAAGGCAGAAATTTAGGCTTAAATGTAGATAGACCTATGACATCTTCACATTTTGACTCTCGAATTTTATCCTCTTCTTCTTCCCAGGTTTTTTTTTCTAAACTTGTTTCTTTTTTGTCCAATTTTTCTTCTATGACAGGGTACACCATCCTTGGGTCATCGGGTCTCTCAATTGGGTCATCACTCTTAGGAATGGGTGTTGGTTGGACCGACTCATGACCTATGAAATTTTGATTAGGTTGGGTTGAAAACTCGTCAGGCTCACTTACGCTCAAGGTCTGTGTTAACAAGGTCAACTGATCTAGAATATCACCTAAGGCCTTAGAGGTTTGGTCTTGAAATTCGGCCACTTGTGTAATAAAACTCATTTGACCTTGCATAAACTCATGAAGGGTGTCCTCTAAAAAATTTTCATCCTGAAGTTGATAAGTATCAAATCTAACCCCTTGTTCTAACTCGAATTGGTGAGACACTGGAGAGAAAAGTTCATGAGATTGGAACAAAGAGTCATCACTCCAAGGATAATTCCAATGGCCATAGGAATTGGGAAAATCAGTGTAAAGATCTGGGTCGTAGCCCGACAAATAATAATTCTCTCTCTGATTCTGGTTGAAAGAAAATCTCTCCTCACTGGGCTCGAGATGGCCAAATGCATTAGAAGGCATAGAAATGCTAAAATACTGAGACATATAGAATATGAAAATGACAATTCAACGACAGATAATGATGTTAATGAATCAATTAATGCTTCAATAATCATACCTGATCGTAGTCTCTTGCACTGTTTAGTAACTAATAGTTATCTAAATATATATATTTTTTTATTTTTTTGCTATTTATTTTTTTAATTTTTTTTTAATTTATAATTTTTTTTCCTTTTGTTTTTGCCTGAATCTCCCCGGCAACGGCGCCAAAATTTGGCTGCACTCTCACCCTGCAATTAAAACACAAAACAAAACACAATAAAAATTTTATATATTTTTTTTATATTGGTGAGAGGTTTATACTCGTCAGTGTACGAGTGCAGTTGTAGTCCAAATTTAAATTTATATTTTCTGGATGAGTCCAGGTCGTCCACTGAGAGATTTATTTATGGCAAATTAAAAAGAATGTCACACATAAACACACACACTTGGACAAATTGGCAACGAGGTTTTTTTATGATTTTTTAGACAACATATACGAGGAAATAAAACAAAGCAGAAATTGAAATAATTACTGAATGTAAGAATATGAAATTGGATAGTACTTGGGTTAAAACAATTTCAGTGCCAACCCGTTGATTCCCAAATTTTAATAGACAAGGTTAGTAACATTAATTTAATTTCAGATATGAGGGTTTGTTATTAAATGCAATTAGAGATTATGATAGTTCTAATTTAAGCAATCCCCATACATGATATGTGAGATTCTAATTTAAGCAACTACCATAAATCCAATTACAATTAATACACAAAACAACTAAATTAATCATCCGGGTTTAGGTATGATAGCATTTCCAATTCTAGTAACTTTCATACATGGCATGAAAGCTCTAAGTTAGGCTTATGCTTCAATCCAAACCTAGTGATTTCTTAATTTAAAAATACACACTCATAGTGAAATTTAAATTAATATTACTCTTTTAAAGCATAGCTTTCTTTGGGAATCATTGGCGTTGGACACCGTCCTTGCCTTAACCCAAGATTGAGTTTAGCTACTCATATTTATTTGTAAATTAATTAACAAGAATTTAAATGGCGTAATTTAAATGATAGAATTTAAATGACAGGAATTAAAATAGCAGAAACTAACCGGCCATTTAGGCGGTGAATATTTAAAAGATAAGAATTAAAATTGCAGAAATTTAAAAGCATAAACTAACCGACCATTTAGGCGGTAATTAATAAAGTAACAATAAATGACATAAGAATTTAAAAGAAGAAAGAAATGAAGTAAGATCACAAGAGAAAATAATAAAGAAAAGGAGAAAGAATAAGAACAATTCTCAAAGAGAGAATTCTAAGGAAACAACTAAACTTTTATTCAAGAATAATAATCACACTTACAAATGCAATCAAGTAACCTATTTATAGGCCACAAGATGCAATACAAACCACATAATTTTTAATTATTCAACTAGACATAATTATATTTAATGGGCACTCACACACTTAAAGTTAAATGGATTTTAGCTAAAATACATAACTAATAAAGCACTCATAAAGTTAAATGGATTTTAGCTATAATACACAACTAATAATTAAATGGATTTTAGCTAAAAGACACACTTAATAAAGCACTCACATAAAAAATAAAAATAGATTTCTATAAATTGATTTTTAATCTTCATTAGGATTAAAAATAATCCTTGGGCCTTCTTCAAATGATATCTTTCATGGGATGCTCAAGTTGGGTCTTAATTCTTCATGGGCTTTAATTCTTTTCATGGACTTTAATTCTCCATGGGTTTGAATTTTTTTTCTTCATGGGCTTGAATTCTTCATTTTTCACGGGCTTGAATTCTTTTTGGGCTTGAATTCTTTTTGGGCTTCCAAGTCCACCTTCTTCATACCTATAAATAAACAATTTATTAATAAATCATCTATTATATTATATATATATTGATATGATATATTATATAGGATATTATATGCTTATATATTATATAGATAATCCATGCATGCATTTCATTGAGTATATATAAGTATTATACTTACATGTTTATTATAATATATTATATATATAGATATATATTACACATAATTATTCAATTAAACCAATTTAAAATCAAAATGGGGGTTATAATTATAACAAAAATTTTACAAAATTAACCACTAATCATACCCCCGACTTAAACATTGCTAGTCCCTTAGCAATCAGACTATACACTTGTCAAGCTTTATTCGCAATAACTGTATGAATGTAAAAATTTCAAATTCGAAACCGAAATGCATAAAATCGAATAAGTAATTTAGCATTCTAAATCAGATTTTTGGTTAATGGTCATACAATCTCGGGAATGGCAATTAGGATAATCAACACATAGAATTACTCCCTCAAAGTTTTGACTTCAAACCTTACTATGGATTTTTCCTCCAATAAAAAGGATTCCTCATGTGTACACACAAGAGGGTGCACCATTATAAGAGTAAATGTAGAACAAGTTCAAAACTCGGTGTCATCCCAAATACAAGGAACGTATTTTCATGAAAGAACAGGGAAAATGACATAGCTTCATGACTGGAATAATGCTCTAGATGAGTAACTTTTGAATTTAAACATGATTCCCTACTCCAAACTCGAATTCTGAGATCACATGATTTATAGCATCAAGAGGGACCAGACCAGGTTGTAATGGGGCTATGAGGTTAATACTAGTTGTCAAATAAAAGGGTAAAGCGTGCAAATGGTGTGTTGGGAATTTTTTTTTAACACTAATATCAAACTGGACATTTTTTTTTTTTGAAACACTTGTGTTGAATAGCTAAGATAATTCTTTTTTTTTTCTTTTTCACTTTTTTTCTTTTCTTTTTTTTTTTATAATAAGTATGAAAGTAGCTAGACAGACTAATTCCGATAAACACACCAAGTTAGACAAAATTCATATGGTTATGGGTTAAACGAGGGTAACGAAAAAAAATTATACTACAATTGGCTCAATGGGCTAGCAAGGGAGGTTAATGTAAAGAAAGAAAATGTTAATTGGCCCAAAATGAAAGAAATTGATCCCCTTATCATGCTTCAAAACAATGCTACTCAGTCATCTAATTCAGAATTTGAAACCAGTCAAATTCATCAGCTATCATACTAGGCATTCAAAGCAAATTGATGTTTTGAAGCTATTCAAAAGATGAGATAAACAATAAATCATATTTAGAATAAGTGTTATTTCACTCAGAATTAACGGTTATTAGGCTCAAACACTCACTTGGGTAATAGTCTCAACTTCTATTGAGGGATCATACAATGTATTAATCAGCTAATTACTGTTACCTTTGACATTATGACCAATAACCAATTTTAAATTTTGAATACCCGATGAATGCAAATTACTTGTTTTAATGCATATACGTTTACAAATAAGAAATCAATGCATTCATGTTTCGTATTGCAAACTTAACCAGCTATTAGTGCATAACTTCAAAGCTTTAGGAATAGCATTATTTAAAACACACAATTTTTTTATTTTTTTATTTTTTTTTGTGTTATTTTTTTTTAATAAAAGCAGATAAAGATAATCAATTCACACAAAACTACAAGCATACAATAGCAAATTCATAGTTAATCATGAACCAGATAATTCATAACTAGACCTTACACCCCTCAACCTGAATTGCAGTAATAAAATAGGGTTGTTAGGAATACCTGTAACTCCACAAGTCCATTGATTTACTGTGAACTGCTAAAACTCAAACAAACAAATGAGCATACCATATAGTTATATATTTATATTTTCATACCAAAATAAAAATTGCATGCAAGTCATAAGATAAACAAAATGCGTCTCAAGAGTACAAAAATACTCCATACTCAGCCATTTTATCAAAGACTTTGCCTAACAACATTCCACAATTTTTTTTTTTTTAAGAACACAAAAAAAGAAATTTCATGCAAGTTGTACAATAACTAGATGCATCTCAAGAGTACAAAAGTACTCCTTACTCAGCCATCATATCATAAACTTATCTAATAACATTCCATTTTTTTTTTTTTAGAAACACAACCAAGAAAAATCCTACAAGTTGCACAATAACTAGATGCGTCTCAAGAGTACAAAAAGTACTCCTTACTCAGCCATCTTAACAAAGAGTACTCCTTGCAGTGATAAATCTAAATTAATCGGACCTTTTTGACGTTTGTTTCTGATTGCCTTAGACCAGTCTATCCGAGGCTCATAAGAATCGTGCTGTGGAAGATAAGCATGTAATTTCTCTAGCAGCTCCTCAATGGTAGATGCAGAAATGAGAATCTTTCTTGCTGAAAGAGAAATGAACTTTTGATCCACAGCCTGATCAAGAAAAGAGAGCAACCCATCAAAAAAAGGTTAACATTTAAGAGTCCAATGGGTTTGGCATGTAGATCGCTTTTGGCCCAGGAGATTATACAGAAGATTTCTTCAAGTGTACCAAAACCTCCTGGTAAAGCAATGAAGGCGTCTGACTGATAAATCTTACAAGCCATGCGCTCAGACATAGAATTCGTTTCTATAAGTTGACCGCGTGTAATCCCGAAAATATGCGGTTCAACCCAAGGGATTGGCATTACACCTAACACATATGATTTTCCAAGATGTGCAACTTGTGAAACACAACCATTCAATCCACGACTTCTCCCTCCATATACCAAATTAATTTTTTTCTCTCCTAATTTTAAGCCAAGTTCGCTTGCTGCAAGTGCGTAACAACTATCGCTCCCAAGTTGAGAGCCACGTAGTACACATATGGTCTTGATTCGACGAACTGACTGACCTTCCATTTATGTTTCTTTGTATGCCCTGGAAAAAGGTTTGGCGATCAAAAGTAGCTATACAACAATTTAACAAGAAATAAATACAAACAAAAATCATGCGTATGTACAAATAGTTGTGATTGTGGCTCACATCTTCCTCTGGTTTTACGTCTAGAAACGGCTTAAACACTTTCTAGGAAGTGGGGATAGGCTTCCCATCCAATTTTCTTATAGATTGGCAAATAGGGTCGTTTTTAGTCAGATTCCCAAGACTATAGCGTTGGTGGTCACTTATGAACTGGGTCCATAAAGCAAGAAGTTCTCTTTGCACTATTCCACATGGATGTGTCTCAAGACTCAATCGGATATCATCCAATGACTCCTTACTCAGTCCATCCTTTATGAAACTAATTTTATCTTCTCGATTTACGGACGTAAACCCCAATAATTTGCATCGAGTGTTACAGGTCCAACGAGCACACTTGTGACAACCATTCATTCTTTTAGCTCTTCATTTCTTCGCAAAACTACTCTTTCCTAAACCTGGGAAGTGCTTAAAACTAGGTGAAGTTTTGCCAGCTAATCGAACTTTTGTTTCGATTAGCCAACGAATATCTTCAGGGATGTTATTACGCATCAATGTCCCAAGTCTTACACACCTACCAGTATAAATTTTTTTCAAATCATTCATTGGGAGAGATGGATAGTACTTGCGAATTTTTGAAAGATGAAGATCCATTTTTTTTTTTTAAAGAAAACTCTAATAAGAAGAAAAAAAAATAAATAAATAAAGAACTATAAACTTTACAAAATGGATGAGAGTACCTGATTGGAGAATAACACAAAGGAGAGATGATTGAGCTCAAGAAGGGTGGCTTGCCTCATACAGATATGAAGTCTCTTATAGAGCAATGGGCATCACTATTCCACACTCGGCTCGAGACCTGCCATAATTGCGTTGACACGCTTGGCGTCGTCTGGCGTCTCATTTTTCAACATTTGGCAGTGTGTCTCTTTCTTTATAGAGCAGTGTGATTGCACTTCCCGAGAAAAGTGGCTACCACCAACGTCAATTCTGTCTCCCTATTTAATTCAAAATTTTATTTTTTTAAATTTTTTTTAATTAATTCTTTTTAAATTTTGTTTTGTTTTCAATTTTTTTTAAGGGGTTCAATAAAATTATGTATACCACACAAATCAATATTATCGAGTCAAACAAAATTATTTTCACAATGGATCAATACTACTAAATCAATTCCTAAGTACACCTTACCCCCCAACTTGAATTGCACATTGTCCTCAATCAGCAATAAAAGGATAGAAGATAGGGATACCTGGCGATCTTCAATGCATGAACTTGTATGCAAAAATTTTGTTCAGACTGCACCCAAAGAAACACTAGTTGAGTCAAAATTAATTAAGTAATGCAGAAAATGAACAATATATATTTATATATTTTTTTATATATCTTTTTTTTTGGTTTAAATATATATTTATTTATTAAAAAAATAATTTTTTATTTTATTTTTTAGATTTTTTTATTTTTTTTTCTTTTCTTCCAGTTAAGGATCAGATGAGTGGTTGCCCACCTAATCGTATAATAACTCTCATTCATTACACCACTTTTATTTTCAAAATTATTTAAATTAATTTTTCTCATGAATGCACATACATATTTTGAAAATGTATCATTCGGAGGTGTTGGTTTTATTACATCAGAGCACGACACGTTAATTCGCACAAACACCTCACACATGTCTGGTTTAATTTTATCCTCAATAACATAGACTATCCTAAAAGGCAGAAATTTAGGCTTAAATGTAGATAGACCTATGACATCTTCACATTTTGACTCTCGAATTTTATCCTCTTCTTCTTCCCAGGTTTTTTTTTCTAAACTTGTTTCTTTTTTGTCCAATTTTTCTTCTATGACAGGGTACACCATCCTTGGGTCATCGGGTCTCTCAATTGGGTCATCACTCTTAGGAATGGGTGTTGGTTGGACCGACTCATGACCTATGAAATTTTGATTAGGTTGGGTTGAAAACTCGTCAGGCTCACTTACGCTCAAGGTCTGTGTTAACAAGGTCAACTGATCTAGAATATCACCTAAGGCCTTAGAGGTTTGGTCTTGAAATTCGGCCACTTGTGTAATAAAACTCATTTGACCTTGCATAAACTCATGAAGGGTGTCCTCTAAAAAATTTTCATCCTGAAGTTGATAAGTATCAAATCTAACCCCTTGTTCTAACTCGAATTGGTGAGACACTGGAGAGAAAGGTTCATGAGATTGGAACAAAGAGTCATCACTCCAAGGATAATTCCAATGGCCATAGGAATTGGGAAAATCAGTGTAAAGATCTGGGTCGTAGCCCGACAAATAATAATTCTCTCTCTGATTCTGGTTGAAAGAAAATCTCTCCTCACTGGGCTCGAGATGGCCAAATGCATTAGAAGGCATAGAAATGCTAAAATACTGAGACATATAGAATATGAAAATGACAATTCAACGACAGATAATGATGTTAATGAATCAATTAATGCTTCAATAATCATACCTGATCGTAGTCTCTTGCACTGTTTAGTAACTAATAGTTATCTAAATATATATATATTTTTATTTTTTTGCTATTTATTTTTTTAATTTTTTTTTAATTTATAATTTTTTTTCCTTTTGTTTTTGCCTGAATCTCCCCGGCAACGGCGCCAAAATTTGGCTGCACTCTCACCCTGCAATTAAAACACAAAACAAAACACAATAAAAATTTTATATATTTTTTTTATATTGGTGAGAGGTTTATACTCGTCAGTGTACGAGTGCAGTTGTAGTCCAAATTTAAATTTATATTTTCTGGATGAGTCCAGGTCGTCCACTGAGAGATTTATTTATGGCAAATTAAAAAGAATGTCACACATAAACACACACACTTGGACAAATTGGCAACGAGGTTTTTTTATGATTTTTTAGACAACATATACGAGGAAATAAAACAAAGCAGAAATTGAAATAATTACTGAATGTAAGAATATGAAATTGGATAGTACTTGGGTTAAAACAATTTCAGTGCCAACCCGTTGATTCCCAAATTTTAATAAACAAGGTTAGTAACATTAATTTAATTTCAGATATGAGGGTTTGTTATTAAATGCAATTAGAGATTATGATAGTTCTAATTTAAGCAATCCCCATACATGATATGTGAGATTCTAATTTAAGCAACTACCATAAATCCAATTACAATTAATACACAAAACAACTAAATTAATCATCCGGGTTTGGGTATGATAGCATTTCCAATTCTAGTAACTTTCATACATGGCATGAAAGCTCTAAGTTAGGCTTATGCTTCAATCCAAACCTAGTGATTTCTTAATTTAAAAATACACACTCATAGTGAAATTTAAATTAATATTACTCTTTTAAAGCATAGCTTTCTTTGGGAATCATTGGCGTTGGACACCGTCCTTGCCTTAACCCAAGATTGAGTTTAGCTACTCATATTTATTTGTAAATTAATTAACAAGAATTTAAATGGCGTAATTTAAATGATAGAATTTAAATGACAGGAATTAAAATAGCAGAAACTAACCGGCCATTTAGGCGGTGAATATTTAAAAGATAAGAATTAAAATTGCAGAAATTTAAAAGCATAAACTAACCGGCCATTTAGGCGGTAATTAATAAAGTAATAATAAATGACATAAGAATTTAAAAGAAGAAAGAAATGAAGTAAGATCACAAGAGAAAATAATAAAGAAAAGGAGAAAGAATAAGAACAATTCTCAAAGAGAGAATTCTAAGGAAACAACTAAACTTTTATTCAAGAATAATAATCACACTTACAAATGCAATCAAGTAACCTATTTATAGGCCACAAGATGCAATACAAACCACATAATTTTTAATTATTCAACTAGACATAATTATATTTAATGGGCACTCACACACTTAAAGTTAAATGGATTTTAGCTAAAATACATAACTAATAAAGCACTCATAAAGTTAAATGGATTTTAGCTATAATACACAACTAATAATTAAATGGATTTTAGCTAAAAGACACACTTAATAAAGCACTCACATAAAAAATAAAAATAGATTTCTATAAATTGATTTTTAATCTTCATTAGGATTAAAAATAATCCTTGGGCCTTCTTCAAATGATATCTTTCATGGGATGCTCAAGTTGGGTCTTAATTCTTCATGGGCTTTAATTCTTTTCATGGACTTTAATTCTCCATGGGTTTGAATTTTTTTTCTTCATGGGCTTGAATTCTTCATTTTTCACGGGCTTGAATTCTTTTTGGGCTTGAATTCTTTTTGGGCTTCCAAGTCCACCTTCTTCATACCTATAAATAAACAATTTATTAATAAATCATCTATTATATTATATATATATTGATATGATATATTATATAGGATATTATATGCTTATATATTATATAGATAATCCATGCATGCATTTCATTGAGTATATATAAGTATTATACTTACATGTTTATTATAATATATTATATATATAGATATATATTACACATAATTATTCAATTAAACCAATTTAAAATCAAAATGGGGGTTATAATTATAACAAAAATTTTACAAAATTAACCACTAATCATACCCCCCGACTTAAACATTGCTAGTCCCTTAGCAATCAGACTATACACTTGTCAAGCTTTATTCGCAATAACTGTATGAATGTAAAAATTTCAAATTCGAAACCGAAATGCATAAAATCGAATAAGTAATTTAGCATTCTAAATCAGATTTTTGGTTAATGGTCATACAATCTCGGGAATGGCAATTAGGATAATCAACACATAGAATTACTCCCTCAAAGTTTTGACTTCAAACCTTACTATGGATTTTTCCTCCAATAAAAAGGATTCCTCATGTGTACACACAAGAGGGTGCACCATTATAAGAGTAAATGTAGAACAAGTTCAAAACTCGGTGTCATCCCAAATACAAGGAACGTATTTTCATGAAAGAACAGGGAAAATGACATAGCTTCATGACTGGAATAATGCTCTAGATGAGTAACTTTTGAATTTAAACATGATTCCCTACTCCAAACTCGAATTCTGAGATCACATGATTTATAGCATCAAGAGGGACCAGACCAGGTTGTAATGGGGCTATGAGGTTAATACTAGTTGTCAAATAAAAGGGTAAAGCGTGCAAATGGTGTGTTGGGAATTTTTTTTTAACACTAATATCAAACTGGACATTTTTTTTTTTTTGAAACACTTGTGTTGAATAGCTAAGATAATTCTTTTTTTTTTCTTTTTCACTTTTTTTCTTTTCTTTTTTTTTTTATAATAAGTATGAAAGTAGCTAGACAGACTAATTCCGATAAACACACCAAGTTAGACAAAATTCATATGGTTATGGGTTAAACGAGGGTAACGAAAAAAAATTATACTACAATTGGCTCAATGGGCTAGCAAGGGAGGTTAATGTAAAGAAAGAAAATGTTAATTGGCCCAAAATGAAAGAAATTGATCCCCTTATCATGCTTCAAAACAATGCTACTCAGTCATCTAATTCAGAATTTGAAACCAGTCAAATTCATCAGCTATCATACTAGGCATTCAAAGCAAATTGATGTTTTGAAGCTATTCAAAAGATGAGATAAACAATAAATCATATTTAGAATAAGTGTTATTTCACTCAGAATTAACGGTTATTAGGCTCAAACACTCACTTGGGTAATAGTCTCAACTTCTATTGAGGGATCATACAATGTATTAATCAGCTAATTACTGTTACCTTTGACATTATGACCAATAACCAATTTTAAATTTTGAATACCCGATGAATGCAAATTACTTGTTTTAATGCATATACGTTTACAAATAAGAAATCAATGCATTCATGTTTCGTATTGCAAACTTAACCAGCTATTAGTGCATAACTTCAAAGCTTTAGGAATAGCATTATTTAAAACACACAATTTTTTTATTTTTTTATTTTTTTTTGTGTTGTTTTTTTTTTAATAAAAGCAGATAAAGATAATCAATTCACACAAAACTACAAGCATACAATAGCAAATTCATAGTTAATCATGAACCAGATAATTCATAACTAGACCTTACACCCCTCAACCTGAATTGCAGTAATAAAATAGGGTTGTTAGGAATACCTGTAACTCCACAAGTCCATTGATTTACTGTGAACTGCTAAAACTCAAACAAACAAATGAGCATACCATATAGTTATATATTTATATTTTCATACCAAAATAAAAATTGCATGCAAGTCATAAGATAAACAAAATGCGTCTCAAGAGTACAAAAATACTCCATACTCAGCCATTTTATCAAAGACTTTGCCTAACAACATTCCACAATTTTTTTTTTTTTAAGAACACAAGAAAAGAAATTTCATGCAAGTTGTACAATAACTAGATGCATCTCAAGAGTACAAAAGTACTCTTTACTCAGCCATCATATCATAAACTTATCTAATAACATTCCATTTTTTTTTTAGAAACACAACCAAGAAAAATCCTACAAGTTGCACAATAACTAGATGCGTCTCAAGAGTACAAAAAGTACTCCTTACTCAGCCATCTTAACAAAGAGTACTCCTTACAGTGATAAATCTAAATTAATCGGACCTTTTTGACGTTTGTTTCTGATTGCCTTAGACCAGTCTATCCGAGGCTCATAAGCATCGTGCTGTGGAACATAAGCATGTAATTTCTCTAGCAGCTCCTCAATGGTAGATGCAGAAATGAGAATCTTTCTTGCTGAACGAGAAATGAACTTTTGATCCACAGCCTGATCAAGAAAAGAGAGCAACCCATCAAAAAAATGGTTAACATTTAAGAGTCCAATGGGTTTGGCATGTAGATCGCTTTTGGCCCAGGAGATTATACAGAAGATTTCTTCAAGTGTACCAAAACCTCCTGGTAAAGCAATGAAGGCGTCTGACTGATAAATCTTACAAGCCATGCGCTCAGACATAGAATTCGTTTCTATAAGTTGACCGCGTGTAATCCCGGAAATATGTGGTTCAACCCAAGGGATTGGCATTACACCTAACACATATGATTTTCCAAGATGTGCAGCTTGTGAAACACAACCATTCAATCCACGACTTCTCCCTCCATATACCAAATTAATTTTTTTCTCTCCTAATTTTAAGCTAAGTTCACTTGCTGCAAGTGCGTAACAACTATCGCTCCCAAGTTGAGAGCCACATAGTACACATATGGTCTTGATTCGACGAACTGACTGACCTTCCATTTATGTTTCTTTGTATGCCCTGGAAAAAGGTTTGGCGATCAAAAGTAGCTATACAACAATTTAACAAGAAATAAATACAAACAAAAATCATGCGTATGTACAAATAGTTGTGATTGTGGCTCACATCTTCCTCTGGTTTTACGTCTAGAAACGGCTTAAACACTATCTATGAAGTGGGGATAGGCTTCACATCCAATTTTCTTATAGATTGGCAAACAGGGTCGTTTTTAGTCAGATTCCCAAGACTATAGCGTTGGTGGTCACTTATGAACTGGGTCCATAAAGCAAGAAGTTCTCTTTGCACTATTCCACATGGATGCGTCTCAAGACTCAATCGGATATCATCCAATGACTCCTTACTCAGTCCATCCTTTATGAAACTAATTTTATCTTCTCGATTTACGGACGTAAACCCCACAGATTTGCATCGAGTGTTACAGGTCCAACGAGCACACTTGTGACAACCATTCACTCTTTTAGCTCTTCGTTTCTTCGCAAAACTACTCTTTCCTAAACCTGGGAAATGCTTAAAACTAGGTGAAGTTTTGCCAGCTAATCGAACTTTTGCTTCGATTAGCCAACGAATATCTTCAGGGATGTTATTACGCATCAATGTCTCAAGTCTTACACACCTACCAGTATAAATTTTTTTCAAATCATTCATTGGGAGAGATGGATAGTACTTGCGAATTTTTGAAAGCTGAAGATCCATTTTTTTTTTTAAAAGAAAACTCTAATAAGAAGAAAAATAAATAAATAAATAAAGAACTATAAACTTTACAAAATGGATGAGAGTACCTGATTGGAGAATAACACAAAGGAGAGATGATTGAGCTCAAGAAGGGTGGCTTGCCTCATACAGATATGGAGTCTCTTATAGAGCAATGGGCATCACTATTCCACACTCGGCTCGAGACCTGCCATAATTGCGCTGACACGCTTGGCGTCGTCTGGCGTCTCATTTTTCAACATTTGGCAGTGTGTCTCTTTCTTTATAGAGCAGTGTGATTGCACTGCCCGAGAAAAATGGCTACCACCAACGTCAATTCTGTCTCCCTATTTAATTCAAAATTTTATTTTTTTAAATTTTTTTTTAATTAATTCTTTTTAAATTTTGTTTTGTTTTCAATTTTTTTTAAGGGGTTCAATAAAATTATGTATACCACACAAATCAATATTATCGAGTCAAACAAAATTATTTGCACAATGGATCAATACTATTAAATCAATTCCTAAGTACACCTTACCCCCCAACTTGAATTGCACATTGTCCTCAATCAGCAATAAAAGGATAGAAGATAGGGATACCTGGCGGTCTTCAATGCATGAACTCGTATGCAAAAATTTTGTTCAGACTGCACACAAAGAAATACTAGTTGAGTCAAAATTAATTAAGTAATGCAGAAAAGGAACAATATATATTTATATATTTTTTTATATATCTTTTTTTTTTGGTTTAAATATATATTTATTTATTAAAAAAATAATTTTTTATTTTATTTTTTAGATTTTTTTATTTTTTTTTCTTTTCTTCCAGTTAAGGATCAGATGAGTGGTTGCCCACCTAATCGTATAATAACTCTCATTCATTACACCACTTTTATTTTCAAAATTATTTAAATTAATTTTTCTCATGAATGCACATACATATTTTGAAAATGTATCATTCGGAGGTGTTGGTTTTATTACATCAGAGCACGACACGTTAATTCGCACAAACACCTCACACATGTCTGGTTTAATTTTATCCTCAATAACATAGACTATCCTAAAAGGCAGAAATTTAGGCTTAAATGTAGATAGACCTGACATCTTCACATTTTGACTCTCGAATTTTATCCTCTTCTTCTTCCCAGGTTTTTTTTTCTAAACTTGTTTCTTTTTTGTCCAATTTTTCTTCTATGACAGGGTACACCATCCTTGGGTCATCGGGTCTCTCAATTGGGTCATCACTCTTAGGAATGGGTGTTGGTTGGACCGACTCATGACCTATGAAATTTTGATTAGGTTAGGTTGAAAACTCGTCAGGCTCACTTACGCTCAAGGTCTGTGTTAACAAGGTCAACTGATCTAGAATATCACCTAAGGCCTTAGAGGTTTGGTCTTGAAATTCGGCCACTTGTGTAATAAAATTCATTTGACCTTGCATAAACTCATGAAGGGTGTCCTCTAAAAAATTTTCATCCTGAAGTTGATAAGTATCAAATCTAACCCCTTGTTCTAACTCGAATTGGTGAGACACTGGAGAGAAAGGTTCATGAGATTGGAACAAAGAGTCATCACTCCAAGGATAATTCCAATGGCCATAGGAATTGGGAAAATCAGTGTAAAGATCTGGGTCGTAGCCCGACAAATAATAATTCTCTCTCTGATTCTGGTTGAAAGAAAATCTCTCCTCACTGGGGTCGAGATGGCCAAATGCATTAGAAGGCATAGAAATGCTAAAATACTGAGACATATAGAATATGAAAATGACAATTCAACGACAGATAATGATGTTAATGAATCAATTAATGCTTCAATAATCATACCTGATCGTAGTCTCTTGCACTGTTTAGTAACTAATAGTTATCTAAATATATATATTTTTTTATTTTTTTGCTATTTATTTTTTTAATTTTTTTTTAATTTATAATTTTTTTTCCTTTTGTTTTTGCCTGAATCTCCCCGGCAACGGCGCCAAAATTTGGCTGCACTCTCACCCTGCAATTAAAACACAAAACAAAACACAATAAAAATTTTATATATTTTTTTTATATTGGTGAGAGGTTTATACTCGTCAGTGTACGAGTGCAGTTGTAGTCCAAATTTAAATTTATATTTTCTGGATGAGTCCAGGTCGTCCACTGAGAGATTTATTTATGGCAAATTAAAAAGAATGTCACACATAAACACACACACTTGGACAAATTGGCAACGAGGTTTTTTTATGGTTTTTTAGACAACATATACGAGGAAATAAAACAAAGCAGAAATTGAAATAATTACTGAATGTAAGAATATGAAATTGGATAGTACTTGGGTTAAAACAATTTCAGTGCCAACCCGTTGATTCCCAAATTTTAATAAACAAGGTTAGTAACATTAATTTAATTTCAGATATGAGGGTTTGTTATTAAATGCAATTAGAGATGATGATAGTTCTAATTTAAGCAATCCCCATACATGATATGTGAGATTCTAATTTAAGCAACTACCATAAATCCAATTACAATTAATACACAAAACAACTAAATTAATCATCCAGGTTTGGGTATGATAGCATTTCCAATTCTAGTAACTTTCATACATGGCATGAAAGCTCTAAGTTAGGCTTATGCTTCAATCCAAACCTAGTGATTTCTTAATTTAAAAATACACACTCATAGTGAAATTTAAATTAATATTACTCTTTTAAAGCGTAGCTTTCTTTGGGAATCATTGGCGTTGGACACCGTCCTTGCCTTAACCCAAGATTGGGTTTAGCTACTCATATTTATTTGTAAATTAATTAACAAGAATTTAAATGGTGTAATTTAAATGACAGAATTTAAATGACAGGAATTAAAATAGCAGAAACTAACCGGCCATTTAGGCGGTGAATATTTAAAAGACAAGAATTAAAATTGCAGAAATTTAAAAGCATAAACTAACCGGCCATTTAGGCGGTAATTAATAAAGTAATAATAAATGACATAAGAATTTAAAAGAAGAAAGAAATGAAGTAAGATCACAAGAGAAAATAATAAAGAAAAGGAGAAAGAACAAGAACAATTCTCAAAGAGAGAATTCTAAGGAAACAACTAAACTTTTATTCAAGAATAATAATCACACTTACAAATGCAATCAAGTAACCTATTTATAGGCCACAAGATGCAATACAAACCACATAATTTTCAATTATTCAACTAGACATAATTATATCTAATGGGCACTCACACACTTAAAGTTAAATGGATTTTAACTAAAATACATAACTAATAAAGCACTCATAAAGTTAAATAGATTTTAGCTATAATACACAACTAATAATTAAATGGATTTTAGCTAAAAGACACACTTAATAAAGCACTCACATAAAAAATAAAAATAGATTTCTATAAATTGATTTTTAATCTTCATTAGGATTAAAAATAATCCTTGGGCCTTCTTCAAATGATATCTTTCATGGGATGCTCAAGTTGGGTCTTAATTCTTCATGGGCTTTAATTCTTTTCATGGACTTTAATTCTTCATGGGCTTGAATTCTTCATTTTTCATGGGCTTGAATTCTTTTTGGGCTTGAATTCTCCATTCTTCATGGGCTTGAATTCTTTTTGGGCTTCCAAATCCACCTTCTTCATACCTATAAATAAGCAATTTATTAATAAATTATCTATTATATTATATATATATATTGATATGATATATTATATAGGATATTATATGCTTATATATTATATAGATAATCCATGCATGCATTTCATTGAGTATATATAAGTATTATATTTACATGTTTATTATAATATATTATATATTATATATATAGATATATATTACACATAATTATTCAATTAAACCAATTTAAAATCAAAATCGGGGTTATAATTATAACAAAAATTTTACAAAATTAACCACTAATCATGACGTCCATCAATGAAATGTATGTAGTAATGGAAAAAATTAAATGTTCTGAAGTATTGTTGCTACTGGAATGCAAATGTCACTCGATGTATGTTTTTTTTCGTTTACAGCGGTTTGATGTTACAATAGAAGTAATTGATCAAAGTTTCTATAAACTGCTTGAAATATGTTTTGACTGCAATGATAAAGATTTGAGGAGACATACAAGCCAAACTACCTACAACCACTGAACAAGGCTACCAACCCATCGACTTGTAGTTTGAAGTGCCTGGAAAGAAACTTCAAACTTACCGACTTATATCGTGAGTAATGCTATTCGGCCAGAAGTGATACCCGAAGAAGTGCCCCCTACAATGGAATTACAATTTCGCCCACGGTTCAATTGACAGAAATACCCCCATTCAAATTTCTGTCCTTCCTCTCTCCGACGCTCAATCTGTCACTCTCTTCTCCCTTCTCTCTCACTTTCTCTGTGTTCCTTTCTCTCTGTGTTCGAAAGTCCTCTCTTGTTCAACCCTTGCAGCTTCTTCTCACTATCTTCCCTCTTACTTGCTCTCTCTTGTTCTCTCTAGATCGACCTCCCCCATCACTCAAAACGAAACCGACCGTAGTGCGACTTCATCTCCTGATCGAAGAAGGGTTGTCGTCTTCCGCCCGTGCGACTTCATCTCTTAATCGAAACAGGGTCGTCGTCTTAAGGGTTGTCGTCTTCCCTTTCGCCCGTGCGACTTCATCTCCTAATCGAAACAGGGTCGTCGTCTTCCGACCGTGCGACTTTATCTCCAGCCCTCTCTCGACTCCATTGGCTCCGATCTACAAGAAGAGAGGTAAGTCTTTAATGTTATACACATTTTTTATACCAACATAGTTAGATCTAGGGAGATTGGGCCGAGACTTTAATGTTATACACATTTTTTAGGTCAACATACGTATATTGTGTTTTTTTGCTTTGCCCGAGACTTTAATGTTAGATCTAGGGACAAAGATAATGTAGATAAACATACGGTAGTATAATGGCCGAGACTTCTGATACCAACATACGGTAGTATAATGTAGACAAAGATCAACATAATCCGGTTTCTGATACCAACATAGTTAACCAAAATACTGTAGAAGAAAAATACAAGACAAAGAAAGAACAAGAAATGTTGTTTAACTGAACAAACATGTCATTTATCTGCTTTTACAAATTGTTATCATTTGATGCTGAAGAAATTGGAGTTTTATATTTGAGAGCATTTGATATAGAATAAATTACTCGTCTAAGAAACCTATTCCTTTGAGGAGCCCTTTACCAGTCAAGAGCTCAAAATCTAATAGTAACAGGAAACCTATTTTTCATTGCATTCTTCCCCGTGAATCCAAAGCCCCCTAAATCCTCATCAACCACCATTTTTCACCTGCAAACGGATTAAAGCAGGGGACTTGATACATTCAGCATTTTCATGTGTGCTGATGACTAAAATGTCTTTAGCACACATGAATAATCTAACATGAATAAGACTTTAGCACACATCAAATACAAAGATGACTAACATTGTTTCTATTTTTGGACTCCATTATTTCTATTTCTTTGTATATATTCATATACCATATTATACTTCTAATAAAGTATTGATTTTCTATAATTTTTTTTAATTTGATTGTAGGCAATCAATTCTAATTTAGGAGACGAAGGAAAGCCCCAATGAGTAACATAGGTATGTATGAGAAAATTAGTGATTTAAAACAAGAAAAACAAAATGTTTATGCAAATTATATAGGTAACATTGTATTCTCTTATGCTTGTATCTTGTTTTGATCTAGTGAATCATAGTGTGCTTTTGGAATCAGCCGATGATAATGAGGAAAATTGGCAAGATAATGAGGGTCCTCCATTAAATAACGATGTAGTAGGAGAATACAATGATCATGTCCCTAAGGTTGGAATGAAATTCAATGATGAGAATGAAATTTATGAATTTTTACAAACGATATGCTTACCATGTGGGTTTTCCAATAAAAAAAAGGAATTCAAAGAAGGGTGAGGACGGGGTTGTAAGATACGTGACTTATGCATGTAGCCGAGAAGGCAAAAGAACTAGTCAAGCTAGCACTTCTCTGAAGCCCCAACCAACAATTCGAATAGGGTGTAAAGCTAAGATCACCACCATATTGGTTGTTTTAGGATCATGGCAAATAAGCACCATCCATCTTGAGCATAACCATGAAACAAGTCCAAGCAAATCTAGGTTGTATAAATGTAATAGACAGTTGAACGAACAGGTGAAACGACAACTTCAAGTTAATGATATAGCTGGAATCTCGCTACAGAAAAGTTATAATTCAGCTGTTGTTGAGGCTGGTGGGTATGAGAACCTAACATTTGTGGAAAAAGATTGTAGAAATTATATTGATAAGGTGAGAAAGTTAAGACTTGGGGAAGGAGATGCTGCTGCTATTCAAGCATATTTTTCTAAAATGCAAGCCCTTTGTCCGGGTTTCTACTTTAGTGTCGACTTGGACGAAGAGTGTCGATTGAGGAATGTATTTTGGGCAGATAATAGATGTCGACAAGCGTATAAGGAATTTGGCGATGTTGTGACATTCGACACCACATACCTGACCAATAGGTACGACATGCCATTTGCTCCTTTTGTTGGTGTAAATCACCACGGGCAGTCGACACTGTTTGGATGTGGTCTACTTTCGAACGAGGACACTAGGACTTTTGTGTGGCTATTTAGTACATGGCTTCAGTGCATGGAGGATCAGGCTCCCACTGGAATAATCACTGACCAAGATAGGGCTATGCAAAACGCAATTGAGATAGTTTTCCCTAACACAAAGCACAGGTGGTGTTTGTGGCATATACTAAAGAAGTTGCCTGAAAAGTTTGGGAACCATAGTTGCAAGGCTTCAATTCTTTCGGCTGTACATGATGTTGTGTACGAATCACATAGTCCTGAAGTATTCGAGCAAGGTTGGAGTGCCATGATTGAGAAATATGCACTGCACGACAACGATTGGTTGTCTGGATTATACACACAAAGAGCTCGTTGGGTGCCATGTTTCTTGAAAACTAGTTTTTGGGCAGGGATGTCAACAACTCAGCGGAGTGAGAGCATGAATGCATTTTTCGATGGTTATGTACACTCAAAAACTTCATTGAAGCAATTTGTTGAACAATATGAGCGTGCATTGAGGTCTAAAGTTGAAAAGGAGTTTCAGGCAGACGTTAAGTCATTTTCTCAGATGGTCCCATGCGTATCAAAGTATCCCATGGAGAAACAATTTCAAGAAGTGTACACAATCTCAAAATTCAAGGAGTTTCAGAATGAGTTCACAGGGAAGATGTATTGCGAGGTTGTGTTTATCAAGGAGGGATCACTTGGTACGAGGTACGAGGTGCGCGAAGATATTATATTTGACGACAGATTCAAGGAGACAAAATATTCAGTTGATATTGGGAAAGAGAAATGCAATTTTGTTTGTAGTTGTCACATGTTCGAGTTTAGGGGAATAATATGCAGACATATCGTCACAGTATTGATTCGAGATGGTATCAGATCACTTCCTGATAAGTATATCTTAAGGCGATGGAGGAGAGATATCAGTAGATCCTACATGAGAGTGAAGATTAATTACAACGGTTGGATTAGTACGCCTAGTCAATTAAGATATGATAAGCTGTGCAGTGTGTTTGCCAAGCTTGCAGACGTGGTTGCAGATGATGAAGATAGTACCCAGGCAACTATTGAGTGGATGGAATCTCAAATGACTGCATTGAGGAAATCTAATACGAAGCCTAGTTGTGGTAGTAATATACATGTTGAAGATAGTGTGCAAGAACAATTTCTTGATTCTGGAGAGGCAACTACAGCTTCAAGCGTGCAAATTTTAGATCCAAGATGCTCGCAGACAAAGGGAGCCCCTAGGAAGCTTCGCAAGAAGGGCCCATTGGAAACAAGTTCCAAGAAAGCAAAGAAGATGCCATTGGGAAGGAGTTCAAAGAAAGCAAATGTATGCTCTAATATTTTTTTAAATTACCTAATAATGTAGTGCTCAAATTCTCAATTATAATGACTGTTACTTTCGTTTTAATGTCTAGGTGGGATTCTCAAAAGTAAATGAAGGCAATGCCTCGATGCAAAACATTGTTTAAGACGGTGAAGCATTCAATGAAGGTTTTACACAAAGACAGTATCATGGTTTGACATCAATCTCGTGCTCGGAATTAATGGTAAGTACTTGAATGAGATTTGGGTAATAATTTAAGTTGTCAATTTTTAAATTTTCGGACGTTCATTTAGGTTATATCCTGGTGCTTACTTTTTTCTTTTGCAGGCTTCTTTTGATACGGCTCAGCCCTTCATGCCAGTGTACGCGCCCCATCCATGGCCTAATGACAACTCACCGGATGTTTGAGGCATTCATTCCATGTAGCCCTTTTGATACTATTATTTTCTGTTTTCTTATTACATTAAATTTATTGTAAAAAAATCAGGTGCTACTTGTGGTTATTGCTAGAATTTTTGGGTCAGTTTAGGCTATCTAATGCAGGCACTTGGGTATGTGCATTCAGTGCTATCTGAGTCCTTAATATAATTTGTTGATTTTGGGTCAGTTTAGGCTATCTAATGCAGGCACTTGAGTCCTTAATATTGTCCCTTGATACATGTATATGTTGCTTCTGCATATTGTCCCTTGATACATGTATATGTCCCTTGATACAGTTTAGCCTATCTAATACAGTACATGTATATGTCCCTTGATACATGTATATGACCCGATAAACAACAGCGCAAGCAAGCATCAACGCGAGACTGCGTAGCAAATAAGAAACAAGGGCAAGCTGCTAAAGGGGCATGTGGACTAGGCAGGGATTTAGGCTTATGAATACCCCCTTGTACATGCCACAATTTTCCTTGTTGGACCTTAAATGGTTGCATTGCATTTAGGTTCTGTTTTGGATAGCAACAATTTTGTTCCTTTCTAAGATCTTACTTTCAACGAATATTCAATCATCAATAAAACTATAATCGGTCTTATTAAATAAAAATGGTCATCACTACACCGTACAAATCAATGGCCTCGGAAATACACAGAGGGAGAATGCATAATAGAGTTGGACGCCTACTAGGCTACCTACTACTGATCAACCAAAGCAAACTCCATGGATGGAGCTGTACCTGTAGACAAAAACTATTTGACTGACCGCCAGCACCGTTATCAGAATCAAAATACCCAGTTATCTTCTTGATTTGAGATACATGTATATGTCCCTTGACCATTGGAGTACTGTTCATAAAATAGTCTTCATTTGAGAGTTTCTAGAATTAATTTTCAGATTGGGAAATTAACATCAAAAAGAAAAGAAATGTTGACAGAAAGAAAGCAACGAAGAGAAGAGTGATAGCAGCAACATCCAGATCAGGAAACAGCCAACCCCAGTTGCGTCGTACTAATTAATTGAATGAATGAAGGAATGAATCAAGGCAAGAATACATTGTATGTAGTTAGGGGCTCAGAGTTTTTCAATATGCAGTTTTTGGGTTGTTTAGCTATAAACTGAAAAAGGGTTGTTTACATCATGATTGAACCTCACCGAGCATACGGCAAATAATAAGTTTCCTAAGCGGCAAACTCAGTTTTTGGTCCCTCTCGTTGAGTTGCTGTACCTGAATACTTCTTGCAGACTCAAATGCCATAAGGTTACAATATTCTCGCTTAGGAAACTTGGTAGGAAACCCAACAAAAATAAAATAGAACAAATATGAATAACAGAGGCCACAACTACCAGCAAACAACAAACACAACCCCTAAACAATAAATTACAACCCATAAACTGAACAATAAATTACAACTACATAATTACACAATAAATTACAAGTACATAATTACACCAAAGCTAAATATCTAAATCTACTTCCGTCATTTTTCATCACCCATAAACTGAACAAAAAACAACTCAATCCTAACACTATCATACTTCTAACAAACCTACTTTCTTTTGTCTTAAACTCTAGAAGTTTCATTTTCAATTTTATATTTTCTTGTACAATGCAACTATGCTCTGTTTTAAACTTCAATAACTTTTCTTTTTTTCTTAAAGCCTTTTCTTCAAAAACCTTGGCTTGTTTTTCTAAAACTGTCACCTTATCCAACAATACTCCACATAATAACTTTTCATGAGATGTGCGTTCATCATCGATCCATTGAAACCATCTGCAATCATCATCCTGTCCACGAAATCATCCTACAATTAATTTAATTCATATTAACAATTTATACATTTATAAGAGAATAATTTACCTTCCAGAACCGACACCTCAAGAATTTCCTTCCAGGATTATTCTTAGTCCATGATGTATAGCACTTTACAGATACACCGTGTTTACACACAATTGTTTGATGCGAACTACATGAAGCTTCATCCATTTCCAAATTGGTAGCCATAGATCCTGAAATAGAAAAGTTCTTGATGATTTGCTATATCTAAAAATACTTTTTATTTGTTTTAAATGTGTATAGGGAAAGATAAAATTATGAAGGAATTCCAAAAATCAAATTCCCAAAATCTAAAAGATTGTGGCTTTAGAAGAAAAACACCTAAGTGGTAGTTTGCTGAATGGGAGTTAGGGTTGCTCGTTTGAAGTCTTAGGGTTTAAATTAATGGCATGCTATCACACATAGCTTACTGATCGGGCTGTATACTGTTTAAATCAAAACAGAGAAAATTAAGGTATTGTCATAAACATAAAAATTGAAAAACAAAAACACAAAAGAGTTCAATAATTTGTCAGATTAGTATCACACATATGGCACAATTTTCTAATTGATAGAAATGATCAGTACGTTAGTCCCATAGAAATGATCAGTTTATGTGTTTATGAATCATATAAATAAAAATTATATATAAATCATGAATGTATGCCGACTATCACAGTGAAAAAAAATCACAAAGATGCTCCATAAATCACAATTAAAACTCAGTCAACCCAAATAATCTTGCATATCACAATTCTAGCAATAACCCCAAGTAGCACCTTCTTATTTTACAATAAATATAATGTAATAAAAAAACAGAAAATAAATTGAAGACTGCAAACTAGATCTGGGCCACTTACACCGTGAAAATATGCTTGGATCGAAGGTCAGACGGCTCGGATCGAAGATCTGACTTACCTTCTTGAGATACAATGCAAGATGCTGCAATGGAGGAGGCGAGGAAACTGTTGCAATGGAGAGGGAGGGAGAGGGTCGTTTCAGTGCAGGCGAGAGTGAGAGAAGCGACGGTCGGCAAGCAGACGGCACGGAGACGGTCGTTTCAGCGCGGGCGAGAGTGAAAGAAAAGACGGCTGGTAGAGAGAGAGAGAGACGAAGAGAGTGAGGGAGAGAGATCGACGGCCGACAGAAAGAGAGAGACCCACGGCTAGTAAGAAGACGGAGGGCAGCAGGGAGAGGGGCAAGGAGAGGGATGGATCGGGTCGTTCAACCAAGGTGAGAGTGAGAGGAGGAGGTGGCCGAAAAGGGAGGGATCGAGCGAAAGGGAGGGATCGGGCGAAAGTGAGAGGGGTAGGGGTCCAAAAATTTGAAATATTTCATTTTTTCGGGTATCACTTCATATCGTGAGATTTCGTGATATTTGGCCTCGAAATATCACGAGATGGCCAAATATCACGAGATTCTGGGGGGGCACTTCTTCGGGTATCACTTCTGGCCGAATAGCATTACTCCTTATATCGTACCTAAGATTGGGAAGACAACTTAGAGCCTAGCACGTCACACACACACGCAAGCACTTACGCACGCACATATACGTATGCTGCTAGATCTTTTAGTGCTTCCTTCTCCACGAATCACAGCAACAGCATATAAATAGCTAGGAAAATCTTGAACAAACAAAAGCAGAAAATTAAACCCAGAACGGAAAATGGAGGAAATTAAGAATGATGGAAGAAGAGGCCATGTGCATGTGGTGCTGATTCCATACCCAGGCCAAGGCCACATCAATCCTCTCCTCCAATTCGCAAAGCACTTGGCTTTCAGAGGCGTCAAAGCCACTTTGGCCACCACCCATTACACCGCCCGCTCCATCTGCGCTCCCAACGTCTGCGTCGAGCCCATCTCCGATGGATTCGACGAGTCCGGCTTTTCCCAAGCCGGAAGCGAGGATGTCTACCTGAATTCCTTCAAGTCCAATGGTTCCAGAACTCTGTCTCAGCTCATCACCAAGTACAAAAGCTCCGGCTTCCCAGTCGACTGCGTGGTTTATGATTCGTTTCTTCCTTGGGCTCTCGACGTGGCCAGGGAGCACGGCATCTACGGAGCCTCCTTCTTCACCAACTCCGCGGCAGTCTGCTCGATTTTCTGCCTGTTGCACAGCGGCGAGCTTAGCCTGCCGCTGAAGCTAGATGATGATGAGTCGTCGCTGCAACTACCCGGCCTTCCTCCTTTGAAATCCCCTGACATTCCGTCTTTCCTGCAGGCACCGGGAAGCTACCCTGCTTACTTGGCGATGAAACTAAGCCAGTTCTCTAACTTGGAGCAGGCTGACTGGGTGTTTGGCAACACCTTTGAAGCATTGGAATGTGAGGTAATAATCTTTTCACCATTAGCTAGCCTTAATAATTTGGTCAATCCTCGTTCTATAACATTTAACTTTTCAATATTGCTTAATAATGAATTAATTCTGTCCGTGTAATTTTATGGTATCTAACTAAGGTGGCGAGAACAGTGTCGGAGCTATGGCCGGTGCAGATGATTGGTCCAATGGTGCCATCAGCGTACCTGGATGGAAGAATTGAGGATGACAGAGGGTACGGGGCCAGCCTCTGGAAGCCGCTTGGCGACGAGTGCATGGAATGGCTGGAAGAAAAGCCATGCCAATCTGTGGCGTACGTCTCATTTGGGAGCATGGTTTCATTGTCGGCCGAGCAGATGGAGGAGATGGCATGGGGGCTGAAGGACAGCGAAGTGAACTTCATCTGGGTGGTGAGGGGAAGTGAGCTTGACAAGCTGCCTAATGGTTTCATAGAATCCACGAGGGAAAAGGGGCTCATCGTGACATGGTGCAACCAGCTAGAGATGCTGGCGCACCGGGCCATCGGCTGCTTTGTGACGCATTGCGGCTGGAACTCGACGCTGGAAGGGCTGAGCCTCGGGGTGCCCATGGTTGGGGTGCCGAAATGGGCGGATCAGCTGACGGATGCCAAGTTCATAGAGGGAGTTTGGAGGGTTGGGGTTAGAGCGAAGGAGGACGAAAAGGGAATTGTGAGAAGGGAAGAGCTCATTGCCTGCTTGAAGCAAGTGATCGTGAAATCTGGGGGGAGCAGCGTTGAGATGATCATGAGGAGAAATGCCAGAGAATGGAGGGGATTGGCAAAGGAAGCCATGAGTGAAGGAGGGAGCTCAGACAAGAGCATTGCCCAATTTGTGGAGCACTTGAAAAGCCGTGGCAGGAATGGGTACAGCAATGGCAACTGATGATAAGCTCCAGACAGTTTGATGGATTCCAAAAGCATCATCTGTTGATGATACCTTATATTTTTCATGTCTTTTTTAATTCTTTTTCTTTCAGATTAAGGGGTAAAAATTAAGATCGAGTGAGTTGCTTAATTATGGTCATCTATCGTGATTCTAAGATGAACTCTTGTAACACTTTCTTTATTGCCATACAGGTGCCAATAATAAAGTAATATACGAACTTTTCCAAGTCTAACAAATCAAACAACGGGTGAGAATAGAACTCAAAAACTTGGCCAGCCATAGTCTCTGTGTGTGTGTGTGGGGTGGAAGCATTTTCAATATATATAACATTTTCAATCTATATGTGTGTATATATATATAAATCATGTGCAACTGCCTGCGGTGCCTTCCCTTCTTTTATGGCCGTTGCTCAAGTTGCTTTCTTCATTTTTTTCTTTTCGCCGCTTTTTCTGCTTTTTCAATTTCTTTAATCACCCCAACTTCTTTTTTTTTTCTTTTTTCCTTCCTTGCGACCGCCGCCCACTTCCATCTTCAATTTTCATACCTTCAATCCCTTGTAATAATATTATATATATATATATATGTCTCTATACATGCCTAGCCTCCAATTGCAATACACTCCCTTCCAATTTCGCCTTCATAATATATTATACATGTGTGCATGCTCCTCCAATTCTTCTTTCCTTACAATAATATATAATTCAACCGTGACCACCTTTTTTCACTCATTTATCTGCTTTTAATATAATATATATATATATATATGCAACAGTCTTTAATTTTTATTTTACAATTGCAGCTATATATATATATATATATGTGCGCATGCGACCCAATCCTCCTCCCTCTGGACTTCCAGTTGTGGTTGCT
Source organism: Diospyros kaki (assembly GCA_036245055.1). Classification (NCBI taxonomy): domain Eukaryota; kingdom Viridiplantae; phylum Streptophyta; class Magnoliopsida; order Ericales; family Ebenaceae; genus Diospyros; species Diospyros kaki. The sequence goes on along the minus strand of BSEG01000002.1, from coordinate 5,869,122 downwards.
TCCTCCTCTAATTCTTTAATATATATAATATATATATGACATGGTCCATTAATCAATGCTTTCAATATGGATTTCTTTCTTAATTGTAATTCTCCTTCAATTTAGATTTATGCACTTTTGAAGCGTATAAAAGTAGATATATAGAGTTCTCATATATATATATATTTAATTAAACTTTTGAACACCAAAAATTCATAATTTTTGCTTTTGTTTCTCGTTTTTCTTTCAAATTCTGTCAAAATAATAAATTATCTAATATTAATATAAAAAATATATAAAAACATGAGAACATCTAGGGCCGGCTTAAGGCATAGGCCTCACTGGCCTATGCCTAGGGCCCTAAAAGGGGGGTCCAATAAATTTTTTTTGCCAAGTTTAATAGTAAAAATATTTACATATTTTAATATTAAAAATAATTTTTACTAAAGAGGGCCTCAATAAATTTCTAATGATAAATATTATAATATTAAAATTAAAAAATATTATTGTTAAAAAAAAAATCAAAGAATCAAATATTTTTAATTATACTTGATTGTATCATAGATACAAGTCATAAAGAACAAATATTTTTTATATTAAGATGTGTAGATATTTTAATAAGTCTGATAAAAATATAAGAATATTTTATAAATTTTTTAAAATTTAATAATACTTCTGGTCAATATTTTTTTAATGTACTTACAAGTAATATAAAAAATTTTGAACTAGATATAAATAATGTGAGAGGGCAACTATATGATAATGGATCTAATATGAAAGGTAAATAACAAAGTGTGTAGAAAAGATTATTAGATATAAATTCAAGAGCATTTTATACTCCATTGATTGTTACAATCTTAATTTAATTCTTTATGATATGAAAAATTCATGTGTTGATGTTATAACATTTTTTGAAGTCACACAATGCATATACACATTATTTTCTTCTTCTACAAAAAGATAAAAACTTTATAAGATCATATTTTAAATAAAAACAGCGTTACTAAATTTTATAAAAAAATATAATTTTTTTTTAAATATATAGATAATTTAAAAATTATTATTAATCATTCATGTTACTGTAGTTTCGATAGAAAAAAGTTTTCAAAATTAAAATTAATAAAAGCTTGCTTAAGTTCAACTATATCACAAGAAAAATTAAGTAATTTGATTATATTATCAATTAAAAAAATACTTTTTAAGTTAAAATACAAAAATTTAATTAGTAATTTTATATTTTAAAAATAAAAAATAAATTTTTTATATTTTTTAAAGGATGTCCAAATTTTAAATGGCCTCGAGCCCAACTCCCATGGGCCGGCCCTGAGAACATCAGTGCCACGTGTCATGATATTCTGGGATCAAATGTGTGTGTGCGCCTGTGAAAGTTAAAAGAGCCATACACGCACGCTTATGTTTGCAAGAGTGCTACCATTTTGTTTCATACGTCAGATAGAGTCTACATCACCTTTGCCGGCTTCTTAGGGGCGTTGGATTGTTTTGACATTAGAGTCCGTATTGGTTTTATCTGCTGACTGCTGCAAGCATTTCAACTTTATAAAAAAATTCAAATTGTGCACGTAATTCATCTGCAATTATAAATTGTCGCGTAGACAATAATTTTTTTTTTCTTTTACAGGATATTCAAGTCTTAAGCTGGGTACAAACTCAAGTCAGTGGTGGCGGCCAAACAAAATAGACCACTTTACTTTGCATGAAGGAGTTAATGACTGCGCAAGAGATGCTACAAAATTTAATCATTTTGAGACCATTCATAAGATGAGAATTCTTTATTTCTTAGAATATAACCAAACATCTTAGAATATGTTCAAAATTAAGGGTTAATTTGTGGTTCAAAGGCAAGGACAATTTCATCCTTCGGACTACAAATTTGACACTCTAATTTAGATTACATATATATATATATTTTAGGCAAGGTAATGTAGATGGTCCTTCAATATTGGAGATATCTAAAGCACGTGCGTGAAGTTTTATCAAGATAAAGGTTATATCAAGATATGGTTGAAATGACTTTCGGAACAAAATATGGAATGATTAAAAATATGGTTGGGAAATATTTTAATTTTTTTTATCAAACTATTTGTTAAATTTTTTGAAATGTACTAGAATATATATGCGTTATTTTTTTTTTATCTGTATAAAGGTCTAAGATATGCTTATCTTAAAGGGGAGAAATAAACATATCTGAAAATAAAAGATAAGAAATCACGTGGCTTCTTTTTCAATAGTCACCGGATAAATTTAACAAACACATTCAAAGAGATAAAAGTTTGAAATACTTTTAATATCTTATCTTTTTTTATTTATATCTTAATAAACAAACACTAATTAAATAAATTATCAATAGATGGAATAGGAATGGATGCGATCATCCATCTGCCGCTCATGCCTTAATTGGAAATTAATAACTAATGATAAAACTTTCAATTGCAAATTTTTATACCAATAATATTGCTGAAAGAAAGAATATACTCTAATTATCTGCAAATCTATCTACCTTTTTCTAGGAGAAGTGTTCCCAAACCAACTTGAATCTATCCATAGATACAAAGTGATAGACAAATAAATTATTATTTTCTGAGTGAAAATATTGATCTCATGCCAGATGAAAGCAAATAAAAACCCATGTGAAGGGAGGGTACAAATGGACCAGAATTTAGTAGGATTAAGACTAGTGGTGGTGGTTGTTATTTTTGTTATATAATCACCTTAAATTTAATAATTCATCAACAATAATGTACATTATCAAAAACGAAAAAGAAAGAAAGAAATTATTTGCTTAATAATAAAGATAATTCTGTGCACCAATATGCTACATCTGGACTAGTTTTATTTGAGAAAAGTGGTTTTTGTTGTTGCGACATGGATCCCACCAAAGTTGTACATATCATGAATGGAAGATCTATATATAGTTACGCAAATTGCTTACTTATTCATGCTTATAAATGATAATCAAACTTATAATAACACTGAATTGTGAGTTAGTGATGAGGAGGGCTGCTTCTTCCCACTTATGCAGCATGGAATTTGATATGAGTTTGAAACGTCAATATATAATCCTGTTGTTGTTCTCGTCGTCGTCGTCATGGGAATTTCACTAATTGAATTTGTAGGATTTAAGGAAGATTTTGATCATGTGCTAAGTTCATTTAGACCAAAAAAAGAAGAAGAAAGGTTATTGTGGAGCTCAGTCTCAAATGCTTAAGTTGATTGAGAGTTGAGAGAACTGAAAATTATGAAAATAATATTAAATGTCGTACTTGTAATTCATCTTTCGAAATTTTTTATATTCTTTTGGGATGAGTTAGGTGACAAGGATGATGATATGAATGAGTTGTTGAATTGTTTTCACTATTATCTATGTGGTGAAGAATCACATTTTGAGAAAACCTACACAAAATTAAAGCGGACTGACACAACCCATGGAAATTAAAAAAGGGCTTGTGTGCTTTGTTTGCGATCAACTAGGTCATATTTTGAGAAACCGTCCAAAAAAGAAGATGACAGAGTAATCTAGAAAGGTGGATGAACAAAGTAGTAATAAGGGAAGGGAATGGATCTTGACACTGAAAGCCTTTAGATTATTAGGAACTAGGGGTTTTAGGTACATAGTTGCTAACACACGAAAATAGAAGAAAGTACCCCTGAACTTGGGAAGGTACAAATTTCTTCTCTCTAGTTTCTTGGGAAGTATTTGGCATCGATTACTTCTTTGAACCTTTCCCAAGTTATGAATTGACTTGGTTTTTTATCTAAGTTTTGCCTTTGGCCTTGAGTGGGTCGTTGTAGGGTTTGTTCAACTGTTTTCCACCATATGCCTTTTTTTAGAATTTGAGATTTTAGGAATTCTAAGTAAGTCCATAAATTAAAATTTTATTGAGGCTTTATATTTTTCAGACTTTAAATCAAATATAATATTAACAGTTTACACGATTAACATTCAAATTTAAAAAATTTAACTGAAAACTTTCAAAAATCTAATGATTAAAACATTATTTTTTCTTACAAAATTTTGATACAGTAATGATATTTATTGTTTAAAAAACATTAAAACATAGAAAAGTTCATTAAGACATTAATTTTTCTTACAAAATTTGTAGGATTGGTATTTATTGTTTAAAAAATATGTATTAATTTTTCTTACAAAATTTGTGAAATTAGTATTTATTATTTAGCAAACATTAAAATGTAAAAAAATTCAAACGTGTTGGTGGAGTGACTTGAACAAGTGACCTAAGAAACTTTTGATTTAAAACCCATCACTTTACCAATTAAGCTCAAGTAAAATTGATATAAATTATATATTTTAGCACGTATTTATTATATATTTAAAGTATATATATTCAAAACCTGAATTTAATTTTTTGGGGCCTTCTATGGTTGGAGGGGCCCTAGGCGACTGCCTTAGTTGCCTACCCTCAGGATTGACCCTGCTGCCACTACAAGAAAACAGTCAATTTGAGACGGATTTAGAGACGAAATTTTAGTTTGAGACGGATTTAGAGACGGATTTCGGCCGTCTCGAAAACTCCCGTCAATAAATTTAAGACGGATTTTGAGACGAAAATTTTTCGTCTCCATTTGAGTCGGATGTAGAGACGGATTTAGAGACGGAAAATTTTCGTCTCTATTTGAGACATATTTATATCTCTATAAGAGACAGATTTAGAGACGGATTTAGAGACAGATTTCTACATCTATTAGAGACGAATTCCTAGTTCTATTAGAGACGGAATTAGAGACGGATTCCTTTGTTATTAGAGATGGATTTAGAGACGGATTCCTATCTCTATTTGAGACGGATTTAGAGACAGATTTGTAGTCTGATTTATCGATGATTTGAGACGGATTTTGAGACAGAAAAATCTGTCTCAATTTTAAATTTAATTAAATAAATAATTAATATTCCTACAAAATTTTATATATAAACCTGATATACAAAATATAAATCATGCACAAATATATAAACCTGATATACACAATATTAAATCCATATAATATTAAATTCATACAAGAAATCCATATAATATTAAATTCATACAAGAAATCCATACAATATTAGTCAAACACATCGTCCATGAACATTAAAAATAATACAATGTAATATCTATCCATGGCAATGACGGATCCTCCTAATGATCCGAGGGATTTGAGGGTGGCAACGATGAAGAAGGGTTATGAAATCTTTCTTCTATAGCTGACAAGCGATGATTAAATGGTTCTATAGCTGCGCTAATAGCACAGCTAAGAGCTTGTTGAATTTGATCAACGAGTGAAATTAATGACTGTGGAGGCGGTGGCGGTGGCGATGGCGACCACACATGATAGGAATCAGGGATGACATGTGCTTCATACCCCATGCCATACGTACGACCCTTCTTTTTCTCGCCTGCAACCTCCAACCATAATGATGTCTCATCAAAAGCTGGCTACGAGGGCTGTCCAACAGCGTCACTATCTTCTGTCGGGCCAACTGCTGATGATTGTGATGATGCTTGCCGCATCTGAAAGTCAGCCTGCAAGTATATATATACATGGAATAAGTTGTACTATCAAAAGGTCAATTAAGTATAATAAAATACAAGTATTGTTGTATATTTACATAAGTTTCCTTGGATCTACTGTCAACAAATCCTGAATGATCTTTTATATATTTTTAATATTGATTCAAAATATATAAAAAAATATCAATTTTATTTTTCAAATCCTGATTAAGTTGATTATTGAATGAATATATTAAACATAGTGTGCACTTATTGAATGAATAGTTTTCAAATTAGTCAATATACTTTATAATAGTTCAATAATAAATTATTTTACTTTTAGAATTAGTTAGGAATCTAATTTTGAGTTAGTATCTAAATTACGACTTAAATTTCATAGTGTGTTACAAGAGCTATTATTTCTATGAAAATGCTCGTATTTTGAGTTTCAACACCAGTCATTCTTCTACCAACATACTCACCAAAACAAAAAGGATAAAATAATTAAATAAATCATACATAAGCCCGCAAACTTCTAAAGAGAGGGCTTGCACAGTTAGTCGTCGTCGGCCACCGTAGCCGGCCGTTTTTGACAATCAAAGGCAAGCACTCGGCACCCTTACCCCCATCGACCAACATACCAAAAAATCAACAAAATCCAATGATCGGATCTCTGTATACCTATGTTTAAACTTCCGGCCAAACAACCAAATCTCACATATATGTATATATATATCATGGATATATATTGAAAAAAGTATGCTGATGAAACTAAAAGACTTACCTACTTGTACATCGAGTACACTTTTACACTGAAAACGTTGTCAGATCGATGATCGAACGGCTGAATATATACATGGCATAAATCGGTGATTTACAAAGGTGTTATTGAAAGAAAATTGAAAGAGAGTAAAATTGGTCAGAGAACTTTCGGCACCCACTATCGACCCCATCCTATTTATATCTGACCTGATCCGCACGGGTTGACCTTCCCTTTTATTAGGCGGATTCGACCTGGTTTGCCTGCCTTATATATATTTTTTTAATATAGATATTATTATTATTATTATTATTATTATTATTATTATTTAGATTAGGATTTTCTCTCGTCTCTTCCATCTTTAAATTTGTCTCAAAAATTTGTGTCTAAACTATTATTTTATTGTAGTGTCATTTCGTCACAATAAGTATGTTGTCAGAATTTTCATACCTATTGTGACAAATTAGTTTATCAGAACAAGTCTAAATTCTTATACTAAAGGTGTTCACCATCTTACTGTGAATGACATTGTCGAAATCTTTAGGGGCTAAATTGAATGTCTTTAACCTATCATGCATCCTTAAATAAATAAATAGTTCTTAGATTTCTCATAAAAGAAAGATATGATAAATCGATTATAAATTGACACATGGACTATTACTTTTAATTAGCATGAAATATTAATCTTAAAGCATAATGAGTCACATGCCAATATTCATGAGATGAATATAGTAGATATATAAATAAATGTTAGTTGAATATCTACTGAATGTGACACGAGTCGCATAGGTAGCACCATTTTTTTTTTTTGTTGATTCCTTTAAGAAAATTAATATTTACATATTTATTATTGCATATCTATAATTTTATTATTTAATATTTGTTTGAATTGATTTAATTTTTTTTAATTATTTAATCATCTTAAGTTGTAGATTGATTAACTTTTAATTTAATTATTTTTTAATATTTGATTCCCTCATTTTACGTCCTTAAAATTTAAAATGTAGGGTATGTTTAGTATATATTTTATTTATAGAGTTTCATAATATTAAAATGTAGTATATATATTATTAATATTACTAATTAAAATGGAGTGTGTGTTTTATAAAATTTTAGATTTAGTTTACATTTTCTAATATATTTTTCATTAAATTTTTTATTTTATTATTTATATATTTAAATAAACTTTCAATAGACTTTAAATTAAATAATTATATTTAATTTCCAATTAAAGACGGATTTTGTGACGGAAATAATCCGTCACAAAATAGAACCAGATTTAAAATTATCTCAAATCTGAAACGGATTTTGAGACGGATTTTTATCATCTCTAATTGGAGACGGAATTTTTTCCGTCTCAAATTACAGACGGATTTACAGATGGGAAAAAATTCGTCTGTAATTTGAGATGAAAAAAAATTCGTCTCAAAATCCGTCTTAAATTTTTTAGACGGATTTTTTTCGTCTCTAAATCTGTCTCAAATTTGAGACGGATTTATTTTCGTCTCTAAATCCATCTCTATTTAGAGACGGATTTTTTTCGGTTTCAAAATAGTTCAATCTCCAAATCCGCTTCTAATTTGAGACGGAAAAATCCGTCTCTAAACACACGTTTTCTTGTAGTGTGCTTCTTCCTCTAACATAAATGTGACACAATTAACTTTTTCTTCCTTGTTGCATCTCATATGTTAAAGTAACTTTGCAATTTGTTCTAGTCAATATTCGACTACACTAGGGCAATCTTTTGTTTTCCCTTTGAATATCGAGGGTGGTTGTTGTCGCTATTGTTCTAGCATGCTTACCCCTTGCTTACAGTACATTAGATATTTGACAACATTAAGGATTATATATATATTATGTTTGCTCATCTAGGCACAAAAATGGCATGTAATTTTGTCGACACTTATCGAGTTACCAAAAGGTGTTCAAAAGATTCTCTTTTGGTCAGGTTTCTAATCCTCGACATCAATAATAGGTACTAAGGTGAGAAAATCCCTCTTCATCTTTAAACTCATAAGGGTAAGAAAAACCTTCATGGCTCTCATTGTCGTCGTCATCATCATTACTGTCTAAATTAATGTAAATGACTTCTATGCATTGTTTTATTTGTCTTTCATGGTTATTTAAGGGTTGGTCTAGTGGGAAAAAGTCCAATTTCATAGGTAATTTTTTTGCCTCTGGCTTATTCCTAACTAAGTGGATTTATCATAAGGTTGACTTCTAAATAAATCCACCATCTTGGCATGTTACATTTTGGGGAATTCCAATTTTTTTCTATTTTACCTATTTAGGCTTAGACCCCATAATTTTTCAAAATTTCCTTTTTACTCCATCAACATTATAATCTCATAAAATCAAGGTTAGGTAATTAAATATGTAAAGAACATAGTATAGATCTTAATAGTAAAACATACATGTAGTAATTAATGAACCCAAATGAGTCTGCATTTACTTAATTTCCCAAAGAGAAACATATTGTAAGTCCTTGTAAAATGTGAATATAGTTAACAACATAAAAATGACGAAGCTATTCACTTAGGGGTTGAATCAACTAATTATTCTTTTCCCTTACTAGGGTTTAGGTTACCTAGCTAACATGTTTTAATATGTTATATTAGATGTTGAATCATTTAGTGAAAGTTTTAAACATTTTTATACATGATATGCGAGTATGATTTGAGTCGACATAACCATAGAGGTCAAACATCCAATATCATAAGAGTTATGCTATTCGGCCACCCTTTAGAGCCACCCTCAAAGCCACCCACGATATATTGTGGGATATTGCGAGTTAGCAATTACAAAATATCGCGATATTTTGAGTGGCCTAAGACCAAATATTTCAAGTTTTGTCCCCCTCTCCCTCACTATCTCCCATGGTGAAACGACCCGACCTCTCCCTCTTCCTGCTCTCTTACCCTAGCTGAAACGCTCTTCTGTCTCCCTTTCCCTATTGGCCATCGGTCTCTCTGTCCCTGCCACCTTCCCTTTCCCTCCCCTCTCGCCCGCGCTAAAATGCAGGTTGTCGCCTTCCCTCTCCCTGCCCTCTCGCCTGCACTGAAACACAGGCCATTGCCGCCGTCGCTTCTCTCAATATCGCCCACGCTGAACAAGAAGGTAAGTTTTTTAGTTTTATCTATGATGATTTTCAGCATACATCCATTATATATATATATATGTATATACGCGCGATTTCGGTATTACCGAGTTTAAACTGTGATTTATGGAGCATCTTGAAGGACTGTTCTCCGTAAAAGGTACGCAGCTTGATCAATATTCTAGCATTGAAGTTACCTTCCTTCTTGCTATGGATTTCAGTACTGATCTTGGGCGAGTTGCCTGGCTTCTGTTTGCTAAAATGACTAGTAGAGTAAATGTATTGAAGTTATCTTCCTTCTGTTTGCTAAAATGCACATATATCACCTTGAATGCTGAGATGATAAATATTTTTATTTTTGATATGTAAGTTATTTCTTTTTATTTGATTATTTATTCTCTTGCAATATCTTTTGGGTTACTGGGTGAGGAATGAATCGAAGTGTTGAAATTGTATGATGCATGTCTTGAAAACTTGAAATTGTATGATCCAAGAGTGTCCTGCACATCAGCATTTTCATCCATTTTTGTCTAGCTGGACCCTCTCACTCAGTTCAGGATCTTTTCCTTTTTTTCTTAATGTGACTGAAAATTAGGGGTTATATTTTCAAAATTTGAAGGTTTTTTAAACCTCAACCTTGAAATTTTGAAATATTGAAGCTGGTGGAGTTATTCAAGCTGTAAATATATAGGTGCCAATAGATACTTGGGAGTTATTGGAGATGAGGAGCTGTTGGGCATGCTCCTAGCATGTGGTAGCCACCATGCATTCACTAGCATGACTTGTGTTTGGGGATTGACATACAGGGGGGGTGTAATCCCTTGTAGTGATTGCCAATGTGCTCAGATCAGGAATTTCTACAGTTGACCTGATAAGTGTTGTGAGATCCTATGCATAGCCCTTGACATATTTTGGCATAGGAGCAATAAGCAAAGCACGAAAAATAATAATAGAGACATTTATGCACTATGCTTGTGGTTGTAGTATCTTTATATAAACAACAAACAATTATAAAAATTGTAGCTGCTGTTGTTGTTGGTATGCCTATATAACTGATACCATTATGGAGGGTACGACCCTTATTTGGAGGGACAACAATGTTCTGCTATGTCACCTTTTAACTTTAATATTTATTTTGAAATTTTAAAATTTTTATACTTTAATAAACCTCACTTAGTTCAAACTTGAAATTTTGAAGATTTTTAGCCCTTCAATAAACCTCAACTGCCAAGACATCCAGTTTGAGCCTGAAAACAAGTATTGTTGTTCATGAAAATTTCCCACAACCTTTGTCAAAATATTTGAAATTTGTTATCATTGTGTCTAGATTTTGTTCTTTTAAGTTGAGTTTGCACATTTCCAAGAAGAAGAAAAGAGACAATCTTCCATCTATCTGGTTGAACCCTCATATGATTTTTGTTGAATTTGGAACTTCAAAGTTTTTCCCTAATCTTAATTAAGAAGAGCATCGTCCTATTTTATGTATTTATGGTTTGAAGATTCTTGGATGGGTTTAGTGTTACTTAGGATATAACGTTAATCTTGTAATTTGTTGGGATGATGTTACTTAGGATATAATGTTAAACAAATTATAATCTTGTAATTTGTTTAGATGTAGCTGGTAATGGTATTTGTTTAGATTTTGGGAATTTAATTTTTGTAATTCCTTCATCGTCTTGTCTTTCTCTATACTACTTAAAACAAATAGAAAGTATTAGTTGATATAACAAATTATCAGTCAAAAAACATTGCCTTCATCATCTATTCCATCCTTGATTTAAATAAATTTTGACTATCTCAGGAATTATGACTCCCAATTTGGAAATGGATGAAACTTTAATTAACTCCTCTAGTTCGCATCAGACAATCGTGTGCAAGCATGGTGTGTCTGGTTTGTCTTACACATCATGGACTAAGACTAATCCTGGAATGAAGTTCTTGAGGTGTCGGTTCTGAAAGGTAATATATTCTCCTTATAAATGTATAAGTCGTTAATATGAATGAAATTAATTGTTAAATAATTTGGTGGACAGGATGATGATTGCAGTTGGTTTCAATGGATTGATGATGAATGCATAGCTCTTGAGAAAATATTATGTGGAGTCTTGTTAGATAAAGAGAAAGTACTACAAAGACAAATTAAGATTTTTGAAGAAAAAGCTTTAAGGAAAAAAGAAAAGTTATTGAAGCTTCGAAGAGAGTATAGTTGTATTATAGAAGAAAATATAGAATTGAAAATAAAACTCGAGTATAAGATAAAAGAAAATAAGTTCGTTAGGGGTATGATAGTATTAGGATTGGGTTGTTTGTTGTTCAGTTTATGGGTATGATAGTGTTAGGATTGGGTTGTTTGTTGTTCAGTGTTAGGATTGGGTTGTTTGTTGTTCAGTTTATGGGTGATGAAAAATGACGGAAGTAGATTTAGATATTTACCTTTGGTGTAATTATGTATTTGTAATTTATTATTATCTTTGTTATCAGTATGATAATGAAAAAATGTTTCAGATAGCAGATGGTAAAACATACTATGTGCTTCATATTTGTAGAAACTTTTACTTATCTTTGTTAAACATGTTTGCCTTTGGTTAAGCAAGTATGAACTAGGCATATGTTTTCCTGCCTTTGGTTAAGCATGCATTGATGCACATATATTACTTAAGGCCAAAAGTTATTGATGTCGTATTCCCATTAGCTGTCTATGTAATACCCTAAGCTTTTAAATAAATTTAATTAAGTTATGATAAATGATTTATTAGGTGTATGTAATTAATTTAGTTTACCTAAAGTATGCTTATGAAAATATAAATAATTATATAAATATGATTTAAGAATTAAAAAGATTAAATGAAGGTATAATATGAGTTAAAATTAAAGGAAATTATGATTTATGTAAATGTAATATATGTGATATATATCGTGTATATATATGTGTATGTATATATATATATATAAAAAAAAAATCTGAAATCAGATTTGGAGAAGCAGCGCGCGGCCAGAGCATGGCCGCGCCTGCAAATCTTTTCGTAAGGGCAAATGGAGGGCATTAAATGCTGAAATGACGCCGGAGTGGCCTCAGGGACGCGTGGCCGACGATGATGAGGCAAGGCACGTTGAAAATGGGCTATAAATAGCCAAGTTTGCGCTGCCCATTTCATCCGAAAGTTGTGAGGTTTAGATCGGCCAATTTGGAGAGAGTTTGAGAGATTGGTGAGTGGGGTTTTAATCTTCAAACTGTGGGCAACGTTTCTGGGAAATTTGGTGGCCAACGGAGCAGCGAAGAGGGGGGAATCGAGCTCGCCGGAGAACGCGTAACTCGCCGGAGCCGCGACTTCAAACAACGAATCAAGGTATTTTCTTACGTTTTTTCTCAAATTTAAGGTTTTTATGGCGTTCGGGGGGTCGGATTTGGGGGATTAGAAGCTTCGTTCGAAGCTTTTTGCAGCGGCAGCGTCACCGGCGGCATGTCCAGCCGCCGGAGAAGACGAAGAAGACGGACGCGTGCAGCCACGCGCCCGCGAGTAGGAAGAAGGCGCGTGGTTGCCACGCGCCCGCCAGAGAAATAAAAAAAAAGAAATAGAAAAAAAAGAAATAGAAAAAAAAAGAAATAGAAAAAGAAAAAGAAATGGAAAGAAAAGAAAAGAAAAGAAAAGAAAATAAAAATAGATGAAATAAAATTTGAAAATTTTATTATTAAGTCTGAAATGTGGTTTATGATTTATGTAATGTATAATTTTCTGGAAATGATAAATTAATTAATTATTTAAGTAAATTTTTCTAGTATGGAAATTAATAAATAATAGGGTTTTACTTCTGAAAATTCCAAGAAAATTTCAGAATGTTATAAGTATTATTTAAGAAATATTAGTGAAAATAAATTGAATAAAATGAAAGATTAGGTAATTATTATGTAATAATTACATATTAAGCTATTATGAAATAAGGAAAAAATAGGAATTTAAGTTAGAAAATTCCAGAATACTAGGAATATTATTTAAGGAATATTGGTAAAAAGAGATTGAGTTTTTATAAAGTCTAGATAATTATGGTGTAATTTCAAAGAAATAAAGCTTAGAAATAAAAGAAAAAATGGAAGAAATTCTGAAAAAAAAAATAGTAAATGGTGTTCTAAAAATAAATTTATGTTGTAGGAGTCCTTGAGAGCAAAGAGATTAAGGAATAGCCGCTTGGCACGTAGTTCGAGATAAATTAACTGTAAGTATGCTGCTTACTACAGTTATAGATGTAAATGCTTTATCATATTGGCATGCTATGATATGAAATCATCACGTAGGCTGCATCAATGACATGACTATGAAATGCATACATGCACAATGATATTGATGAACACACGCATATGAGGCCGTAGGGAGTACGAACTGGCACCGCTGTGCTATCAAGGGTGCACCCATACACCCCGGCTTCGAAAGATGTGGCCGCTAAAATGATAGGCAGCATGAGGGGTGCAGTTGACACCTACAATGAAAGACATTGCATACACTCATGACATTGCATTTGGTATTCTTACTTAGATGATTCATCATCTAACATGGGTTCGCCCCTAGAACATTCAACGTTCCAGTCGGGGCTTGCAGAGATGGTTCCGAGATTGGTGATGAGTAGTGACACGAGACCTCAAGATGAGAGTAGATGTACCATGTTATGCTGTATAGTTAAGAATTATGTACATTTGTTTAATTACCAGCAGCTCATGTAATAACTTTGTATTAAATACTCTGTCCAGTTATTTATGTATGCATCAGCAGGTTCGATTCAGCTTCCGCTTTACATTTATTTGCTAGCACTAGATATGGTCTTAGGGAATTTTGAAAATGATATTCAAAAAAAAAAAAAAATTAGACCAAATTTCCTAAGGCATAACATGCCCGAGAAGGCGGGCTGTTACAGTTGGTATCAGAGCTCAACCTAGAAGAGTACCTAGGAAAGAAAATTTAGACTAGGCCTAGCAAGTGGAAAGTACCAACTCAAGGACGGTTAGGGGTACTAACAGAAGTTGTGATGACAGATGGCTGGAATCTTCTCAGAGCAGGTTTTGGTCGACCATTGGGCTCATCGTATGGAGCATAGGATTCTGGAGCCGAACGAGGGAATCATGGAACACCTCGTTCAACTAGAAGAAATTCTCGACGACGTGCCCCAAAGCTACCGACTTTGGCCCGATCTCGCTCAATTTCAGATAAACATGATGGTCGGTGTATTGCAAGGTGATCTGCAGGAATTCGCGGATTGGGTCCGACATCAAGACGAACAGTTCCCCGAATTCCGTCTTTACTGTGCACGAGTTTGCGAGCTACTAGTGGAGATGTACGAGCCAGTACCAGAGGATGAGCTCGACGAAGACATGGAGGACCCGCTTGAGGAAGGAGATGAAGTAAATATAGAGAACCCGGTTGAGCCTGGTGAAGCAGAAGATGGAGGAGATCCGGCTAACGTGGAAGAAGAAGAGGAAGACGAAGACGAAGACGACATACCCATATTCTGGGCTGAAGACGACTTCGAGATCTCAGACTCGGAGGATGAGGAAGAGGTTGTGGAGATAGTGGACGACCCCGAGGCACCCCCATACGACTCCGAAGATGAAGAGAATGTTTGGATCTGGAGGTCGTCAGGACCAAAATAGATCCATCTCAGAAACGCTCTAACTACTTACTTGAATAGTATTGTCTGTAATCTATGGGACTATGTAGCATGTACATATAACGTTTTGCAACTGAATGTGTAATATCTATGGAATTAATCGGAGGGCAAGATTCTGTTGTCTAATCCAGAATGCTACTTTCCTTTCAGATGGTGAATACTCAAAGAAGATTAGCAGTTGGGCCTAGGACACCCAACCCACAAGTTGGCAACACTGAAGGAAACACCAGTAGGCACCCAGAAGGTGACTCCAGCCAAGAAATCGGGAGTAGCAGACTGGATCAGATGGAGCGAATTCTGGGAAGTGTGGTGGGTTTCATACACGAGACTCACTCCCGGGAGGGTCATGGGGCCAACATGCTTGACTTATACCGACGACAGAACCCTCCCATTTTTCAGGGAAAACTTGGTGCCAACCCCAGTGAAGGGGAATTTTGGATCGAACAAACAGAGAAGCTGTTGGACCACCTTCACTGCAGCGAAGAAGAGAAAGTAAATTGTGCCACCTTTATGCTGCAAGGAGAGGCAGACAGATGGTGGAGAGGAGTCAAGAGAGCAATGACCCCTCGAGCCAGGGCACCTGACGTTGCTTGGGAACAATTCAAGGAACTCTTCAACGAGAAGTACTTTCCTCTGAACATAAGAATGAAGAAAGAAAGGGAGTTCATGGAGCTGAAACAAACTGGGGACATGTCTGTCGCCCAGTATGAGGACGCCTTCAGCTGACTGATCCGGTACATGCCTATTTACGAAGGAGACGAAAGGATCAAGGCTCAAAAGTTTTTGGGAGGGCTGAATCTGAAACTTCAGAGGGCATTGAGTAGTGCAAGTACTCAGACCTATGCAGAAGCGGTACTGCAAGCCTATACCACCGAGGCTAACTTAAACCGGATTGACTCTATCCAAGGAGAGAGTCAACAAGGGAGCAGTCATCGAGCAGGCAAGAAGCTGGAAGTCCAAAAACTGAAGTTCAAACCTGGTACCCCATGCGCAAAATGCCAGAAGCAGCACCCTGGGAGGCCGTGCCGGCTCGGGACAAAGGGGTGCTACAATTGTGGAGATATAGGGCATCTCAACCAGAACTGCCCAAAGAGAGGGATCACATGCTTCAACTGCCAGCAGACGGGTCATTTTTCAAAAGACTGTCCCAAGCCGCGACTGACAATTCAACCTCAAGGAACATCCGGGAATGCCAGAGCACAACAAGGAAGGGTGTTTCATCTAACACGACAGGATGCGGCAGAGGATCCAGCGGTAATTGAAGGTACCATGCTATTATCTGGTATCCCCATGCATGCATTAATAGATTCAGGTGCAAGTCACTCATTTATTTCGCATGCATTTGCTAAAGTAGTAGGAGGCAAACCAGAAAATTTGAATTGTCGAATGATTGTCGCAACCCCAATGGGGAAGTCTCTAGAAACTTCATCAGGGTACAAAGATAGGAAGATTCAAGTAGGAGAGGTTGAGTTCCCAGTGGATTTGATCCTTCTGGAATTTCAAGATTTTGATGTGATTTTAGGAATGGACTTCCTAACTAAGTACAACGCCACCTTGGACTGTAAAGCTAAAACAGGCTGCCTCAAGAGTGGAGACCTGAATGTCAAATTTCGAGGACACAGGAAGGCAAGTGAGCAGAAATGGATCTCGGCTCTAAAAGCTGAGAAACTGTTATGTCAAGGGGCACAAGGATACTTGGCTTGTATTCAAGAAAAAGGCAAGGAGCCCTTAAAAATCGAAGAAGTGCGACTCGTTAAAGAATTCGGGGATGTGTTTCCCGAAGAATTGCCTGGACTACCACCTCAGCGAGAGATCGAGTTCTCGATAAAGATCGTGCCAGGAGCAGGTCCAGTCTCGATACCCCCGTATAAAATGGCTCCTGCTGAATTGAGAGAATTAAAGACTCAATTACAAGATTTGCTGGACAAGGGATTCATTAGGCCAAGTATGTCGCCATGGGGAGCACCGGTACTTTTTGTCAAGAAAAAGGACGGGAGCCTGAGGATGTGTATCGACTATCGACAGCTCAACAAGATAACGGTCAAAAACAAGTATCCACTCCCCAGAATCGAAGAGTTGTTCGATCAATTGCAAAGGGCCAAGGTTTTCTCAAAGATTAACCTAAGGTCGGGGTATTATCAATTAAGGATCAAGGGGGAAGACGTGCCCAAGACAGCGTTTCGTTCTCGATATGGGCACTATGAATTTTTGGTGATGCCGTTCGGACTAACAAATGCCCCAGCAGCTTTTATGAACACCATGAATCGAGTCTTCAGGCCATTTCTGGACAAGTTCGTGATCGTGTTCATAGACGACATATTGGTCTACTCTCCCTCTTAAGAAGAACACGAATCACATTTAAGGATAATATTGCAAACATTGCGAGAACATAAGTTGTATGCCAAGTTCTCAAAATGTGAATTTTGGTTATACCAGGTGGCATTTTTGGGACATATGATATCGGCTGAAGGAATATCGGTCGACCCAGTCAAGATCGCAGCTGTAACGAATTGGAAGCAACCCCAATCAGTTACTGAGGTTAAGAGTTTCTTGGGACTGGCAGGGTACGATAGAAAGTTTGTGGAAGGGTTTTCAAAAATTGCGACACCCCTCACCAAGTTAACTCAGAAGGGGGTAAAGTTCGACTGGAACGAGCGATGCGAAGAGAGTTTTCAGAAACTCAAGGCTAAGCTGACTACCGCTCCAGTGCTGGCTATGCCAAATGGGTCAGGAGGTTTTTGGTCTACACTGACGCCTCGAGAAATGGTTTAGGGTGTGTGCTGATGCAGCACGGGAGAGTCATTGCCTATGGATCTCGACAACTAAAGAACCATGAAAGAAACTACCCGACTCATGACTTGGAATTGGCTGCGGTAGTATTTGCTCTAAAGATTTGGAGACATTATTTGTACGGTGAGAAGTTCGAAATTTTTACCGATCACAAGAGCCTACAATACGTCTTCTCACAGAAAGAGCTGAACATGAGGCAACGGAGATGGATGGAGCTGTTGAAAGATTATGACTGTACTATTCAATACCATCCTAGAAAAGCTAACGTTGTGGCAGATGCCCTAAGCAGGAAAGAAACTACCTGTATGGCTGAAATGATGGTGGTCGAATGGAAGCTAGTTGAAGCATTTAGCTTGATGACAGTAGGAGTAGTTTCCCGAGGAAACTCAGCTTACGTCGCTAGTCTTACAGTACAGCCAGAGTTAATGGATCAGATACGACAAGCCTACCCCGAAGACTCCCGGATCAAAATGTGGGTTGACGAGTATGGACAAGCAAAGAAACCAGAATTTGAGGTAAGAGAAAACATCCTTTGGTTTCAAGGAAGAATATATGTGCCTCGTGTGAGGGAATTGCGACAAACAATCTTGGGAGAAGCCCATCGATCCAGATACTCGATCCACCCCGGAGCCACCAAGATGTACCAAGACTTGAAGGCTGTGTATTGGTGGCCAGGGATGAAGAAAAGCGTGGCGAGGTACGTTAGTCAATGTGACACCTGCCAAAGAATTAAGATTGAGCACCAAAAGCCTGGTGGGAGCTTGCAACCATTGGAAATTCCAGAGTGGAAATGGGAGCACATCACGATGGATTTCGTAACCGGATTGCCAAGGAGTCCTAAGGGAAATGATGCTATCTGGGTGATAGTTGACAGACTATCAAAGTCTGCCCATTTCTTAGCCATGAAGGAGAGCCAACCAATCAGCAAATTAGCTCAACAGTATGTAAATGAGATTGTCAGATTACACGGAGTGCCAGTGAGCATTGTATCAGATCGTGACCTAAGATTCACTTCTAGGTTTTGGGAAAGTCTGCAAGAGAGTATGGGTACTCAGCTTAGGCTAAGTACAGCTTATCATCCCCAAACAGATGGTCAATCAGAAAGGACCATTCAAACCTTAGAAGATATGCTGCGAGCTTGTGCGATTGATTTTCTGGGTAGCTGGGAAGAGCATTTACCATTGGTGGAATTCGCCTATAATAACAGCTACCACAGCAGCATTGGAATGGCTCCCTATGAAGCCTTGTATGGCCGAAAATGTAGGTCCCCGGTATGCTAGACTGAAGTAGGCGAACGACAAATTTTGGGTCCCGAGATAGTTCAGCAAACGACAAAAAAGATAAAAATCATTCAAGAAAGAATTAAGGAAGCCCAGAGTCGCCAGAAGTCATACGCAGATACAAGGAGAAGGAAATTGGAGTTTCAAGTAGGCGACAAGGTATATCTGAAGATATCTCCACTAAGAATGGTGACTAGAAGCAACAAGAAAAAGGGTAAGTTAAGCCCTCGATATATAGGGCCATACGATATAGTGGAAAGAATTGGACCTGTCGCTTACCAACTCGCTCTACCCTTGGCTCTATCAAACCTCCATGACATGTTTCACGTATCGCAACTGCGAAAGCATGAGCCAGATTCTTCCCAAATATTGCCAGCTGAAGCTATTGAGATTCAAGAAAATCTCTCATATGTAGAAAAATCGGTCAGTATTTTAGATCGCAGGGATCAAGTCCTAAGGAACAAATCAATACCCCTGGTGCAAGTTTTGTGGAGAAACCCTGTAAGCGAAGAAATAACTTGGGAACGAGAAGAAGATATGAAACTCAATTTTCCATACCTGTTTGAAGACCCTATAGTTAGTATGAGTGAGGAATAATCAAATTTCGAGGACGAAATTTTGTAAGGAGGGGAGAATGTAATACCCTAAGCTTTTAAATAAATTTAATTAAGTTATGATAAATGATTTATTAGGTGTATGTAATTAATTTAGTTTACCTAAAGTATGCTTATGAAAATATAACTAATTATATAAATATGATTTAAGAATTAAAAAGATTAAATGAAGGTATAATATGAGTTAAAATTAAAGGAAATTATGATTTATGTAAATGTAATATATGTGATATATATCGTGTATATATATGTGTATGTATATATATATATATAAAAAAAAATCTGAAATCAGATTTGGAGAAGCAGCGCGCGGCCAGAGCATGGCCGCGCCTGCAAATCTTTTCGTAAGGGCAAAGGGAGGACATTAAATGCTGAAATGACGCCGGAGTGGCCTCAGGGACGCGTGACCGACGATGGTGAGGCAAGGCACGTCGAAAATGGGCTATAAATAGCCAAGTTTGCGCTGCCCATTTCATTCGAAAGTTGTGAGGTTTAGATCGGCCAATTTGGAGAGAGTTTGAGAGATTGGTGAGTGGGGTTTTAATCTTCAAGCTGTGGGCAACGTTTCTGGGAAATTTGGTGGCCAACGGAGCAGCGAAGAGGGGGGAATCGAGCTCGCCGGAGAACGCGCAACTCGCCGGAGCCGCGACTTCAAACAACGAATCAAGGTATTTTCTTACGTTTTTTTCTCAAATTTAAGGTTTTTATGGCGTTCGGGGGGTCGGATTTGGGGGATTAGAAGCTTCGTTCGAAGCTTTTTGCAGCGGCAGCGTCACCGGCAGCATGTCCAGCCGTCGGAGAAGACGAAGAAGACGGGCGCGTGCAGCCACGTGCCCGCGAGTAGGAAGAAGGCGCGTGGTTGCCACGCGCCCGCCAGAGAAATAAAAAAAAAGAAATAGAAAAGAAAAGAAATAGAAAAAGAAAAAGAAATGAAAAGAAAAGAAAAGAAAAGAAAATTAAATAAAAATAGATGAAATAAAATTTGAAAATTTTATTATTAAGTCTGAAATGTGGTTTATGATTTATGTAATGTATAATTTTCTGGAAATGATAAATTAATTAATTATTTAAGTAGATTTTTCTAGTATGGAAATTAATAAATAATAGGGTTTTACTTCTGAAAATTCCAAGAAAATTTCAGAATGTTATAAGTATTATTTAAGAAATATTAGTGAAAATAAATTGAATAAAATGAAATATTAGGTAATTATTATGTAATAATTACATATTAAGCTATTATGAAATAAGGGAAAAATAGGAATTTAAGTTAGAAAATTCCAAGAAAATTTCAGAATACTAGGAATATTATTTAAGGAATATTGGTAAAAAGAGATTGAGTTTTTATAAAGTCTAGATAATTATGGTGTAATTTCAAAAAAATAAAGCTTAGAAATAAAAGAAAAAATGGAAGAAATTCTGAAAAAAAAAATAGTAAATGGTGTTCTAAAAATAAATTTATGTTGTAGGAGTCCTTGAGAGCAAAGAGATTAAGGAATAGACGCTTGGCACGTAGTTCGAGATAAATTAACTGTAAGTATGCTGCTTACTACAGTTATAGATGTAAATGCTTTATCATATTGGCATGCTATGATATGAAATCATCACGTAGGCTGCATCAATGACATGACTATGAAATGCATACATGCACAATGATATTGATGAACACATGCATATGAGGCCGTAGGGAGTACGAACTAGCACCGCTGTGCTATCAAGGGTGCACCCATACGCCCCGACTTCGAAAGATGTGGCCGCTAAAATGATAGGCAGCATGAGGGGTGCAGTTGACACCTACGATGAAAGACATTGCATACACTCAAGACATTGCATTTGGTATTCTTACTTAGATGATTCATCATCTAACATGGGTTCGCCCCTAGAACATTCAACGTTCCAGTCGGGGCTTGCAGAGATGGTTCCGAGATTGGTGATGAGTAGTGACACGAGACCTCAAGATGAGAGTAGATGTACCATGTTATGCTGTATAGTTAAGAATTATGTACATTTGTTTAATTACCAGCAGCTCATGTAATAACTTTGTATTAAATACTCTGTCCAGTTATTTATGTATGCATCAGCAGGTTCGATTCAGCTTCCGCTTTACATTTATTTGCTAGCACTAGATATGGTCTTAGGGAATTTTGAAAATGATATTCAAAAAAAAAAAAAAAAAATTAGACCAAATTTCCTAAGGCATAACATGCCCGAGAAGGCGGGCTGTTACAGTCTAGCTCCATTGTTATTTTGAAAATGTCCATGTTTTGCTTATCTCCTGATCTAAACCATCAAACTTTACGAAAATCAGCTTCATAAGCTAATCCAATCCTGTGGCTGTGTTCTGATAACCCTTTGGCTGTGTATTTAAGTCGATCCCAAATAAATTGATATTCTGTTTTACAATTCCTAAACTCAATATTTTATAAGAGAATGTAATAATAGTAATATATTTGCATTATCCTTATTTTATCGTTACATCTCATGTTGTTTTATTCAAACTTATATGTTACCAAGTTCCAGATGCTAAATAAATATAACGCTCAAACCATCTTTTAAGCCTTGCAACTAGTACAGGTATCCAAAGGGCATTTACAGACACAAACATACTGTACAAAGTGTTTATGCTTCTAAGAATGCAAGGCCAAGTGATGGTAATGAAGCAAGCTCACAAAAACCTCATTGTCACAAGCAATTTCATGTTCTTCCCCATCACCTAGCCTTTGATGGTTGCCCTCTCCCTCCCACCTTCTTTCAAAGTATAAAATGGGCAATGGCATCAACACAAACAAATGTATCTGACTAAGTGTTTATGCGTTTTAGAATGCAGTAGTGATGACAATGATACAAGGTTACAATTCATTACTTCTTCCCATCTCCTCCCCTTTAATGGATACTCTCTTCTTCAAAAAATTTGATCAAAAATCATTCAAAAATTTTGATTCATGGCAGATTGGCACTACGAGAGTAAAACTTGAGCACAAGTCATTTTTGCAACCATTCTCCCATTGACAATATCTAATGTATACATTTTCAACACGTTAGGTGCAATCCAACCAGGCAGATTTCATATGCTCATTGCTGATTAGGAGCCTGGTTACACACACTTTTACAACAAAACAAGCATCATTACTTATCTTACAAAATTTCACTCAATCACTAACTTTTCCTAGAATTCCAATTCATTGGAATCAAATTGCCGTATGATGACTAGGGTTACAATAAACAACAATAAACAACTCTAGTCAATTCTGCTAAATTTTGTATGTTGTCTAGAGAGAGAAATACGCTGGAATAAAAGGAACCCAAGCAGTCACAAAGGTTGCATTCAAGCTCCCTGGAACTTGAATGTAGGTAATGGATGCACTCCACACGCTGACAAGGACTAAAAGCTCCCTGGAACTTCCATTTTGCCAATCAAATGGTCCATTCCTGCATAAAGATGATACATTTAAAAAGAACAATTCATTGGTTAGAGATTTCATATTTGAAACGTGTAATACCAGAAACGTTGCAGAAATACCAAAAACAAATTAGAATTGGAACAATTCATTAAAAGTACCAGAAATATAATCGAGATATTTCATACTTGAAACGTTGCATTCAAGCTCCCTGGAATAATTCATTAATAGTACCAGAAATACCGAAAACAAAGACACTTAGAACACAAAGAGAGTCAGTGCACAATATAATTGAAATTAGAAATACTGAGAACACAAACACTTAGAACACAATGTAAACTCCCTGTTAATCAGCAATAATGGCAATCACGAAGGTTGCATTCAAGGCTCAGATCTAGGCCAATCCATGCACCACTTAGGCAACACCGAGAATGGGGACACTAAGCCACAAAGGAATCCAAGTAGCCAAAAATTGAAACAGAAAATACTTACCACTTAGGCTTGGGCTCCCTCCCCCTTTCTTGAGCAAATGGTCAAGGGCCCATTTCTCCTCCAAAAAGAAGGTTAAGGGCTGATGACCCTTATTCTATATGGGTTACCAATAAATAGTGTTGGACTTGAATCATCGGCCAAGGCCTATGAAGTTTAGATACACCCAATTACATCATTGCCTCGGGCCTTATCTATCATATCAATCACTTGCAAGATAAAAAGTAACATCATGAGCACAATTCCGGGACATAGGGATATACCTTATTAAAAGCTACATTTCCAGCATATAGGGATAACCCAAATTGAATGCAAGAATGAAACAGAAAATACTTACCTCTGAATTCTGCCTACTGGAATCACTACAACCTGCTAATTTTACTTACTTCTATTTTGACAACCAATAAAATGCAAGAATGAAACAGAAAAGAGAAGGATACTGTGTATTCAATTGGAATCAATGCCTCAAACATCTGGTGGGTTGTCATCGGGTTGTGGATGGGGCGTGTACATCGACATGAAAGGCTGAGTAGTGCCAAAAGTAGGCACCATATGCACTCTGTGAGCAGCATTTCATGTTTGATAGTCAGTAGTCTGCAACAAAAGAGAAGGATATTGTGCTTCTTGTGATAAACCTTCATTCAATGCTTCAGTGTATTTAACAGTGTTTTGTGCTGGGGTCTTGGCTTGTTTTGATTTCGAGGATCCCACCTAAACATCAAACAAAAGTAATAGCCATTACAATTGGGAATTCTAGCACTACATGTTGCATTCAGGTAAGTAAAAAATAGATTAAAACATATTTTTGCTTTCTTTGAACTCGTTTCCAATGGGCACTTTTTGTGAAGTTTCTTAGGGGTTCCCTTTGTTTGCGAGCATCTTGGATCCAAGATTTGCCTACTTGAAACTGTTGTTGCCTCTCCACAATGAGGAACTAGTTGTTGCACAATGTTCTCAGCATTATTATTAGACAAACCCATAGCTTGGATTTACAGTACATATGCTTAGTGCATTCATTTGAGATTCCATCCACTCCATAGTTTCTCGGGTATGTTCTTCGCCATCTGCAACCACGTTTACAATCTTGAAAAACTTTTTGCACAGTTCATCATATCTTAATTGGCTAGGAGTACTGATCCACCCGTTGTAATTAATCTTAACTTTCATGTAGGCTCTACTTACATCTCTCTTCCATCGCCTTAAGATATAACTCTCAGGAATTGTTCTGACACCATTTCTGATCAATATTATGATAACATGTCTACAAACTATTCCCTTACACTCAAACATGTGGCAGCTGCAAACAAAATCGCATTGCTCTTTCTCAAAAAAACTGAATTTTTTTTCCTTTACTCTTTCATCAAATATTACATCTTCACGGACCTCGTATCTCATACCGAACGATCCCTCTTCAGTAGACAAAACCTCATAATACATCTTCCCTATGAACTCGTTCTGAAACTCCTTGAATTTTGAGATTGTGTACACTTCCTGAAATTATTTCTCCATGGGATACCTCGAGGCACATGGGACCATCTAAGAAAATGACTTAACGTCGACCTAAAATTCCTTTTCAACTTTAGACTTCATTTCCCGCTCATATTGTTTAACAAATTGTTTCAATGAGGTTTTTGAGTGCACATAACCATCGAAAAATGCATTCATGCTCTCACTTCATTGTGTTATTGACATCCCAGCCCTAAAACTAGTCTTCAAGAAACATGGTACCCAACGGGCTCTTTCTCTATAGAGTCCAGACAACCAATTGTTCTCATGCAGTGCATACTTTTCTATCATTAAAATCCATTCCTATTCGAATTCTTTTGGACCCTGTGATTCATACACCACGTCGTGTACGGTTGAAAGAATGGAGGCCTTATATCTATGGTTCCCAAATTTTTCCCGCAACTTCTTTAATATATGCCATAAACACCACCTATGCTTTGTATTAGGGAAGACTATTTGAATTGCGTTTTGCATTGCCCTATCTTGATTAGTAATTATTCCTACGGGAGCCTGATCCTCTATGCATTGAAGCTATGTTTTAAATAGCCACACAAAAGTTCCAGTGTCCTCATTGGAAACTAGACCACATCCAAAAAGTGTCGACTGTCTATGGTGATTTACTCCAACGAATGGAGCAAATGGCATGTCATATTTGTTAGTAAGGTATGTGGTGTCAAATGTGATAACATCGCCAAATTCTTTATAATATGCTTCTCTACACCTAGAATCAGCCCAAAATATATTCTTCAATCAACACTCTTCGTCCAAATCGACACTAAAGTAAAAACCTGGACAAAGGGTTTACATTCTTGAAAAGTACGCTTGAATAGCAACAGCATCTCCTTCCCCAAGTCTTAACTTTCTCACCTTATCAATATAATTTCTACAATCCTTTTCCACAAACGCCAAGTTCTCATACCCACGAGCCTCAACAACAACTGAGTTATAAGTTTTCTGTAGTGAAATTCCAGGTATATCATTACCTTCGAGTTGTCGCTTCACATGTTCGCTCAATTTCCTATTGCATCGATACAATCTAGATTTGCTTGGACTTGTTTCATGGTTATGCTCAAGATGGATCGTGCTTATTCGCCATGTTCCAAAAACAACTAAAACAACTGTGATCTTAGCTTTACACCCTATTCGAATAGTTGGTTGAGGCTTTAGAGAGGTGATAGCTTGACTATTTCTTCTACCTTCTCGACTACATGCATAGGCCACATATCTTACCACCCCATCCTCACTCTTATTTGAATTCCTTTTTTTTTACTAGAAACCCCATTTCGTAAGCATATCTTTTATAAAATTCATAAATTTCATTCTCATCATTAAATTTCATTCCAACCTTAGAGACAAGATCACTATATTCTCCTACTAGTTCGTTATTTAACGGAGGACATTCATTATCTTGGAAAATTTCCTCATTATCTTCAAATGATTTCAGAAGCACACTATCATTTCCTAGATCATAACAAGGTACAATCATAACATAATACAATGTTACCTATATAATTTGCATTATATGTGATCAAGTTACCATTTAGGGAAACAAATATATGAGCCCATCAAGCTATTTATACTCACTTATGTCATATGCATGAGAAAACAGTGCCATTTTTCATTAAAAAAATCATACATACCTATGTTACTCATTTTGGCTTTTCTTCGTCTTCTAAAATAGAGTTGATTATCGGCAATAAATTCTGAAAAATTATAGCAAGTGAATGCTAGAGTAGAAGTATATTATGCTACATGAATATATAAAGAGACACCAGATAAACAGGAAGGAGACAAAGGGCAGCCATAACTGAATATATTAAGTTACCACTTATGCTACATTATGCTAAACCAAAAAGCATTTAGCTGTTGTTCCTCTTTAATTGTCCATTCTAATGAGAATACTTTCTAAACTAAGTAAAAATGATTTTTATCTTTATAATTAAATTAATTAGGGTCTTTTGAAATAAAAAAAATATATCCAGTTTTACAATCACAATTAAAGGTTGTTATCAATAATTTATAACAGGTAAGTTGGTAAATTGGTCACTCACTGACTTCCTCATAAAGCCATGATCACAAATGAGTTATATGTGATCAACTTACCATTTATGCTACATGAATAGATTAAGTGAATTCAAAGAAATAGAATCATTTCAAATGTAAACAAAAGGCTGCCACAACTGGGCCAGACCCAGCCCCAAGCACAATGGGCTACGCCCATGAACCAACTTGGTTAACCCCACAACCGGCTGTTGCCGGCGACCATCGCTGGCGTCGGCCAGAGATTTCCACAATTAGAGCCTACTATTAGCAACACTAAGTCAAGGAGGGTTAACATACACAAAAGTGAGCCACATTTAACAGTTGGATTTTCCTAGATTGGATTTTTAATTTTAAAACCCACTGCCAGTCGCCATTGGCCACTGTGGTCGGTGGTTTCCGGCGATCAGAGGCAACCACAAGACACCCTTATCCCCATTGACCCACATAGCCAAAAACCCCTAACATCCAACGATCGAATCTACAAAAATCTAAGTTTAAAGCTTTCGACCAAACCAAAATATTGCATATATACATATATATCATCATTGTGTGCTGAAAATCATAGCTGATAAAACTAAATGACTTACCTCCTTGTAGACCAGGGCTAATAGAGACGGAATCGAGAGCAAGAGATAGAAAGTGAGAGAGACGGTCGGAGTTCCTTCGGCTCGTTATGGCTGATATGCCGTGGCACGGGAGAGACAGAGACCGAATGGGGACAAGCAGAGTAGTTGGAGATGCCGCTAAACAAATGAGAAAAACAGAAAGACTGACGGAGCAGAAGCATTAGAGAGAGATTGTGTAGAAATGAGTCGAACGGACGCAAGGGTTCCAGAGATGAGTGGCTTAATTTTGGGTATTTCAATTGAAGGTATAATAGTCACTCTCACCGCGAGCAAATTTGTAAATTGGCAGTGGGTGGCTTTGAGGGTGGCACTGAGGCTGGCCGAATAGCATAACTCATATCATTAATCCCGATTGAGATGCAATTATGGTGATCATCTCATTAATTCATTGCTTTGGGAACATCCATCCCTGACATGATCATTTAGGTCTTCATTCCTTCCATGGTTCTTCCCTAAGCTAATAGGTCCAATTGGCTTTTATTATTTAAGAAACCTTATCATTCTTGTGATGGTTCAATCCATCCCTCGCATATTTGAATATGATGCATTAAATATTAAATCATGTAGTGAAGGTTCAAAAATGTTTTTGTGCATGATGAAATGAGCATGATGTGGCTCGACATAATAATAATAATAATACAGATTCAACATCTAATACATTAACCCTAAATCAGAAATGCATTTTATGGTGATAGTCTCATTAATCGTGGGTATGAAATTATGCACCCTAAAAACTAACTTCTATTTGCCATCATAGTCAAATAATGACATAAAAGCAGTTAAGTCAAAGTCACATGCTTGACTCAAATAACATACATTTTTTATGCAACACAATCAACACTAAATATATAATAATTAATGATGTACATCAAATAAATTGAGTTTTAAAGGAACCATGCACCCTCTTGATTTTCTGTTCGGTGACTAAATTTTCTTTCTGAATTTGCGTGTACCAATCTCAAACTATGCACCTAGTCACCCAAAAATTTTCTAAATTAATTAATACAAATTCTAATTTAATATATATATATACACACACGTCATATACATATAAATATATGGCCAACGTGTCCTTGGCCAGATTTTTCTGGCTTTTTTTCATCTCGCCTTTCTTTTTTTTTTTTTTTGGATTACGTCTCATTACTGGAGTCCTCAGCCACCCCGCCCCTAGAGCTACACTGAGAAGGTAAATCGAGAGATGTGCCCAAGTGATCAGGGTGATAGGTCTAAGTACCACTAATATCACTCCTAAGGTCCTCTCCCAGAAGGAAGCATTTTTGCTTCTCCCAAGAATCAAACCCATACTAAGAATCTCCAAACAAACTTTTCAGTCTACCCCTTTACCACTTGACTATGCCCCTGGGGTCTCTCGCCTTTCTTCTTTTAGGATCACCTCCTCAAAGTTCGCCGCCTTTCTTCCTCTTTTATTTTATTGTATTATTTTAATAATTAATAGACTGGTCGTCCAACTCCAACATACACGTTGCCCATCCAAAGAAGATGAAGATAGGAAATTGAAGATTTGATGGATGATG
Source organism: Diospyros kaki (assembly GCA_036245055.1). NCBI lineage: Eukaryota > Viridiplantae > Streptophyta > Magnoliopsida > Ericales > Ebenaceae > Diospyros > Diospyros kaki. The sequence continues at coordinate 5,839,849 of BSEG01000002.1, read as the reverse complement.
TGAAGGCCAATCATAATCATTTAATTAGTTCCCTAATGCAAGCTCTTCTCTTCGCCGACATCTCAGATTATATAATAAATGATTCTCCAATTCATATACATGGACCTCTATTTTTCGTTGTTCAGCTCCTGTGTAGTAGTACGTAGATGGCCCAAATGCTCCCACGACACACACGCACACAAACTATGGCTGGCCAAGTTTTTGAGTTCTATTCTCACTTGCTGCTTGATTTGTTAGACTTAGAAAAGGTCGTATATTACTTTATTATTCGCATGTGTATGGCAATAAAGAAAGCGTTACAAGAGTTCATCTTAGAATCACGATAGATGACCATAATTAAGCAACTCACTCGATCTTAATTTTTACCCCTTAAAGTGAAAGAAGAAGAATGAAAAAAGATATGAAAAATATAAGGTATCATCAACAGATGATGCTTTTGGAATCCATCAACTGTCTGGAGCTTATCATCAGTTGCCATTGCTGCACCCATTCCTGCCACGGCTTTTCAAGTGCTCCACAAATTGGGCAATGCTCTTGTCTGAGCTCCCTCCTTCACTCATGGCTTCCTTTGCCAATCCCCTCCATTCTCTGGCATTTCTCCTCATGATCATCTCAACGCTGCTCCCCCCAGATTTCACGATCACTTGCTTCAAGCAGGCAATGAGCTCTTCCCTTCTCACAATCCCCTTTTCGTCCTCCTTCGCTCTAACCCCAACCCTCCAAACTCCCTCTATGAACTTGGCATCCGTCAGCTGATCCGCCCATTTCGGCACCCCAACCATGGGCACCCCGAGGCTCAGCCCTTCCAGCGTCGAGTTCCAGCCGCAATGCGTCACAAAGCAGCCGATGGCCCGGTGGGCCAGCATCTCTAGCTGGTTGCACCATGTCACGATGAGCCCCTTTTCCCTTGTGGATTCTATGAAACCATTAGGCAGCTTGTCAAGCTCACTTCCCCTCACCACCCAGATGAAGTTCACGTCGCTGTCCTTCAGCCCCCATGCCATCTCCTCCATCTGCTCGGCCGACAATGAAACCATGCTCCCAAATGAGACGTACGCCACAGATTGGCATGGCTTTTCTTCCAGCCATTCCATGCACTCGTCGCCAAGCGGCTTCCAGAGGCTGGCCCCGTACCCTCTGTCATCCTCAATTCTTCCATCCAAGTACGCTGATGGCACCATTGGACCGATCATCTTCACCGGCCATAGCTCCGACACTGTTCTCGCCACCTTAATTAGATACCATAAAATTACACGGACAGAATTAATTCATTATTAAGCAATATTGAAAAGTTAATGTTATAGAACGAGGATTGGCCTAATTATTAAGGCTAGCTAATGGTGAAAAGATTATTACCTCCCATTCCAATGCCTCAAAAGTGTTGCCAAACACCCAGTCAGCCTGCTCCAAGTTAGAGAACTGGCTTAGTTTCATCGCCAAGTAAGCAGGGTAGCTTCCCGGTGCCTGCAGGAAAGACGGAATGTCACGGGATTTCAAAGGAGGAAGGCCGGGTAGTTGCAGCGACGACTCATCGTCATCTAGCTTCAGCGGCAGGCTAAGCTCACCGCTGTGCAACATGCAGAAAATCGAGCAGACTGCCGCGGAGTTGGTGAAGAAGGAGGCTCCGTAGATGCCGTGCTCCCTGGCCACGTCGAGAGCCCAAGGAAGAAACGAATCATAAACCACGCAGTCGACTGGGAAGCCGGAGCTTTTGTACTTGGTGATGAGCTGAGACAGAGTTCTGGAACCATTGGACTTGAAGGAATTCAGGTAGACATCCTCGCTCCGGCTTGGGAAAAGCCGGACTCGTCGAATCCATCGGAGATGGGCTCGACGCAGACGTTGGGAGCGCAGATGGAGCGGGCGGTGTAATGGGTGGTGGCCAAAGTGGCTTTGACGCCTATGAAAGCCAAGTGCTTTGCGAATTGGAGGAGAGGGTTGATGTGGCCTTGGCCTGGGTATGGAATCAGCACCACATGCACATGGCCTCTGCTTCCATCATTCTTAATTTCCTCCATTTTCCGTTCTGGGTTTAATTTGCTGCTTTTGTTTGTTCAAGATTTTCCTATTTATAGGCTGTGATTCGTCGAGAAGGAGGCACTAAAAGATCTAGCAGCATACATATATGTGCGTGCGTGTGTGCTTGCGTGTGCGTGTGACGTGCTAGGCTCTAAGTTGTCTGACTAATGAGCAGCCAATGACCACATCTTAAATAAATGGCACGTGGAATGAAAACAAAATGGCATTGGAGACTGTATTAATTACAAGGCCGCATTTCATGGTCAACTTACAGTAAGATTTCAAATGTCAGAGCCATCCTATCACTATTCTCATTATATCACGTCATCTGATGAACGTCAGGGTGATGACGTGATATAATGAGAATAGTGATAGGATGGCTCTGACATTTGAACGGCTGACCAGCCAATGACCACATCTTAACCAAATGCCACATGGAAAACAGAATTGCACTGGAGATTGTGTTAATTACAAGGCTGCATTTCATGCTCAACAAAATTGCATCCATCCTAGAAGGTATCGTCGTCTTTATTATACTTTTTTTTCAAATGTTTTATGTTTCAATTTTACTTTTAATTTTGTTGTTTCTAAGAGTTAAGGAGTCGTTTTCTATGTATTTTAATTTTTAATTTTGTATTTTAAGTGTTTATTTTAAAATTATTAAAAATATATTCTTTTTATTTATAGCATTTTTTGTATTTTAAAAATTTTAAATGTATTTGAGATGAAAGCAATCAAAACAATTTTTTTTTTATTTTTAGTTTTTTTTTTGTTTTCAATAATATATTTTTAAAAATATAAAAATTAGCACGTTTTTACTATTTTAAAAACTAAAAACTAAAAACAACATAAAAACAACAATGAAAACATGACCTCATATGGGTTCAAATATAAAAGGAGGGAAGAAATTGAAGGAATGGGAAACGTTGGAGGTGGCCAGACATGATTTATATATATATATATATATATATATAATAAAAGTTCAACATCTAATACATTATGACGTCGAACGGGAACATGAATAAGAAAAATAATGTCTTGTTCATAACACACAAACGAGTGTTGATTGAATTTCACTCGAACGAACGTAAGAAATATATTGGAATCTACCAATTAATAAAAAAATTAGCTAAATAAGAGATGTTGCAGGTGGCCATGCATGATTTATATATATATATATATAATAGAGGTTCAATATCTAATACATTATGATGTCAAATAGGAACATGAATAAAAATAATAGTGTCTTGTTCATAACACACAAACGAGTGTTGATCGAATTTCACTCGAACGGACGTGAGAAATATATTGCAATCCACCAATTAATGAAAAAAATTGAAAAATATTATTGAATACCAAAAGTGTGTTTTCTAACCGTCAACATCTCTTTTAACCAAACCCTAAATTACTAGACAAATCAGATTAAAACTAAAAAAAATAAAATTAAAATGACAAAAATATCCTTAAATTGACTCAAAATAGAAAAATGCTAAAACAAACCCCTAAATAGTGTAATTTGTCCCCAAAAGTTTGACAATCTTGGCTGCATGCCAATTGTCACTCTACAAAATTGTGCGAAATTAAAAGACGCTCTGAAATGTACTCGCTTGCAAAAATTCAACATCCAAATTGAAAAATACGCTCATTTCTTGTTTTTTCTCTTCTCCAATTGATTTAGGATGTTCTCTTCTAGCTACTCTGCATCACATTAACCCTAGATCACAATGCATTTTTATGGTGGTCATCTCATTATTCGTGAAATTGAAATTATGCAAATAACCCTAAAAGCATTTTTGGTCAAAGTTAAATAATTACTTAAAAATAAAAACATTTAAGTCAAAGCCACAGTCAAATAATGACATAAAAGCATTGGGCTATTAGCATAAAAAAACCAAATTTTTTTGAATTTTGATGGTTTTATCTATTATTTTCAATTTTGACAAGAAAAACTTAATTTCTGAAATTAGTTGCAATTTTAGCCAATGTTGAAATCAATTTTGACCGACATGTGACTTTACCCAGGTAGCATGCCACTTGACATTTAATTTATTATTTTTTACTTTTTTTCATTATTTTCTAAAGAAAAAATATTCTCTCTTCTCTTCTTTACTATGGTTGCCTCCTCTTTCTTTTGCCATGGCCGCTTCTTGCCTTGCCTAGTTGTCGCTCAGGGTCGCCGCTTCTCGCCTTGCCTCGTTGCTGCATAGCATCGCCTAATTGGTTAACACACACAACAACATATATTTATATACACACAGAGAGCAACACATATATACACACACATACAGAAATGTTTACACATAACAACATTTATATATACAAACATGCACACACAACAATATATATATATACACACACAACAATATATATATACACATACACAACAAAATATACAGTGGTTGACGATGGGGGGCGATGGACAGCTGATTAAAAAGCGGTGGGGAGGTGACGACAGTGCTAGCGAGAAGGAGAGAGAGGGTGAAAGAAAGAGATCAATGATGAAGTTTGAAGGCCTTTCATCGGAGAAGTCCGATTAGACTTCTCCAATTATTATCGAACTTTTTCGATCATACTTTTACAACCTTCATTATCGAACTTCTACAACCTTTATTATTGGACTTCTACGGTCTTATTATCGAACTTCTACGGTCTTCATTATCTGACTTCTTCTTCATCAGACTTCTTCGATTGGACTTTTTCGATCGGACTTCTCTGGCTTTCATTATTTGTAATACCCTAAGCGGCATTGAATAAATCAATTGAGTCTATATGATATGTAAACAATTTATTTTATTCGGTTTAAATGATTAATTTAGCTTAAGTATGTTTATGCTAGAAATCATATAAGTATATAATTAAGTATGTGAAATATAAATAAATATATATGTAAATGAAAATAAATATAATTATGTAGAAGTATATAAATATTTTAGGATTTTTGCCAAATATATTTAGTATGTATAATCTGTGTGTGTATGCATGTAAATTCGTATGTATGTATACTAGTATGTATGTATAAAAAAAAAAAAATCCAGAAAATCCGGAAGTTGCAGTGCAGCGCGCATGGCCGCCTGCAAAGTGGAAATTAATAGGGAAGGGGGAGCATTAATGGCCGAGTGACCGGAGGTAAGGCCTTCCCGGCCACGTGGGGCTTCGATTGGACGTTTTCGGCGGGGTTTGGCTATAAATAGCCCAGTTCGCGCAAGACATTTCATCCGAAAATTTTTCTTCTTAAGGCAGTCGATTGAGGCAGTGTTCGGGAGATTTGAAGCTAGGGCTTCGATCTTTGAGGTGTGGGCAAGCGTTCTGGAAACTTTGGGGGCCAACGGAGCAAAGGAGAGGGCGAATCGAGGCTTCGCCGGAAAGCGCGCGACACGCCGGAGCCGAGACTTCAAACGGGAAATTGAGGTAATTTTAATGTTTTTTTCCAGTTTTTGAGGGTAGATTTGAGTTCAGGAGGTCGAAATCATCGAGGATGGAAGCTTCTTTTGAAGCTTGGAGCGGCCGAGGCATCGCCGACGGCGAATCAGCCGCCGGAGAAGACGACCGCGAAGGGGGGGTCGGGCGCGTGATCGCACGCGCTCGCGGTTGAGGCGAAGGCGCGTGGTCCACACGCGCCCACCAGAGGAAATTAAAAAAAAAAGAAAAAGAAATAGAAAAAAAATAAAAAGAAAAGAAAAGAAAAGAAAATAAAAGAAATAAAATTTTGGAAATTTTATTATTAAGTCTGAAATAATGTTTATGATTTATTTAATGTAGAATTTTATGGAAATGTTAAATTTATTAATTTATTAAGTAGATTTTTCTATTGTGGAAACAAAGAAAAAATAGGATTTTAATTATGAAAATTTCAAGAAAATTTCAGAATGTTATAAGTGTAATTTAAAAAATATCAGTGAAAATAAATGGAATAAAATGAAATGTTAGGTAATTATTATGTAATTTAAGTAGATTTTTCTATTATAGAAATAAAGAAAAATAGGATTTTAATTCTGAAAATTTCAAGAAAATTTCAGGATGTTATAAGTATTATTTAAGGAATATTAGTGAAGATAAATTTAATAAATTGAAAGATTAGGTAATTATTATGTAATAATTAAATATTTAGCTATTATGAAATAAGGCAAACTAGGAATTAAAGTTAGAAAATTACAAGAAAAATTCCAGAATACTAAGAATATTATTTAAGGAATATTGGTAAAAAGAAAGTAAATTTTTATGAAGTCTAGATAATTATGGTGTAATTTCGAAGAAATAAAGCTTAGAAATAAAAGAAAAAAATGGAAGAAATTCTGAAAAATAGTAAATGGTGTTCTAAAAATAAATCTATGTTGTAGGGGTCCTTGTGAGCAAGGAGATTAAGGATAGTTGCTTGGCACGTAGTTTGAGACAAATTAGTTGTAAGTATGCTGCTTACTACAGTTATAGATGTAAATGCTTTATTATATTGGCATGTTATGATATGAAATCATCACGTAGACTGCATCAATGACATGACTATGAAATGCATACATGCACAATGATACTGTTGAACACACGCATATGAGGCCGTAGGGAGTACGAACTGGCACCGCTGTGCTATCAAGGGTGCACCCATACACCCCGGCTTCGAAAGATGTGGCCGCTAAAATGATAGGCAGCATGAGGGGTGCAGTTGACACCTACGATGAAAGACATTGCATACACTCATGACATTGCATTTAGTATCCTTAGATGATTCATCATCTAACATGGGTTCGCCCCTGGAACATTCAACGTTCCAGTCGGGGCTTGCAGAGATGGTTCCGAGATTGGTGATGAGTAGTGACACGAGACTCAAGATGGGAGTGGATGTACCATGTTATGCTAAGAATTATGTACATTTGTTTATTTACTAGCAGCTTATGTAATAACTTTGTATTAAATACTCTGTCCAGTTATTTATGTATGCATCGCCATGAGCAGGTTCGATTCAGCTTCCGCTTTGTATTTATTTTTAGTGCAAACATCTTGTTTAGCACTAGTTATGGTCTTAGGGGATTTCGGGATAGTGTGACTTAAAAAAAAAAAAAATATGGTCCAAATTTCCTAAGGCATAACACGCCCGAGAAGGCGGGCTGTTATAGTTGGTATCAGAGCTTAACCTAGAAGAGTACCTAGGAAAGAAAAATTTAGACTAGGCCTAGCAGGTGGGAAGTACCAACTTGAGGACAGTTAGGGGTACTAACGGAAGTTGTGATGACAGATGGCTGGAATCTTCTCCGAGCAGGTTTTGGTCGACCATTGGGCTCATCGTATGGAGCATCGGATTCCAGAGCCGAACGAGGGTATCATGGAGCACCTCGTCCAACTAGAAAAAATTATCGACGACGTGCCCCCAAGCTATCGACTTTGGCCTGATCTCGCTCAGTTTCAGATAAACATGATGGTCGGTGTATTGCAAGGTGATCTGCAGGAATTCGCGGATTGGGTCCGACATCAAGATGAACAGTTCCCCGAATTCCGTCTTTACTGTGCACGAGTTCGCGAGCTACTAGTGGAGATGTACGAGCCAGTACCAGAGGATGAGCTCGACGAAGACATGGAGGACCCGCTTGGGGATGGAGAGGAAGCAAATATGGAGAACCCGGTTGAGCCTGGTGAAGCAGAAGGTGTAAGAAATCCGGCAAACGCAGAAGAAGAAGAGGAAGACGAAGACGAAGACGACATACCCATATTCTGGGCTAAGGACGACTTCGAGGTCTCAGACTCGGAGGATGAGGAAGAGGTTGTGGAAGTAGTGGAAGACCCCGAGGCACCCCCATACGACTCCGAAGATGAAGAGAATGTTTGGATTTGGAGGTCGTCAGGACCAAAATAGATCCATCTCAGAAACGCTCTAACTACTTACGTAACTTGAATAGTATTGTCTGTAATCTATGTGACTATGTAGCATGTACATATAACGTTTTGCAACTGAATGTATAATATCTATGGAATTAATCGGAGGGCAAGATTCTGTTGTCTAATCCAGAATGCTACTTTCCTTTCAGATGGTGAATACTCAAAGAAGATTAGCAGTTGGGCCTAGGACGCCCAACCCACAAGTTGGCAACACTGAAGGAAACACCAGTAGGCACCCGGAAGGCGACTCCAGCCAAGAAACCGGGAGTAGCAGACTGGATCAGATGGAGCGAATTCTGGGAAGTGTGGTGGGTTTCATACACGAGACTCACTCCAGGGATGGTCACGTAGCCAACATGTTAGACTTATACCGACGGCAGAACCCTCCCGTCTTTCAGGAAAAACTCGGTGCCGACCCCAATGAAGGGGAATTTTGGATCGAGCAAACAGAGAAGCTGCTAGACCACCTTCACTGCGGGGAAGAAGAGAAAGTTAATTGTGCCACCTTCATGCTGCAAGGTGAGGCGGATAGGTGGTGGAGAGGAGTCAAGAGAACAATGACCCCTCGAGCCAGGGCACCTTACGTTGCTTGGGAACAATTCAAGGAGCTCTTCAATGAGAAGTACTTTCCTCTGAACATAAGAATGAAAAAAGAGAGGGAGTTCATGGAGCTGAAACAAACCGGGGACATGTCTGTCGCCCAGTATGAGGACGCCTTCAGCCGACTGATCCGGTACATGCCTATTTACGAAGGAGACGAAAGGATCAAGGCTCAAAAGTTTTTGGGAGGGCTAAATCTGAAACTTCAGAGAGCATTGAGTAGTGCAAGTACTCAGACCTATACAGAAGCGGTACTGCAAGCCTATACCACCGAGGCTAACCTGAGCCAGATTGACTCTATCCAAGGAGAGAGTCAGCAAGGGAGCAGTCATAAAGCAGGCAAGAAGCTGGAAGTCCAGAAGCCGAAGTTCAAGCCTGGCGCCCCATGCGTAAAATGCCAGAAGCAGCACCCGGGAAGGCCTTGCCGGCTCGGGACAAAGGGGTGCTACAATTGTGGAGAAATAGGGCATCTCAACCAGAACTGCCCAAAGAGAGGGATCACATGCTTCAACTGCTAGCAGACGGGCCATTTCTAAAAAGACTGTCCCAAGCCGCGACTGACAAGTCAACCTCAAGGGACATCCGGGAATGTCAGAGCACAACAAGGAAGGGTGTTTCACCTAACTCGGCAGGAGGCGGCGGAAGATCCAGCCGTAATTGAAGGTACCATGCTATTATCTGGTATCCCCATGCATGCATTAATAGATTCAGGTGCAAGTCACTCATTTATTTCGCATGCATTTGCTAAAGTAGTAGGAGACAAACCAGAAAATTTGAATTGTCGAATGATTGTCGCAACCCCAATGGGGAAGTCTTTAGAAACTTCATCGGGATACAAAAATAGGAAGATTCAGGTAGGAGAAGCTGAGTTCCCGGTGGATCTGATCCTTCTAGAAATTCAAGACTTTGATGTGATCTTAGGAATGAACTTCCTAACTAAATACAACGCCACCTTGGACTGTAAAGCTAAAACAGTCTGCCTCAAGAGTGGAGACCTGAACGTCAAATTTCGAGGACACAGGAAGGCAAGTGAACAAAAGTGGATCTTGGCTCTGAAGGCTGAGAGACTATTACGTCAAGGGGCACAAGGATACTTGGCTTGTGTCCAAGAGAAAAACAAGGAGCCCTTAAAAATCGAAGAAGTGCGACTCATTAAAAAATTCGGGGATGTGTTTCCCGAAGAATTGTCTGGACTACCACTGATGTGTGATTTTATGTACAATTAATTCGGGCAAGTGCACCCTAATCAAATCTGCATATAGTGATGAAAAGATGTCGATCCCACGAGGACTAGATCACAATACCAAAACGATTCTAAATTAACCTAAGTTGAACCAATTAATTAATTGATGAATAAAAAGAAAATAAATGAAAAACTAGATTCTTTTTGAGAAAAATTAATTAATAAATGCACTAGGGTTTAGATTTCATTTAATCTAGGTTATGGAATTATCTATTCAATCCGATTCAAAACCACAAATACATTTACAGTATTTTATAATTATTTGCATGTGATGGTAGATTTCCCTCAATTAATTAATAAGCTTTCTCAAGTCACATTAATCCTTTATTTTTTCAATTTCACTGTCAGATTTCTGAGCAGATATCAATGAAATAAATAAGCATTAAGTTCTTTGGAAACCTCTAATCTCGGAAGGGGATTTGACTCACTAAGCTTCCTCGATTCCCACACATGAGCTAATCATCTTTCGATCTCATAGTCAAACATGTGATTTATATTGCCTACGGATCTAACTTATAACAATCCTTTAGTCAGTCATGCATAAATCATTAAATCATTAAAAGGTGGCCAATCTTTTAAAGCATTAAACACAACAATATAAATTCCTCACGCAAATAATAATCGGGTTTTGAATCGAACCAAACAAATACTCACATAATTCTAGAATTAAAATCCATCCAAACCCTAATTAAAATAAATTAACTAAACATTATTAACATAAAAATAAAAACAAAACTTAAATGAATGAAACAGAGAAGTTCCCTGTCCCAGATCTGAAACAGATCTGGGTGCAGCTGCGATTAATTGTTCTGTGTCCGCAGGTTCAATTTCTTCATCTCCAGTGCTCGCCGCTTCCTCTCTTCTATTCCAAATCTCCAATTTTGCCTTTATTGCACCGCGTCCAGAAGCCCCCCTCCGATCCACTGGCCTTCAATTCCTCCCTGTGCGCTGCTTCCAGACCTCCTCCAATTTCATCCAATTGTGTGCGCGGCTGCTGGCTCCCTCCCCAATTTCACATATTAATATATATATATATATATGACATGGGCGCCCTAGCCAACCCAATTCAAGCCACTGCCCTTTTATTTGTTTAATAATATATATATATATATATATAAACATGCACATGGCATTCACGCCACTGCCAATTAACATATATATATATATAATAGTTATGTTATTATAATATTATATATAAATAATATAAGATAAAATATAATATATATAAAATAATATATATAATATTTAATATACTATTAAATATAATAACTTTAATTATATTATAATATTAGTTATTTAAAATATTTATTTATTTTTTAATTTATAATATTAATTATAAAATTAACTTTATAATATATATATTTTTTTCTTTTTATGCCCAAGTCTTCGAATTTATTTCCTTTGCTGGATTCCTACAAAACAAGATTAAAACAATGTAAAATTCATATAAACACACATTTATGTAGGAAAAATAGCACAAGGTTAAGATAAAAAATAAATAAAAATATGTATCTAATTAAGTCCTATCAAATACTCCCACACTTAACCTTTTGCTTGTCCTCAAGCAAAGTAGAGAAAAAATACAAAATAAACATTTCATTTTCATGTTAGGCCAAAATCAATGATTCCAATAACATATCAACGCATAATTAATCACAAAATTGATTACCATCCATATTATCAAATCAACTCTAAATCCAAAGCATTAATTAAAAAAATTAATCATACAAAATCATCACTTTTGATGCCATGCATACTTCAAAATTAATTCATGAAATCTTGCAACTAACACAATTGAATCATGCAATAGCCTTCTTGCAATCACTTCTCTCCACTACTACAAACATAAGGAGTAATAGGGGTGATGATTTTTTTTTTTTTTTGAATCAATTTTTTCTAAGCATTACTTGGCTTTTGACGCGAATGTCGACATTTTATGATGAAGACACCCGGTTATTCTCCTAAATAATTGCTTAGAATGCATTTGCATACTCATATTTTGAACTACTATTTGACGTGAAGGATGATGCAGGAGCACACTGTCAACCCCCAGTTACTACTAAGCAGCTCAAAACATAGGAGTAGATAAATAGCAATAACATCTTCCTTTTTTTTTTTCTTTTTTTTTCTTTTTTTTCATCATCCCATTTTACTTCAACTCTGTTTAGGCCTAGTTTCAAGAAATAATCACAATATTATTCTCACATAATCAATCAGCATAATCACAAAATTCCATAAATTTTGTCAAGAAGCATATATTTCAACAATTATAATAATCCGGCATAATCAATTCATTTTCCTTAACACTGTTAAATCTAGAATCAATAATCAAATAGAACAATTCTCAATTTTGAATTAACTATGCATTGAACCAAAGTTAATATAGGAAACATGAAATCGGCCTAAACATGAAAATAAAACATTTTTTTCTAAAGAAAATCATCATTCATGCATATTATATATTTCTTCTTTCTTTTTTCTTTCAAAAAAATTGAGAATTATTGAATTTCCCACCCCCACACTTAAATTAAACATTGTCCCCAATGTTTAAAAATAAGAAAAGAGGAAAAGAAAAGCAATACTCCCCTGATGTAGACCTTCTTGAAATGCTTGAAGATTGTTGGCCTTATTCTTTTGAAGAAGATGGGCTGGATTTCTGGATGCAACAAGTCCTACAAAGAAGAAAGAAAAAAAAATTGAAATAAGAAATCAATCCAAGAATATTCTAAAAATTAAGAAAAATAAAAGAAAAAAATAAATAATATTTCGAATGGGTTGCCTCCCATCAAGCGCTTCTTTATAGTCATTAGCTTGACTAAGTTTCCATCTTCACGGAGGCTTGAATCCTTCTTCCATTAAAACTTTGTTCGTGCCAATTGATGGACTTATTCCTTGAATGCTAGCAACTCTCAATCCAATTCCTTTCTTTTGCTCCCTCAACACCCTTATCAACTTTTCTTTTTTATGACTTGGTGGCTTGGCTTTCAAAGAAGAAGAAGGAACATCCAAAGGCAACAACTTGTCTCTTTTGGATGGACAATATTTTTTCTTTTTTTTAAAATGGACCACGCCCACGACCTTGTTCTTGGCATCTAAAATTTGTTCCTGCTCATGAAAAGAGTTAGCAATGCAATTTTCTATAGGCTCATCTAATCTCTCTACCAAATCATCAATGCCATCTATCCTAAAGACTTCTTTTTCATTGTCATTAGAACATGTCGTAGCCTTAAACACATTGAAAATAACTGTCTCATCATAAATTCTAAGGCTAAGTGTTCCTTGCTGGACATCAATCAAAGCCCTCCCTGTGGCAAGAAAAGGTCTCCCTAAAATTAGAGGCATATCATGATCTTCTTCCATGTCTAGAACAATAAAGTCAACAGGAAAAATAAATTTATCTACTTTCACCAAAACATCCTCCACTACTCCCCTTGGATATTTGATACTTCTATCAGCCAACTGAAGAGAAACAGTGGTGGGTGTTGGTTCTTTTAATCCAAGTTTCCTGAAAACAGAAAAGGGCATCAAATTAATACTTGCACTAAGGTCACATAAAGCCTTATCAAAATTAATTCCACCAATAGTGCAAGGAATAGAAAAGCTCCCTGGATCCTTAAGTTTTGGAGGCAATTTATTTTGTAGAATTGCAGAACATTCTTCATTGAGTTTCACCATCTCAAATTCCTCCAACTTTCTTTTGTTTGCAATTATGTCTTTCAAAAATTTGGCATAACTTGGCATATGTGATATAGCATTAAGAAGAGGGATGTTAATATGCAATTTTTTAAACACCTCTAAAAATTTAGCAAATTGTTTATCCAAGTTAGCCTTCAAAAATCTTTTAGGAAAAGGAAGAGGAGGTTTGTAAGATTTTAAATTAAGTGAAGAAGAACTCCCCTTTTTCTTTGTTGATAAATCACGATCCTCTTCTTTGGCTTCCAGCTCTTGGTTTTCTTCCTCTTTTGTACGCTCTTCATCTTTTTCTTTACTTTCAAGTTCTTTTCCACTTCGCAAAGTGATGGCTTTTACATGCTCCCTTGGATTCTTCTCAGTATTGCTAGGCAAGCCTCCTTGTGGTCTTTCTGAAATTGCTTGGGCAAGTTGTCCAATTTGAGTTTCCAAGCTTTGCATTCTTGCTTCTGTACTATTGATAAATTTTGCCATCATATCTTCCAAATTTGGATTCTTCTCCTGTGGAATTTGATGTTGTTGTTGTTGAAAGCCGGGGGGCACTCTTTGTTGATTATTACTCCAAGAAAGATTAGGATGGCTCCTCCATCCTGGATTGTAAGTGTTGGAGTAGGGATTAAAATTTGACCTGTTGCCACCATAGGAAATAAAATTAGCTTGTTCAGAAGAACTAGAAGAAAAAGGATTTCCTACTTGACAATCTACACTAGCATGTCCCCCTCGTCCACAAAGCTCACAAGAAAGAAAATGGGGGGAAGAAGAAGAAGAAGCATTCATAGCTGAAACCCCTAAATTACCCAAATTCTTATTTAATTCAGCTATTTGAACAGATAAAGCAGTGATAGAATCAACATTATAAATTTCAACTCCCTTTTTATTTGCTCTTTCATTGTCCCATTGATAACTGTTGGCTTCCATCTCTTCCAAAAGTTCATATGCTTCCTCGGGAGTTTTCCTCATAAGGGTACCACCTGCAGTTGCATCTAACATCGAACGAGAAGATTGATTAATGCCACTATAAAAAGTTTGCACTTGCATCCAAACAGGTAGACCATGGTGAGGACATTTCCTAAGCATTTCTTTAAATCTCTCCCACGACTCATATAAGGATTCATTACCAAATTGTGAAAAAGTTGTTATGTTATTCCTTAATTTAGCCGTTTTAGAAGGTGGAAAATATTTAGATAAAAACTTTTGTGCCAAATCATTCCATGTAGTTATAAAACCTGCTGGAAGAGAATTAAGCCATTCTTTTGCTCTATCTTTCAAGGAAAAGGGAAACAACCTAAGTCGAACTGCATCCTCACTAACTCCATTATGCCTAAAAGTATCACATATTTCAAGAAAATTAGCAATATGAGAGTTAGGATCATCATTAGGGTCAGAAAATTGTACACTCATCTGGATCATTTGAATAATTGCAGGCTTGATCTCGAAGTTGTTTGCTTGCACATTGGGCCTCCTAATGCTTGATGTAGGCCATCCAAAGTAGGTGTAGTATATGAGCTCAATGTCCTTGGATTAGTTTGAGTTGCTTGTTCTTGCTCCATCTTGTTCTTTTTCTCTTTCTTTTGCTTTTTCAAAGTTTTTTCAATTTCTTGATCAATGGGTATCAGTTCTCCACCACTACTCCGTGTCATGCACCATGAAACCTACAAAGAAAAAGAAAAATACTAAAAATTAAAAATAAAATTTCTAAAAGATGAAAAATAAATAAATAAATAAATAATAAAATTAAATTAAAATTACAAAACCTAAAAGAAAACAAAAAAAAAATGTTCAATCTAAGGCTAACTTATGTAGTTTTGATATGCAATAAACTAGTCCCGAGCAACGGCGCCAAAAACTTGATGTGTGATTTTATGTACAATTAATTCGGGCAAGTGCACCCTAGTCAAATCTGCATATAGTGATGAAAAGATGTCGATCCCACGAGGACTAGATCACAATACCAAAACGATTCTAAATTAACCTAAGTTGAACCAATTAATTAATTGATGAATAAAAAGAAAATAAATGGAAAACTAGATTCTTTTTGAGAAAAATTAATTAATAAATACACTAGGGTTTAGATTTCATTTAATCTAGGTTATGGAATTATCTATTCAATCCAATTCAAAACTACAAATACATTTACAGTATTTTATAATTATTTGCATGTGATGGTGGATTTCCCTCAATTAATTAATAAGCTTTCTCAAGTCACATTAATCCTTTATTTTTTCAATTTCACTGTCAGATTTCTGAACAGATATCAATGAAATAAATAAGCATTAAGTTCTTTGGAAACCTCTAATCTCGGAAGGGGATTTGACTCACTAAGCTTCCTCGATTCCCACACATGAGCTAATCATCTTTCGATCTCATAGTCAAACATGTGATTTATATTGCCTACGGATCTAACTTATAACAATCCTTTAGTCAGTCATGCATATATCATTAAATCATTAAAAGGTGATCAATCTTTTAAAGCATTAAACACAACAATATAAATTCATCACGCAAATAATAATCGGATTTTGAATCGAACCAAACAAATACTCACATAATTTCAGAATTAAAATCCATCCAAATCCTAGTTAAAATAAATTAACTAGACATTATTAACATAAAAATAAAAACAAAAATTAAATGAATGAAACAGAGAAGTTCCCTGTCCCAGATCTGAAACAGATCTGGGTGCAGCTGCGATTAATTGTTCTGTGTCCGCAGGTTCAATTTCTTCATCTCCAGTGCTCGGCCGCTTCCTCTCTTCTATTCCAAATCTCCAATTTTGCCTTTATTGCACCGCGTCCAGAAGCCCCCCTCCGATCCACTGGCCTTCAATTCCTCCCTGTGCGCTGCTTCCAGACCTCCTCCAATTTCATCCAATTGTGTGCGCGGCTGCTGGCTCCCTCCCCAATTTCACATATTAATATATATATATATATATGACATGGGCGCCCTAGCCAACCCAATTCAAGCCACTGCCCTTTTATTTGTTTAATAATATATATATATATATATAAACATGCACATGGCATTCACGCCACTGCCAATTAACATATATATATAATAGTTATGTTATTATAATATTATATATAAATAATATAAGATAAAATATAATATATATAAAATAATATATATAATATTTAATATACTATTAAATATAATAACTTTAATTATATTATAATATTAGTTATTTAAAATATTTATTTATTTTTTTAATTTATAATATTAATTATAAAATTAACTTTATAATATATATATATTTTTTCTTTTTATGCCCAAGTCTTCGAATTTATTTCCTTTGCTGGATTCCTACAAAATAAGATTAAAACAATGTAAAATTCATATAAACACACATTTATGTAGGAAAAATAGCACAAGGTTAAGATAAAAAATAAATAAAAATATGTATCTAATTAAGTCCTATCAACCACCTCAGCGAGAGATCGAGTTCTCGATAGAGATCGTGCTAGGAGCAGGTCCAGTCTCGATACCCCCGTATAAAATGGCTCCTGCTGAATTGAGAGAATTAAAGACTCAATTACAAGATTTGCTGGACAAGGGATTCATTAGGCCAAGTATGTCGCCATGGGGAGCACCGGTACTTTTTGTCAAGAAAAAGGACGGGAGCCTGAGGATGTGTATCGACTATCGACAGCTCAACAAGATAACGGTCAAAAACAAGTATCTACTCCCCAGAATCGAAGAGCTGTTCGATCAATTGCAAGGGGCCAAGGTTTTCTCAAAGATTGACCTAAGGTCGGGGTATTATCAATTAAGGATCAAGGCAGAAGACGTGCCCAAGACAGCGTTTCGTTCTCGATATAGGCACTATGAATTTTTGGTGATGCCGTTCAGACTAACAAATGCCCCAGCAGCTTTTATGGACACCATGAATCGAGTCTTCAGGCCATTTCTGGACAAGTTCGTGATCGTGTTCATAGACGACATATTGATCTACTCTCTCTCAGAAGAAGAACACGAATCACATTTAAGAACAATATTGCAGACATTGCGAAAACATAAGCTGTATGCCAAATTCTCGAAATGTGAGTTTTGGTTAAAGCAGGTGGCATTTTTGGGACATGTTGTCTCGGCCGAAGGAATATCGGTTAACCCAGCCAAGGTCGCAGCTGTGGCGAATTGGAAGCAACCCCAATCAGTTACTGAGATTAAGAGTTTCTTGGGACTGACAGGGTACTATAGAAAGTTCGTGGAAGGGTTTTCAAAAATTGCGACACCCCTCACCAAGTTAACTCAGAAAGGGGTAAAGTTCGACTGGAACGAGCGATGCAAAGAAAGTTTCCAGACACTCAAGGCTAAGCTGACTACCGCTCCAGTACTAGCTATGCCAAATAGGTCAGGAGGTTTTATGGTCTACACTGACGCCTCGAGAAACGGTTTAGGGTGTGTGCTGATGCAGCACGGGAGAGTCATTGCCTATGGATCTCGACAGCTAAAGAACCATGAAAGAAACTACCCGACTCATGATTTGGAGTTGGTTGCAGTGGTATTTGCTCTAAAGATTTGGAGACATTATTTGTATGGTGAGAAGTTCAAAATTTTTACCGATCACAAGAGCCTACAATACGTCTTCTCACAGAAAGAGCTAAACATGAGGCAACGGAGATAGATGGAGCTGTTAAAAGATTACAATTGTACTATTCAATACCATCCCGGTAAAGCTAACGTTGTGGCAGATGCCCTAAGCAGGAAAGAAACTGCCGGTGTGGCTGAAATAATGGTGGCAGAATGGAAGCTAGTTGAAGCATTTAGCCTGTTGACAATAGGAGTAGTTTCTCGAAGAAACTCAGCCTACGTAGCTAGTCTTACAGTACAGCCAGAGTTAATGGAACAGATACGGCAAGCCTACCCCGAAGACTCCCGAATCAAAATGTGGGTTGACGAGTATGGGCAAGTAAAGAGACCAGAATTTGAGGTAAAAGAAAACATCCTTCGATTTCAAGGAAGGATATATGTACCTCGTGTGAGGGAATTACGACAGACAATTTTGGGAGAAGCCTATCGATCCAGGTACTCGATCCACCCTGGAGCCACCAAGATGTACCAAGACTTGAAGGTTGTATATTGGTGGCCAGGAATGAAGAAAAGCGTGGCAAGGTACGTCAGTCAATGTGACACATGCCAGAGAATTAAGATTGAGCATCAAAAGCCTGGTGGGAGTTTGCAGCCATTGGAAATTTCAAAGTGGAAATAGGAGCATATTACGATGGACTTCGTAACAGGATTGCCAAGGAGTCCTAAGGGAAATGATGCTATCTGGGTAATAGTTGACAGACTATCAAAGTCTGCCCATTTCTTAGCCATGAAGGTGAGCCAACCAATCAGCAAATTAGCTCAACAATATGTAAACGAGATTGTCAGATTACACGGAGTGCTAGTGAGCATTGTATCAGATCGTGACCCGAGATTCACTTCTAGGTTTTGGGGAAGTCTGCAAGAGAGTATGGGTACTCAGCTTAGGCTAAGTACAGCTTATCATCCCCAGACAGATGGTCAATCAGAAAGGACCATTCAAACCTTAGAAGATATGCTGCGAGCTTGTGCGATTGATTTTCCGGGTAGCTGGGAAGAGCATTTACCATTGGTGGAATTCACCTACAATAACAGCTACCACAGCAGCATTGGAATGGCTCCCTATGAAGCCTTGTATGGCCGAAAATGTAGGTCCCCGGTATGCTGGACTGAAGTAAGTGAACGACAAATCTTGGGACCCGAGATAGTTCAGCAAACGACAGAAAAGATAAAAATCATTCAAGAGAGAATTAAGGAAGCTCAGAGTCGCCAGAAATCCTACGCAGATACAAGAAGAAGGAAATTGGAGTTCCAAGTAGGCGACGAAGTATACCTGAAGGTATCTCCCTTGAGAATGATGACTAAAAGCAACAAGAAAAAGGGCAAGTTAAGCCCTCGATATATAGGGCCATACGACATAGTGGAAAGAATTGGACCAGTCGCTTATCAACTCGCTCTACCCTTGGCTCTATCAAACATCCATGACGTGTTTCACGTATCGCAACTACGAAAGCATGAGCCAGATTCTTCCCAAGTAATGCCAGCTGAGGCTATCGAGATTCAAGAAAATCTCTCGTACGTTGAAAAACCTGTCAGTATTTTGGATCGCAGGGATCAAGTCCTAAGGAACAAATCAATACCCCTGGTACAAGTTTTGTGGAGAAACCCCGTGAGCTAAGAAATAACTTGGGAACGAGAAGAAGATATGAAACTCAACTATCCATACCTGTTTGAAGACCCTATAGTTAGAATGAGTGAGGAATAATTAAATTTCGAGGACGAAATTTTTGTAAGGAGGGGAGAATGTAATACCCTAAGCGGCATTGAATAAATCAATTGAGTCTATAAGATATGTAAACAATTTATTTTATTCGGTTTAAATGATTAATTTAGCTTAAGTATGTTTATGCTAGAAATCATATAAGTATATAATTAAGTATGTGAAATATAAATAAATATATATGTAAATGAAAATAAATATAATTATGTAGAAGTATATAAATATTTTAGGATTTTTGCCAAATATATTTAGTATGTATAATCTGTGTGTGTATGCATGTAAATTCGTATGTATGTATACTAGTATGTATGTATAAAAAAAAAAAAATTTGAAAAATCCGGAAGTTGCAGTGCAGCGCGCATGGCCGCCTGCAAAGTGGAAATTAATAGGGAAGGGGGAGCATTAATGGCCGAGTGACCGGAGGTAAGGCCTTCCCGGCCACGTGGGGCTTCGATTGGACGTTTTCGGCGGGGTTTGGCTATAAATAGCCCAGTTCGCGCAAGACATTTCATCCGAAAATTTTTCTTTTTAAGGCAGTCAATTGAGGCAGTGTTCGGGAGATTTGAAGCTAGGGCTTCGATCTTTGAGGTGTGGGCAAGCGTTCTGGAAACTTTGGGGGCCAACGGAGCAAAGGAGAGGGCGAATCGAGGCTTCGCCGGAAAGCGCGCGACACGCCGGAGCCGAGACTTCAAACGGGAAATCGAGGTAATTTTAATGTTTTTTTTCCAGTTTTTGAGGGTAGATTCGAGTTCAGGAGGTCGAAATCATTGAGGATGGAAGCTTCTTTTGAAGCTTGGAGCGGCCGAGGCATCGCCGGCGGTGAATCAGCTGTCGGAGAAGACGACCGCGAAGGGGGGGTCGGGCGCGTGATCGCACGCGCCCGCGGTTGAGGCGAAGGCGCGTGGTCCACACGCGCTCGCCAGAGGAAATTAAAAAAAAAGAAAAAGAAATAGAAAGAAAAGAAAATAAAAGAAAATAAAAGAAATAAAATTTTGGAAATTTTATTATTAAGTCTGAAATATTGTTTATGATTTATTTAATGTAGAATTTTCTGGAAATGTTAAATTTATTAATTTATTAAGTAGATTTTTCTATTGTGGAAACAAAGAAAAAATAGGATTTTAATTATGAAAATTTCAAGAAAATTTTATAATGTTATAAGTGTAATTTAAGAAATATCAGTGAAAAGAAATGGAATAAAATGAAATGTTAGGTAATTATTATGTAATTTAAGTAGATTTTTCTATTTTAGAAATAAGGAAAAATAGGATTTTAATTTTGAAAATTTCAAGAAAATTTCAGGATGTTATAAGTATTATTTAAGGAATATTAGTGAAGATAAATTTAATAAATTGAAAGATTAGGTAATTATTATGTAATAATTACATATTTAGCTATTATGAAATAAGGCAAACTAGGAATTAAAGTTAGAAAATTACAAGAAAAATTCTAGAATACTAAGAATATTATTTAAGGAATATTGGTAAAAAGAAAGTAAATTTTTATGAAGTCTAGATAATTATGGTGTAATTTCGAAGAAATAAAGCTTAGAAATAAAAGAAAAAAATGGAAGAAATTCTGAAAAATAGTAAATGGTGTTCTAAAAATAAATCTATGTTGTAGGGGTCCTTGTGAGCAAGGAGATTAAGGATAGCTGCTTGGCACGTAGTTCGAGACAAATTAGTTGTAAGTATGCTGCTTGCTACAGTTATAGATGTAAATGCTTTATCATATTGGCATGCTATGATATGAAATCATCACGTAGACTGCATCAATGACATGACTATGAAATGCATACATGCACAATGATACTGTTGAACACACGCATATGAGGTCGTAGAGAGTACGAACTGGCACCGCTGTGCTATCAAATGTGCACCCATACACCCCGGCTTCGAAAGATATGGCCGCTAAAATGATAGGCAGTATGAGGGGTGCAGTTGACACCTACGATGAAAGACATTGCATACACTCATGACATTGCATTTGGTATCCTTACTTAGATGATTCATTATCTAACATGGGTTCGCCCCTGGAACATTCAACGTTCCAGTCGGGGCTTGCAGAGATGGTTCCGAGATTGGTGATGAGTAGTGACACGAGACTCAAGATGGGAGTGGATGTACCATGTTATGCTAAGAATTATGTACATTTGTTTATTTACTAGCAGCTTATGTAATAACTTTGTATTAAATACTCTGTCCAGTTATTTATGTATGCATCGCCATGAGCAGGTTCGATTCAGCTTCCGCTTTGTATTTATTTTTAGTGCAAACATCTTGTTTAGCACTAGTTATGGTCTTAGGGGATTTCGGGATAGTGTGACTTAAAAAAAAAAAAAATATGGTCCAAATTTCCTAAGGCATAACACGCCCGAGAAGGGGGGCTGTTACATTATTGGACTTCTCTGATTGGACTTTTATAGCCTTCATTATCTAACTTCTACGACCTTCATTATCAGACTTTTCTTATGAGACTTCTCCGGCCTTCATTATCGAACTTCTACGGCCTTCATTATCAGACTTTTCTTATGAGACTTCTCCGGCCTTCATTATCGGATTTCTCCGGCCTTCATTATCGAATTTCTACGACCTTCATTATCGGATTTCTCTGATCGGACTTTTTCGATCGAACTTTTCCAGCCTTCATCAGTCTGATCTTCGATGAAATTCGATCGGACTTTAGATCATACTTCATCGTCTCTTTCACCCTCTCACACTCTCTCTCTCTCTCTCCTTCTTGGTAGCTCTATTGTTGCCCCCTATCGCCGGTCGATCTATCGTCTGTCACCCCTCTGTTGTCGCTAGCCACTATATATTTTGTTGTGTATGTATATCTATGTGAATGTATGTATATGTTGTGTGTGTATATGTTTCTGTGTGTGTATATATACTGTGAAGCATGGAAACGGGAAAAACGGCCCGAAACGTTTTTCGGGCCGTTTGTGTAATTTTTGAAAATTTTTGGGCTGTTTCAGAATTTAAAGAACTTACCTGAAACGCGTTTCTAGCCCAGAAACGCGTTTCAGCGTGTTGCCCAGCAATTGGATCTCTACAAAAACTTTCTCCTCCCTTTTTCCCTATTTTCTTCTTCTTCTTCCAGCCATTTCTTCTCATTCAATCACCCTCGTCGCGCCGCCACCTGCTTCCTGTCCTTCAATCGCCCTCCCTGCCAGTCATTCTCAGCCTTCCGTCGTTTGCTCCGATGCTCCATTGTCCTTCGAGTTTTTCCCGCCGCCGATCCTTCTTTCCCAGCTTTCTCGCTGCCGGTGCCAATCTTCCCTTCCTTTCTGCAACTATAACTCTATAAGTAATTCCCTTCCCTCTCTTTCTCTTTCTCTCTCGATATATATACATATATATATATATAAGTTAACAGTTAACACTATCAATATATATATATATGCGAAAATATATATAAGTTAAGAGTTTTATATATGTTTATTGTTTAACCCTTAATAGTATGCATATTTATGTATATATATGCAAAAATATATATATTAACAGTTAAAAGCATACGTATCAATATATATATATATATGCAAAAATATATATAAGTTAATAGTATAAATAAGTTTGATTTTGTTATTTAAATTCACTATTTATTTTTAATTACTTAGTTATGGATAATAGAATTTTTTTAAATATTATTGATGGTTATTTGAATGTATTGTGAATTTTATATTTATGTTTATTTGAATGTATAATAGAATTTATGTTTATTGTTTATGTTTTAATATTTTTTTATTTTTTTATATTAAAAATTATATTTATAAAAACACCCCTATATTTTTAAATTTACAGTTTATCCCGCGTTTCCGTTTCTTACTTTTTTAGAAAAATGTCGTTTCTGCGTTTCCGTTTTCTATCAGAAACATCTCCCGTTTTCGTTTTCGTTTCCGTGCAACCTAATATATATACATATATGTTTTTGTCTTATATATATATATATATGTTGTGTGTGTGTTAAGACTAAGTCACATGCTTGACGCAAATAACATATATTTTTTACGCAACACTAAATATAATAATTAATGATGTACATGAAATAAATTGAGTTTTAAATGAACCACCCTCTTGATTTGCTATTTGGTGACTAAAATTTGCTTTCTGGAACTATGCACCTAGTCACCCCAAAATTTTCTAAATTAATTAATACAAATTCTAATTTAATTTATATATATATACATCATATATATATATATATATCTTATATAGATATCTGACCAACGTGTCCTTGGCCAGATTTTTTGGCCCTTTTCCTTCTCACCCTTTCTTCTTTCCTCCTTCCCAACAAGCCAAGTAGAGTCGGCCCAACAGAGTTGAGGGTTTTATGAGAAAGAATTTGTTGAGGCCTTCGAGTATTAATTTTTTTTATAAAAAAGTAAATAATATATTTTTACACAATATTTTATTATTTTATTAAATAAAAAAAGTTAAAATTCAATCAACTACAAAATATAATAATCTTTTAATGATAATAAATTTTCAACTAAAATATAATGTCTCAAAGATAAGAAAAAAAAAGTCAAACAACTTACAACAATAAACAAAAAAAGAAAAAAAAAATAAACTAATTTTTCTTGAAACTCTAAAAAGGTCAGTACGAGTAAAAAACTATATATTCATGATTCTCTTATAGAAAGAAATAAAACAAAATATTAAACTGATAGCATTAAAAATATAAAATTCATCAATAATGAGTAACTTTTCATTTTATAAATATGTGGATTTTATGGAATTTTGGCATTTGGGAACACCATAGAAACGGTTACAAATTAAAAAATGGTGAAGGGAAGCTAAAAAAAAATTATAATGTTTTGTATTTAATTTTTTAATAAAATATTAATTATTAAAAAATAAAAAATATATATACATAAATATTATAAATTTTTAAAATTTGGTGTCTTGTAATTTTGGGGGCCTAATGCCATGATATACATGATTTAAGGGTTGGGCCAGCCCTAAAGCCAAGCATCACCAGACAAGCTCGTTTCTTAGTGCCCCGTGACATGTTTCCGGCAAGCTTGTCGTATCATTGGAAATTATTGCAAGCTCTATCTCCTTCAAATCTCATCAAAAATTATTCCAAATTCTTCCATTCATTTCCTCACTCTCTCAAAAACAAAAACCCTTTTCCCTCAACTCTCAAATCTCTTCAGAATGACTTTGATTTTGTGCTTTAGGCAAACCTTTGTCTTATTTATAGGTAAAAGTTGGCCGCATCAAAGGCTCATTTCCTTTGTCGACTAGGCTCGTAGAGGCCATGATCCCGTTCCCTACAACTGTTGTAGGTTGTCGCATCATTGAAAAGGAAGCCTAGAGCTTACAATGTGGTAACAATCTTCGGTCGCATCCATATTGTAAGTTTCCAAGAATTGCACTTCTACCACCCCCTCCCAACTTTCCTTAATTCATTTTAGGCGCATCTTTCTAAGTCCTAAACTTTTTTGCAAATTTCGTGAAGGCCCAACCTCCTTTGGGTTGTTTCTTTATACCTAGATTTTTACTTTCACCCAAAAATTTCTTAAAAATTACATTAATCATTTAGTGTATGTCAAACTTTAGAGAAAGTAAAAGTTTGATTTATCAGAACTAATTGAATCGAACCGATCAAACTTCTCTGTTCGGTTTTTTTTCTTATATCAGTTTGGTTCTATTAATTTTTCTCAAAAGTTTAGTTTTCAATTTTCAGTTTGAGTTTTGGTTAGAATAATCGAACTAATAGAACCGACCAAACTTTAAAATGATGTTATTTTGATATTAATAAAACGACATCATTTTTTTCAACTTTGTGTATTTTCTATTGGTTACTTTGATTTTCTTTAGTTTTTTTTTTTTTTACATTTCTTTGCTTTAATCAATTTGATTCATTTTATCTGGTTTGAGTTTGATTTTTTTGATTATCAGTTAATTCAAATTTTTGAATTAATCGATCAATTAAGTTCAATTTTATTTTTCAATTCTGTTTAATTGGTTAGTAGATGTCGTTCGATTCAATAAATGAATCGACCGCTTGCACATCCCTGATCAAATTATAAAGTAACAAGGCTTTGACTTTCAAGGTGACTCTTAAAACTTAAAAAGAGTGTAAAAAGTTAGCTAATTTTAAGGGTTAAAGGTTAGCTAATTTTAAGTTTTGGTAGCAATTGTTAAAGGTTAGCTATATGTAGAGATGGAGAAGGAAGACGTAAGAAAGTTAAGATAAGGATGCTTGAAAAGAAAAGAAAAAAATGGTTTAATTTATTTTGTGAATGCAGCTACAAAGCAAGAGCAAGTTATTTAATCAACACATGATGATAAATTAATCAATTGTGGTCGACTTACAACCTAACCTACCTCCAAACGTGCAATATTTGAATGGAATGTTGGACCAGCGCAAGTCAAACACGATTTAAGGACGAAATAGAGTAGTTAATTAGTTAAATCAAAGCCAAGAAGGCAAGAATCACACTAGCGTGATTCAAAGTTCTAAACCAAAACGGCTAAGAAAGTGGCTCTTTCACGATTCTAATTAAAAATTCAATATTAAATGTCATAGAAGAGGAAGACAACAGTACCCTACAAGTCGTCACTTGGCAACATGCATAAACATGTGTGTGTATATCTAATAAAAATAGCTATTTTAGTCGTTGCGTTTTACAAGTCGTCACTTGTAATTCAATTAATAATATTTAATTTTCTGTTAGTCTGATAATGAAACACTAATGAAAGGGCATATTAAGAGATGTAAGTGTGATTTCTTGTAATTAAATGAAAGAGAATATCAGTTTGCTTAGACGAGTGGCTAAACTACTGTTGGGCCACAAATAAAAGTTAATTATGTAAATTAAATATTAATCACGTGCAAATATCAAACACAAATAATAAATAGACATGAATACAAATACAAGATTTTACATGAAAAATCCTCTGGTGTAAAGGAAAAAACCACGAGCTAAACTCCAAAACAAATTTACTATCAAAAGAATCTAGCACAATTAAATTTCAATTTTTATATCTATACTCGAGATCACCAATAATGGAGAATAAAAAAATTACTTCCCAAGCAAATTTTTACAACTCTTCGTGTTTGTAATCTAAACGAGACTCCAATATTAATTCAAACTCGTACCTGATCTTTTCTTCAACTCTCAATCAAGATTTTAAGTAGTATCGAAAAATAATTTATAAAATTGAATTGTAAAATCGAATCGTAAAATCATAAGATTTTATAAATAATTAAAAATACCCTTTAATTTTTGTAAACATATATTTATAATAACATAATTTTATAAAAAAAATAAATTAATATTATTTAATAACCTATTGATTCCTTATTATAAATGAAATTCATTTATAAATTATACCCATTTCAAAATTACTTCATCTATCAATGTAAAAAATATTACATAATATGCATTTTTTAAAAATTAAGTCCATCATTTATGTTCATTCATCCATCCATAATCAAAACATGGTTAAAATTATCACAAATCAAGTGTTAGTGTGCATAATTTCTACGATTTTAAAGTTATGATGTTAAAAATTTAAAGCATAATTAAAATAAGGATTTTATGCAATTTTACCCAAATTATAATTTTGCATGCTATTTGAATCGTTTGACGGTCTCCAACACATAAAATCAGACATTTGTACGCTTTGAATCAAGATTTTAACAGTAATGCTTAGATCCATTTAACTTTCTCCTTATGAGTTTGAACTTCTTGGAAGTTTTTTGGCTCTCTCTCACTTGTGAGCATAACATACTCTAAACCGGGATATCTCCTAGATGGTTGACGCTCTTTAGTAGATCTTCTAAGTTGCAAATTTTCAACTTGAGATGGAGGGGGCTGCTCCTCTTACAACACCTTTTATATCTACATTATCACCATCATTCTCTACTATCTCAATTTCAATCCCATGTTCGTCATGTAACTCTCCCCAATTTGTAGCATTTTCTATTGGAGGAATTGGTGTGAGATCAAGAACACCATCATTAGTCTTAGTTTTCTCTGATATCTTCAAATTTGACAATGTTCGTGATCATGGAACATTACATCTCTTGATTTGATAATCTTCTTTTTCACTGAATCCCATAACTTGTGTTGCCCAAAAAAATAAGATTATTATTATTATTATTGTTATTAGAAGATAATAATAATAATAATAATAATAATATTAATATTTAGTTAAAATTAGAATATTATATTAATAATAAGATTGTTGTTTTATAAGTAAAAAATAATGAATTTGAATTTTATAATTCGTCTCTCAAGAAAAAGAAAATAAAATACACATTTCAAAAAGCAAATAAACTTTACCAATGGTTAGGACCGACTTGCGTACGCGTGTGTGTGTCCCATGACACCCATGGTGAAACTAATTTCTTCCTTTGAATATTGCAGCAATGGATATAGCGTCGTTGGTCATCGTGTAGAATAGAGAATGGAATGATAATACGTATGTAGGGGGTAATAAGATGTGTATGGGGGCCTACAAGAATGTAACTTTTACTGAATTGGTTGAGACTGTTTATACAGTGACGGGAATTGATAAAACAAGGTATGACATCAACATTCATTTTGTAACGGAACCCTCAACCAGTCTTCCAGCTAGTAAGTTCCTTATCAAGAATGACCATGGTGTCAAGTTTATTATGTTCGATGAAAGTAGATATAAAGTGATTTATGTTGATATGATTTGCAAAAATACTAGAGTTTCTAACTTACATAGTCAGCCACAAAACCAATTGCCTTCATACAGTTATGGTAATCAGGATGTAGGTGTTGCCATTCCATTTACATCCGCACATAATCTATTGTGGAATGATGATTTTGGTATATATGGTATGACTGGTTTGTCAAATGACGCTACACACACAGATAATAATCACCTAGATGATGGTGATAATGAAACAGATGATAATGGAGATGATAGTGGTGGTAATGTGGTACGTATTGGGAAGTACCCTGCTTTTGTTTCTTGGGACCTATTGTAACGAGGATAAGAAGAACAATAATTTGGGTTGACTGAGGAACCCTGGCCTCTAATTTAACACAAGTGTCTGGGAATAAATCATCATACCTATTATTCATTACTAGTCAACTTATATAGTCAGCAGCCTCAACAGTTACAACCATAAAATCAGGGAAAGAAGTTATACCCACTACTTCCCTTAAAACCAGGTCAACTCAACTACTAACAACTATCGCTAAAACTAGGATTACTTACAGGAAGGATAACACTTAAGCAGATATTATTTGAAAGGAAATAACTAAAGCAATAAAAGCAGTCACGTAACAATTCCCTTCCCCTTAAAAAGCAGCCTTGTCCTCAAGGCAATATTCAGGAAATTGCTGCTTCATGGTTACCAGATCTTCCCAAGTAGCTTCAGCCGGTGATAATCCTTGCCAATGAATGAGAACCTCATCCTTCTTCTTACGCACCCGATGATCCAGAACTGCTTGCGGATTAGGAACAAGCATTTCATCTTCCTTGCGTACTATTGGGAGCATGCTTTGTATAGGAATGCTTGCACCAATCTTTTTCTTCAACAGTGATACATGGAAGATGGGATGGATACGCGAATCCTTGGGCAGGTCCAATTTATATGCCACAGCCCTTATCTTCTTAGCAATCTGGAACGGCCCATAATACTTAGGAGAAAGCTTGAGATTTTTTCTCAATGCTATGGATGTTTGGGAATATGGATGGAGCTTAAGATAAACCCAATCTCCCTCTTCAAATTCCCTTTCTCTATGATGACGGTCATACACTTTCTTCATGCGTGACTGAGATTCCTTTAATGTTTCCCGTAAATCTTTAATAATCTGATCGCGATCCATTAACTGTTTCTCCACTGCATCCACTTTCGCCATGCCAGAAACATAGGACAATAAAGTTGGTGGTGGACGACCATACACAATTTCAAAAGGGGTCGTTTTAATAGCTGAGTGCCAACTAGTATTATAGCAATACTCAACCCATGCTAGCCACTTACTCCACTCCTTTGGCTGTGAACTCGAGAAACATCGCAAGTACATCTCCATTGTACGATTTACAACTTCACTTTGACCATCAGTTTGGGGATGATACGCCGAACTATAGTTAAAGTTAGTGCCATTCAACTTGAATAATTCTGTCCAGAACAAACTTGTGGATGTCGGATCTCGATCACAAACAATGGTTCTTGGCATTCCATGCAATTTGAAGATATTATCAAAGAAAATTCGTGCAACTCCAGTAGCCGTGTATGGATGTGACAAGGAAAGAAAATGAGCATATTTGGATAACCTATCTACAACTACCAGGATAGTAGTTTTTCCAGTAGACATAGGCAATCCATCAACGAAATCCATAGAAATATCCTCCCATACCTGTGTTGGAATAGGAAGTGGCTGGAGTAAACCCGCAGGAACAAGTTGTTCGGCCTTGTGTCGCTGGCACGTGTCACAAGCTGAAATGAACTCTCGAATTTTCCTCCTCATTCCAATCCAATAAAAATTTGCTCTAATCCGTTGCACTGTTTTGTGGTACCCCTCATGGGTACTGTTGTGGAACTGACTCATAATCTCATTAATTAAGGAAGAATTTTCAGCAAGATAAATTCTTTCCTTAAAAAATATGATTCCATTTTTAAATTCCCATGGTCCCACTGCTTCACCGTCCATGATATGTTGAACTAGCATTTGCAATGTTGAATTGGACTTGACTTCCTCCTTTATAGCCTCCACCCAGTTAGGAATAAGTTGAGTAATAGCTACAAATTCTCCATTGCTTCTTTCCGTAACCTTTTCTGTCTCTTTTCTTCTTGAAAGAGCATCGGCCACAATATTCTCCTTCCCCCTTTTATATTTAATAACAAAATCAAAGCCCATCAATTTATATAACCACCTCTGTTGAGCTGTAGTGGTAATTCTCTGCTCCCACAAATATTTTAAGCTCCTTTGATCAGTTCTCACAATGAACTGTTTTCCCAGCAAATAGGCTCTCCACTTTTGGACAGCCAAAACTAATGCTAGGACCTCCTTCTCATAAGTTGACAGCAACAAGTTTCTTCCCTATAGTGCACGACTGTAAAAAGCTATTGGTCGCTCTTGCATTAAAACAGCCCCCACAGCTGATCCACTAGCATCACATTCAACAATGATTTTTTTTGAGAAGTCAGGTAGAGCTAACACTGGAGCTTTAGTCATGGCTTCTTTCAGATTTTGAAATGCTAATTCAGCTGCCGGTGTCCATACGAATGAGTCTTTCTTCAACATTTTAGTAAGGGGCGCAGCTATTTTACCAAAATCATGGATAAATTTTCGGTAATAGCCAGTCAATCCAAGGAATCCCCGCAATGCCTTAAGTGTGCTGGGCTTAGGCCAACTCCTCATCACAACAATTTTATCCGGATCTACAGCAACTCCTGTATCAGAGATTACATGGCCTAGGTATTGTACCTCACTTCGCCTAAACTGACATTTTTCCCTCTTAACAAATAACTCGTGAGATCTAAGTACAACCAATGTAATGTTTAAATGCTCAAAATGTTCATCCCAAGATTTGCTATATACTAGAATATCATCAAAAAAGACTAAGATGAATTTTCGCAAATAATCTTTAAATACCTCATTCATTAGGGATTGGAAGGTAGATGGAGCATTAGTAAGACCGAATGACATTACCAAAAACTCATAGTGACCTTGGTGAGTTCGGAAAGCAGTCTTTGAGGTGTCCTCCGGTGCGACTCGAATTTGATGATACCCGCTACGTAGATCGAGCTTTGAGAATATTCTTGCTCCATTCAATTCATCCAATAACTCATCAATGACTGGAATCGGGAACCGGTCCTTGATTGTGATCTTGTTAAGAGCACGATAGTCGACACACATATGCCATGATCCATCATGCTTTTTAACTAAGATGACTGGTGATGAATAAGGACTATTACTGGTCATGATCACACCAGTCGATAACATTCCCGCCACTAACCTCTCTATCTCTGTTTTCTGATAATGAGGGTAGCGATAAGGCTTGACACACACTGGTCCACTTCCCTCTATTAAAGGAATCTTGTGATCATGTGCTCGAGGAGGTGGTAGACCTTTAGGCTCTTCAAACACATCTTAAAATTCTTCCAAAATCTGCTGCAATGGTGGAGGTTGGCACGCAACCTCAACTTTTGGAAGTGGAGTCCCAAGTGTGAACAATTGGAGCAACACCTCTTTTTTTGATTTTTTGAATTCTTTGCTGAATTGTAGATCCTCAATTATCTGGTCCTTTGGAACAGACATTCCTTGGAGAGTAACTTCTTTATCTTCTATCTTGAATCTCATCTGCAGCTTTGCAAAGTCCCACAAAATTGGACCAAGTGTACTCAACCATTGGGTGCCCAACACAATGTCATATCCTTCCAATGGAAGCAAATAAAAATCCACCAGAACAGGTATCCCTTGCAAGATTAATTTAACATTTGTACACTTACCTGGACTGGATAACTTTTCACCAGAAGCAACCACAACCTCAAACTTTCCCCTTTTCTCAGGTTGCAAGGCCACCTTCCTAGCAAGAGTTTCACTGATAAAATTATGAGTGCTTCCTGAATCCACCAAAACGATGGTTGATATGTGTCCAACGCCTCCTTTTACCCGCATTGTTTCTGGTGCACGTGTACCAGAAATTGCATGCAAGGAAATCTCAAGCACCTCTTTGTAATCCTCTTGAACAGATTCTTCCATATCCATAATAACGTCACCATCTTCTTCTTCATAGCAGGCTTCAATCAAGAACAACTTCTTGCATCGATGCCCAGGGACAAACTTCTCGTTGCAATTGTAACACAAGCCCTTCGCACGTCGCTCTCGCAATTCATTCGGTGACATTCGCCGAACTGGAAGTGTAGAGCTGGTGTTAGTGGTCTCCTTGTTTGTCACCCTCTTCAAATCGGCCATGGAAGTAGGTCGTCGTTGTGAGATATTGTGAGCCTCATACAACCGGGCAAGTCCAATGGCAGATGACAAGTTTAAAGGACGGCCAGATAGTACATCAGCTTTGATTGAGTCCTTTAATCCGCTAATGAAACAACTGACTTGATGGTTTTGAGGGAGTTGTCCTACCTTAGATAATAACTTCTCAAATTGGGTTTGATAGTCACGTACTGAACCAACTTGTTGCAGCTTTGTTAACTCTCCAAAGAAATCCTGGAATTGAGTTGGGCCATACTGAGCATGCAAGCCATCAGTAAACTCTTTCCAGGTCATCCCAACCTCTTCTTGTTTCAACAATTGATACCATAACTGAGCATCTCCCTCCAAGTGAAAAGATGCAAGTGGTACACGATCTTCTTCCGGGGTTTGATGGAATTGAAAGAATTGTTCTACCCGACATATCCAACTCGTTGTATCTCCTTCACCATTGAAGCGAGGAAATTCGAGTTTGACGAATTTTGAAGCATATAAATGTGGTGTTCCTGTCTGGCGGGACCCTAGAGGGTTGCCAGGTCGTCCACCATGGGTCTGAAGTGGAGCCACTGAATTCTCTCCATCCTCGCGTTCCATATTCGCTGGTGGTATGGTGGTTTGTGAATTCAACTTGCTGATGATTTCCGCAAGCTGCGCTATAATTTGTTGTTGACCAACAGTAAGAGAGCCTACCTCGTTCTCCAAACTCTCCATTCTTTGATCCATGCCCTTGCTCTGATACCACAATGGTACGTACTGGGAAGTACCCTGCTTTTGTTTCTTGGGACCTATTGTAACGAGGATAAGAAGAACAATAATTTGGGTTGACTGAGGAACCCTGGTCTCTAATTTAACACAAGTGTCTGGGAATAAATCATCATACCTATTATTCATTACTAGTCAACTTATATAGTCAGCAGCCTCAACAGTTACAACCATAAAATCAGGGAAAGAAGTTATACCCACTACTTCCCTTAAAACCAGGTCAACTCAACTACTAACAACTATCGCTAAAACTAGAATTACTTACAGGAAGGATAACACTTAAGCAGATATTATTTGAAAGGAAATAACTAAAGCAATAAAAACAGTCACGTAACATAATGATGAAAAAGAAGCTAATGTGGAGTACCCAGAAGTAAGATTTTCAGGTTCACAATAATAGTGATGATGATGGTTATTATTATTATTATTATTATTATTATTATTATTATTATTATTTAATATTTAATACACAAAAACATTTTTGAACCTTCAGTACATGATTTAATATTTAATGCATCGTATTCAAATATGCGAGAGATGGATTGAACCATCATAAGAATGATAAGGTTTTTTAAATAATAAAAGCCAATGGGACCTATTAGCTTAGGGAAGAACCATGGAAGGAATGAAGACCTAAATGATCATGTCAGGGATGGATATTCCCAAAGCAATGAATTAATGAGATGACCACCATAATTGCATCTCAATCGGGATTAATGATATTGGATGTTTGACCTCTATGATTATGTCGACTCAAATCATATTCGCGTATCATATATAAAAATATTTAAAACTTTCACTAAATAATTCAACATCTAATATAATATATTAAAACACGTTAGCTAGGTAACCTAAACCCTAGTAAGGGAAAAGAAAAATTAGTTGATTCAACCCTTAAGTGAATAGCTTCGTCATTTTTTTGTTGTTAACTATATTCACATTTTACAAGGACTTACAATATGTTTCTCTTTGGGAAATTAAGTAAATGCAGACTCATTTGGGTTCATTAATTACTACATGTATGTTTTACTGTTAAGATCTATACTATGTTCTTTACATATTTAATTACCTAACCTTGATTTTATGAGATTATAATGTTGATGGAGTAAAAAGGAAATTTTGAAAAATTATGGGGTCTAAGCCTAAATAGGTAAAACAGAAAAAAATTGGAATTCCCTAAAATGTAACATGCCAAGAGGGTGGATTTATTTAGAAGTCAACCTTATGATAAATCCACTTAGTTAGGAATAAGCCAGCTGAGGCAAAAAATTTACCTATGAAATTGGACTTTTTCCCACTAGACCAACCCTTAAATAACCATGAAAGACAAATAAAACAATGCATAGAAGCCATTTACATTAGTTTAGACAGTAATGATGATGACGACGACAATGAGAGCCTTGAAGGTTTTTCTTACCCTTATGAGTTTGGAGATGATGAGGGATTTTCTCACCTTAGTACTATTATTGATGTTGAGAATTAGAAACCTGACCAAAAGAGAATCTTTTGATCACCTTTTGGTAACTCGATAAGTGTTGACAAAATTACATGCCATTTTTGTGCCCAAATGAGCAAACATATTATATATATTATCCTTAATGTTGTCAAATATCTGATGTACTGTAAGCAAGGGCATGCTAGAACAATAGCGACAACACCCACCCTTGATATTCAAAGGGAAAACAAAAGATAGCCCTAGTGTAGTCGAATATTGCCTAGAACAATTTGAAAAGTTACTTTAACATATGAGATACAACAAGGAAGAAAAAATGAATTGTGTCATATTTATG
Organism: Diospyros kaki; assembly: GCA_036245055.1. NCBI lineage: Eukaryota > Viridiplantae > Streptophyta > Magnoliopsida > Ericales > Ebenaceae > Diospyros > Diospyros kaki. The sequence goes on along the minus strand of BSEG01000002.1, from coordinate 5,804,648 downwards.
TTAGAGGAAGAAGCAGTAGGGTCAATCTTGAGGGTAGGTGACTAAGGCGGTCGCCTAAGGCCTCTCCAACCATAGAAGGCCCCCAAAAATTAAGTTCAAATTTTGAATATATACTTTAAATATATAATAAATATGTGCTAAAATATATAATTTATATCAATTTTACTTGAGTTTAGTTGGTAAAGTGATGGGTTTTAAATCAAAAGTTTCTTCGGTCACTTGTTCAAGTCACTCCACCAACACGTTTGAATTTTTTTATATTTTAATGTTTGCTAAATAATAAATACTAATTTCAGAAATTTTTTAAGAAAAATTAATACATATTTTTTAAACAATAAATACCAATCCTACAAATTTTGTAAGAAAAATTAATGTCTTAGTGAACTTTTTTACGTTTTAATATTTTTTAAACAATAAATATCATTACTATATCAAAATTTTATAAGAAAAATTAATGTTTTAATCATTAGATTTTTGAAAGTTTTTAGTTAAATTTTTTAAATTTGAAATTTAATCGTGTAAACCGTTAATATTAGATTCAATTTAAAGTCTTGAAAATATAAAGTCTCAATAAAATTTTAATTTATGGACTTGCTTAGAACTCCTAAAATCTCAAATTCTAAAAAACAGGCATATGGTGGAAAACAGTTAAACAAACCCTACAACGACCCACTCAAGGCCGAAGGCAAAACTTAGATAAAAAACCAAGTCAATTCATAACTTGGGAAAGGTTCAAAGAAGCAATCGGTGCCAAGTACTTCCCAAGAAGCTAGAGAAGAAATTTGTACGTTCCCAAGTTCAGGGGTACTTTCTTCTATTTTCGTGTGTTAGCAGCTATGTACCTACAACCCCTAGTTCCTAATAATCTAAAGGCTTTTAGTGCTGAGATCCATTCCCTTCCCTTATTATTACTTTGTTCATCCACCATTCTAGATTACTCTGTCTTCTTATGTTTTGGACAGTTTCTCAAAATATAACCTAGTTGATCGCAAACAAAGCACACAAGCCCTTTTTTAATTTCCATGGGTTGTGTCAGTCTGCTTTAATTTTGTGTAGGTTTTCTCAAAATGTGATTCTTCACCACACGGATAATAGTGAAAACAATTCAAGAACTCATTCCTATCATCATCCTTGTCACCTAACTCATCCCAAAGAAGTATAAAAAAACTTCGAGAGATGAGTCACAAGTATGACATTCAATATTATTTTCATAATTTTCAGTTCTCTCAACTCTCAACTACCTAACTCATCCCAAAAGAATATAAAAAAATCTCGAAAGATGAGTTACAAGTATGACATTCAAAATTATTTCCATAATTTTCAGTTCTCTCAACTCTCAATCAACTTAAGCATTTGAGACTGAGCTCCACAATAACCTTTCTCTTTTCTTTTCTTTTCTTTTTTTTTGTCTAAATGAACTTAGCACATGATCAAAATCTTCCTTAAATCCTACAAATTCAATTAGGGCTTGTTTGATTGGCCATATTTTCCATGGAAAATAGCCATTTTCCATGTAAATTTCTATTTTGGTGGTGTTTGATAGACCATATTTTCTAGGTAATTCAAATTCCCATTTTTGCTCCCGTGATGCCCAATTCTAGCTTTTGTTGGAAAACTAATTCTTAGGGGGGGGGTTGGAAAAGAAATTCCAGACATTTGGAAGAAGAAGAAGAAGAAGAAGCAGCAGCAGCAGCAAGCTGTAGATGAGTGGAAGCATGAAGGAGAAGAAGAGGGGAAGTGCGGCCGACAGTCGTAATGAGGAGGGGAAGTGTAGTCGGCGATCGCGATGAGGAGGGAAAGCGTGGCCGACGGTCGCGATGAGCAGGGGAAGCGAGGTCGGCGGTCGGGCATGGCAGCCACGACTAGTGATGGCAGCGACGGATTGAGAGAAAGAGAGAGGGCGAGGACGGTGAAAGCATTCCGAAGCATCGGAAGTGCTCTGATCGTCGCCGCCAGGCTCTCGGCCACGCGCTGCTCCGCTGGAACTTGCTCGGTTGAAGACGATGCTGCCATTATCGCCTCTTCCCTCTTCTCGGCTCTACTCCTATGTATGTATGTATATTTGTGTATATACATACACACACAAAGCTACGTGTGTGTATGTATGGGTGTGTGTGAAGTGCTCTGATCGACACCATCAGGCTCTCGGCCTCGTGCTGCTCCGCTGGAACTTGCTGGGTTAAAGACGATGCTGCCATCATCTCCTCTTCCCTCTTCTCGGCTCTGCTCCTATGTATGTATGTATATTGTGTATATACATACACACACAAAGCTGGGTGTGTGTATGTATGGGTGTGTGTATGTATATTTGTGTATATGTATTTGATTTTTTTAATATTTTGTATAGTATATTTGATTTTTTGAATATTTGTGTGTATATGTTTGGTTTTTTGAATATTTTGTATAATATATTTGATTTATTTTTAGGTAATTTCTAGGTAGAAAATTAAATCAATCAAACGCCTTCAATTGATATTTTTCCTAAAATTTAATTCTAAGTAATTTAATTCTCTGTAATTTATTTTCTTTCTATCTAAATTCCACCCTTGTAATCAAATTCACCCTTAGTGAAATTTCCATGACTACGACGATGACAACAACAGGAGGATTATATATTGACGTTTCAAACTCATATCAAATTCCATGCTGCATAATTAAGTGGGAAGAAGCAGCCCTCCTCATCACTAACTCACAATTCAGTGTTATTGTAAGTTTGATGTTCATTTATAAGCATGAATAAGTAAGCAATTTGCGTAACTATATATAGATCTTCCATTCATGATATGTACAACTTTGGTGGGATCCATGTCGCAACAACAATTAAAAACCACGTTTCTCAAATAAAACTAATCTAGATGTAGCATATTGGTGCACAGAATTATCTTTATTATTAAGCAAATAATTTCTTTCTTTCTTTTTCTTTTTTGATAATGTACATTATTGTTGACGAATTATTAAATTTAAGGTGATTATATAACAAAAAAAACAACCACCACCACTAGTCTTAATCCTACTAAATTCTGGTCCATTTGTACCCTCCCTTCACATGGGTTTTTATTTGCTTTCATCTGGTATGAGATCAATATTCTCACTAAGAAAATAGTAATTTATTTGTCTATCACTTTTTATCTTTGGATAGATTCAAGTTGGTTTGGGAACACTTCTCCTAGAAAAAGGTAGATAGATTTGCAGATAATTAGAGTATATTCTTTCTTTCAGCATCATTGGTATAAAAATTTGCAATTGAAAGTTTTATCATTAGTTATTAATTTCCAATTAAAGCATTAGCGGCAGATGGATGATCGCATCCATTCCTATTCCATCTATTGATAATTTATTTAATTAGTGTTTGTTTATTAAGATATAAATAAAAAAAGATAAGATATTAAAAGTATTTCAGACTTTTATCTCTTTGAATGTGTTTGTTAAACTTATCCGACGACTATTAAAAAAGAAATTATATGATTTCTTATTTTTTATTTTGCAGATATGTTTATATCTCCCTGCTTAGGATAAGTATATCTTGAATTTTATAAATAAAAAAAATAATAATACTTATGCCTTCTAGTATATTTTAAAAATTTTAACAAAAAATATGATAAAAATCTTGAAATGTTTCCTAACCATATATTTGAGCATTCTATATCTTATTCTAAAAATCATTCCAACCGTATCTTGATATTACCTTATCTTGATAGAACTCCACGCACGTGCTTTAGACACCTCCAATATTGAAGGACCATCTGCATTACCTTGCCAAAAATATACATATATATATAACAATATATAATCTAAATTAGAGTGTCAAATTTGTAGTATGAAGGATGAAGTTGTCCTTGCCTTTGAACCACAAATTAACCCTTAATTTTGAACATATTCTAAGATGTTTGGTTATATTCTAAGAAATAAAGTATTCTCATCTTATGAATGGTCTCAAAATGATTAAATTTTGTAGCATCTCTTGCGCAGTTATTAACTCCTTCATGCAAAGTAAAGTGGTCTATTTTGTTTGGCCGCCACCACTGACTTGAGTTTGTACCCAGCTTAAGACTTGAATATCCTGTAAAAGAAAAAAAAAATTATTGTCTACGCGACAATTTATAATTGCAGATGAATTACGTGCACAATTTGAATTTTTTATAAAGTTGAAATGCTTGCAGCAGTCAGCAGATAAAACCAATTCGGACTCTAATGTCAAAACAATCCAACGTCCCTAAAAGAAGGCGGCAAAGGTGATGCAGACTCTATCTGACGTATGAAACAAAATGGTAGCACTCTTACAAACATAATAAGCGTGCGTGTATGGCTCTTTTAACTTGATCCCAGAATATCATGACACGTGGCACTATGTACTCAGGGCCGGAGTCGGGCTGTAGGCCATTTAAAATTTGGAGGTCCTTCAAAAAATAGTAAAAAATAAAAAAATTTTAAAATATAAAATTATTAATTAAAATTTTATATTCTAACTTAAAAATTAATTTTTTTTAATTGATAATATAATTAAATTACTTAATTTTTCTTATCACATAGTTGAACTTAAGTAAGATTTTATTAATTTTAATTTTAAATTTTTTTTTCATTAAAATTATAGTAATATGAATGATTAATAATATTTTATAAATTATCTATATATTTGAAAAAAAAATTATATTTTTTATAAAATTTAGTATCGTAAGTAGTGTTTTTATTTAAATATATATATGAAAACTCTATATACGTACTTTCCACGCTTAAAACGGTGCCAGAATTGCAATTAAGAAAGAAGTTCACATTGAAGACATTGATTGATGGCACATGCAATATATATTATATATATTAAAGAATTAGAGGAGAAAGCAGCGACAATTGAAAGTCCAATGAGGACTGGGTGACATGTGCACATATATATATATATATATATATACATGTGCGCATGCTCCTTTAATGTAATATATATATATATGTATATGTAGTAGTCTTCAATTTCTATTTTGATTGTAGCATTCAATTCATTTTCTAATTTTATGTAAAATTAGAAAATGAATTGAATGCTACAATCAAAATAGAAATTGAAGACTACTACATATACATATATATATATATTACATTAAAGGAGCATGCGCACATGTAATAATATTATATTAAAGGAGAAGAGAATCTTACATACCTTGAGAGTGAGACCATGTCTTGGGCTGAAGTGGACAAGAGAAGCAACGCGTGGTAAGACTACGTTGTGGTGATAGAGAAATGTTGTAAAATAGTGGTTATGTTCTATGTAACAAAAAAAAGGGAGGGGGGTATGTGTGATACCTAGAATCGATAGGAAGTAAATGTATGTAAATTATGTGTGAGAAATAAGATGAGAGTTTGGGTATGATTGATGGATGCTTACTAGATTAATTTTCAAAGTGATGCATGGTAAACATGCGAGGGTAGCTATAACATAATGGATTTGAATTTAAGGGAGTTTCAAGATGCCAGTTAGTAGTCTTAGAGTTGAGTTTGAGTGAGAAGGAAGACCTCGCGCCCAAATGACAACTAGCGATTAGGGCATAGGTGTCAACCAAACCTGAGACAAATAGGGACCTTCTTCCTTATATGGCCAGGGGATAACTGTGAGTAAAACGCCATAGGACCGACGGTGAGAAAGATGAAGGCAATTAACCAGTCAGAGGTGCGTGGGGATCTGAGAAGAAGAAGGTATAATGGGTTGTCAAGCGATGGCAAGGGATAGTCGGCCGATCGTGAATGATCGCCCGTTTCCGTTAGTTTATAGACTATCCTGACTGAGCCTGACTTTCTAAGTTTCCTGTATTTGAAAGATGAAAATCTATCTAATGCCTAAGTATGTACTATGAGGGAATTAAAAGTGCTAAGGGACAAATACCCCCAGTTACTTGAGTACCTCGACGCGAATTTCAGGGACGAAATTCTGTAAAAGGGGGGAGACTATAACGACTTGAATTTTCAGGACAAAGAGTAAGGTGGTTATGTGCTGTGCTTATAATGGTTATCTTTGGGGAAAATAAAAATCTATGTGGGATATATTCAGATATGTTAGCATGTATTTGGATAAATTATGTAATACCCAGGAATGATTTAAGGCTATAGATGGTATTTGATAAATGATATAAATGAAATTTGTGGAAAAATGAGACTATAGAGTACACTACAGTAGCTTTGGACGACCGAATTACTCGGAGGGAGTACCCCAGACCCTAGACGATTAAGCAAAATGGTATAGTATCGATGAGTGATTTAAATTATGATTTTTAGTGATGAAAGGAATTAGATGGGAATAGTTTTCGGTACAGCTGTCGACCGGGTTGAGAAAATCAAACCAACGTAGGAGACATCCAGAAGGGCAATGGAGCTCATCAAGGACTAGTATTTAATGTGTAGAACAACCCTTGAACGATTTCGGGTTGAATCAAATGGATTTAAGGTCAATTTGACCAGCCGAGCCTAAGTATAATTTTCTAAATTTGCCCGAGAGAGGTCAAAACGATTGTTTTTCAGGAATTTCAAGGGAGAAATGATGAGTACTAAACTTGTGGGCCTTAGTGGTATAGTTGGATAGTTTAGGGGTGCTTGGGAAAGGTCAGAATTGTCATTTGAAGAAAACAGGGGTCAAAGTGTAATAAAAGGAATTTTGTGGTGTGAACACAAAGGAAGAAAAACGGTCGCCGCTTTCCGCCGCACGTGGAGGTCGTTTCAGGCGATGGGACGCGAGGGTGGTTCGAGGGAGGTAGTATCCGGCGCTAGGAAGTTTGGTGGCCAAGTCTTGGCCGTTGATTGGTAGAAAAATGGCTAGAAATTGCCTATAAAAAGCGAAGGGTTTCAGCTTAGAATGAAGACCCAAATCGACCGCGTTTTTGGATGATTTTTGGAGCGATGATAGAGGGCTTTTAGTCTCGAGGCATCAAGGAAGATTTTGGGAGGTTTAAGAAGCATTTTCATCAAGTATAAAGGCCGATTGAAGCTCGAATGAGAACGGGTGGCAGACCGCTTTTCGTCGCCTGCAACTGCCATTTTCGGGTGTTTTTCGGCGAGGTTTCAGCCTGAAACTGGTACCAATGTGATCGACATTGAGTGGGATTGAAGGGGGTATGCTCAAATCAGTCATCGGAGTCGTCGATGGCGGTCGAAAAATTGGAGAAGATAGTGGCACGTGGCTGCGCACGCCAACCTTCACGCGCAGCCACACGCTAGGCGCGTGAGAGTGCGTGACAAAGGGCAATTCGGTAATTTCAACTCCAGTATTTTTATTTAATTATTTTAGGAATTATGGTGTTGAAATATTTGGAAAAATAGTTGAGGAAATAATTATTTTGGAATTATCGAGGTGAAAAATGGGAGAAAATAGAGGAAATTATGAAAAAATTGAGGAAAATGGATTTTAATGCTTCCTTAATTAAATATGATGTTTAGGATGTGTTGTGGCTCGAGGTTGCGTATAAGTTCAAGTATTTGGGATTTGGCACGCAAATCGAGGCATTGCGCGAGAATCGAGGCATCTGAATACGTTCGAGGTGAGTGGTTTGATTCTAGCTTTACCTTATCTTGAAAATGTGTTAGAAGGTGTGTAGTGGGTTCAGGTGGGAAGTTTTACCCTCCCAAACCTATGTTAAACGCAATTAGACTAGTTTTAGTGAGCGGTTATACCCTCCAGAACTTGAGTTGTTTTACAAAGACGTTTTGTTTATGTATATATGACATCATTTGCATATTGATCATGTAGTATATTACATCAACTATTTTTACTTACGAAAGAGTCGGTGCATGGCGTGTGATTTTCATATCATCGGGGTATTGATATTCGTGTCGGTGTTGTGTCCATGTGGGATGGGATGGGGTCTACTTGAGGATGGGACAATGTGAATCCAGGTGAACGGGTGTCACAGTGGGGCACTCGAGGGATTAATGTTAATCCAGGTGAACGTGTGTTACGGAGGTGCACTCGAGGGATTAATGTTAAACCAGGCAAACGGGTGTCACAGTGGGGCACTCGAGGGATTAAGTATGTCGCGGCAAGCTCAACCCCAACGGTGTGTGGAATGGTGTTTTCCACGGGAGATTGAGTATGCTAGGGTGATTTCTCGAGTTAGACGTGTCTTGCATGTTATCGTTTAGTATGCCATACTCATGTGTCTTTCATGCATTGTATAAACTGTTTCATGCCTTCACTTAGATGTTTTATCAACTAACCTGGGTTATGCCCCTGGAACATTCAACGTTCCAGCCAATGACAGCTGCGAGGTCGAGGACATGGTTGATGAGCCAGTGGTGTTTAGTTGATAGTCGTTGTATCACTTTGGGACATTAGTACTTATTTTGTTATATGTATGAACAAACGCATGACGGTGTTGTAATCATTTTGTAACAATGTGGTACATATATTGGTGTGGGAACACCTTGTATGTAACTCGTGGTAGGCCACGACATTTGGATAATTTAGTATTCCGCTGTGTTATATATTGACTCGTTTAGTTATGGTTGTGTTATTATTAGCTAAACGAGTAAGACTGAGATTCTCAGGGTTTGTATCTGCAAGTGAAGATTGTTCTTGAAATCACTGCGGGTGCCGGCTATTGTATGCAACGAGTGTTTCATCTGCATGTGAAGATTGTTCCCATGGCGCCGCGTGTGTCGGTCTTGAAAAAAAAAAGAAAAAGGAAACCCCGGGAATTGCCTTATAGTGACACGCCTGTGTAGGGCGGGGTGTTACAGGTTAGGGTGTATTCGGATGTGTGATAAGAAAAAAGAATGAGATATTCGCATACATGGCATTGTATTTGTATTCGAATGCAAGGGCAGCTACCCGAATATGTTGGAGCATATTCGGATGTGTTCAAAAGAAAGAGGAAGGCTTGTTTAGATAGCTTGAAGGGCATTCGGATATGCCAAGATGTATATTCGGATATGTGAAACAAAGAAGGAAAAACCATATCCGGATATGAAGAGCCTTATTCGGATGCATCTAAGGAAAATAGGAGCCCTTACTCGAATATGAGAAGCCCTATTCAGATACCTAAGGGAAGACATCTGAACACCAAAGGGCCTATTCAAATATCAGTCACAAAAGAAGAAAGTTAGCATTTGGATAGCCTAGAAGAATTCGGATATTAGCTACGCATCCAATCTTCTTGCATTTCTTCCTCTCGCCCCTCTAGTTTCATCTTTCTTTGTGGCCAAGTAAAGCATTAATGAGGTGCTAGAAGATAAGGAAAATCAGAGATACGTGGCTGAAAATTAGAATGGGTTAGAATAACTAATAATTACATAAATTAATTCTGAGGGTGCAGTTGTGGGGAACTGGTGAGTATAAATAAGAGAATGAGGCAACTAAGGGAAGAGAATTGGAGAAGAAGCCTCAATAGTGGTTGGAAGTTAGAGTGAAAACCAGAGGAAGTTTGAGGATGAAGAAGATGCAGATAGCAATGGAAACTAGGGAAGAGAGGAAAAAAAATTGTGCAAACGAAGCTTAAGGCAAGTTCTTTACCCCATCTTCTTTATGTTTAAGAATTGCAGGTTCCCTGAAGTCATTTTCTGTTTCTTGGACTCGTTGTAACTCCCTCTTAAGCATGAAAATAGGGTTTATTTCGCCCTATTACTCCTTGGAAATGATGCTTTCTTGGCTAGAGTCAGAGTTACGCAAGATATTATAACGTCTTGTAAAAAAGCGGTGTATGGGTTTGGTCCCGCCTTTCTGAGCTTATTGAGTTATGTTAAGAATCTGAATAGGAGAAGTGAGGGAAAAGTCATGGGAAAGCTTATAAAATGCTAAGTCTAAAGTATATAAGTTAATGTTATCTGCGTGTGGTTAAGGGTGGGTTACAAAGCTACTGACTGTTGACCGTGGGTCGTGGCAATTGATGGCTGGATGTATGGGCGCTAGTTATCAACTGTTACAATAAACTATAGACGGGCTAAGAAAGCTGGTACTGCCGGTCACCCACCTTTATTGTTGTGCATATCATGGTATTGTTATGGCATATGGGGACTGGATTGCATTCATTGGGAGGACATGTTTTGTGTGTGGGGGGAAGTATGGGCATTGGCATGATCTAGTTGGCCTGTTGAGTGCCGACTTAGGGATGACAGGCAAGCATATGCATTTAGAGCATTTTGCTTGTGTGAGTTCTTATGTAGGCATAGTATGGCCTGATGGTTGGTTTATGGGGGCCTTGTCATCACGTTTATACTGTAGAAGCCATTACATTTCCTATATGTTATATTGCATAGTGAGAAATAGTGGCTTTGAGGGATATGAGAGAGGTGCGTAAGACCATGGGGATGAGGCCCACGACAGGAACATGTTATGATTATGGCAAGAAATGTTAAATGATGAGACAAAGAGAATGATAGGAAAAATAATATGGTAGCCTATGTAAGGCCGCTAACAGGTTTGTATGTGGGACTTGGGCGCTAATGTGTGCATCTTCTGTGGGTCCCAAGGACCGTATATGTGCAGTTTACTTTATGTTTATGCATTTGAGGCTAATGCATGGTCTGTTCATGACATGATATGTTGCTAAAGGGCATGTAATGTATGTGATGTAGGGAGAGCTCTACTCATAAGCTGTGCTTTCTTTCCCATGCTTGCTGAGTCTTGTGACTCACTTTTCTTGTTCGCATCATTCCAAGTATGTGTGTGGTTGGGGCTGGGGAAGCCAGGGGGCCCAAGGGATTGGTGTCTAGGTGCACACAGGGTCTCTCGATCTTTAAGATATTGGGGATGTGCTAGGATGGGGGGCTCTAGTGCTTTTACTCTTGACTAAGGTCTTCTGTTTAAGACACGTCAATCCCTGAATTATGCAGGAGAAATTGTGTTGTATTCGTTATTAATGAAAATGAAAGAAAATGAAGGCGGTCAGTATCTTTATTTAAATTCTTTTTTTTCCAGTCACAGCCTTCAGGTAAAGCTCTCCCTACATCACATACATTACATGTCATTGCGACAACATATCATGCCATAAACATACCATGCATTAGCCTCAAATGCATAAACAAAAAGTAAAGTGCACATATACGGTCCTGAAAGGCCACATAATATGCACACATTGATGTCCAAGTCCCACATACAAAACCTGCTAGTAACCTTGCATAGGTTATCATATTGTTTTCCCCGTCATGCTCTTTATCCAATCATTTAACATTTCTTACCATAATCTTAACATATCATCAAAACATGTTGCTGCCGTGGGCCTCACCCATCTCAGTGGTTGGTCTGGTTTCGTATCTCACATTCTTTTGTCTTGGTAATACTTGTTGCTGCTACTTCACAAGCAGCTTTTTGTAGGTTGTATAAGGGTACAAATGGTATACACGTATATATATATATATATTTTATATCTTTACTATTCCATCTATTAAAATGTTAGATTTCAGAATGCATGGTTTTTTGGATACCTAGTTGTTAAAACATTGATGATTTTACTCTTTGTAATTTGGGTTGTTTCTTTCTTGCCAATTTTGTTGCTACGTAAAAATGATGAAAACTTTTGTATGCTTTGATATATTTTTTTCGTGTAATGAGCGAGTGAAATTAAAAAGTAGCCTGAAAAATTATACATTCATTTAACACTACTTCTTTGGATGCAGAATGAGCAGAGGTTCTCACCCTCGCCTTGCTATATAAAATGCCATTCACGAAGAAGCTTGGGGTGAAAACAAACCCCATTTCGAGACATCAAATGGATTTCACAACAACTAGGGAATTTATACACAACATAGACACAGTGGAAAACACTATAGCGAGATGACACAATAAACAATAGCTTGTAATGACAAAGAACAGAAGGGAACTTGCAGAAAGTTAATGAAGAAAGTAAAAAATCAAGGAAGCTTGCATTGAAATACAGAATATATATATTAGAGGGAGAGAGAGAGAGAGAGAGAGAGAGAGAGAGATTGCACTGAAAGATAAAGTGGAAGTGCAAGAGGAACTTGCCTAATAACTTCGCTATGTAGAAAAATCCTCCATTTCTTGAAACTGCTATCATCCCAGACGAAAAATACAAGCAGCCAGGAGGGAAGAGAAGAAATAAGAAGAAGAAGCCATAGATAGGAGATGTGGGTACTCTCAGGAGACAGGTCGCCAGTGCAGGTGCAACACGAAGAAGGAAAATGCACAGTCTGCACCTGCCACTTGGTCGAAATGACCTAATTGCCTTTCACCTTTACAATGGTCAAATGGAAGACAAATGGCACTATTGACATTTGATCGCCAATTTATTTTATTGTGATTTTCCTTCAAAAATTTCAAATCTTATTTCTCAATTGGGCTCAACCCATGTCGTGGGCCATTCCATGACCCAACTCACTAACCCAAATAAATTATCATCATCCAAGCCCATTCATAATATAATTAAAATTCCAAACATATCTCAATGGCCCAATTTATTTGGACTTTTCCCACATTTTTGGATCCCATTTGAATAGGCTACAAAATTTTTATTTCCACTTACTCTTTATTCCAATAAGCAAAGAAGAATATTTTAAACCCTCAATTAATTAAAGCAAAAATTTTTTAACCCAAATAAAATACTTGAAAACGTCTAGACCCCCTAACGGGTCGTTACAGTAAATGCATTATTGGTGACGAAAAAACTTATCGCCCAACTCATCACCTAAGATCATTGTCTCTTCATATCTAGTCACCAAAAATACTTTTTAGTAACAAATTATTTCATCACTATTGGCATAAAAATTTCCATCACCAGAACATATTTATGACTACCATTAATTCTCACAATTTTTTTTATCTCATCACCAAAATTGTCTCGCGACGTTTCCTCACCAAAATCCAAAATTGTTCGTTATGAGAAAGTTTTTGTGACAAAACACTTAGTCACCAAAAGGTACTTGTGATAAAGTGAAGTCCTCACAGAAAATATTTTGTGATGGTTGGTAAAATACTTGTGATTTACATATCAAGAGACTTAGACATCACCAAAAAGTTTCTGTGATGAAAGCATCTCATTGCAAAAACTCTTTTACTACAATATAATATCATCACCAAAAACTTTTGACGGCGAGAGTCTATCAACCTGTCACTAAAAATTTCCTATCATGATATTCTCATCATATAGTCCCACAAATATCACTGTTAATAAATTCCAACCTATTTAAAATACCAAGCACAACTACCACAAATTACAACGAATTACATCATCCAAATTGTTAGTCTATCAAAACATATCCCACAAATGACAAAACTCATCAAATCTAATATTCAATTACATGTTCCAAGCATAATTCATCAAATAAAGACAAACAAGCAAAAAGTATATCTAGTCAAAATAAACTTTCAACTTCTTTGGATCCTTAAAGTCCCACACATCTAAGAGTTGTTGCCATCTTCTGCATTTGATGGTTCATCTAGAGGTTTTTCTCCAACTTTTTCTAAAACAATGGCTAACATACTCTCTTCTTTCTGTGCTTCAAACTCAATTTCTCTTTACTCATTACCGTAACAAGTTCTCCATTCGTTGTTTAAGTTGTTATGTTTCTGAATGATTCGTTGGTGTTGTCTGAGTCTTTTTAGATGGTTTAGCAGTAAAGTAACCTGATTTCAACCTTATTGATGAAGCACAAATTTCTTTTTGAGTAAGTGTTGAACTTTCTTCTTCTTGTGATGCAGAGGCCGGAGCTTGTTTCTTCAACATCATCTCTTAATGTAGTGAGAAAGATAATTAGTATAACATCATAACATTTTAACATAGCATAAAAAATGTAAAATGAGAAGTTTAGTGAATCAAATATGTCTATATCACAACTTACATAATCTGCCTAGGCCTTTGGAGATGTCCACTTTCGATTTTTTTCATTGTAATGAGTTGCTTTAAAAAGAGGAATATCATCAAGTAATTGCTCCGTGGTTGGATCAGCCTATTGTTTTTTAAATATAAGTTAGTATAATGTAAAAATATACAATTTATGTTAGAATTTAATAGAGGGAATACATGAGTAAATGGTGATTCATGAAGTTGATATTGGGAGGAGCGTTTGTCCAAGTACAATTATCAAAAATAAAAGAAATATGATATAACTAAGAAAATAGCTAGACAAAAATAGAACAAACTTAATATAACATGTGAAAGCATATGAAATGAAATTATAATATTTATTCAACACTCTTATTGAGTTCAATCAACTGTGGCATAATGAATTGAGTCATTATTGGATATAGTGATCAAGAAAAAAATAAAAGAATACATTTTTGATGAATAACAAGAAGGCAAGTAAAACTAGAAGAATAAATATGCCTTTTTTTTTCTCACTTGCAAATATGTGCTACATCCTGCCGTGTGGTTGTAGATCAAGCAAGCTCGATTAGTTGTATTCGTTAAACTTTTTTTTCTGTTTACACGAACATATAAGATATATAAGAACATATAGACAAACTAATATAAAATATTGACTATATCAAAAATTATATATACCTTAAATTTTGGATCCTCAAAGAAATCACAGTATGCACTCCATGCCTCAAGAGAATCTACATTCTTTGGCTTATTATCCTTAGGATCTAAACCTTCGGATATGCATTTCTTGTAGTGGGAATGACACCTATTTTTGTGATTGGTATACAAATTCACCAACTTTGCATCCACAACATCTCTAATCCATTGGTGCTCATCATACCCAACAATATCAAAGTGACTCTAATAGAAGAAATTATATATATATATATATATATGATCAATTTGGACATGTTTCTAAATATTTTAATATCAAGTTTTATGAAGTACTTACTCTCAACTCACTGATAAGAGGCATCTTATCCACATCATCCATTAAACTCCAAGTCTCTTTTGTTGGTACTAAACTCCTCACGAAGCTTCCCATTAGACTAACAAAAGGATGGTGTCCTTCATTATCATCTGTGCATCGAGTATCAGGATTAAAAGTGATTGTCAAATGTTGAACACCAGAAAGTCGTTTGACTTTTAATACTCCAACTCCTCTTGTTAGACAACGACCTTTTCTATTAGCATTTGGACCTGCATTTATATCCATAAACATAGCTTAAACTTTCTACGATTTAAATATTTTAACATGTTGATAGTATAAATATAAAAATATATCAAACTACCCAACAATACCTATAGTAGATGGTTGTGTATTAGTCAATGGAGAAGATGTATCCAAGGTCGATGACAGTAGTGGCGGTGGCACAGCATTGATACCATCAACAGACTCTAAATGTGGTGTCGATTCAGGTTCTGTGGATGTAGGGGAAACCACATTTGAAAATGATGGCGAAGCTCTAACCTTTGAAGTGGATGGGCGTAATATGGTGGTAGTTTTTTCTATGGGTGTGGGGGCAACCACATTTGAACGTGATGACGAAGCCCTAACCTTTGAAGTGGATGAGCGTAATATGGTGGTAGTCTTTTCTATGGGTGTGGGGGCAACCACATTTGAATGTGCTGACGAAACTTTAACCTTCGAAGTGGATGGGCGTAACATGGTGGTAGTCTTTTGTCCTCTCAACAGTTCAGGAGGCATAATGCTACAATCTCAAATAGAACAAACATGTATATAATAAGCATTAAATATTACAAACAAATAGATAACTTTTGACACAAAGTTCATACAATATAATCTTAACCAAACAAACATCTATATACCAATGAAACATTTTGCATAAAAAAAAAGCCATCAATCACAACCAAAAACTGTTGAAAAAATACAATAATCAAAATTGTGAAAAACTTCATCTTGCACAAACTAAGCAATGTCACTATCTAGCTCAACATATTCTTCTTCTTCTTCATCATCTCCATCATCATTATATTCTACTAGTGTTTCATCTTCAACATCATCAATGAAATCAATATCATTATTTGCTCGTTGCATAACATCCTGCTGAACAATATCTGTTGGAACATCTTCCCTATTCAGGGAAGAAATCTCAACATCTTGTTCTACATCAATGGCGATAGGAGTGCAATCATATTGTTGAAATATATCATCATTAAGCTCTTCCACTATATAAGCCAATTCTGAATCATCTAACTTTGGTACATCCCACAAGTTTCTATGTTGTACATGCAATGCACTTTCCAAGTCCTCTTCCTCTTTGTGTCACCCACATAGAATATTTGTCTTGCTTGATCAGCTAACACATAAGGTTGATCTTTGTAAAAATTCAAATGTTTTCTTGTGTTAATAATAGTAAACTGATTATCACGATACATTATTCATTGACTATTAAGATCATACCAGTCACATTGGAAAAGAAAAACACTACGACCAAACATGCAATTCAACCTAATGACTTTGCACACAACACCATAAAAATCAATAGGGTTTCCTTTATGTTCACTCTCTACAACCACCCCACTATTTTGAGTTTTGCAACGATCATCACGATCCTTTGCAAGAAATCGTACTCCATTCACAACACAACCACTATAGATATCTGCATTACGATATGGACCATGAGCTAATGACTATAAGTTGTCATCCCCAATCTCTCCATTCTTTCGCTTCTCTGTCATCTAATAATAAAATATTTAAGTTTAGAAGAATATTCCATATTACGCTACAAATATATCATACTTAATTTAAATACTTACAAGTTTCAAGAACCAATTATGAAATTCACTCTGATGCTTCTTATCAACAACTTGATCTTGTGAATCTAACATATTTTCTTTATATTCCTTGTGTGAAGTATGTCATTCTATGATAAATGGTTAATAATTTTACTTGAAGTTCAATATTAAACAAATTTGGAAAGACTTACTCCAAGAAAGGTTGCATTTCAATGCAATTATTCACTACATACCACCTAAGCTTTTCATACTCATCCTGAGATAATGGATGGAGACTATCCATTACTCCATAAGGAGAAGCATCCTGGATGAAGATGTCAAATGATGGACTTTCCACACTCTCATCAAATATTTTATTACCTTGAATAGTTGCATTTCTTTCTGGTTGATTGAATTTGGTTTCCATTCTCTTAAGATACATAGATGTGAATGTCATAGACTCATTCACAATATATGTTTTAGCAATAGAACTCTCTGGATAAGCTTTGTTTCGAACATAGCCTTTAAGGGTACCAAGAAACCTATATGCAAAACACTACAAGAAAATTACTGTTTAGCGACGAAATTTAGTGACGAAACTCTTCCGTCGCTATTTCGAGACGGATAACAACGGAATTTTCGTTGCTAATTTTTTTTTTTAATTTAGCGACGGAAAGTCCGTCACTAAATTTAGCGACGGAATCCGCGACGCAAAAACTGTCACTAAAAAAGAAAAGAAATTAAAAAAATAAATTAAAAAAATAATTTTAAAAGAAATTATTTTTTAAAAATTAAATTTTAGCGACGGGTATAGCGACGGATATACCCGTCGCTAAAAAAGAATAAAGAAATAAAAAGAAAAGAAAAATCAAAAAAATCAAAAAAAACAACAAAATTAGCTCGCTGAAAAATAAATGAAAACAAAAAAATAAACTTTAGCGACGGGGCATACCCGTCGCTAAAAAATAATTAAAAAAACATAAAAAACAAATTTAGCGACGAGTATACCCGTCGCTAAAAGTAATTAAAAAAATAAAAACGAAATTTAGCGACGGGAAAGTGCTCGTCGTTAAAAAAGAGAAGAAAATAAAAAAAGTAAAAAAACAGAAAAAAACAAAAATTTGGCGCGCCAAAAAGTAAAAGAAAAAGAAAAAGTTTAGCGACAGGCTATGTTCGTAGCTAAAAAGTAATTTAAAAAATAAAAATCAAATTTAGGCTAAAACGAAGAGAAAATAAAAAAATTAAAAAAATTAAGAAAAACAACAAATTTAGCGCGCTAAAAAATAAAAAAGAATTTAGCGACGGGTATTTTCGTCGCTAAAAATAATTTAAAAAAATAAAAAAAAGTTTAGCAACGGGAATGAACCCGTCGCTAAAAAGTTATTAAAAAAATTAACATTAAATTTAGCGACGGGCTTAAGCCGTCGCTAAAGGGAAGAGAAAATTAAAAAAATTAAAAAATTTAGCATGCTAAATAATAAAAGAAAATAAAAAATAAAAAAAGATATGGCGACGGGCATTCCCGTCGCTAAAAATAATTTAAAAAATAAAAAAAAAGTTTAGCGACGGGAATGGACCCGTCGCTAAAAAGTTATTAAAAAAATTAAAATCAAATTTAGTGACGGGCTTAACCCTTCACTAAAGAGAAGAGAAAATTAAAAAAATAAAAAAAAACAACAAATTTAGCGCGCTAAAAAAAATAAAAAATAAAAATAAATTTAGCGACAGGTATTCCCGTTGCTAAAAATAATTTAAAAAATTAAAAAAAAATGTTTAGCGACAGGCGAGGCTCGTCGCTAAAAAGTTATTTAAAAAAAAATCAAATTTAGCGACGGGGGTATTCCCGTCGCTAAAAAATAAAAAAATTAAATTTAGTGACGAGGATGAACTCGTCGCTAAAAAAAAATTAAAAAAATACAAATTTAGCGACGAGGCTGAACCCGTTGGTAAAAATAAAAGAAAATAAATTCAAATTAAATTTTAGCAACGGGCCAAACCCGTTGCGAAAAATAAAAAAAAAAATCAAATGAAAATGAAAATTAAGCGACTAGTTAACCCCATTGCTAAAAAATAAAAAAAGATAAAAATTTAATTAAAAACTTTACATTTAAACATAAGATAATTCTCTAATGCTAATATAATAATTAATAAAGTTTCCCTTTATTAACATTAATATTAAAAATAATATCATTAAATAAGTTTAAGAAATTTTGTTGTATAAATATAATTCTGAAAATATATGAAAGAGAATACTATAAATATATTTTATATACATCAATAAACAAGAAGACTTCCAGATTGATAGCTCATGCGTGAAACTTGATCATGAGAGGGTTGGGGGTTCGAATCTAGTAAAGAGTCTGAAATAATAGCGACGGAGTAATATTCTAGCGTTGCATGTGGCGAGCAGATCTGTTAAAAAAGAATCAAAGGTGCAACTTTGGTAGTTCGATTCGAAGGTGCAACACTTTTAATTATTGTTGAGATTAATATCCCAGCGCTGCCACGTATGTATGTGAGGCGCTCATGAAGGGAGGGTAGGACCTGACACGCGTTCAATTTTAGGGCATCCACCGAATTTAGCGAATGATTTCGTCGCTAAAAAAATAACAAACTTTAGCAATGGAATAAATATGTCGCAAGAAGAAAAGAAAATAAAATAAAATAACTTGTAATTTCAAAACATAATTTTTACACTTTACAAAATGTGTAAAAATTTGAAAAAAAAATTATAAAATATGAAATTCAAACTTTAATTTCACATTTTAGTAATTAAATTTATATTGTTGACACAATAGTACATAAATTTATGTGTACAAAAAAAACGTAATAGTACATAAATTAAAATCTAAATGTGCCCTATATACACATATTTTTTAAAGATATTGATCTTCATTATTGAGTAATATGTTATCCTTTAGTGAAAACTCATTTTTTTAAATGAATAATATGCAGATAAAATAAAAATAATAACCACGATATTTAGATGATACGTACGTTTCACTTGTTTTAAATTTCATTATTAACTATATGATGTAATGCTATATAATTCAGTAATTTAGTAATGTTGCTAAAATTAATGTTTAACAAAATATTAATAAAAATTTAATGTGAAATTTATAAAATATTTAAATTAAATATAAAATTTGTTTTGAAAATACAATATTTCCCAATTGAGATAATTAATATGAGAATTAAACTTCTCAGTGACAATATTTCTCAATTGATTTAAGGCTTACAAAATAAACATATAATAATGAATGCAACAATAGTAATTGAAAAATTGTCTCAATTTAAAGTATTAGAGATAAAATATATGAAATCGTAAGTTATAACACGTGAACACTTGTAATGAAGACTCTCTAACCCCATAAATAATTAATGTTGCAGCATCTAAGTATTTATAGTTGACAATTAAACTACTGAAGACAGTTGAACTGCATTAAATGCACTTGAAATTAATAATTACTCTTTAGTATTAAATTACAGTATTAATTTTTTTCCTTAATTCTTTATCTTTTATACTTATTTTTTTAATTAATGTGAAGTCGTAAAATCAAATATCTATAAAAGAACTATATTAATTTTATTAGTTAAAAAAAATAAAATAATTTTTAAAAATTTATTTTCCACCAAATAACAATCACTCGGCACTAATTCTCCATTTGCGATGGGTGACTATCTGTCGCAGATGATTGTTGATTTTAGTTTCCTCTCAAAATACTTATCATTTTTAGTTTACAAAATATATATAAATTTTAATTTAAATTAATTAGTAAAATTATATTTATTTTTAACATAAATATTATTAATCATTTAAAAAATAAAAAATACATTTTTATCTCTTCTTCTACAATTAATAATAAATTTACAAATTCTTTAAAAATATTGTATTTAGTTTTTGGTCATTATTCTTTAAATAATTGTAATTGATTTATTTTTATTAATTTTTTTTCATTGTAAAATATTTTTTTCTTCATTAGTTTAATGTTGTAAAATTAAATAATTATAAATTAATTATATTTTAAAGTATTTTAAAAAAATATATATTTTTTAAATATATTTATTAATTTAAAATAATATATAATATATATTAAATAATATATTTAATATAATAAATACAAAAGAGGGGGCGTAGGGCGTAGTGTACTGCGCCCCCTGTAGCGACGGGCAGTGCCCGTCGCTGACTACGGCCCGTCGCTGACTGCGGCGGGTAGTGCCCCGCCCCCCTTCCCCCCTCCCCCAGCGCCACGTCCCCCCTCTTTAAACCTCCCCCCTCCCCCTCCTTCCCTCTCCCTTAATTTAAAGCTCCCCCCTTCCCCTTTGAGCTCAAATCTCCTTTCTTTTTCTCCTAATTTGCTCTCTTCTTCATCTCTTCTCCAATGTTCACTTCTTACTCTCACTGATATTCAAAGCTGATCAAGGTATTTTTTATTTTTAGTTCTTAATTATCTAATTACAATCTTGAATATTTGTTACATAATAGGTACTATTTGATTAATTGTTAAGTTGTAAATGTTGTTAATATTAATATTTCTGTTACTGTTATTAATATTAATATTTTTGTTAACTGTTTACATAATATGCACTATTTGATTAATTGTTAAGTTGTAAATAGTTGTTAATGTTAGTATTTCTGTTAACGTTAATATTTCTGTTAACTGTTAATATTAATATTTATTATAATATTAATTAACTGTTATTTATTAATGTATTATGTTATTTAATACATTAAATAATAATATTAAATCTGTTATTTATTTAATAATAATAACAAATCTGTTAGTATTATTTATAACAGATGTATAAATAATTTGTTATAAATGATCTGTTAGTATATTTTCTGTTATAATTTTAAATATTTGTTAGTATTATTTTTGTTATTATTTATAAATTATTATTATGTATTATGTGATTTAATTAAATAAATTAAATTTAAAATAATATATAATTAAAAATTGAGTGACTGTGGGGGGGGGGGGAGGGGCGACTGTTAGGGGGAGGGTTTATTATATATTTTGTATTATTATTATGTATTATGTGATTTAATTAAATAAATTAAATTTAAAATAATATATAATAAAAAAATTGGTGACTGTGTTGGGGGGGGCGACTGTTAGGGAGGGGGGAGGGTTTATTATATATTTTATATTATTATTATGTATTATATATTTTGTATAAATTATTATTATGTATTTTGTGATTTAAATAAATAAATTAAATTTAAAATAATATATAGTTCAAAACTTTGTGACTTGGGGGAGGGGCGGCTGTTAGGGGGTTAAATTAAAAATAAATGTTTAATAGAAAAAATATTATATTAAATATTTAGTAAAATAATTAAAAATATGAGAAATGAATAAAAATAGGAGTTTTATTATAGGAAATTAAATAATTTGTAAGAGTTTTAATAGAATAAAAATTACAATTTCTTCTCGTTGGGCCTTTTATACGTTAAATTTTAGATTATAAGGAAGATGAGAAATTAATGAATAAAAATAAGTAGATGATATTTTAAATAGATAAAAAAATTGTAAATAAAAAAATATAAGAGTTTTTTGTAATTATTATTTTTAATATCAAAAATAATTATTCAATCTAAAAATAGATATAAATTTTATAATGATTTTAAACAAATTTAAAAAAATAAAAAAAAATTAGTAAATTTTCGTATGGAATTTTTTTTTTGTTTCTAAGTTAAAACATATTTTTTTATTTTTAATTTTTTTGTGGATGAAACTGATTTTAATTTCATTTTTTTAACACATAGAATGAATAATAAGAATAGGAGTTTTAATTTTAAATAATATATGTATATTAGGTGATTTTGTTTAGTTTTTAAGTCGTTGAAAGTTTAATCAATATTATTTGGGCAAATTAGAATTACAGAAAAATCAAAACATTAAACATTAGAATTAAAATGAAAACATTAAATGAGTGAATTCTTGAATGTTTTAATTTAGAATTTATGATGTGATTTAATTTGTAGCTCAAAAATGATTTAATTTGTAATGTGATCATTTAATTCAATGCTCTAGCCACTGGCACAACACAAGCACTGGAATCAAACATGGAATATTCCATGTTGATCCCACTATAATTGCAATTGCTTGCACAAAATTCATAAATTAATTTATGTTTGGCATTAGGTGTGGAGTTTCATTTATTTTTGGCATGTTAACTGTGACGGTTATGAGGTATCAAATTAATTTATTTAATACTCAATATTTTTAAATGCTAATGAATTGTGATGCCAAAAATTAATGGCAAAGTTTGAAGAGTTATATAATTTTCTTACATGTCTCATGTTTTGGGATATTTATAATATATGGGGTTTAATTAATGTTAAATTTAAATTAAAAAATTAATTTTAATTATTAAAAATTTATAATTAAATAACAAAATTGGGCCCGTTAGGGATTCAGGTAGGTGAGTGTTTTAAAAATAAATTATTAATAAAATTTAAATAAAATTTAAATTTTATATTTAGTATTATTTAAAAAAATTTATGTTATTAATATTAATAATATAGTAAATAATTTTAGTAGGATTAAATAAAATTATTTTGCACAATTGGGGTTTTAAATGTATAATCTTAATAAAATTAGATAATAATATATAATTTTAATTAAATTAATAATAATCACAATTAGGGTTTTAAATGTGGTGCGGTCGTGGCTTTGGTTCACGGGTTTGCTTAATTGTAAATTTGGAATAAATTTAAAATTTGTAAAATAATTTATATTAAATTTTTATTAAGTTATTAATATTACTATAAATTTGGTTGTTTAATAATTTTTTTAGGGCCAAATCAATGTTTTCTTAATTAATTTTGATATTTTGACTTTAATTTTAATTAAAATAATTATTCACAAAAAAAAAATTGTTGTATTAGTAATGTTCTTAAGAATCCTAATTTTCTAACTTTATTTTTTATTAAATCTCTTGTTAGAAATTAAAATAATTTAATTTTTTAATTTTATTAATTATATATTATAAATTTAAAATAATAAATATATGTTTTTTAATTTTTTAATAATATGGGTTTCAAGATTTAAGCAAGGTTTAACTTTAGGTTTAATGAAGACTAATCTTAACAAAATTATACAATAATACATAATTGAAATAAATAAAAACTTGTTGTTTAGTCTAGTTTAAGTCAAAAAATGATTAGATTAACGATAAATAATATGTTTAAATATAACAGTTGAATGTTCGATAATATAGTTGTCGAGTTAGTTATTTATTTAATATAATATTAAAATTATAAATACAAATATAATGTTATTAATTATTTGGTTAAACTTTTATTACTTGGTAAAAAATTTAAAGTTCTGTACGTCTGAAAGTGGAATTATAAATTACGTACTAAATTATGGTTTTGCGAATTTTCAGGATAATTTTTTTCGTCATACATATTATTTAATTTAAAATGAAAATTCTGTCGCATCGTAAGTGGATTGATAATAGGTGTAACCTAAGAAGGGGCGAGATTACTAAAGAATTTTATGAGGGTGTCGATGAGTTCATTTAATTTGTGTCTACCCAAGAAAGTTTTAGAAGATTAGAAAGAAAGTTAAAGTATCCTTGTATGACATGTGAGTGTCTAAGGTTTAAATCAGTCAATGAGGTGAAAAGAGATATTTGTAAACATGTATTCATGAAAGGTTATTATTATTGGACGCATCATGGTGAAGAAGTGCCTGTTATGCCTCATTCAGTTGTTGAAAATGAATATTATAGAGAAGACAATTTTAGGGATCAGTTTAATTCCTATGAACAGATGGTAATGGATGCGGCTGGGCCATCAAATGCGCCATATATAATGCAAGAGATTGGTACTAGAAGTGGTTATCAGACTTACAATGTAGATGAAACACTGAATGAAAATGCGACTTGGCCATCAAATGCGCCATATATAATGCAAGAGACTGGTACTGGAAGTGGTTATCAGACTTACAATGTAGATAAAGCATCAAATAAAAATGCACAAGTATTTTATGACATATTATGTAGTTTCCCGGTATTTTGAGAACACAATAGTAGATAATTTTGAGTGTTAGAAATGATTTATCGAGGATTTATGGTTTAAAGAATATACTTAGGGATATTAAATTAATTATATTTATGAGTAAAAAAATAATAAAAAAATAAAAAAATAATTAAAAAAATAATAATAAAGTTGGGAAACTCACATCTTATATTATATTAAAATTAAATAATAATAATAAAAAATTAAAATTAATTAATAATGTGGAGATGAAGAAGCTGCTCACGTGAATGCATGGGTATAGGCATATAACTAATATATATATATAAGTTATGGTAGTACAAATATATTATATAATAGGAGGAAATAGTTTTATTTAATATTATATTAATATGCTTGAAAATTGGGGCATGAGCGTGGACGCAAGGCGGACTTCAACTTTCATTTAATTTCCTTTAAATGTCAATTACTTTGCAATTAAGTCAATAGCTTATGATTAACTTGGGGATTGGAATCAAGAGCTTGTGGACGAGATTAATTGAGGATTATAAAAAAAAATATTAAACTAAAAAAATTGAAAGTGGTTTACCTATAAAAATGGAGTGGCCATGAGGTTGGAAGGAAGATGCTGGTGGACGGCTGAAGGCAAGGGAGGGATTCAATTAAGAAGGCCAGCGTCAGATTAAAGCGGAAGAAATTGAAGGTAAGCTGTGAAGATTTAAAGAAAAATCAGAGAGAAAATAAGAAGGAGAAGAGGGAGGCTCGGCCAGCAGTTCGCAGGGGAGAAAATTGAATGAAAAGTGAAGAAAAATTTTGTTAATCCGCGTTTTAAGTAGCCAGATAAGTTAAATAAATTATAGAAATATTATACATATAGAGAGTTTAATTTTATACGGTTAAAATTAATTAATTGGGGCTGAGAACTTAATATCTACTTCAATTGTATTACTTTGCAGCGGGAGTGTGTAAAAGTCAAGAATCAACTATTTTCAGGCAAACTCCTAACCCTTCCTTCATGTTCTTTATTTCCTGTAAGAGTCTTCGTGGTTTCTTATATTTTATTCCCTCCCTCACCGTGACTCGGTTCCACCCACTAATAATGATAATCCGCGTGGCAGCCACCCTACAACTTTTATTTATTTAATGAGATTATTGTTAATGGAAAGAGTTAAACAGAAATGTTTTGGTATCTTTCATTACGTCCGTCACGGGGCCTTGTACCGCTCCGCTTTCATTGGGAATGATGCCGAACCTGTTGGGGTTAGGTTTTTAGAAAATTGGCTATGGTCAAGATTATGAGAATATGTTAAGAGTTTATTATGTATGTTAAGATGGTTTTATGTGAATGAGAATGATATCACGATGTCATGCGGTTATGTACATGAAGAGTTATGGAGAAATGTTGTGTAAAGTTAAGCTGGGAAGATATAAAGTTAATAGTGTCTATGTGTGTCTAAGGGTATGGGTACAAAGCCACTGATTATCGATCGTGGGTCGTGGCAGTTGATGGCTGGATGTATGGGCGCCAGTCATCGGTTGTTACGATAAGCGCTAGACGGGCCAGAAGAACTAGTACTCCAGATTCCTGCCTTGGCTTGTGCATATCATGATGTGTGTGCTACATAGGGATTGGGTTGCATTCACGTGGGGACATGCTTTGTGTGTTGTAACGCCCCGCTTTTCTGAGCGTTAAATAACTTAGGAATTTCGGGAATATTTTTTTTTTTTTTTAAACCATCTCCCGACAATCCCGTTTTACCTTCTCAACTCACTAAATAAGAATCAATAAACTAAGACAGGTAATCATCATAAATGCGGAAGCTTAAAATCGAAACCTGATATGGTACATAATCAATTTTACTTTATAACCGTATAAGAATTCGTACCATACATTAACATCATATCCTCAATATTGAAATACATAAATACATGGAGATTTCATAATGTTCTAACAAGACTAATCATCAATAAAGTATCAGCCAAAACATATCCGAGTCAGCTTACTGAATCCATCAGCTACGCCATCACGTGCCGTCTCATCTCAACTTGATCCTTGCCTAAGCTGCAAGTCTAAACTGGAACGTTGAATGTTCCAGGGGCATAACCCATTAGAAGATGAATCTTCTAGTAAGGGTTTAAAAACATGATACATGAATACATGATGCAATAACATAAACAATCATGTGCCCTAGTGTAACTTCCCTAGCCTACCAGCCTGGCACGGAACCCTAGGCAGAATCCCGAACCTCTGCAGGATAATCCTAACGTTGTTCCATCATTGCCCTTGGGAATTACGGCTACACTCTTAGGGCGACATCCCCATCCCATGCATGAGTATCAATATGCCAATAATATCGTACTATGCAAGAATAACTTCTTTCCATGCAATATGAAATGATCATAACTTCAATAAATATCATGCATAATGAAGCAAACGTTTCATATATAGGTTCTCGGGATAAAACCACTTACCTTTAGACGTAAACTCAAATTTTCTCGAAAAACGCGTATAACCTCGTTTTGCGTGCCAACCTTGAAAATAACATAAACCATCAAGATCCATGGCCAAATCACTTCCTGGCCAATCATTTCCAAGTAAAATCAATAATCTAATTTTTTCATACTTTTTCCTTATTTTCTCTATTTTTTTTCTATTTTTCATAGTCATAATTTCTTCCAAAATATTAAATAAATACCTAATCAGGTAATTTATTTAATTTTTCTTCATGAAAATTCCTAAAATAACATTTCTAATCTCTATGAGTTTTCTGAGAATTTTCTAAAATCTCTTCCTATTTTTCTCTAATTAAGTTTCCTTTCAAAAATTCAAAATAATTATTTCATCATAACATTTCTCAAATAAAATTTTATAAAACTGAAATATTCCTTTTTCTTGTATTTCTGGATATTTTTCCAGAATTTTCTCTCTTTTATTTCTATTTTTACTCTATTTTTCTTTATTTCAGCATTTAAATAATATTAAAAATTATCTCCGGTCATCTTCTCCGGCGCCGGCACACCGGAAAATTAAACTGACTATACCAGAAGATAGCTTACCTTGAGTTGATCATTCTGTCCAAATTTGAGCTTGAAATTACACTTGGAAGACCTCCCTCCGAGCAAAATTCAGTTCGGTTCCGGCGAGATCCGATTTTTCCGGCGAAGCTCCGATCACCCCTCAAATGAACTCCAAAATTTCTCAAACTTTCCAGAAATGATCCTCAGCTCATGGGCAACAAAAGCCCTATGGTTTGGTGCCTCAATTTGTTCAAAAGTGAGGTCGATTTGAAACTCAAATCTTGCAAAACTCTAAGCCACCATATCCTCTATTTATAGGCGATTTTGGCCCCATAAATGACGGATCTCGCTTCAATCAAGGCCTCTGATGTCCCCTATTGCCCTTAACAAGTCCAAAATCCACCGAAAGAGCTCCATTTTCGCGATCTAAATGGCCAAACTTTCGGCCACTTTTTCTTCAATTTCTGGCAATTCCATTGCTTGTTGTCGGTCAAGCCCTTTACAAAAGATGCTCCTTGAGAAACCCTCGTGCCATCCCTGTGGCCAATTTCGGTGATTTGATGGGTTGGTCGGCCATGGTTGCTTGGAGATTTTCTTAAAATTGCACTTTGGCCCCTCAAACTTTGGTTTTCTCACTTTGGCCCATTTCACCAAGTTCCTTGACTTTTGATAATTTCTCTCAAGACCCTAAAGTCTTAAAACATCAATTTGACCCCTGAGGATTCTGAAAAAATATCGTTTCGGCCTCTCTTGAGTAATTTCAAAAAACTGCATTTAGACCCGAATCTCCGTTTTGTCCCTAAACCTTTTCGTTTCTTCTTGAAACCACTGAAGGGTTGTTCCTTATGAAAAATTGAAGACCCCTCAAGTTTCTGTTGACTTCTCGGAAGTCATCTATGACGATTCGGTATTGCAGCCTAATTAGTACCTGTATTTTAGCTGTACCGAAAACTGTTCCCGATCCAATTTATTTCGATGCTATAAATCATATCTTGGGGTACTCGTTAATGCTACATCATTTTCCTTTGTCATTTCGGCTCCAGGGTACTCCCGACAGTCGATTTAGTCAATTTTTCGGACTATTCAGATACCAATTTTCTCTGAAACCCCATTTCTCTAATAAATTACTTATTTTTAATTAACCCAAATTTCTCGGGTATTACATGTGTGATGGGATGTGTGAGCATTTGCATGACCCGGTTGGTCTAAGAGCCAATTTGGGTATCCTAGGTGAGCATATGCATTTAGAGCATGCTGCATGTGTGTATTCCTATGTGAGGCGTAGCAGGGCCTGATGCTTGGTTTATGGGGGCCTTGTCATCACGTTTATGCTACAGAAGCCATTGCATTTCTTATGTGTTGCATTGCATGGTTCTAATGTTACTGTTATTCTAGACGGGAGTACCGTGCTAGGTGTCGAGAGTACCGACTTGGTGAGCTTTGGCTCGGCTTAGATATTAGCTCGGGGTTGGCCCGAGGGAGCTTCGGCTCGGCTTAGACATTAGCTCGGGGTTTGGCCGAGGAAAGACCAAGATCGCAGAAGTATATGATTATGTGATGTATGACATGATGAACACATGAGAGTATGATGGGTATCAAGAAGAGCATGTTACGAGTATCAGGAAAAGACAAATGTTGAATGTCAGGAAAAGCCGACCATGTCAGGAAAAGGCTGGTCTAAGAGAATGATGATATGGTAGCCTATGTTAGGCTGCAACAGGTTTGTATGCGGGACCTGGGTGCCTATGTGTGACTTATGTGGGCCCCTGGTTCCTTATGTGCAGTTAACTCTATGTTATGCATGTAGGAGTAAGGTACGTATAGCTCATGACATGGCGTGATTGCATTGGCATGAATTGCATGGGGTGTCATGGGAAGAGTCTTATCCTAAACCCACAGCCTTTCTTTCTAGAGCTTGCTGAGTCTCGCGACTCACATTTGCTTTTACATCATTCCAGGTAAGAAAAACGTCTATGATAGCAGGTACGCTTAGCGGAGTTTGGGTCCAAACCGTCGAGTCATGGTAGCAAGTGCAAAGCTCTCCCGAAACTAGATCCTGGGTGTCATTGTGCCTTTGTTAAGGTTAATGTTTACGTTTTGAGATTGACGTATGTTATGTAAGCCCAGGTGGGCCCAAGTGATGAATGGTTTTTGTAAAGATGTTTATGAGATGTTATAATAATAAGAAAAAAGATATTATGATTTAAATAAGGATTATGTTATTGTTCGATATCATTTTAGTAATAACCTTCTCACGGATCCTCTATGCTAGCGGGGGCTCCGGGAGGCGGGCCGTTACATGTTATCTACTGCACAAGCTCCATTGTATCCAAACTGCGAAGTAGAAAGTGAATTTTCTGCTGCAGTTAGGATGTTGAGTATAAAGTCTGATTACAACATTCTCGAATGTGGATATAATGAAATCATGCAGTTTATGCATCAAACAATGCCAACTAGTAATAGGGTGCTAACTGATTTTTATCATACCAAGAAATTGATTTTTTATCAAGCTGTCTCTGGTAGGAACAAGAAGGGTCGTGTCTACGGTCTCGGCTCTCAAGGTAGTCAGTCTTTCCCGATTGGATCTGATAGTAGTTCCAGTGGTTCATATGGTTTATCGACGGAATTAGAACAAATGAGATTAAGGGTCACCCAGTTGAATGAGGAGTTACATTCTACTCACACCAAGGTCGTCCAGGTGGAAAATCAGATGCAATCCACCGAGACTCAGATGAATGCAGAGGTGACAGAGGTGAGAAATGAGAATGGGCAACTGCGTCAGTGGCAGCAACAGATGATGGCGTGGCAAGAGTAGATGAATACACAAATGATGGCGTTACAACAACCTGGCTCGTCTTATCAGCAACCTGGACCGTCGATTCAACCATGACCGAGTAATCAGTTTTTTGATGATGAGGAACAAAATGATGATGATATGATAATGATTGTAACTGAATATTTATGAATTAATCAGTTTGACTTACAAATTTAGTTTTGTTATGAATTTTGATATGAATTTAATTTGACTTAATATGAATTTTGATATGAATTTAGTTTGACTTAATATGAATTTTGATTTTTTAAAAAATAATATATTTTTAATTTATAATAATTAATTAAAATAAATTATTAATTATCATTAATTTAATTTATATATAAATTTTCTTTTAAATAAATATAAAAGATAAAATTTTTTGAATAATAATTAAATATGAATTTTTTAATAAATATAGAATTTATTGTAAATTTTTAAAATTTTATTTTTAAATTACGTTAAAAATTGTTTTTTTAATATTTTAAATTTTTTTATATAAATTATTAATAATTTGAATTTACGTTTTAAATAATTTAATTTTTTTTATTTTATATATTTTTTTTATTTTTAAAAAGTATATTAGCGACGAGTAAGACTCGTCGCTGAACCCATCACTGATTCAGCGACGGGTTCGCGCCCATCGCTGAATCCGTCGCTGAATCCGTAACTAAACCCCTCCGTTGCTATTTTCTATCACTAAATTTTAGCGACGCTAACTTTAACGACGGGTCTTCCCCCGTCACTAAATCCGTAGCTAAAAAGTTTAGCAACGAATTTTAATGTTTTAGTGATAAAATTTTTCGTCGCTAAAACTCTAATTTTTTGTAGTGAAAAGTGTGATTTAAATATATTTATAAATTACTATTTTTTTTCATAAATTGAGTGATTAAGAAGAAAAAACATTAATACCTTTCAATAGGATACATCCATCGAGTGTGTACTGGTCCAGCAAGCATATCTTTCCGTGGCAAGTGAATTGCCAAGTGGACCGTGACAATAAAGAATGCAGGAGGAAAAATCTTTTCCATTTTGCATAATATCACTGCAATGTCATTCTCCAAATTTTGTAGCATAGACAATTTGAGATTCTTAGACCATAATTCTTGAAAAAAAATTCTCAATTCCTATAAGGTGGAGCAAATATCTGATGGAAAAAAACCCCGCATCCCAACTCCAAGTATTCGTTGTAAGATGACATGACAATCATGAGTTTTAAGACCAGAAATCTTATCATCACTGATGCTTACACATCTAGATATATTACCTGCATACCTATTAGGATACTGAACATCATATAAAAAATTCAAAAACCCACCAGTTAATACATAAGAAGCATGAGGTTTCTCAAGTATGCCATGTGCTTTCCTTATATGTAACTCTTCTCTTATGTTCATATCCTTCAAATCTTCCTTAGCCTTACTTATATCTTTTGTCTTCCCTGTAATATTCAACAATGTTCCCATTAGACAGTCACATATGTTCTTCTCTATGTGCATGACATCAAGGATATGTCATATTTTAAGCTTTTGCCAATAGGGCAAATCAAAGAAGATGTTTTTTTTCGTCCAATTGAGATGTTCATAAGGTCGTTTCCGCATTTTATTGGATGGATGTTTTCCAGGTGGAATATCTTTGAGGATGTTAACTTGTTGCAATACTTCTTCTCCAGACCACTCTTTAGGTTTTCCTTGTTTCTCAACCTTTCCATCAAATGCATTAGCATTCCTCCGCCAGCTATGATTTGGAGGTAAGAACCGACGACTACACAAATACCCAATTTTGCTCCTCAATGGCCTTGATGGAGGATCATCATAACATACTAGACATGCCTTGTATCCTTTTGTGATCCACCCAGACAAGTTCCCATATGCAGCGAAGTCATTTATTGTCCATAAAAGCACTGCCTTCATTTGAAAATTCTCTTTGGTAACTGCATCATAAGTTTGCACACCATGTGTCGACAACTCATTTAACTCATCAATTAGTGGACGCAAATACGTATCAATGTCTGTTCCTGGAGCTCGTGGCCCTGGAATGAGTAAAGACATCATAAAGAAAGGCTCCTTCATACATTTCCATAATGGCATGTTGTATTGAACAAGTATGACGGGCCACATATAATATGATGTGCTCATATTTCCAAATGGATTAAAACCATCGGTTGCCAAAGCAAGCCTTACATTACGAGAATCTCGTGCAAAATCAGGATATAGCAAATCTAAATGCTTCCATGCCTCTCCATCTGCAGGATACCTTAATACGTTACTCTCTTCTTTCCGCTTCTCTTTGTGCCATCGCATAGCTGAAGCAGTTTGTTGTGACATAAATAACCTCTTCAACCTAGGAGTTAGTGGAAAATACCTTAAAATTCTGTGAGGAACCCGCTTGCTTTTATTATCATCTACCTTCCATCGAGGTTCCTCACATATAGGACAAGTATTTCTTTCACTCAACTCCTTCCAAAACAAGATGCAATCATTCTTGCACTACAAAAAACAAGTTTTTTTGCGGCGGTTTTGAAAACCGCCGCTAAACCCCAAATTTTGCGGCGGGTTTCCAACCGTCGCTAAATTCCTATTTAGCGGCGGTTTTCAAAAAACTGCCGCTAAAATACAAAAAAAATTAATAATTAAAAAATAAAAAAAATAATTTTTACGACGGTTCAAAATCGCCACTAAATTCATTAAATAAAACAATTAAAATTAAATTTAACGGCGGTTTTTCGAAAATCGCCGCTAAAATACAAAACAAAATTAATAATTAAAAAATAAAAAAAATTAATTTTTGCGCCGATTCAAAACCGCCGCTAAATTCATTAAATAAAAAAATTAAAATTAAATTTAACGACGGTTTTTCTAAAACCGCCGCTAAAATACAAAACAAAATTAATAATTAAGAAATAAAAAAAATTAATTTTTGCGGCGGTTGAAAACCGCCGCTAAATTTATTAAATAAAAAATTAAAATTAAATTTAACGGCGGTTTTTCGAAAACCGCCGCTAAAATACAAAACAAAATTAATAATTAAAAAATAAAAAAAATTAATTTTTGCGGCGGTTGAAAACCGCTGCTAAATTCATTAAATAAAAAAAATTAAATTAAATTTAACGGCGGTTATTCGAAAACCGCCGCTAAAATACAAAACAAAATTAATAATTAAAAAATAAAAAATAAATTAATTTTTGCAACGGTTTGAAACCGCCGCTAAATTCATTAAAAAACGAAAAACGACTCCAACACGTTAAAATATAAAAAAAATTAAAAATTAAATAATTAAAATAAAAATAAAAAATTAAAATGACTCCAACTGAATTCATAAAATTAAATTAATAATAATTAAAAAGTTAAAATAATCTGAATATATATTATACATTAATTAAAAAATAAAAAATAAATCTGAATATATTATATTCAAAAGAATTTATTTATTTGTATTATTTTTTTAACTTTATTAATTCTATTTCTTATTTTATTACAATAATTTTTTAATTAAAATAGTACAAAAAACGTATACGTTTTTTTTAATTAAAATAATTATATATTATGATATATTTATATTATTTTTATGTAATATATAGATATAATATTTATTATTTATCATATATCATATATTTATTTATGACATATAAACATATATATATAATGTATATTATAATTATATTGTATAATATAATATAAATATATATGGCTTGTTTACTATAAATATTATTTGTGCGAGTATATGTTGAAGGAGCTTGCTGGATTGAGTGGTTACGCGCGCGCAGGAGCATCCCGGCCACCCGGGTTCAAAACTCGAGAGTAACAGAGTTCAGAATTACTATAAACATATTTTCAATTGTTTTGAAATAATAAATAGTAATAAAATTTTCTCCCAAATTAATGATTTGCATTTAGTACTTATTGCATTAATAATTTATATTTTATAATTTTCATATTTATATATATAAAAGTAGGATAGTCTTCAAAAAAAGAAATTTCTCCCCAAAACTTGCATTAATGATTTACAAATAATACTTATTGCATTAATAATTTACATTTTGTAATTTGCATCTTTATATATATAAAAGAATGATAGTTTTCAAAAAAGAAATTTCCCCCTAAAACTTGCATTAATGATTTACAAATAATACTTATTGCATTAATAATTTGTATTTTGTAATTTGCATTAATAATTTAAAATTTTCAATTGTTTTGAAATAATAAATAGTAATAAAATTTTCTCCCGCATTAATGATTTACAAATAATACGTATTGCATTAATAATTTACATTTTGTAATTTGTATCTTTATATATATATAAAAGAAGGATAGTTTTCAAAAAAGAAATTTCCCCCCAAAACTTGCATTAATGATTTACAAATAATACTTATTACATTAATAATTTGTATTTTTTAATTTGCATTAATAATTTAAAATTTTCAATTGTTTTGAAATAATAAATAGTAATAAAATTTTCTCCCAAATTAATGATTTGCGTTTAGTACTTATTGCATTAATAATTTACATTTTGTAATTTGCATCTTTATATATATAAAAGTAGGATAGTCTTCAAAAAAGAAATTTTCCTCCAAAACTTGCATTAATGATTTACAATTAATACTGATTGAATTAATAATTTGTATTTTGTTATTTGCATTAATAATTTAAATCTTTCAATTGCTTTGAAATAATAAGTAGTAATAAAATTTTCCCCCAAAACTTGCATTTAATACTTATTACATTAATAATTTGCATTTTGTAATTTGCATTAATAATTTAAATCTTTCAATTGTTTCGAAATAATATATACTAATTATTGTAAAATTAATAATAAATTTTAAATATACAAGTTTTTCAATGCTAATTGTTTTCTATTAAATTTGCATTAATTTTATGAGAAATATTAATAGACAACTTAAACTATTAATTAAGTCATAGAAAAGTATCTATTTATTTAATATATTATTTTTATATCTTTATTCTATGTATATTTATATAATATTAAAATATGATAGTCAAATGAAGTATTTTGCCAAATGTCAATTATTAGGGTTGTCAAGTATTAGGGTTTTTCAATGCTAATTAATATTTAAGGTATCACAATTTTAAGACTATGGAAGAAATCAAAATTCATTTTTTTAAAATTTTTGTTATTATTGAAAAAACTTATTCTTACTCATATTTAATTCATATTTATAATTATAATATAATAAATAGAAAATAACGAACGTCTTTAAGTGGTA
Organism: Diospyros kaki; assembly: GCA_036245055.1. Taxonomy (NCBI): domain Eukaryota; kingdom Viridiplantae; phylum Streptophyta; class Magnoliopsida; order Ericales; family Ebenaceae; genus Diospyros; species Diospyros kaki. Next base: position 5,769,078 of record BSEG01000002.1, on the reverse strand, counting down.
ATATTATAGATTTTATAATATTTATTTATAAATAAATATAATATAATAAAAAAAATTTATAAGTATATTGAATTAAAAGTATTCTCCATTAGCATATTAAATAGTGAATAATTAAGTAAATTTAAATTTTTTCAACGTGATTAAAGATTAAAAAAATTATAATTATCAATTTAGTTAAATTTATTTTTTATTTTTAAATTAAAATCTCCCATATATCATGCGGGTTCACCACTAGTTAACTAAAAATTTAATTTAAAAAAATAAAAATAAAAATAAAGTTAACAAAATTTTAATAATTTTAAAAAATATATAATTTTTTATTTTTAATAAATTAATTTAGTTAATTTAATTCAATTAATTTATTTTTTATTTATTCCTTTATTCTTTTAAAAAATGATAAATTAATTAATGTTTTTCTTTCTATATTAAAAAATATAAAATATAATTCTAAAAAATAATGGTATATAATTTATATATGCAATTATATAACAAAGGAAGTTGGTAGATCAGGTGGTTTCAAGCATGCAATGGCATAGAGGAGGTTGTGAGTTCGAAACTGGCGTGCGGATATGCGGCCACGTGGCTGGGTGGTGGGCAACCGAGTGGGCGTGGGCGGGTGAGAGATTAAAATTTTGCGGTTTTAGAAACCGCCGCTAAATTTAAAATTTTAATTTTTTTTAATTTTTTTTTAAAATTTTAATTTTTTTAATTTTTGCGGCGGTTGAAAAACCGCCACTAAAATAAACAATTTTATTTTTTTTTAATTTTAGCGGCGGTTTTTAAAACCGCCGCTAAAATTTAAAAAAATCGCCGCTAAATCACTGATTTTGCGGCGGTTTTAAAACCGCCGCAAAATTAGTGATTTAGCGGCGGTTATTCCAGCGGTTGGTCAAAACCGCCGCTAAATGCTCCACGACGGTTGTTTCAGCGGCAGTTTTCAAAACCGCCGCTAAATCACTTAGCGGCGGTTAAAAATCGCCGCTAAATGCAAAAAAAACGGCCGCTAAATGCCAGTTTTTTTGTAGTGTTGCATGCATCAATAAACACATAACCCAACCCCAAATCTCTTAAAATTTTCTTCACTTCATAGGGTGAGTCAGGAATTGTCGAATGCTTTGGTAGAACTTCCTTAAATAATTGGAGTGTCATTTCAAAGGACTTATTACTCCAGTTATTCAATACCTTCAAATGAAGGATTTTTACCAGGAAAGATAACAATGAAACATCTTGGCAACCTGGATAAAGTTCAAGTTAGGCTTCCCTGAGCAACCTATCAAAACAACACTCTTCCATTCTAACATTAGGATCATGATCCTCTGTTTGTCCTTCTGCATTTGTTCCTTCATACATTTCTCCCAACATTTCTCCTACTTCATCATATTCCTTTCCTTCATTGTTTTCCTCTTCTTCACCTAAATCATCATTGTCATCATCAAGATCCCAATAATTCATATTTTCTGGCACATCTTCTCCATGCCAAAACCATCTCTTATAGTGTAAACTGAATTTATGAATGTACAGATCTATGATGACACCTTCAATTGTTTTCGATCTCAAATTATTGCAATTATTACATGGGCAACGAATTTTACTTTCACGGTTCATATTATTCTTAGCAAAAGCAATAAAGTCTAATACTCCTTGTTGGTATTCAGAACTTGTAATTGGTTGTCTAATCCAACTTCTATCCATGCTTATAGTGAAAGTGAGAAAATACCTAAATCATTTTACCAGTATTAAAATCACAAGATTATGTCAAAACATATAACAATATATTTATTGGAAAACATTTAAGACAATCACTACTACAATATATTTATTCGAATCATGAGCACAAGTATTCGGATAGTCGGATATATATGATGTTGGAAGACATTTACTTTTTGCCAAAATATGAAGTTGTGGCCGTTACAAATGCATGTATTTTGAGTCTAATCAGTATGGGCCCATAGTGAACACTTTTTTCATGTATTGACAAGGAAAAAACATGACGGCCCACCTACTGAGATTAGGCTTGTGATTATTGTTGTTGTTGTTGTTGTATATAAAAAAAGACATTCTACCAATACTAATCATATGCAGGAAGTTGGTTTATGTATTTCAAAGGTCTGTGATGTGGATCGTGCTGCATTAGCGTATTTGGACAAGCACGATGGAAAGAATTCGAAGATGTGGTTGTAGTGATCGGTGTGCGATTTTATGGGCGTAGAGTTTGCATACGGTGTCCGTTTTCAGCCCATAATATATGCTTTTGGGGTAGCTCGACGAGCCGGATTGAGCTAGTGGCAACGCAGCTATTGTTATCGTGTTTTATCCATTTTAAATTACCTTTTATGATTATTTACGATTTCTTTATTTTATGTTTGGGTTATGTTTTTATTTTGGGAATAAGAGTTAATCTAGAACTTTGACAAAAAATGGAACATAAATAAAATACACGCACTGTTTAACAAAGTAAAATATACAACAAAGAAGTGATCTTCAGATTTGGTGATGGGCTAGAGACAGAAGAAGATGAAGCACTTACACTATTTAACAAAGAAAAAATCAAATCTCATTTTAGAACCCCAAATAGCACATGCACCAAATCATCTAAAACACATCAAAAGGAGAAACTGAGAAGAACGAGAAAATGTAAAAATGTACAATAGTAGCGTCAGACCCCAATCCAAGTTCCACAGACAAGTTGAAATGGAAGGAAATAAAACAACTTAATTAGATCTTGTTAGTAGAACTAGAACTTACCTTCCTCAGTAAAAACCCAAAGCTAGAAGCAAGAACAGTAAGCTCAGAGATCTGCTACTGCAACTACAAGAAAAATAACAATAATATTAAACCGTAAAATATGGCAGGAGAGGGAATGAGAGAAAGCAGAAACTTGATGCTTGCTATTATATATCCAAGCTCACCGAACGCAAGGAAGAAGAAGATGGTGAGCAAAGCCGTTGGAACGAGGAAGGAAAAGAAATGGTCTCTGGCTTCTCGCTGGAACGAGGAAGGAAGAAGACGATGCTCTTGTTGATGCGGCTTCGCGCTGGAACAAGCAAGGAAGAAGACGGGGTGCTCTCGCTGCTACAGCTTCTCGCTGGAATGAGGAAGGAAGAAGACGGTGCTCTCGCTACTACTCCTTTTTTTTCCCCAGCTTCTCTTCTATTAGCAAGAAATGAGGGGAGAAAACAGACTCAAGAGGGGCAGAAACATACTTAAGAGGAGCAGCTTCACGCTGCTTACTGCTTTCTTTTATGTTATATACGCATATACACGCAATGTCTTTCTCTGTCAATATCTTAAAATTGATAGTATATGTATATATATATTTATGCATCCCTTAATATATTACAATAGCTGAGCATTTGGACCTTAGAGGGCAACCTTCCAGATTTCAACTTTTAAGGTGCCATCATGATCTCTGCTCTGCCCATACCCTTTCCTTTCTTATCAATAGTCCATAAATTTATTATTTAACGTGGCAGCACATGGAAAACCCCCTTCTTTCCCCACATAAGATAGTTTATGCTATTACCTTATATATATCAACTTTAAATTCATATTTAATACATCATATTTACACATTCCTCTAGACCATTATAATATTATCCACCTAAAACACCGTTTAACCTTCAGATGCCCATTACTTTATCATCGACTATCACTATAATTTTATGTTAACTCTAAACATATATTTAAATGGCTCTCTTATGTTATTATTATATTATTCAGCTAGTTATTATTTTCTATAAAATACAACCATACCTTAATAGAACATAATACAATATATCATATAACATATTTACTAATTTACTCATATATGCATACCATCCAGCCGCTTGAAGACAAAGCTTCCAAATCTCACCTTTTTATCCTCCTAGGTGAATGATTGCACCTTGTCATCCCTCATTTAATTTCAATTGAAAATTTTTCATATTATATAATATCTATGCTATTTATATATATTAACAATATATATATATATATATATATACATTACATGTTTTTCTTTGTGGGGGCAAGCTGCACGGCAAAAAAACAAGTTTGAAGCTTCAATTGTCTTCTTAACCATTTACTTTTCCAATACATAATATATATTTTAACTTAGTACAATATTATCAATGTAATATATTAACCATTAACCATCATTTCCCTACTAAAAATATGATAAATTTAATATTTTCCTTTGAATTCCTCTAAGCCACAAATTTTAGTAATAACCTCAAATACAAAACTTAATTCTTTTATTAAATTACTCAAACCTACAATTCTCTAACAAATAAATCATTTCGGATATAAAATTAAATTATTATTATTTTTTCCAAAATATTGGGTCGTTATAGTAGCAACAATGGAAAAAATAGAAAAACCTGTTGAGATTAAGAATTAATCAAAGATGAAAAAAAAAAAAAAACAGTGACGGTTGCTCCATGTTTCTGATTTCAGGAAAATAGAAGCAAAAAAATAGAGAAATCAAAATGAAGTTTGGAGAAGTTAGGAGAAATCAAAATGAACGGAAGCAAAATGAAGTTGCCTACAATTAGTTGTGGTTTGGCAAAAGCTGCTCCGTGTTTTTGATTTTAGGGGAGGAGTGATATGCGCAAGAAGAAGAGAAATCAAAAGGGGAAAAGGAAGGGATGGGAAGGGTGGGAAATTGTAATGATGAACTTTAGTGCTGACTTTTTAGTTGTCACAAAAATTACTTTCAATGATGACTATTTTTCGTCACCAAAAATAATAATATCATCACTGAAAATTTTCTCGCCATATGGCAGGAAAAATTTGAGGGCCAAAAATTAGAGTGCAAATTTTGGGTGATGACCTTTTATTGTCCTCACCAAAAGTTCACTTTTGATGACAACCCAAAAATCTCATCACCAAAAGTGATCTTTGGTGAGGAAATTTTCCTCATCACAAAAAAAGCCCGTCACGAAATATCATTTTTCTTGTTTATATATATATATATATATATATTGATTAACAAACACTGCCTAAATAAGAAAACATTTTCCTAAATCTAGTAGACTAATTTTTCCAAGCTCCACAATAGTAGTAATAACATCTTTATAATTATAAATTAGTTTGATATCTTTAATATATAAACATTAATAAATTATAATACAATCTCATACCAATACGAGTTAATTATATGTATGTATATATGTATATTGTGGCTTATAAGTAATGAATCACCTTTCTTTACAAAAACGTTTTAAGATAAAATTAACTATTTCTATGCCGATGTTAATTAAGCACCTCTAAATTAAGGTGGATGATAATTTTTATGGGATAAGTAATGTATTAATATAAAATATATATATATATATATATGGTTACCATTTTCCCATAACTGTTTGTATGTATATATATGTATATATAGGTACAAAATAAATTTCAAATCAATCAGATATACATGAATCAACAATACAATCAATAAAAGCCCCATATTACAAATAATCAAATTCACATCAATTATAAATAAAAAAAACTGACGTTCAAAATTAAAAAAAAAAAAAAAGTCTTATAAATGTTAAATTTACCCTAAAGCTAAATATCAAGAGCTGTCATTTTGCCTCAACTTGGAAGTTGGAACTAAGAAAAAGTAAAGCAAACATTTGTTAGGTTTATTGGCTGAATTGCATGCATGACGGGAACTCTTAGTTGAGTTTTGACTCTGAAAACGTGAGTGATTGAGTCGTGAGTCGTACGTCGTATCCGCGGAATTGAATCTACACGTGTAGCCTTCAAACTTCAAAGGCCCTTCCAATATAATTTAATTATTTTTCTCGTTTACTTTTTTTGACGTATTGTTAAGGTAAAAACAGTGTTTGTTATGTCTTAACCAAATAATAATAAAATATGAACTCATCAAACGAACGATTCAACCCCATTTTTATCATTTTCTAACCAGTCAACTGTCAAACATAACGCAAACGAACGACAAGAAATTTCGAAGTCATTGCCACTTGATCGCCCGGCGGCAGCTTGTATATGCTGCATTTAAATATCCCACTTCCTCAACCCATTCTTCATCCCTTTTCAATCGACTTGTTTTCACTTTCCTTAAAAAGATGAGATCTCTTTACATTTTCATTGCCATTTTAGCTGTAGTTTTTCTTGCAAGAATCAAACTGCACGAAGCCAGTAGGGTTTTGATGGATAGCACAGTGTTGTGAACTGATAACAAAACCTTTGGGTTTTACTATTTTCAATCACAGACTATCAATGGACAGGATAGAAAGCAAATCATTCATACACAGAACTGAAATCAAAACAAAACAGAAACAAAAAATGAAAGAAGGCACGAGAGTTTTACCGTGGTTCACCTCAAACCGAGGCTACGTCCACGTTGAACTCGAGAGAGAAGAGCTCACTGCACTATGAGATGAAAATCAGATTACACCCACATAAGCCCTCACAAAACCCTCGATACAAACAATGGTTCGAGAAAACAAAATTACCAATGAATCACTTAATACAGATTAAATGCAACCTTATCGAACCATAAAATATAATCTATACAATCATTTACAGAAAAAGAAACAGAGAGCAAACCAGAGAAGAAACCTAGCCAAAGGCGAGAGCCTTTAACCCAAAAACAACCCGATCTATTTCTCTTTCTTTCTCTTTGCCTTTTCCGTCTGATCGTTTCACATCTCGAGGTAAGATTAAAAGCAATGAAGAACGGCTGAGATTACGCCTCATAAAGCATAGATGGATGGATGAGATCACATCGTGCAAGCATGATTGATTATTCCAACAGAAAATGGCAGACGAGCAGGAGATGATCGGGCAAAGGAAAGGGCGAGATTAGGCGCCAGCTGAAGACAGCCGATGGTTGCCACGTGCAGCCATCCAGCAGCTGCCAAATGGCAGTGTGCGGTTGCTGCACGTGGCCTTCCAACCAGCTAAGGACAACGATGCCGTTTGGAGCTTCACAGCCAACAAACTCCACCTTGAAGCACCAAACAAAAAATGGAATCCGAACTTCATGACAAAGTGTAGCATGCTACAATCCTCTCTTTCATAGCTCTGGTTGATAAGATCAACCAATACCCATATTCAACAGGTCCAAGCAATGCTTGAACTTTGTTGCATTTAGCAACTTTGTACCCATATCTACTGGGTTATTTTCTGTAGGCACTTTTAGTATAGAAATAGTGCCATTAGCAATCAAATCTCTAACATAATGATACCTGACATCCACGTGCTTGGTGCATTCATGATAGACTGGATTTTTGGTCAAGTGAATCACACTTTGACTGTTTGAATATATCACAACCTTACCTTTAAGCAGGTGGATTTCCTGGAGGATACCTTGAAGCCACACAGCCTCTTTAACAGCATCAATCACTACTACATACTCAGCCTCAGTGGAAGACAGAGCAACCAGAGGCTGCAACTGTGATTTCCAGCTAATGCAATTTCCACCTAAGGTGAAATATAAAGCAGTAGTGGACTTTCGGGTGTCTCTATCCCCTGCAAAGTCAGAATCTACATACCCAACAAGATCAAGAGAATTAAATATTTTCTTGTAAACTAATCCAACATCAACAGATCCATGTATATATCTTAATAAATATTTAAGAGCATCCCAATGAGGTTTACCTGGGTTGGACATGAATTTGCTAAGGGATGATATAGCATAGGCTAGATCAGGCCTTGTACTAATCATAACATACATGATAGTTCCAATTGCATTAGCATATGGAACATTTTACATTTTAATGATTTCAGAGTTGGACGAAGGGCATTGAGATTTAGTTAAGACAAAATGTCCAGCTATTGGAACACTCACTGGCTTGCAACTTTGCATTCCAAACCTTTTTACAGCTTTCATTAAATAGTCAGTTTGATGAACCTTTAAGCTGAAATTTCCTCTATCCATTTCTATTGTCATTCCTAAAATTTTCTTAGCTAACCCTAAGTCTTTCATGTCAAAACTTGTGTTGAGCATCTGTTTTAATTCATTTATCTTAGACTAAGACTTGCTGATTAACAAAATGTCATCTACATATAACAATAGATAAATAGGGACATTTGAGAGAATAAAATAGAAACAGTTATCATATTGACTCCTTACAAATCCAATCCCTAAGACAAAATTATCAAACTTTTTATACCATTGTCTTGGGGATTATTTTAAGCCATAAAGGGATTTTTTCAGTAAACAGACATGCTCAGGCTTATTTGAGTCAATATATCCAGCAAGTTGGATCATATAAATTTTCTCCTCTAAATCTCCAAGCAAAAAAGTTGTTTTAACATCTAATTGTTCTAATTTAAGGTCAAATTGAACAACTACTAATAGCATCATGCGAATGGTTTTGAATTTTACTACAGGGGAGAAAATTTCAGTATAATCTATACCTTCTCTTTGAGTAAACCCCTTTGCCAATAATCTTGCTTTATACCTTATCGGGTCAGTGGGAGATATACCTTCTTTTAACTTATACAACCACTTACACTGAATTAACTTCTGTTTCTGAGGTCTAGGCACCAACTCTCAAGTGCCATTAATTTTAAGTGAGGTCATTTCCTCATCCATGGCCTGCTGCCACTTTACACTTTCCTTGGAGCTAACAACCTCCTCATATGTGGAAGGCTCACTGCTCCTTAATTCCAGACCTGCCACAAGGGCACAAAACACTAAGTCTGAATAGGCATACCTTGCAGGGGTCTAGAAACCCTCCTGCTCCTATCTCGGGCTAGATGGTAATCACTGAGATCTTGGGTTGAGCTGTGATGCTCCACCTCAATCTCAGGTTCATCTTCTTGTTCCTCTTGATCATCATCATGATTAGAGGTTTGATTTTCATTTGGGGTTGGAACATCTTCTAGGTTGGATTCTGTTGGAGCAGCTGGAAGGGAACCTTCAGCCTGCTCCACCTCAATTTGAGACCCTCCTAGAATGATAAAATCATCTAGAGTTTTATTAATGTTGGTTTCTTCAGAGTTTACAATTTTACAAGGGAAAATGACTTCATTAAATATGACATCTCTGCTAATAATGATTTTTATCCCACCAGATTGTCTTTCCCGTAGTCTAAAGCCTTTGGTCCCTTCTTGGTAACCAACAAACACACATTTAATGGACCTAGGATCTAACTTACCTTCTGATTTGTGAGCATATGCTTCACAACCAAACAGCCTAAGGTAATCGAGATTTAATTTCCTACCGGTCCATTTTTCTTCAGGGCATTTAAGATTTAGGGCAGTAGAAGGACTTCTATTTACTAAATAGGTTGCAGTAGACAAAGCCTCCCCCCAAAAGGATTTTGGCATGTTTGAGGTGAATAAGAGGCATTTAACCTTTCCAAGAAGGTTCGGTTCATCCTCTCTGCTACCCCCTTTTGTTGGGGTGTATACCTCACAGTCCTATGTCTAAGTATTGCTTGGGTATTGCAGAATTCATTAAGCTCTTTGTTACAAAATTCCAAACCATTGTCTGTTCTTAAAACCTTAATCTTTCTATCTATTTGATTCTCAATTATGTTCTTCCAGGTTTTAAACTTCTCTAAAGTCTGGTATTTAGATTTTAAAAGAAAGACCCAAACTTTCCTAATAAAATCATCAACAATAAAAAGAAAATACCTGTTACCACTGTGGGTAGAAACTTGGGCAGGCCCCCATAAGTCTGTATGTATATATTCTAGGCATACCCTCACCAGGTGAGTTCCTTTATGGAAACTCAACCTGTGTTGCTTGCCTAGAACACATGGCTCACAAAAGTCGAGGGACCCAACTGGCACTAAACCAAGATAACCTTGGTTAGCTAGTGCCTTAAGACCTTTCAGGCTCATATGGCCAAGCCTCAGGTGCCATAGATCTGTCTTATCAGTTTTTACTATGCATGCAAAATTAACATTATCAGAGGGAAAATAACAACCATCCAACACATACAATCCATTTTTCTTAGCTCTAGTTAGGATTAGTTCATCTCCTTTAAACACATGCATGGATCCATTTTCTACCTTATAAGAGAACCCTAGTTCATCTAATGTGCCAAGGGATATCAAATTCCTTTTTAAATCAAGAACATATCTTACATCAGTTAATGTTCTAGTTTTGTTGTCATGCAATCTGAGAGATATGTTTCCTATACCTTTAACCCTACAGGATTGGTTATTACCCATAAACATTGTCCCTGATTCTCTTTTATCAATTTTTTGAAACCAATCAATGTTAGGACACATATGGAAAGAACAACCTGAATCCATGATCCATTCATTATCAATAGAAAAATTTGAAACAGTAAGAACCTCAGCTAAGCAATTTGAATTATTAGGATTAGCATTTGCATTTCCCCCTTGCTTTTGTTTCTTAATGAAGTCATAGCAGTATTTCTTGATGTGTCCCTCTTTCCCACCCACAGTGATAAAATTTCCATTTTTGCTTACCCTTTTTGTCTTTCTTCTTACCCTTTTGCCCTGACCCAATGGTTTGATCATTTTTACTTGTAAAGTGTTTTTTCTCATTCTTACTCTTTACAAATAGGTTATTTCTAGATTTCTTAGATGTTCCCAGTTCTAGTTCTCTAGCCTTAATGCCTGAAATAACAAGGTCTAAACCAGATACTATGCCAATATATCTTAATGCATGTTTAACAACATCATAATCATCAGGCAATGCATTTAACAAAATCATAGCTTCACTCGAGTCACCTAATGCTTGATCAGTACCTCTAAGTAACAATGCAAGCTTAGTGAATTCATCTATATTCTCATCCATTGTCTTAGATGTACTCATTTTATAATTAAACAGCATGCCTTTTAGATATACTAAATTAGGTGCAATAATGATAGAAAATAAAGCATCTAGTTTATTCCAGAGTTCTAAGGGAGTAGACATACCATCCACTTTGCGAATAACACTGTCACCCAGATGGAGGAAGATCAGATTGAAGGCTTCCTCTCTGATTTCCTTTGTCCTTGCAAGCTGGTCTGTGGACCATTTGCGATCGTCTGTCTCAAGTGCTATAAGCACTTTATGATGAGAGAGCAATACTCTCATCTTTTTTTTTTTTAGCTTCCAAAGTCTCATTTTTCATCAAATATACCGATTTCAAATCGGGTAGAATTCATCTTCGTCTTGCACGAAGGTAACCTAAAGGGCTCTAGACACTGAAAGGAATCAATACAGCAAACACCCCCTAACACAGACTCTCTCAAAGAACCCTAGGTTTGAAAAATGATTGACCTTACAGAAAACCCTAGGAGCCAAACTTAACACGGCTCTGATACCACTGTTGTGAACCGATAACAAAACCTTAGGGTTTTACTATTTTCAATCACTGACTATCGATGGACAGAATAGGAAGCAAATCATTCATACACATAACTGAAATCAAAACAAAACAGAAACGAAAAATGAAAGAAGGCACGGGAGTTTTACCGTGGTTCACCTCAAACCGAGGCTACGTCCACGTTGAGCGAGAGAGAGAAGAGCTCACTGCACTATGAGATGAAAACCAGATTACACCCACATAAGCCCTCACAAAACCCTCGATACAAACAATGGTTCGAGAAAACAAAACTGCCAATGAATCACTTAATACAGATTAAAGGCAACCTTATCGAACCATAAAATATAATCTATACAATCATTTACAGAAAAAGAAACAGAGAGCAAACCAGAGAAGAACCCTAGCCAAAGGCGAGAGCCTTCAACCCAAAAACAACCCGATCTATTTCTCTTTCTTTCTTTTCGCCTTTTTCGTCTGATCGGTTCACATCTCAAGGTAAGATTAAAAGCAATGAAGAATGACTGAGATTGCGCCTCATAAAGCATAGATGGATGGATGAGATCACATCGTGCAAGCACGATTGATTATTCCAACAGAAAATGGCAGACGAGCAGGAGATGATCGGCAAAGGAAAGGGCGAGATTAGGCGCCAGCTGAAGACAGCCGATGGTTGCCACGTGCAGCCATCCAGCAGCTTCCAAATGGTAGCGTGCGATTGCTGCACATGGCCTTCCAACCAGCTAAGGACAACAACGCTGTTTGGAGCTTCACAGCCAACACACAGGTTTAAGTTTCCCAAAATTTAGATTAGCTATGTTGTTTTTAAAAATTTTAGTAACAATCTCTGATAAAATTCTATTTATATGATTCTTTAATATTTAATTTGATTATAATCAATTAAGTTTTATAGATCGATTATTGAAATCAACTATTGTAATTTCATATCTCATGCATTGCACGAGTTTAACACTAGTTTAAAACAATAACTTTGAATAGTTGAGATAGCGAATTTTGATATTTTATATATCAATAATTAAACGCCATATGTTTTAATTATTAAAGGCAGGTATATGTATTATTATTTTTCTTTGCCTTGAAAAATTAAGTAATTATCGCTAGTATCTCCCACAACATATAACTTGTTAGTTTCTTTTTTTTTTTTATTTGATAAGAAATTAAATTGAAATCAATGAATGGCATGACTGAATCTTTAGCCCTTTTTAAATATAGCCTCACTTGTACAATCCCATCAACCTTTCCTCCTAGATTAAGCGAAACAAGTGAGAGCAGCTTTGAAGATCAAATGGAGACCCTACCAAATTGTTAGTGTGTGTGGAGCTTAATTATCACCTTGGGGCATATTGTCCCTACACAGAGTCAGTACGCAAACAAGTCAGAGGTAAACCCCCCTCTCTCGGGGGTTGTAAGGGGTGAAGCACCCTAGGTGAAATTTTATATGTAATTTTACAATAACGGCACTTTTGAATTTTCACACATTAGCGATCCGTCACTAATTAGTGATGGAATAATTCTATCGCTAAAAACTATTTTTCTTGTAGTGTCAGTATGCAAACAAATTAGAGGTTATAAACCCCCTTCCCCAGGGGTTGAAGGGGGTTTCGCCCCTTAGGTGAATTTTTATGTGCAATTTTATAATAAGGGCAGTTTTGAGTTTTCACATGTATATTTTTCATTGCCCTAATTTTTCTTATATTATGGTGGTTCTTAGAGAGCATTAGGGTGCATTCTCTTGTAATCTCCAATTTGGTTATAGTGCAAAATCTTGCAGTAGAGGCAAGTGGACGTAGCTCTAACATTGAGAGTGAACCACTATAAATTTCATATGTTTTTTGTGCTTGCTTTGATTATTTTTTTTCCTTTCCTTCTGCTATTTAGGATTAGCACTTTAATCTTAACACCAACAAGTCAGAGCTCTGGGCTCTTGCTGTGCTACGCGTTGCAACATAAAAAAGGTAAAAGAAAATGTATATTAATTTGTTGAGCTTTTTTGGAATGGATCAACCATTGGATTGTATGCACGCATGAGGGACGAACACTCTATTTTGATTATAAGGATTAGTACTAGGCCAGACCTTGCTTTTTCAATCTCTTTGCTTAGCAGATTTATGTCTAACCTTGGGAAAACTCATTGGGATGCTTTAAAATTCTTATTAAGATATATCAATGGCTCTTTAAATGTTGGTTTAAATTACAAGAAAAGATTTGATGCTCTTGATCTTGTAGGCTTTGTAGATTCTAATTTTGCAGGAGATAGAGACTCTAGAAAATCCACTACTGCCTATTTCTTTACCTTAAGTGGTAATTGTATCAGTTGAGAGTCACAGTTGCAGCCTCTAGTTGCACTGTCTTCCACTGAGGCAGAATATGTGACTCTGACAGATGCATTTAAAGAATTCATCTGGCTTCAAGGTTTCTTGAAGGAAATTTAGATACGACAAGGCAAGGTTGTGGTATTTTCTAATAACCAGAGTGCAATCCATTTGTGTAAAAATCTAGTATAGCAAGAAAGGACAAAACATGTAGATGTGAAATACCACTATGTAAAGGATCAAGTGGCCAAAGGTATTGTGAACATTCAGAAAGTTCCTACTGAAAATAATCCAGCAAATATGAGAACAAAAATTGTGACTGCAGCTAAGTTCAACCATTGTTTGGGCTTACTGCATGTCGAAGTTGGTTGAAGGAACAACCAACAAGAGTAATGATGGTAAGGATTGAAGCATGCTACACTATTTTTGGGAAGAGTGTCCCTGAAGAGTTAAAGCTTCAAGGTGGAGATTGTTGGTTTAATATGAAGCTTCAATGATGTCATTTTGTAGAGGGATTGGATGGTCTTTTGGCAACCATCACTGGCTGCCTAAAATGACAGCGTTTTAAGCCTATGATTTGGAGGGCCAAAACGACAACCACCCTCTGCCGTTTCACCAAGGCTTGCTTTATCTCTTTGTCGTTTAGCCTGCGGCTATCCCAATCATCGACGTTGCCTTTATATGATCAAATCCTCATCGTCGCTTCCCATTATTTATCCTCTATAATGCCTCGAGATCGGCAGCAACACAACCTCTTATTTGAGTTGCCTTTTAGGGTTTACTTTCCATTCTCTGCAACGATTTTTCTCTCTGTATAGTCTAATATCTACGTTTTTCTCTCTAGGGTTTTAGCGCCTCTAATCTGTATACATGTGGTTTTGAGGCATTTTTTATTAGAGAGTTGTTTGTTTGTACAGTGAGTCTCTAAAAATGAGATTTGTATATTGAGGCTGTAATCATCTCTTCCAATATTGCAGTGAGCTCTCCTTGCCGAAACTCAACGTGGATGTAGCCCTCATTAACAGGTGAACCACGGTAAAAATTGTTCGTGTTGATTCTTGCATTACTTTTCATTTATGTTTCATGCAAGTCTTATAGTTTGTTCCGTGAGACTCTATTTTCTGGGTTCTGTTTATGTGTTTTGGCTGAGTCTTGTCTCGTCCCAACATTAAGCATGGTACAACCAACAGTTGGCCAAGTCTGAAGCCGGTAACTGGCTCCAATTTTGAAAAATTAAAAATAAAGGCCATTAGTTTCTGCATCTTCGACCAATTTAATTTCTTTTCTTAAACCATCATCAATCTCTAACATCCAGTCAACAGTCACAAATTAAAACATATATATTAATCTCTTTAATAATAAAAAAATTATACATGCTTAGTTATATGTATAACTACATTATTACAATTGTTCCCGATATAGTTACATTTTGAACACATTATATAATTGCTTTAGTATTCATAAGTTAATTAATTTGAATTTAATATATAACACAATAATTGTAGAAAAAAATCACATAAAAAGGTTAAATTTTCCGTTCCTAGTTTTCTTAAGGAGTGGTGTCAAATTGAAATTTTTATTTTCTAATAGGATTAAACTATAATTAACACAATAATTAAACTATAATACCATGAATGGTTATTAACAATATCACTCAACTCCATTATAGAAATCTAAATCTTGTTGTTGCCATTTTTTTTTTTATTATTTTCCTTTTGCCTATGATGTGATCAGTTTGTGTTTATAATTTGGGTTGAACGAGCCACACCTACATGTCGATTGTTATTTGCGGAAATTAAGTACAAACTAATTGTAATTTGTTTGAGAGAATAAAGGAAAAAAGAAAACCAAAAGAAGTAGAATCATTCAACAAAACTCGAAATAGTTAGGAGTCTGTGTATGCTAATTGCTTAAGAAATTTCATCTGTAAAATCTTGTCAAATTGTGATATGAACTACACGTTTAGAAAACGTTGTATATATGTGACAAATTAGAGGGGAATCAAGCAAAAAAAACAATTTCACTAATCAATACTCCGTATGTTAGCTCTCAAGTTTCTTCAGTTTCAGCCCATTCAATCTGTCAACCACATCATCAATCTATCTTGTTTGTCAACAGTCAAATCTATCTTCCCAAATGAGGAAGAAGAAATTTTGAAGTCATTTACCCCCGCCCCCTACAATCAGGAATCAGCTGTTTTTGAGTATAAATATATCCCACTTCCCTAAACCCAATCTCCATCCCTCTTCAATCAGCTGTTTTTATTTTGGTATATCCTTGCTTTTAAAATTAATTAAAAATGAGATCTCTCCACATTTTCTTTGCCATTTTAGCTGTGCTTTTCCTTGTAACCCTAAATCTCAATGAAGGCAGTAGGGTTTTGGACGAGAAGGAAGAAGAAGAAGACAACTGCAAGTGGGCGATGAGGATGATGATGAAGGATCAACTCAAGTTGCAGTCTCTGGCAAAGGGTCGACCTCCACCTTCCGGGCCAAATCCTCCCATTCCTGGCGCAATCACCCAGAAAAGCTTTGCCGGCCGCCGTGCTATGCCGCCGCCTCCAACTCCTGCCAACACGAAATTCGTGGCTTCATCCGGGGTGGCCACAAGTTGATGAATAAGAAACCCAACGCAGGAAGCAGCCATTAACAGCTTCATGATCCACATCTTAAATTATATATAAACGACTAAATAAGCATGAAAATTAAAAGGGATAAGGCTGCTGCAAACCTGATAGGATTGTAATATTTAATGTCTCCAGTTGTTCATCTTACTTGGTGTATGGTGCATTAATAATTTATTGTTTACCTAGAGAATAATAAGTACCGCAAGGTGATTCCGTATATTCCTGTTATTTTCTTAATTGGCCTTGATAAAAATCCCTAACTAGTTCAAGTTCAGATCTTAATTTATGCATCTTAATTATACGGCCTCTTTTAATTTCCCAAACATGAATGTTTTCAGCATGGCCATGTAGAGATGTGGCTGTGGAATGATTCAAAGTACACGGTTTTACTTGTCCTTTTGACTCCATGACTGCCCCAACCTACGTACGATGTATAAAGAATATATTATTTGTGGAAAGTCAAAACCATCTAAATTAATAAATTAATTTCACTAGCATCGCAAGCTCATGTGCTTTTGTTGGTGCTTCGAATATATATGCCGCTAACAGTGTTTGATTAGTCTCTCAAAAATGCCGCAAAAAGCACCTTCGATCTAGTCACGAATTACAGTGTTGGTGTAGAAAATGCCACCAACATTTTTTACAGTTGATGTATTCTTAATATTGCCTGAAAATTCCATTATATCTTCTAATGATAAGTTGTTTTCGAAACATTAATGAAATGAGTGTCCAAAAATAAATGGTAAATTACAAAAATTTTCAGAATACTTTTAATTATAAGAGAGATCTGCACAAATAATTCAAATTAATTATAAGAGATTTGAATCCAATTTACTTTTAGAGTAAATAAAAATAAAATATTTACTTTTTTGGCCATTAAGCGAGAAAATGTTTCTTTTTTTAGCTCCACTAAGGTAACGTTTGTTAAAATTAATAAAATAAGATTGAAAGACTTTCCGGACAAAGATATCATAACCATGGGATCGAAGTCCATCTTTGAGCTAAAGTTTTCTCTGCAGATATATTCCGTGGAACTCGTTAGTTATGCGGATCATAAAGCCTTTAAACATTCTAAAATCCTTTTCATGCATATGCTCCATGCATCATCATAACCATGCATGTTTATAATGACTTATCATATATAGTTGAAATACAATTACCCAAGGCAACATACATGAGAGAACAGAACCCATGCAAGACAACATCAAATCCTTGCATGTCCTCAAGAAAGCATCATTCTCAAAGGAGGATAGGGTGATACAAAACCCTATTTGAGACTTAGTAGGCATAAATAAGAGGATAGGGTGATACCAGAATAACCACATGGTCCATTTGCAAGTCAATCTTTCCATAATCAAGGGTTTACCTATCCCAAACTTAAGAAATCAAGGCATCATAGAAGTGAGGGCAATAGAATATTTAAGAGCTTACAAGAAAGAGGAAATATGAAATAATTTATTAGAAAAGGGGAATAACCTGCAAAATGAGAAGAGTACTTGCCTTAGATATTTTTCCTTAACCTTTGCAACACATTTCACTCAAACATCCACCCCATATATATAAGCCATTGCACTTGGAGAAGAAACATTGTAAGAGCAATGTGGCAGCAAGGGATTATCAAGTTCTGGGGGTAAAAGGGCTTTGGGACAAGTGGCATGGCAAGTGCAACAGGTGGCAGTGCACAGTAGGGCCATGCCTGGCGTGTGTGTGGACTCGGCCAAACGACATCGTTTGGGGCCTTTATTACTAGAAAATGTTGATTTTCTTGCTTAGTCGCGTGCCTACCCAGTCTCGAACCCACGATTGGCCCTAGCCTCCTCATGCGTGCATGCCATCTAGTCTACCACATCACTTAATTAATATTGCACACATTTTATATTTAAGGTGATTCAACCACCTATTTTCGAAATTACACTTAAACCCCAATATTTCTGAATAATTGCTAAAACTTCCCTGATCAAAAATACATTAATTTTAATTTTTTTTTACTTAATTCCTTACACACAAATTTATATTAATTTATAAACAAATGGGTCATTACAATATGGATACTCATGTTTCCAAGGATATGCTGGTCTAGGGGGAGAAAGGGGTATTGGAGAAGCCAAGTATGGTGATTGATGATAAGGGTAAGCGAGATTGCATTGAAGACGAAAATAGTTCGTCAAGCAGAGCCGAAAGCTCGGGATTTGAGTTTGTTTCGGTTAAGATCAAGTCCTAGAAAAAATGGGAAAGAAAGAAACTTAATGTGTTTCTCAAGGCTAAACAAGTTAATAGTGCGAGTCAACCTGTGATTACGAACCTGGCTTGAATTTGATTTAGTTCTTTGTGTGTAGTTCATGTGTCTTTGTTGGTTGTGGTTATCCTCATTTGTTGAGGGTGCTTTTTCCTTTTTGGTTGTTTGATGAAGGGTATGCCCTGCTTGTGGCTGTTGGTTTCTCATTTTTTAATTAATATATTTCTTACTTACATAAAAAAAAAAAAAAATCTTAAATAGCATTGGATCAAAAACCCATGCATTTGACTACCTAAAGAATTTTCTATGGATTTGTTATTTTGCCAAGCGATAATCAACGGTAAATTGTTTTCCTCCTAAAGCTTGTATCAAATTAACGGTAATGATTAATTAATTATTAAAGTAAAACCATTTATTATCTTGAAAATGTGATATCTTAAATCTTAATTACTATTGGAAAACCTACAAATGAAGCATGGGTTTTTCAATGCTAATTAAAAATTCTTAACCTATTTTTTATAATGCTCTCCCTACTTTTCCAAATGAGAATAAATAATGCTCTTGAAATTTAATTTCTGCAATAATAGCAGAACTTTAAAAATATCAATTTTGACTTATTTTTCTTTCACTACGCATTACTTTTTTCTATAGCCTTGAAAATGTAATATCTTAAATCTTAATTAGTATTAGAAAACCCGTGCATTTGACTACCTTGAAGGAATTTTTTATGGATTTGTTTGGTAGAGCTCATAGACAACATAGAAAGGACCTAACTCCTAACCACAAAACTTAATATGCAAACTTCCCAAAGAATCAATTATAGTCACTATTTCCCAGCAAATTTATATAATGAACAGATTAGGAAAAACTACTTACAAACTAAATATTTAATATACACATAGATAAAAAAGAGATTAACCTTCAGAACAACTTTAGAACAACCAATTTCTTACAATTTCTCTACCAATGAACGGAACCCATGCATTGCATGATAGTAATCTCATAGGGAAACTTGCATAGTTAAATGCATCAGTAACTATGTTTTAATTTTCTTCTGTAGTTTTGAAAATCTAATATCTTAAATGTTAATAATTAGTATTGGAAATACCAAACAAATCCATAAAAAATTCTTTAAGGTAGTCAAATGCATGGATTTTGTTAGAATTGTGAGGAGAGCATATTTTCAAAGTTTTGTTAGAATGTAGCTACACTAGGATAAATTCTCTAATGATAAGATAAGTGTTTAGAATTTGAATTTGTTTCAAATTCATTTGTATTTGAATTTTAACAAGATTATAGGATAAACAATTAGAATTTGAATTAGATTCAAATTCTTACTCGTTTGAATTTTAAAGAGATATGCCTATACATATCTATATCTGTGTGATACCTATAAATAAACATAGAACCCAATGAAAAATACACAACAATCAAAATTAGTTTCTGATCGTTCATATATATTGTCTCCAGCATCACCATTTGAGCCTTACACGAACAAGAGGTGGACGAATAAGAAAGCTTTTATAGTTTTCTTCCACGAAGGTCATCAAACAAATCATTTTCAATTATTCCACTCCGATCCAGGTATTTTACATACACTTTGCAATTTTATTAAAAGTTCTATAATGATATCATAGCTTTGTTTATTTATCTACACCTTTGTGGTTGACCACTCGTAATCATGGTTTTTATAACTTGTGATATTTTTTTGTGTAAAATTGTTTGGTCTGTCTATTTGTTTGCTTTGTTCCAGCCATGGCTGAGATAGTCATCAACGGTCCTGCTTGTTACAACTGTTGGGCTTACTGCTCATGGGTTGTCCTCGCCATGGCTAAGGTTCTGTCGCCAATGGTCGTGTGCGTCACGTTCGATGAGACGAACCATGCATCTGGTTATGCCATGCTGTGGGTCTTATATGCAATCCCCATGGTTGTGAAATGTTGTCGTCGTCTCCAACTTGAATAGGCGGCCACATTCGTCGTGGCTAGTGGCTTGATGCTTCAGTGGTCTTACCGCTTGGTTTTCTTGCCATGGTAATAACCAGATCTTATCGGTGTCGCTGGAGAACATGGGCCTTGTTGTCTTCTCCATTGTGGGCCATCCTCCCCATGGTCGAGGCGCTGTCGAGGGCGACCATGTTCGTCACGCCCAGTGGCTGAGGCCATCCTCGATGACCTCCATGGTTGCAGCTAGTGGGAGGTCGATGGTCGACTTTTCGTGGGTCATGGTTCACCATCATGAATGCTCCATGGTTGTGGTCCTGGGTATGGGTCGCCGTGACCACATTCACCTCAACGATTACCACAGTCGTGGCCGGTGTCTTCCATGGACAACGATCTGCATCCCTCATTGGACGCTGGCTCGCCGTGGTTGTATTCTCGTCGCTCATGGTGTCGCCCTCTTCTCCCCTCATTCTTCTTGTTTCCAATCAACAGCCTATGTGGTATCGTCGACCTTTGTGGCTATAGAATATAGGAGGAAGCTGGTGGCTAGAGTTGTCGGCGATAATGGTGAGGAAAATGGAGTAGCCGTTGGCGAATGGAGAAAATGATGGGGTGATCGGAAGTGGAGGAAGGAGGCGGCAGCGGTGGCGACATAAGGATGCCTAGAAACCTTAAGTGGTGTTTGGGGAAGATGATGGGTCTTGACCAATTATGTGTTGGGTCGACCTACTGGTTCAGATCTAGATTGGTTGGAATTTCTTATAGATGATTATTTATCTCAATATTTCAAAAAAAATATAGAATTAAAATTCTTTATTGATAATTATCTATTATTTTTTTGGAATAGTCGGACAGATTTTCAAATGTTAGAGTTATCTAATTTGTGGGTTTGTGTGGGATCCACCCTCGTATGGAAAATTTACGTATTTTAGCCCAAAACGATATTTTGGACTTTTAGACCTTTTCTTTGGTTTTTGCTTCTGACACAACAAAAATATTTTATCATATAATTGGGCAGATTTAAGAAGGTTAATAAACTCTATATGCCACTATATAGAAAATTAAAATTTTATTTATTGTTTACTTATTAAAATTGCATGGGTAGTTATAGTCGATCCCAAGCTTCAAGAAAGGAAAAAGGGAGCATTAGATAGCTTAAAATTAAACAAAAAATGGGGGAAATCCTTAAATAACATGAATTTTAAACAAATTAAAGGTAACGAACTCCAAATATGAGAAATTAAGATTTGATATAATGTTATTTATTTGTATATAGCAGGTGTATTGCACTGTTGCAATATTGCTCGGTTTGGTTCTTTTCTTTTAAGTCAAATCTGCGGAACTAAATGGGAAAACAAAACACAAGTTGAATGGTTCAAACAGCAGGAATTCACTGAACAAATGGCTTTGAGAATGACTTTGAGTTTAGGTTTTGAGGATAACTTTGACCTTTTTGTTGGTAATCTTTGCAGTAAACAAGGTTTAGACAATACTAACAATTTTCAGAATAGGTCAAATATATATATATATATTTTACATTTTACGCTTCCTAAATACATTTATTTTTTCTTAAATAAAAGAGCAAATTAGGAGTGGTTAATAATAAAAAAATTAGGAGTCGTTAAATAAATACATTTAATTTTTCTTAAATAAACTTGCAAAAAAAACATAATAATAAAAAAATTATATATGCTTAGTTAAATGTATAACTACATTATTACAATTGTTCCCGAGATAGTTACATTTTGAACACATTATTATATAATTGCTTTAGTATTCATAAGTTAATTAATTGGAATTTAATAATATGCATCCCACAAATACAATTAAAAAAAATCCAATCATAAATATTATAATCTCTAGCAGTTTATTTGTTTCTCTAACAATTGATTATTAATAAGTATAAATATAAATATAATATTAAATAATAAATAACACAATAATTGTAGAAAAAAATCACATAAAAAGGTTAAATTTTCTCTTCCTAGTTTTCTTAAGGAGGTGTCAAATTGAAATTTTTATTTTCTAATAGGATTAAACTATAATTAACACAATAATTAAACTATAATTCCATGAGTGGTTATTAACAATATCCCTCAACTCCTTTATAGAAATCTAAATCTTGTTTGTGTTTATAATTTGGGCTGAACAAATCACACCCACATGTCGATTGTTATTTGCACAAATTAAGTACAAACAAATTATAATTTGTTTGAGAGAATAAAGGGAAAAAGAAAACTAAAAAAGAGTAGAATCATTCAACAAAACTCGAGATAATTAGGAGTCCGTGTGTATGTTAATTGCTTAAGAAATTTCATCTGTAAAATTTTGTCAAATTATGTTATGAACTACACGCTTAGGAAAGGCTGTATATACGTTACAAATTAAAGGGGAATCAAGCAGTAAAAATAATTTCACTAATCAATACTCGATATGTTAGCTCTCAAGTGACTTTCAAACAGAAATTCTACGCAAAACTTTCAAAGGGAAATTAAGGCTAAGTTTCTTCATTTGCAGCCCATTCAATCTCTCAACCCCATCAACAATTTGTCTTGCTTGTCAACAGTCAAAAATCTATCTTCCCAAACGAGGAAGAAGAAATTTTGAAGTCATTTCCCCCCGCCCCCTCCTACAATCAGGAATCAGTTGTTTTTGAGTATAAATATATCTCACTTCCCTAAACCCATTCTCCATCCCTCTTCAATCAGCTGTTTTTATTTTGGTATATCCTTGCTTTTAAAATTAATTAAAAATGAGATCTCTCCTCATTTTGTTTGCCATTTTAGCTGTGCTTTTCTTTGTAACCCTAAATCTCAACGAAGGCAGTAGGGTTTTGGACGAGAAGGAAGAAGAAGAAGACAACTGCAAGTGGGCGACGAGGATGATGATGAAGGATCAACTCAAGTTGCAGTCTCTGGCAAAGGGTCAACCTCCACCTTCTGGGCCAAATCCTCCCATTCCTGGGGCAATCACCCAGAAAAGCTTTGCCGGCCGCCGTGCTATGCCGCCGCCTCCAACTCCTGCCAACACGAAATTCGTGGCTCCATCCGGGGTGGCCACAAGTTGATAAATAAGAAACCCAACGCAGGAAGCAGCCATTAACAGCTTCATGATCCACATCTTAAATTATATATACACGACTAAATAAGCATGAAAATTCAAAGGGATAAGGCTGCTGCAAACCTGATAGGATTGTAATATTTAATGTCTCCAGTTGTTCATCGATCTTACTTGTTGTATGGTGCATTAATAATTTATTGTTTCCATTAATTTATTTCGAAACTGAAGATCTAGAGAATAATAAGTACTGCGAGGTGATTCCATATATTCCTGTTATTTTCTTAATTGGCCTTGATAAAAATCCCTACCTAGTTCAAGTTCAGATTTTAATTTATGCATCTTAATTATATAGAGAAGTGGCCTCCTTTAATTACCCAGACATGGATGCTTTCAGCATGGCTATATAGAGAAGTGCCCGTGGAATGATTCAAAGTACACGGTTTTACTTGTCCTTTTGACTCCATGACTGCCCCAACCTTGGTACGATGTATAAGGAATATATTATATATGTAGAAAGTCAAAACAATCAGATAAATTAATAAATTAAGGAATATATATGCCGGTAACAGTGTTTGACTAATCTCTCAAAAATGCCACAAAAAGCACCTTCGATCTAGTCACGAATTACAGTGTCGGTGTAGAAAATGCCACCAACACTTTTTACAGTTGATGTATTCTTAATATTGCCTGAAAATTTCATTATATTTTCTAATGATAAGTTGTTTTTGAAACATTAATGAATTGAGTGTCCAAAAATAAAAGGTAAATTACAGAAATTTTAAGAATACTTTAAATTATAAGAGATATCCGCACAAATAATTCAAATTAATTATAAGAGATTTGAATCCAATTTACTTTTAGAGTAAATAAAAATGAAATATTTACTTTTTTGGGCCATTAAACGGGAAAATGTTTCTTTTTTAGCTCCACCAAAGTAGCATTTGTTAAAATTAACAAAATAAGATTGAAATACTTTTCAGAGGTGAAACAGATTGCGTTAGATGCAATAGCGGCCACAGACGACAAAGAAACCAAGAAGAAGAATAAGAAAGAAAATGAAAGAAAAGAAGATGAACCAGCAAAAAGATGAAAAGGCCCATGAATCAACAATACAAAATATAGAAGGCCCATGTATAGGTACAAAATACATCTCAAATCAATCAGATATACATGAATCAACAATACAATCAATAAAAGCCCCATATTAGAAATTTACATCAATTATAAATAAAAAAAAACTGACGTCAAAATTAAAAAAAAAAGTCTTATAAATATTAAATTTACCCTAAATCTAAATATAAAAGAGCCGCCATTTTGCCACAACTTGGAAGTTGGAACTAAGAAAAAGTAAAGCAAACATTTGTTAGGTTTATTGGCTGAATTGCATGCATGACGGGAACTCTTAGTTGAGTTTTGACTCTGAAAACGTGAGTGATTGAGTATCCGTGGAATTGAATCTACACGTATAGCCGTTCAAACTTCAAAGGCCCTTCCAATATAATATAATTATTTTTCTCTTTTATTTTTTTTGACGTATTGTTAACGTAAATTATACCAAGGCTTCTAATTAAGACAGTGTTTATTATGTCTTAACCAAATAATAATAAAATATGAACCACCTAAAGGACCAAATCCTCCCTTTCGTAGGAGGAGAAGTAGTTCTACAATTGCCCAGAAAGGCTTCGCCGGCCGCCGTGCTATGCCGCCGCCTCAGCCACCTTGTGCTTCCGTTTGCTGTGACAACTAGTAGCTCATAGTCCCACATCATAAGATACACACGACTAAATTAATTAATAAGCCTGAAAGGGACAAAGGAATTGTAAGGCTGGTGCAAGCCAGGTTATTGTAATATTTTCTGATCCATTCTTTTATTACTTGTTTTTGCGTGCATTGCATTGACATTATTTTTGTTAATTGTATGTGTTTTGACACTGATGAAGATCAGAATTAAGTGAAGAATAATAATAATTAAGTACTGCGAGATGATTTCTAATTGGCCTTTTGTTTGTTGCATTCTTTTCTTGGCCTCCTGCTTCTTGCTTTGTATTATTTTTGTAGAATTGATAAGTGTGGTTTGTCTACTTAATTCAACGTCATTATCTCGTTATATATATACATATATATATATATATACTTGAGCGAAAATTGTAGTTAGGTTTAATCTCTCTCTCTCTCTCTCTCTCTCACTGCAAAAGTAGATTATAAATAAAAGGATATTTTTATTATTTCTAAAAACTCAATCCTAGTCAGTGATAGAGTTAAGTTTTAACATACCTCCTTATTTATAGAGGAATATAGAGTAATCTTAATTAATACACGATTAAGATTTTTACAGATAACGCTTATCTTGATTAGTTTTATTCTGGTTGAGACTATATTTGTTATAAATGACATCTATTTTTTATAGATGATGTTTATCTTGTCCTTTTTGGTGATGAAATTTCTTATAAAATGATTATTTATCTTAATATTTTGAAATGCTTTTAGAATTAGAATACTTTATTGATAATTATCTATTATTTTCTTAAAATATTCGAAGAAATTTTTGGATGTCATAATTATCTAATTTGTGCGTTTGTGTGGGACCCACCCATGTGTGAAAAATTTACATCTTTCAGCCAAAACGATATTTTGGACTTTTAGGCCTTTTCTTTAATTTTTGCTTATGACACAATAAAAATATTTTATCATATAATTGGGCGGATTTAAGTCCAATCCGCCCAATTAAAATATTTTCTTTTCTTGGTTTGGTTCTTTTCTTTTTAAGTCCAATCCGCGGAATTAAATGGGAAAACAAAACGCAAGTTGAATCGTTCAAACGGCAGGAATTCACTAAACAAATGGCTTTGAGGATGACTTTGAGTTTGGGTTTTGAGGGTGGCTTTGAGATAAGGGCAAAAGTATTTATTGAAATACTTTTTTTTTATTTTTACAATTTACGCTTCCTAAATACATTTAATTTTTCTTAAATAAACGAGCAAATTGGGAGTGGTTAATAATAAAAAATTAGGAGTAGTTAAATAAATACATTTAATTTTTATTAAATAAACATGCAAAAAACATAATAATAAAAAAATTATATATGCTTAGTTAAATATATAACTACATAAATACAATTGTTCCCCAGATAGTTAGGTTGAGTTCTCTTTATTGTTTTTAAGTCATTTTTAGTTTTCAATTTTCTAAAATAATAAAAACGCATTCTCTTTATTGTTTTTAAAAATGCATTTTTGAAAACAAAAAAAATTGTAAAGAAAACTCAAAACAACAAAAAAAATTATAAAGAAAACTCAAAAATGCATTTTTGAGTGTTTTCATCCAAAATAAACTCTAAAACTCAAAACACATTTATTTATGTATTTATTCATATTTTACTATTGTAATGGGAAAAAATATTACAAAATTCATTAACTTTAAAATGTATATATTTTTTTAATAATATATTAACATTAAATATTTCTAATTAACTGAATAATCAAATTTTTTTGTAAAAAATATTATTAAAAAATTATTTTCAAAATTTCAAAGAGAACGCATTTTTTAATTTTCTATTTTCAGATATAGTTTTTCAAAATGACAAAGAGAACGTATTATCAATTTTCTAAAAACAGACAATCAAAACAAAAAATTGAAAATGAATTCAGAACTCAAAACTGAAAATTGAAAATCAAAAAGAACGCAGTATTACATTTTGAACACATTATATAATTGCTTTAGTATTCATTATTTCATTAATTTGAATTGAATAATATGCATCCAACAAATCCAATCATAAATATTATAATCTCTAGCAGTTTATTTGTTTCTCTAACAACTGATTATTAATAAGTATAAATATAAATTTAATATTAAATAATAAATAACACAATAATTGTAGAAAAAAATCACATAAAAAGGTTAAATTTTCTCTTCCTAGCTTTCTTGAGGTGTCAAATTGAAATTTTTATTTTCTAATATGATTAAACTATAATTAGCACAATAATTAAACTATAATACCAAGAATGGTTATTAACAATATCCCTCAACTCCTTTATAGAAATCTAAATCTTGTTGTTGCCATATTATTTTTTCATTATTTTCTTTTTGCCTGTGATGTGAGTAGTTTGTGTTTATAATTTGGGTTGAATGAGCCACACTCACATGTCAATTGTTATTTGCACAAATTAAGTACAAACTAATTGTAATTTGTTTGAGAGAATGAAAGGAAAAAGTAAATAAAAAAGGAGTAGAATCGTTCAACAAAACTTGAGATAGTTAGGAGTCCGTGTGTATGTTAATTGCTTAAGAAATTTTATCTGTAAAATCTTGTCAAATTATGTTATGAATTACACATTTAGGAAACGCTGTATATATGTTACAAATTAGAGGGGAATCAAGCAACCAAAATAATTTCAATAATCAATACTCCGTATGTTAGCTCTCAAGTGACTTTCAAACAAAAATTCTGCGCAAGGCTTTCAAAGGGAAATTAAGGTTAAGTTTCTTCATTTTCAGCCTCTTGGGAAGAGCCGAAGCTTAACCCTAACTCAACCCTTATAAAGTTAAACAAAAGCGACCAAATCCTTTACACAAAAGAACGGACAGAAACATACACAAGCATAAAACAATAACAACACAAGAGATTTACTGTGGTTTATCCGTTAATGAGAGCTACGTCCACGTTGAGCTCCGACAAAGGGAGATCATTGCACTATAGGAATAAAAATCTTACAGCCACCGATTACAAACCAAAAACAACTCTCTATTCTCACTGTACAAACTAATCCCTCAGAAATTTAACTCTGCCCCATAACCACAATCTAAGGTTAGAGGCTTACACCGATTACAAACCAAAAACAACTCTCTGCTCTCACTGTACAAACTAATCCCTCAGAAATTTAACTCTGCCCCATAACCACAATCTAAGGTTAGAGGCTTACAACATAAAGAATGAAACAAAAATAGAACATCGAAGCAGAGAGAATGAGAACAAGAGAGCAATCAGAACAAACCCTAGATGCAGCGGATAATCGGAGGCTGTCTCTCTTACACATCCCGAGGTGACTGTAGCTGATATAAAGAAGACTCAAGCAGTGGAGATCGAGTCGTATAAAGGAGATAGCAGAGCATCGACGATCGGGAAAGAGAGGCAGGCTAAAGGACAGAGATCAGCACGCCACATGAAACGGTAAGAGGGGTTGTCGTTTTGGCCCTCCACCCAGGGCCCAAAACGCTGTCGTTTTGGGCAACCATAGGGGTTGCCAAAATGACCTTCCTACCCCTGCCAGAAACGGTGCCGTTTTTGAAGCTTCACTTACAACAATCTCCACCTTGAAGCTTCAATCATTAAAGGGACAATCCACTAACAGTGCAGCAAGCTACAACCTATGCCATCATCACTCAGGATGTTTGGTTTTTCAACCAACTGTGACATGCAGCAAGTCCAAACAGTGTTTGAACTTGGCTGTAGTCACAATTTTTGTCCCCATATCAGCTGGGTTGTCTTCTGTTGGGACCTTTTGAATAAGTACATTTTCTTTGGCTACTTGGTCCCTTACAAAATGAAACTTTACATCTACATGTTTGGTTCTCTCATGATATACAGGGCTCTTACATAAATGTATGGCACTTTGACTATCAAAAAATACTACAACCTTACCTTACAACATATGAATCTCTTTTAACAAACCTTGGAGCCAGATGGCTTCTTTGAAGGCATCAACCAAAGGCTGCAACTGAGACTTCCAACTGATGCAGTTCCCTCTTAGGGTAAAGAAGAAAGAAGTTGTAGATTTTTGAGAGTGCCTGTCACCAGCAAAATCAGAGTCCACATATCCAACAAGATTAAAAGCATCACAATTCATTTTATAAATTAACCCAATATCAGCAGAGCCATTAATGTACCGTAACACATACTTTAAAGCTTCCCAATGAGTTTTACCAGGGTTAGACATGAATCTACTAAGTAGAGAAATTGAAAATGCTAAATCAGGCCTAGTACTAATCATTGAGTACATTATGGTTCCAATGACATTGGCATATGGGATTTTTTCCATTTTAAGCATTTCAGAATCAGATATTGGACACTATTTTTTAGACAAAATGAAGTGACCAGCCAAGGGGACATTTACTGGTTTACAACCAGTCATGCCAAACTTTTGAACAGATTTCAACAAATAATCATGTTGGTGAATTTTGAGACATGAATTGTTCCTATCCCTTTCAATAATCATTCCTAAAATTCTTCTAGCAGGTCCTAAGTCTTTCATATCGAAGTTGGTATTTAACAGAGATTTTAACTCACAAACTTTAGACTTAGACTTGCTAATTAATAAAATGTCATCAACATACAGCAACAAGTAAACAGGAGTATCAGATAACATAAAATAGAAGCAGTTATCATATTCACTTATGTTAAAACCAATCCCAGTTGTAAAATTGTCAAATTTTTTATACCATTGACGTGGGAATTGTTTTAGCCCATACAAGGATTTCTTTAACAAACAAACATGATCGGGGTGTTTTTTATTAACATAGCCTACTGGCTGATCCATATAAATTGATTCTTCTAAGTCCCCATGTAAGAAAGCAGTTTTAACATCTAGCTGTTCTAATTCTAAATTATACTGAACAACTATTGCAAGCATCATTCGAATAGTTTTAAATTTAACAACAGGAGAAAATATTTCAGTATAATCAATACCTTCCCTCTGGGTAAAAACTTTAGCTACTAGTCTAGTTTTAAACCTTAAGGGATCAGAAGGTAACATACCTTCTTTAACTTTGAACAACCACTTACATTTTATTAGCTTCTACTTCTGAGGTCTTGGGACCAGTTCCCAAGTGTTGTTTGTCATCAAAGAGTTCATCTCTTCGTCCATAGCTTACTGCCATTTTAAACAGTCATGGGAGCTGACAGCCCCCTCACAGGAAGTAGGCTCACTACTCCTTATCTCCAAACCTGCCACCAAGGCACAGTAAACCAGATCTAAGTAAGAATATCTTGCAGGAGGCCTTATAGTCCTCCTGCTTCTGTCCCTTGCCAATTGGTAATCCCTTAGGTTCTGGTGTGGAGAGTCATATTGCTCTTCCTCACCTTCAGGGGCTACAGATGGCTCCTCATGATCACTCTCATGATCAGAGGGTAGGTCAATTTCAGGGTTTGACACACCTGAGGAGGAAGTAGCCGGCAAATCAGGAACATCTGCCGGTTGCTCCATCTCATTTTGGGTATTACCAATTATAGGAAACTCATCTGGGGTGTTAGGTGTGGGATAGTTTTCCAAATTTTCTGATTTACAAGGGAAGATAGATTTATTGAATATAACATCTCTACTGATTATTATCTTAACTACACCTGAACTCCTATCCCACAATCTATATCCTTTAGTTCCATCTTGGTACCCCACAAAAACACACTTGATGGATCTAGGATCCAATTTTCCTACTGATTGGCAGGCATATGCCTCACAGCCAAAAACCTTGAGATAATTAAAGTTTAATTTCCTACCTGTCTATATTTCTTCAGGACACTTTAGGTTTAACACAGTGGAAAGGCTACAATTTATTAGGTGAGCAGTAGTGGAGAGAGCCTTTCCCCAAAAGGTTTTAGGCAGGCCAACTGTAAATAGAAGGCATTTGACCTTTTCTAGCAAAGTCCTGTTCATTCTCTCAGCCACCCCATTTTGTTGGGGTGTGTTTCTCACGGTTTTATGCCTAACAATGCCATAATAGTCACATAACTCATCAAACTCTCTATTACAGAATTCTAAACCATTATCAGTTCTTAGAGTTTTAACCTTCTTGTCAGATTGGTTTTCTACTAAGGCTTTCCATACTTTAAATTTATCTAAAGTCTTATCCTTAATTCTAAGAGGAAAGACCCAAACCTTCCTTGTAAAGTCATCCACAATGGATAGAAAATACTTGTTCCCACCAAGAGTAGGCTTTTGAGAGGGACCCCACAAATCAGCATGTACATACTCTAAGCATACCTTCGTCAGGTGAGTCCCTTTGTGAAAACTCATCCTGTGTTGCTTGCTTTGGATGCATGATTCACAAAAGTTCAGAGGATCTGTAGGCACTATATCAAGGTAACCTTGGTTTGATAGAGCCTTCAGATCTTTCTGGCTCATGTGACCAAGTCTCAAATGCCAGACATCTGTCTTATCAGCTTTTGCCATGCATGTAGTTGAAACATTAACAGGGAATAATGAATAATCATTTAAAACATATAGACCATGCCTTTTAGTACCAGTGAGAATTAGGTGTTTATTCTTAAAGACATACATATTTTCTTTCTCTGCTTTATAAGAATAACCTAATTCATCTAAGGTTCCAAGAGATGAGGTTTCTTTTTAATTCAAGCACATATCTAACATTTGTAAGAATCTTGATCTGGTTATCATGCACTTTTAAAGATATATCACCCATACCTTGAACACAACAAGTTTGATTGTTGCCCATATAAACAGTTCATGTTTCTTTGTTATTAAAATTTTGAAACCACTCAATGTTTGGATACATGTGGAATGAACAACCAGAGTCCATTATCCATTCATTAGCAACAGTTGAACTAGAAACAGTAAGAACTTCAGCTAGGTTATTGGAGCTGTTTGCAGCTACCGATGCATCCCCCCTTGTTTTTGTTTCTTTAGCAAGTCATAACAATATTTTTTTATGTGACCCTTCTTCCCGCAATGGTAACATTTCCATTTGGGCTTTTGCTTACCCTTTCTACCCTTACCCTTAAAACCTGAACCTATAGTTTGATTACTATTTCCTATGATATTTCTCTTATCAGGTTTGCCTTTAACAAACAAGTTGTTAGCCAGTTTCTTAGATGAATTTAATTCTAATTCTCTTGCCTTAATCCCTGAAACAACAAGGTCTAAACTAGGTACAATACCAGTATATTGTAAGGCATGTTTAACCACATTATATTTATCTGGCAAAGAATTTAAAAGGATCATAGCCTCACTGGTATCACCAAGGGCTTGATCAGTTCCCCTTAACAGTAAGCTAAGTTTGGTAAACTCATCTATGTTTTCATCCATGGATTTAAAAACATTCATCTTAAAGTTAAATAGCATACCCTTTAAATAAACTAAATTCGGAACAGATAAAACAGAGTATAATGAATCAAGTTTATTCCATAGTTCAAGAGAGGTATTCATGCCATCTACTTTATGTATAACACTATCACCAAGATGTAGAAAAATAAGATTGAATGCTTCTTCTCTTTCCTCAGCAACTCTTGTGAGCTGTTCTGCTGTCAATTTCTCTTCGTTGGATTCAAGTGTAATAAGCACTTTATGATGAGAGAGCAGAACTCTCATTTTTTTCTTCCAACTACCGAAATCGTTTTTACCATCGAATGTTCCGATTTCAAATCGGGTTGATGTCATCTTCGCTTTGCACGAAGGTACCCTAGAGACCCTAGACACTGACCAGACTCACTCAGCAAAAAAAGGCCGACGAGAGACTTACAGTAAACCCTAGGAATCAAAAGGAAAAACGACACCATAACAGTAAACGCTAACTCAAACAAGCCTCAATGGAAGGTACTGCGAGTCTAAAAGGCTCTGATACCACTGTTGGAAAGAGCCGAAGCTTAACCCTAACTCAACCCTTATAAAGTCAAACAAAAGCGACCAAATCCTTTACACAAAAGAACGGACAGAAACATACACAAGCATAAAACAATAACAACACAAGAGATTTACTGTGGTTCACCCGTTAAAGAGGGCTACGTCCACGTTGAGCTCCGACAAAGGGAGATCACTATACTATAGGGATAAAAATCTTACAGCCACCGACTACAAACCAAAAACAATTCTCTGTTCTCACTGTACAAACTAATTCCTCAGAAATTTAACTCTGCCCCATAACCACAATCTAAGGTTAGAGGCTTACAACACAGCCCATTCAATCTCTCAACCCCATCAACAATTTTTCTTGCATGTCAACAGTCAAAAATCAAGACTTTCAAAGGGAAGTCATCTAGCCCCCCAATCAGGAATAAGCTGTTTTTGAGTATAAATATATATATCTCACTTCCCTAAACCATTCTCCATCCATCTTCAATCAGCTGTTTTATTTTGGTATATCCTTGCTTTTAAAATTAATTATAAATGAGATCTCTCCACATTTTCTTTGCCATTTTAGCTGTGTTTTTCCTTGTAACCCTAAATCTCAATGAAGGCAGTAGGGTTTTGGGCGAGAAAGAAGAAGAAGAAGAAGAAGAAGAAGAAGAAGAAGAAGAAGAAGAAGACAACTGCAAGTGGGCGATGAGGATGATGATGAAGGATCAACTCAAGTTGCAGTCTCTGGCAAAGGGTCGACCTCCACCTTCTGGGCCAAATTCTCCCATTCCTGGGAAGAGCAGCACTAGCACAATCACCCAGAAAAGCTTTGCCGGCCGCCTCCAACTCCTGCCAACACGAAATTCGGGGCTCCATCCAGGGTGGCCACAAGTTGATAAATAAGAAACCCAACGCAGGAAGCAGCCATTCATGATCCACATATTAAATTATATATACACGGCTAATTAAATAAGCTTGAAAATTCGAAGGGATAAGGCTGCTGCAAACCAGATAGGATTGTAATATTTAATATCTCAATTAACTGTTCATCTTACTTGTTGTATGGTGCATTAATATTTTATTGTTTCTATTAATTTATTTGGAAACTGAAGATCTAGAGAATAATAAGTACTGCAAGGTGATTCCATATATTCCTGTTATTGTCTTAATTGGCCTTGTTAAAAATTCCTAGCTAGTTCAAGTTCAGATCTTAATTATACGGCCTCGTTTTTTAATATTTTAATTACCCAGACATGCATGTTTTCTGCATTGCTATACAGAGAATTGGCCGTGGAATGATTCAAAGTACACGGTTTTACTTGCCATTTTGACTCCATGACTGCCTCAAGCCAGATCTACTTATGATGCATAAAGAATATCGGCCTTGTTATGTTGTTTGCTTAGATAACTCTTATGTTATCTGACGTAACTTACGAAGGATAAGGGTGGATGTGTGGGTCCCAAATAATCACCCTTATCAACATACATTTACTTATTTACAAAATCAATAAAATATAATAACACTTTTGGTAATACAATGAAGTTAACTACAAATTAACCATAATGTATCCTTCAAGTTATAAATTCCAATTAATTATCGTTAAATTTTGTACAACCTTATCGCCCAAAGATATACCATATAAATTACTATGTTGTAGACCAATCTAAAAATATAGCATAACCATGAACTCAAAAATGAACTCCAAGAAACCAAGGCTTCAACTTTATTTGCAAACAGCACTATCAGATGACATGTTGGTAGAAATTATCAACAAAGTATTACTTGATAACGAAAATGCATTTGGAACGATAATCATACACATCCACTTATAAAACATAATAAATCTTTAAATTTTAACCTTTATTAAGAAAAGACATATTAATCGTCACGCCATAATGATACACATCCATTTACTATGAAAAATTAAATAATGCATAATTAAAACAACACATAACTATAACTATAACCATACTATAACTAAAAACTGTACAAAAAAAACACACACACACACACACATAACTATAACTATACTAGATTCATTTTATGTTTAAAGCCTTTTTTCAATTAAAAGTACACTATTTATTTTTACAAACCCAATTCAAATCTTAATAAAATAGAAACCAAACAGATCATCCAATTATGATACTGAAATTTAAAAAAATATATATTATATAAAAAATTATCAAACAATCAAAAAATTTATTTACAAAGCTAACAAAATCTATAATATATTCCAAGCAAAAATTTATTTTAAAAAATTAAAAATTAATAATAATAATATTTATAAAAAATATAACTCAAATATCACTATTATTTATTTACAAGAAAACTCGCGTATCGCGGGAAATACCGCCTAGTATATATATGCGCCGGAAAAGACCCAAGGAAAATAAGGCTGGTGCAATTAAACCAGATTGTAATATTTATTTAGGTTGCGTTCTCTTTACTGTTTTTAAGTCATTTTTAGTTTTCAATTTTTTAAAATAATGAAAGCGCGTTCTCTTTACTATTTTTGAAAATGCATTTTTGAAAACAAAAAAAAATTTACAAAGAAAACTCAAAACAATAAAAAGTTGTTTTGAGTGTTTTCATCCAAAACAAACTCAAAACTCAAAACATATTTATTTATTCATATTTTATTATTATAATTAAAAAAAATATTATAAAATTTATTAACTTTAAAAAATATATATTTTTAATAATATATTAACATTAAATATTTATAATTTACTTAATAATCAAATTTATTGAATAAAATATTATTAAAAAAATATTTTCAAAATTTCAAAGAGAACGCGTTTTCTAATTTTCTGTTTTGAAAAATAGTTTTTCAAAATGATAAAGAGAACACGTTTTCAATTTTCTAAAAACAAACTACCAAAACAGAAAACTAAAAATGAATTCAAAACTCAAAACTGAAAATTAAAAAGTAAAGAGAACGCACCCTTAATTTCTCCATTGGTTTCCCTTGTTGACTGCATTAACATTATATTATTTATTATACGTATTATCATGCCGATCAAAGGTCAGATGATTGAAGATCAATTAAAACAGAAAAAAGGGCCAAGTCATTTCTAGCAATTTGGGCATTTGTTTCTGAGTCACGAACGAGATGTATTAACACTACAAGAAGATGTGGTATTGCCAGCAAAATTTTCCTGACTATTTAAACAATCGTCGGGAAAACACCACAATGTCCGGTGGTTTTGTAAACCGTCGGCTATGACATACACATCTTGGGCGATTTTTATAAATCGCCAGGGATATGATTTATATAACACCCCTAAAATTCCCCCCTGTCCCCGCCCAAATCTTCCCCTCTGCCCCCACCCAAACCTTCCCCTCACCCCCTTCTCTTCCAAAATCCCCCCTGCAAACCCTAACCCTCTCTCGCTCACACCTCGTTGTGTCTCTCTCGCTCGCTCTCGCCGCTGAGTTGTTATCTCCATCGCCCTCGCTCACCCTCGTTTGCTCGCCTCGCCCTCGCTCGCTCACTCTCGATTGCTCTCGCCCTCGCTCGCTCACTCTCAGTCGTTCTCGCCCTCACTGCCTGACTGTAAGTTTAAGCGTGACGTTGATATCGGCGTCACGCTTCTCGACACCTCCGAGAGCTACGACCCTCACACCAACGAGATCCTCCTCAGCAAGGTCAATTACGCTTCGCTTTCTATGGTTTTTTGATTTTTGATTTTTTTTTGGGTTCGGATTCGGTGTAAATCGAGTTGACTGATTGGGGAAATTGGTGGACAAGCGTCGAAGAGAGAGATCAGGAAGAAGGTTTAGTTGGTGACCAAATTCGGCATCAGCTTCGCGCCAAATGGGAAAAGGATCATGAGGGGTGGTCCGACCTACATCCGGGGGACTTGCGAGGCCAGCTTGAAGCAACTCGACACCGATTACATCGATCTCTACTACCAACACCATGTCGACACCAAAGTTCCGATTGAAATCACAGTTTGGCCACCTTTTCCCCCATTTCTTTTACTTTCCCTCTGAAACCAACTACTCATAGAATACGAACTGTGTTTGGGCTAATCTGCAACTCTACTAATCACTTGAAAAAGACTTTAGGGTGTGTTTGGTTGTTCCAAATGCCTTCACGAATTAGCCCATTCTTGACTATCGACACTTGACAAGAAAATGGATTGTGACCACCAGGCCCTCATGAGGTGAGACCGTGGGCGGCTGGGTCTACTCATTTTGCATACATCTTGGATATAGATTTACCCTTTTCACTTAGCAGAAAAAGGGAATAAAGATTGTCACTTTTAGGTCGCAAAAAAACAAACTTACAATCGCTATTAAATGAGATAAGTTTAAGCGGTTTATTTTTTTAATGCTATTATATTTAATGCTATTTGTTTGCTTTTTTTTTTTTTAATTATTGTTGACTTCTTCTATATTCCATGTAGTTAATCCAAGTTTAGTTGGGTTTTGGCTTTGTTTGTTGACCCCATTAAAGGATCTTTATGTCGACGAAATAAAGATCCTTCTTTTACATGAAAATTATATTAGTTGTAATTAGGGCTGCCTCGAGAATCTGAGATTGAGAATTGGTTCAAACAATTGAAGGGATTTGTTAATCATTTCTTCCAAAAGCACTCATATGGTATCTATGTTGGGGAAAAGATGATTTTTAATGCTAAGGACAATCATTTGCAATCCTCAAAAGGGTTCTAGGGTTTGTATTATTGTAAACGGATAGTAAAACTTAAGAGCTTGCTTAGACATGAAAAACATAATTTCAAGACTATTTGTTAACAAAAGCCATTATTTCCAGCAAATGGTCAAACAGTAATTAATGAATAATTATAATTTATTTTCTATTAAAATGGTCAAAACATGGAATTCTTTACTAATTTACCATTTTAAAAAGTGACAATGCCACCACCACTTGCAAAATAAATTATGCTTGGTTGCATTTTGTTTCTCTCGTGATTATATGACTGTTCCTGATTAATGTGTTAAGACTTTAATATATTCTAATCCCATTCTTAGAGCACACTTTAAATCCTTATTCTTATCAAGTTTGACATATAAATTATTCTAATGGAACTGAATAAGAGTTGGATTAACATATCGAACAGACTAGATCCTCGATATGAACAAGGAATTCAGGAGTTCTTTCAGTTTGCCTATAGACTTAAGGCTCCTGGGGCAAGCATATATTGTCCGTGTATTACATGTGTTAACAGATATTTTCATAAACGAGATGTTGTGGAGGAACACCTCATTCTGAATGGGTTTGGCACTAATTACATAATATGGACGATTCATGGAGAGCTATATGTGCCTCGTCATAGTCGAGAAGAATTTCAAGATCAAGAATGTAATATTGGAGATGAAATGGTAAGAATGATAAATGATGCACATGGAGTTCCCAGACATAATGTTGGAAGTAGTGAAGAAGCTAAAGATTCTATGAATTGTTGAAGAAGGCAGAAACAGAGTTATGGCCTGGTTGTAAGAACTTTATAACATTATCGTTTATTGTTCGTTTACAACACTTGAAGGTATTGGGTGGGTTGTCGTATAAAATATTTGATATGTTGCTTGAGTTGTTGAATGAGGCATTTCCAGAAGGAGTGTCATTGCCACGATCGTATCGAGAGGCTAAGAAATTGAGTGAGGATTTAGGTTTTAAGTACTATAAGTACGTTGCATGCCCTAATAATTGTATGCTCTTTTAGAAATATGCATCAAAGTCATTTCTAGCAATTTGGCCATTTGTTTCTGAGTTGCGAACGAGATGTATTATTGGAACAGATGTGTACATCATGATCATGATCATGCAGCCTGTTCTCCTTATTATTTTGATTAAATACATGCAACCATTTTAATAATTAAAAAATATGACGTTTGATCATTAAGGTGCAAAATATCAAGATTCGGTATTTCAACTATTAAAAATTGTTGTTTTAAATCCTTATTATGATTGAAAGTAAACAGAATCTTTATTTATGTCACATTAGATTAGATTTAATACATAAATATGTCATTTGATCCCTCAATAATTAAAACATTTGACATTTGGTCTCTCATATACAAAAAAAACTAAATTTGATAATAATAATAATAATAATAATAATAATAATAATAATAAAAAGAAATCTTTATCATAAGTGACTTGGCAAATTTGAAATTGACAAGATGTCGAAAATTTTATACTTTAGTGAATTGAGTTGTCTTATGTATCCCGGCGAGCGAACCTTGAGGCCTTGCCTTTCTTTTGTTGTGTCGTTTACCGTTCTTGGAATCAGACAGGGGTGGGGGTCAATTTGGCAGGGTTGAACCTTGAGTCACCTCGATCCAAGCCATGCTTCATGTATCAAAACGACACAGTCAGTCAGCCTCCAAGCACCCGAGTCTACCTAGGCAAGCAAACCAAAAGGCCTTGCCTTTCTTTCGTCATGCCATCTATCGTTCTTGGGATCAAATAGAGGCGGGGGTCAGTTCGGCATGGTTAAACCTTAAGTCACCTTGGTCCAAGCTGTACTCCTTATATCAAACCGACGCGTTCAATCCTCCCTCAAATGCCTGGGTCTACCCCGACGGGTGGACCTTGAGGCCTTACCTATCTTTTGCCATGTCGTCTACCATCCTTGGGATCAGATAGGGGAAGAGGGTTAGGTCGGCATAACCAGACCTAGAGTCACCTTGATCCCAATTGTGCTCCGGGTATTAGACCGATGCAGTTAGTCCACCCTAAGTGCCCGGGTTTATTTCAGCTGACGGACCTCGGATCTATCCCGATTTCGTCTAAAATTACGCCTTGTATCAAATAGGCACCAATAGACCTTGAGTAAACTTGATCTCATTCAAGTCATGCCTTCTAACAAGCACCAACAGATCTCGAGTAACCTCAGTCCTATTCTAACTACGCCTTGTATCAAACAAGTACCAACGGACCTCGAGTAACCTTAGTCTCATTCTAACTACGTCTTGTATCAAAAAAGTACCAATAGACCTCGAGTAACCTCGATCTCGTTCAACTCATGCCTTCTAGCAGGCACAAATGGACCTCGAGTAACCTCAGTCCCATTCTAATTATGCCTTGTATCAAACAGGCACAAATGGATCTCGAGTAACTTCAGCCCCATCCTAACTATGTCTTGTATCAAATAGGCACCAACATACCTCAAATAACCTTGGTCTCACTCAAGTCATACCTTCTAGTAGGCACAAACAGACCCCAAGTCGCCTCAGTCTCATCTTAATCACGCCTGGTATATATCAAACAGGCTTCAACAGACCTTAAGCCATCTCAGTCTCGCTCGAACCATGCCTCAAATCTTGAAACTACATGTGTCATATGTCAGAACCTTAAGAGAGTCACCTCATTGTAGGGACCGAGCTGACTTCAAGTAACCTATAGGACCTACACCCACTTAGGCACGACCCCACATCAGCTCGGACTTTGGCCCTAGACGTATTCGAAGCCTTAGCTCAGCCATCCATCTCAGCCTAGTCCTAACACCAGTTTGGCTTCAAACCTCGGATAAGCAGTAAATTCACCTATATCCCCATTTTCTAGCTCGAATGCTCATTTCTCGAACATCTGACTTGGGGGGCTGTGGACAATACAAACCCAAATCAATCTTGGCCCACGACTCAATCTCGGCCACGCCTAGACTCATGGCCCAATCTCAGCTACACCTCGACTCATGGCCCAATCTCGGCCTTATGATAGTCTGTAGAAACTATCATTGCCACTGTCTGCTAGACACTCCCACGCCCGCTCTAGATCCCATCCTCAGTTGTGGTAGATTTCATCCGCATTTAATGAAGGTCTCATCGATACCATACCATCATCAAGGGACCTTGTCAGCGCCAGATAACTAGTCTCATCACCATGCATCACCCGATGTAAACATCTCATGCAAGAAGACCTCTCATCTTTCTATATAAATCAACTCTTACTAAGTTTTGACTGAAAATGTGAGTGACTGAGTCGTGAGTCGTATGTCATATCCGTTCAAACTTCAAAGGCCTTTCCAATATAATTTAATTATTTTTTTCTTTTACTTTTTTTTGACGTATTATTCAGGTAAATTATACCAAGGCTTCTTATGATTTTAGCCACTTGAAATGAAATTCTTTGTGGTTTAGAATGACCCTGAAAAACAAAGTTTATTATGTCTTAACCAAATAATACTAATAATAAAATATGAACTCATCAAACGAACGATTCAAGCGGTCAACAGTCAAAAATAACGCGACCGAAGGACAAGAAAATTTGAATTCATTGCCAGTCATAAAACGTATATATTAATCTCTTTAATAACAGCAAAGAATAAAAAAGGACAATATTTTTTTTTATTTTTACATTTTACGCTTCCTAAATACATTTATTTTTTCTTAAATAAATGTGAAAATTAGGAGTGGTTAAATAAATACATTTAATTTTTCTTAAATGAACTTGCAAAAAACATAATAATAAAAAAATTATATATGCTTAGTTAAATGTATAACTACATTATTACAATTGTTCCCGAGATAGTTACATTTTGAACACATTATATAAATTGCTTTAGTATTCATAAGTTAATTAATTTGAATTTAATAATATGCATCCAACAAATCCAATTCAATAAAAATCCAATCATAAATATTATAATCTCTAGCAGTTTATTTGTTTCTCAAACAATTGATTATTAATAAGTATACAATAAATTTAATATTAAACAAAAAATAACACAATAATTGTAGAAAAAAATCACATGAAAAGGTTAAATTTTCTCTTCCTAGTTTTCTTAAGGAGGTGTCAAATTAAATTTTTTATTTTCTAATAGGATTAAACTATAATTAACACAATAATTAAACTATAATACAATGAATGTTATTAACAATATCCCTCAACGCCTTTATAGAAATCTAAATCTTGTTGTTGCCATATTATTTTTTTATTATTTTACTTTTGACTGTGATGTGAGTAGTTTGTGTTTATAATTTGGGTTGAATGAGCCACACCCACATGTCGATTGTTATTTGCACAAATTAACTACAAACTAATTGTAATTTGTTTGAGAGAATAAAGGGAAAAAGAAAATCAAAAAAGAGTAGAATCATTCAACAAAACTCGAGATAGTTAGGAGTCCGTGTGTATGCTAATTGTTTAAAAAAATTCATTTGTAAAATCTTGTCAAATTGTGTTATGAACTACACGTTTAGAAAATGCTGTATATATGTTACAAATTAAAGGGCAATCAAGCAGTAAAAATAATTTCACTAATCAATACTCGGTATGTTAGCTCTCAACTGACTTTCAAACAGAAATTTTGCACGAGACTTTCAAAGGGAAATCAAGGCTAAGTTTCTTCATTTTCAGCCCATTCAATCTCTCAACCCCATCAACAATTTGTCTTGCATGTCAACAGTCAAAAATCAAGACTTTCAAAGGGAAGTCATCTTAGCCCCCCCCCCCCCCCCCCCCCCAAATCAGGAATCAGCTGTTTTTGAGTATAAATATATCCCACTTCCCTAAACCCATTCTCCATCCGTCATCCCTCTTCAATCAGCTGCTTTTATTTTGGTATATCCTTGCTTTTAAAATTAATTAAAAATGAGATCTCTCCACATTTTCTTTGCCATTTTAGCTGTGCTTTTCCTTGTAACCCTAAATCTCAATGAAGGCAGTAGGGTTTTGGACGAGAAAGAAGAAGAAGAAGACAACTGCAAGTGGGCGACGAGGATGATGATGAAGGATCAACTCAAGTTGCAGTCTCTGGCAAAGGGTCCACCTCCACCTGAAGGGTCAAATTCTCCCGTTCCTGCGGAGAGCAGCACTAGCACAATCACCCAGAAAAGCTTTGCCGGCCGCCGTCATATGCCGCCGCTTCCAACTCCTGCCAACACGAAATTCGTGGCTCCATCCGGGGTGGCCACAAGTTGATAAATAAGAATCCCAACGCAGGAAGCAGCCATTAACAGCTTCATGATCCACATCTTAAATTATATATACACCACTAAATAAGCATGAAAATTCAAAGGGATAAGGCTGCTGCAAGCCATATAGGATTGTAATATTTAATGTCTCCATTAACTGTTCATCTTACTTGTCGTATATATGGTGCATTGATAATTTATTGTTTGTATTAATTTATTTCGAAACTGAAGATCTAGAGAATAATGAGTACTGCAAGGTGATTCCATATATTCCTGTTATTTTCTTAATTGGCCTTCATAAAAATCCCTAGCTAGTTCAAGTTCAGGTCTTAATTTATGCATCTTAATTATACGGCCTCGTTTAATTACCCAAACATGGATGTTTTCAGCATGGCTATATAGAGAAGTGGCCGTGGAATGATTCAAAGTACACAGTTTTACTAAGATTGTCTCGATCAAGATGCAAAATAGTGTCTCTTGGCATTTCCGAGAGGCTTACAAAGAGAAAAATAAGTTTAGTGTGCGAATGAGATCACCTGCAGTTTTGTGTTCGAAGTGAAATTATAATTTCACTAAGATTGTGCAGATATCTTATCTTACACTACAACAAAAACGGGTTTTAACGACGGGAAAATCAGTCGTTAAAAGTTGATTTTCGATCGTTAAAAAGTTGTAACGACGGGAATTTTCCTGTCTTCAGTCGTCGTTATTGCTTCCGAGGTTAAAAATCTTTAACGACGGAAATGATAAACCTGTCGTTAATTGTATTAGCGACCATATAATTCCCGTCGTTAAAAATAACTATTAACTACCAAATTATAACCCAATAACGACAATATTTCCCTTCGTTAATAGTCTAAACAATTAGCAACCGTATGATTCCTGTCGTTAAAAATAATTTTTAGTTATCAAAACACAAACCAATAACGACAATATTTCCTCTCGTTAATAATGTGAACAATTAGCGACGGTATGATTCCTATCGTTAAAAAAATATTTTTTTTTAATTTTTAAATTTTTAATTTTTTTTATTTTTTTTAATAGTATATATGAAAACAATTGCTAGTCATCAATGACAAAAATATCATGTTTTGATATAAACCACCAAACCTATATATTATTATCCATATCAAATTGAAATAAAACTCATAAAATTAAACATGTCATTCAAATAATACAAAGTAATCATTATCCATTACCATTTACACACCAAAAGTAGTATATATATAAGTGTTAATTGCCAACAAATTACACCAAAGAATATGTTCAACTAAAAATAACACTTTGACAATTGTATATACTATTCAAAAATTTACACCAAAAAAGATATTCAATTAAAAGTAACATTTTAACAATCATATATACTATTCAAAAATAT
This sequence comes from Diospyros kaki, assembly GCA_036245055.1. NCBI lineage: Eukaryota > Viridiplantae > Streptophyta > Magnoliopsida > Ericales > Ebenaceae > Diospyros > Diospyros kaki. The sequence continues at coordinate 5,724,823 of BSEG01000002.1, read as the reverse complement.
ACAACAAAACACTATATATAGTCACAAAACTGTTCATGTACTCCAAGATAGCAGTTGTTTCCTTTAAAGTCTTGTTGTCTCATTGACCTACAAAAACAAGAAATAAAGCATTAAATTAGAATCAAATAAGTGTTCATGTTTTTTTTATAAAATATAAAATATTAACCCAAATAACTTAACTCAAATGCTAGCTGTAAGTTAAGTTATAGTATTTTGTGAATGTAAAGTAAGGGGCTTAAAACTGGTTGTAATTGGGAAATTGAGCATGATGTAATATAAATGCTCATAAGCCCAAAAGCTCATAAAATAGAGTTAATGTGTATCAAATCCCACACATTCGTATCAAATCCCACATATTCTTCATTCAATCAATCATCAAAAGCAATCAATCACTGTGTAGTAAATAAGAATTCAACTACTCATGCCAATCACCCATTGTATCTCAATTCATCTCAATAATGCACTACAATCCAAATCACATAGGGACAGGCACCAACAGAATCTAGAATTTAGAAGAGAATTTTCAAAAATTTTCTTGAAAAGTAAAACAAAAGCAGAATTGTTATATGTTATTAGCAAGCACCGCAAGGAGAACCAGAGCCAGTCATGGTGATGATCAGTTGCTCTCGCTCTGCAGCCTAGTGCAAGCAATATGATTGATGATCAGTTGCTCTCGCTCTGCAGCTTAGTGCAAGCAATATAATTATTGTGTTTATAAACACTAGAGGATGAGGGGGTGGATCATATTATAATGAATTCTTAATTGCATTTGGTTCCCTTAATGGCTTACAGATTGCATTAATTTTTTCATTATAAAAAGCTCTCTCCCCCCCTATATATATATAGATATATATCCAGCAATAACCAACAACCCAGCACAACACTCGCCACAACTTTCTCAATTATTGTCGTAACACAAAATAAGCTGGATTGATCATTGATTACAGCTGCTTTGCTTCAGTGTTATGGGGCTTATAAAAGTCAAAAGACCAATATGTTTGGATTGAGAAATTAGAGATTTAGATTACGTTTGCCTTTTCAGGCACTATTTAGATGTTTTCTTATTTTAAGCTATTGATCCATTAATTAATTACCTTAATTATGTTCATTAATGATTGACATCATAGTGTTGGTTATTTATTTAGGGTCTTTTTAACTCTTATCCACCTGTAAGTTGGTGTGTCTTATCTTTGACTAATTTTGGATTTGCTCTTATATAGGGGGAAGATATTGCTCAAGCCTACTTACCATTTTTGGGGATTGTTTTGTACGTTGTGGACGATGTTTTTTAGTTTGCAATTGTCTTCCATTTGTTGTATATATGGAAACATTATGGAATCCTTTGCTCTATGTATTTGTCTATTAATGATGCATAATTTACATCACATCAATATATGTAACTACGACTTATACTTGTCATGAGTTAGTTTGATGAAGTTGATGACTAGTTAAACGGAATGGTTTTGAAGGGAATGGCAATGAAGTGGCTAGCTATTCTATTTCATGGCATATTTGGTTAGAAGGGAATAGATTGAAGAGCTGAATGGTTTCAATTTATAATTTAGAAGGGAATAGATTGAAGAGCTGAACATAAACCAAACCAAACCCATTCATTTCTATAATTTGCTCTGTGATTATGGATCTTTGCAGCTCATTTCTGAAGGACTTGATTTTTTTATGTGATAAGCACTGCAACTAGATATGTGCTGATCGAACCAAAATCAAAGATATAATTAGAAGGGAAAAATGGTGGAGAACTGGTTGATCTTGTCTTTGCAAGAATATATAATTTTTCATCAATACACAGTTAATGCTTAGTATTTTCTTCTTTTAAGTAGTAATGAACTTGTCCATTTATTGCAGAATCGGGATTTACAGGCATCTAATGATACATTCTAGAAATCCCCCGTAGTAGTATTGGAAGCCTTATCCGACAATATGGAACCAATAACTAGTAGGCAAGGAGAGACTAATTAAGGCAAGTCATAACTAGGCCTATACAGAGACTAATAGTGAATTTGATTGTACTGATATGCATAATATAATGTTAATTAACAAAATGTAAAGCCCTAAGAACTAACTATTTCTCCGTTCCTGCATCCCATTTGGACATTGTGAAATGGGTACCGAACCATTCATACATTCCCAACTATGTTGACTAGGCCTATATTGTGTCATACATAGGCACCAACATGTAGACCTTGCCAATGTTCATTTAGGCCCCACATCTAAGCCTTAATAATGACCCCTCAACTTAAGTAACCCTTCTTTCTCCCTTACGGACTGATACCTTTACCCAATTAATTAGAAATGATCTTCTCTTGGCTGTGTTTGGCAACACATACCTCATTCTAATTTGGGTTTAATTAAGCAGGTTATAGTTAACTCCAAAAATGTGACCATATTAGTCACCCACTATATAGAATGATTTAAACTCTCTTCCTTCATATAACAAATATTTTATTAATACGAAATAATTATGTAGTCATAACAAATATTTTATTAATACGAAATAATTATGTAGTCATAGCTAATAACATTAAAGTCAAATCGAGCTTATGAGCATCTAAAATTCCATGATGGTGAGCCATTCCAATATGTCTTATCGTCTTTGAATTCTACAAGTGAAGCCTTCTTCATGAAGATGGCATTTTCCTATTCTCTGTGTGAATAACTATATGTATGTCAAATGTGCAATTCTGTTGTCTTTACACTGCTTTTGGTTTTTCTACTTTATGCATATAGTATGGTTTTCTACTTTATGCATGTATGTCAAATAACTATATATATGTCAAATGTGCATTCTACTTTATGCATATGTTAGAAATTTGTTGCTTCTGGTTTTCTACTTTATGCAATCACCCATTTTTTTCATTCATGGCAATTCTAAATTTTTCTTAGTTTAAAAAGGAAGATAAAGATTTCTACTCCACTAATTTAATTTCAAGCCCGATAAGTCAACAACGGAAGCTATACTTGCAAAAATCTAAAAAAAAGTCAAGGGATAAACAGAATTATATATTACCTCAGTAGATTGAGATGTAGAAGGTTGATCTTGACTCCTAAATTGCATAAATTCTTTAAATGCATCTTCTAGAGCTTTCACCCGGTCTTTAAGCATCTTGTTCTCTTCTTCCAGTTCATTCTTGCTTGAAGATGCAAGTTTTAATTCTTTAGGTCTCACCCCGCCACCATACAAAAGAACATGATTCTTGACTTGGGGGCCAAAACAAGTCTCAATGATTTCAAGATTTGACATTTCAGGATTCGATTGGATGGTTTGAACTAGTTGATCCTACAAAACATGTTCATGGTATAATTTAATACACATTAAATACAATTGGGTGTGAAAAATTGAACAAGAAAATTAAAACAAGTGTCATTAACTATTTAACTTACATATGTTTCTTGTTCTTTCGGCTCCACCAACTTCTCACCTTTCTTCCTAGTTGAAAACCACATTTCTGCTAAATTGGGTTCATGACCATTTTTGCCTCCCTAAATAAAATGAAAAGTTTAGAGTAACCGCTATCTAACAAACTATTGATATGTATAAAGTAAGAAAATTGTTAAAGGTATATGTTATAGTAACCATTTGATATGCAATCTCTCGCATTGGTTTGCTTCCAGTCCTATGGGGCATGCGTGGCTGCTTTCTATTTTTTGAATTTCTTTCACTTTTTTCCTATCCAAATTTAGAGAATTTAATAAAAACATAAAGTATATCAATAAGATAGAAATGCTACTACTTAAAAAACTAGAAGAAAGTTCTCCTATTTATAGAGAGAAAGAGATTAACAAGGTAGTCCCTAAACTCCTTTCTATATAATACAATCCCTTGATATTGTTTCATTTTTGTGATTTTTAAAATTTAAAATAATAAAAACTTTAATAATATTATGATTTTTAAACTTTTTATTTAATTTTCAAATGTAGTGTTTGTTTACATTTTGTGCACATTTAATAAATATTACCAATAGTTAATTATTATACATTTAATATATTTTTTATTTTTTATTTTATGGACATAAAATATATTAATTGATATATTTATAATTTAAATAAATATATTTATTTGATATATTTATAAATTAACATTTTCAATTCATCTTGACTTAATATATTTATTTAAATTAAAAAATTTAAATTTTATAAATTAATTTTTTTATATTCATCTCATGTTTAAATGTATATTTAATTTTTTAAATATATTTATACTTTAATATATTTAATTTTTTTATAAAATTTAAATATTTATATATTTAAATATTCATCTCAAGTTTAAATATTTATAAACTAATTGACTAAAAAATAAAATTCAAAATTCAAATTAGCAACAGACTTCTCATCTGTCACTAAAATAAATTAAAAATATTTTTATAATAATCTTAATATATTTATAAAAGTAAAAAAAAAAAACGAGGGATTGAACATTCCGTCGCTATATCAGCGATGGATTCACAAATCCATACATATTTTCCTATATATGCCATTATTATTATTTTCTAACTAAATACCATAAATGATCACAAGCACGTGTGCTTTTGCTGGCGCTTCGATTATGTATGCCGCTAATAGTGTTTGACTAGTCTCTCAAAAATGCCACCTACACTTTTTACAGTTGATGTATTCTTAATATTGCGTGAAAATTCCATTATATTTTCTAATCATAAGTTATTTTTGAACCATTAATGAAATGAGTGTCCAAAAATAAAAGGTAAATTACAAAAAATTTCAGAATACTTTTAATTATAAGAGATTTCCGCACAAATAATTCAAATTAATTATAAGAGATTTGAATCCAATTTACTTTTAAAGTAAATAAAAATAAAATATTTACTTTTTTAGGCCATTAGACGGAAAATATTTTTTTAACTCCACTATAAGGTAGCGTTTCTAAAAATTAACAAAATAAGAATAAAAATTTTTTTGAAAAAAGTTATCGAATGTTCAAGATAAGATTAAAAAATATTCTAAAATTTCTATCAAACTAATTGCTAATTTTTTTAGAATTTACTGAAAATTGCACTTTTTCTTTTCATATGTTTGTTAAAATATATATAATAAGCACTGAGACAAACACTTTTTACCAAAATATCCCTATTCCCAAAAAACTTTACACAAAAAAATCCATACTTAATACTAATATTTACACAAACAAATCAATCGATAATACCTAATACTAATATTTAATATTTATTTAAATTAATCAAAATTAATAGATATTACTCATTTGTTGTAACAGATGATTAGTTACAACAGTAACTTAGCTTGGCGAAGGTGAAGCATGTGCTGGCAGAGGCGACGACGACAAGTAAAGTACGTAGACTATAGCAGAGGCGACCACCAGAGGCAAAAAAGGTTGCGGTAGATACAACAGTGGCTCCAGACGACAAAGAAATCAAGAAGAAAAACAAGCATTACAAGAAAACAGCAGTTTAGAGACGAATTTTTGAGACGAATTTTTTCGTCTCAAATTAAAGACGTACTTTAAGACAGATTTTGAAACTGAACTCTTTTGAGACGGATTTAGAAACAGAAAAAATCCATCTCTATTTTGAGACGAATTTAAAGACGGAAATAAATCAGTCTCAAATTAAAGACGAATTTTGAGACGGATTTTTTCCGTCTCAAAATTCGTCTCTACTTAGAAATTAAATATAATTATTTAATTTAAACTCTATTAAAAATTTATTTATATATATAAGTAATAAAATAAAAAATATAATGAAAAGTATATTAGAAAATGTAAACTAAATATAAAATTTTAAAAAACACACACTCCATTTTAATTAGTAATATTAATAATATGTACACTACATTTTAATATTATAAAACTCTATAAATAAAATATATACTAAACATACACTACATTTTAAATTTAAACGACGTAAAATGGGAGAATCAAATATTAAAAAATAATTAAATTAAAAGTTAATCAATCTAAGACTTAAGATGATTAAATAATTAAAAAACCTTTAAATCAATTCAAAAAAATGTTAAATAAAATAATTATAGACATGCAATAATAAATATATAAATATTTTTCTTAAAGGAATCAACAAAAAAAAAATAGTGCTACCTATGCGACTCGTGTCGCATTCAATAGATGTTCAACTAACATTTACTCACATTTATTCTTTAATATTAATATTTCATACTAATTAAAAGTAATAGTCCATGTGTCAGTTTATAATCGATTTATCATATTTTTCTCTTATGAGAAATCTAATAACTGTTCATTTATTTAAGGATGATATATAGGTTAAAGATATATTCAATTTAGCTTCTAAAAATTTCGACAATGCCATTCATAATAAGATAGTGAACACATTCACTACAAGAATGTAGACCTGTTCTAATAAACTAATTTGTCACAATAGGTATAAAAATTGTGACAACATACTTATTGTGGCGAAATGACACTACAATAAAACAACAGTTTAGACACAGATTTTTGAGACAAACTTTGAGATGAAATTTTTTGAGATGAATTTTGAAATGGAATTTTTTTAGACAAATTTAGAGATGGAAGAGAGGGGAGAAAATCCTAATCTAAATAATGATAATAATAATAATAATAATATCTATATTAAAACATAGATATATATATATACATATATCTATATATATAAAAAAAAAAGATAAGGCAGGCAGACCGGGTCGAATTCGCCTACTAAAAGGGAAGGTCGACCCGTGTCGATCGGGTCAGATATAAATAGGATGGGGTCGATAGTGGGTGCCGAAAGTTCCCCCCACCAATTTTGCTCTCTCTCTCTCTCTCTCTCAATTTTCTTTCAAGAACACCTTTCTAAATCACCGATTTATGCCATGTATATATTCAGCTGTTTGATCGTCGATTCGAAAACGTTTTCAGTGTGAAAGTGAACTCGATGTACAAGTAGGTAAGTCTTTCAGCTTCATTAGCACATTTTTTTCAGTATATATCCATGATATATATATATACGTATGTGAGATTTAGGTGTTTGGCCGGAAGTTTAAACATAGGTCTACAGAGATCCTACCATTGGATTTTGTTGATTTTTTGGTATGTTGGTCGATGGGGGTAAGGGTGCCAAGTGCTTGCCTCTGATCATCGAAAACAGCCGACTGCGGTGGCCGACGATGACTAACAGTGTTTCCATGAATCACCCATTTCGAATGAACCAAGATGCTTTTGTTAAGAATAAGATTCAGAAGGGTGGGCCCCCACCACGGTTTAGCGGTGATGGAATATGGGGTCGAGTTTGGGCGTTGCTAGAAATAACTGAAACAGGTCCAATTCACACGCAAGGCTACGGGACATACCACAATTGGACAAGGAAAAGTATTTTTTGGGAGTTGCCATATTGAAAAACAAATCTCATTCGTCACAATTTGGATGTAATGTATATTGAGAAGAATGTATTTGATAATATTTTTAACACCGTGATGGATGTGAAAGGAAAGACAAAGGACAATATTAAGGCTAGGATGGACATAAAAGAGTATTGTCGACGTAGGGAACTTGAGTTAGTGGCGCAAGGTAATGGCAAGTACTTAAAGCCAAAGGCTCGGTATGCTTTCAACGTGGAACAAAGGTGAGCAGTGTGCGAATGGGTATGTCAATTAAAACTTCCTGATGGATATGCATCTGATTTGGGTTGTTGTGAAGATATGTGAGAAGCAAAGTTGCATGGCATGAAAAGCCATGATTGTCATGTTTTCATGGAACGCCTCCTCCCAATTGCACTAAGAGCACTCCCAGACCCTATATGGAAGCCTCTAGCAGAGTTGAGTAAATTCTTTAAGGAGTTGTGTTCTTCAAGTCTTAGGTTAGATAAACTAGAAATAATGGAGGAAAATATTAAGGTAATCATTTGCAAGATGGAGCAAATTTTCCCACCTGGGTTCTTTAACTTAATGGAGCACTTGCCTATACATTTAGCTTATGAGGCACGTGTTGGCGGCCCAGTGCACTATCGTTGGATGTATCCATTTGAGAGGTAATTATAATTGAAACATTACACAATATCCTTTGTTATGTAACCTAGAAACTTGAGTTAATATATTTTTGTTACCCAATAGGTTTTTGCACACAATGAAGCTTGGAGTTAAAAATAAGGCACGTGTGGAGGGCTCCATTTGTGAGGCATACATCACAGAGGAAACCTCTACTTTTTGTTCGCATTATTTTGGACTTGATGTACAATCAAGAATCAGACGAGGTCCACGAAATGATTATGGTGTTGACCTATCTCCAGATCATTCAACTTTTTCCATCTTCAATCATTCTAGTCGACCATCAGGTGCATACAAAGATCGATTATTAGATAATCGAGAAATATATCGTGCTACATTGTATGTTCTTCTGAACTATGATGAGGTCCAGCCATACATTAAGTAAGTAAGTAATCACTCATATCCTTGGTATTACCAACTTTAGATTTCTCATTTGCATATATGATTAACATGGCCTATATAAACACAGTTTATTTGTAGATTCTATTAAAGCGGATGCACCACACATGACTAAAATTGATGTAGATAAGAGGATAGAGGTTGATTTTTCGAAATGGTTTAAGGAATACGTAAGTCTATCTTAAATTACTGAACTTATTATCATGACAAATATACGAATTATACCATGTATTTCATATGCACAGATGCATGATCCAACAAATGAGATTAATGATCAACAAATACGTGACATGTCATGAGGGCCCTTAAGAATGGTGCGCACATGGCCTATGTACATCATCAATGGGTATAAGTTTCACACAGATTCATGAAGTCAAGGCAAGTCAACAAGAAACAGCGGAGTTTGCACTAGAGGGCCAGTATATGGGCAACCCAAAAATGACTATTATGGTATACTTTAAGAAGTAATCCAATTGGAATACCCGAGATTACCAATCAAACAAGTGGTGCTATTTAATTGCACATGGTTCGATCAACCCCTAGATATGGGACTCAAATACATGATCAATATGGAATAGTTGAGGTCCAAGCTAACAGAAGGTACAATCAGTATAATCCTTTTATACTTGCCTGTCAAGCGCATCAGGTTTATTATGCTTCGTATCCATCTCGACATTGAAATTTGGTAAACTGGTGGGTGGTTATTCAAGCTAAGGCTATGAGCACAGTTCACGCCCTAACTATCGAGAGACCAAGGGATGCATATCAGGCAGATGAGGAAATGCCAGTGCAACCGGCTGCAATTGGAGATGAACAACTCGACACCCTTAGAGATGACGTTGGTGAATTTGAATGGGTGGATGAGCACTCATTCGATCAGAACCTTGTTGCGGGTGATAAAGAGGTAGACGCTGAAGAACTTGAAGATGACGAAGATGAGGATAAAGATGAGGACGAAGAGGAGTATGAAGATGAGCAGTCAGACGACATGGAATAGCTACATAGGTGATAGTTAACAACTACAATCTTATCCTTACATTTAATCTGGTAGTTCAAAAACACAATTTGAAACACGAGTTCATGAATATAACATAAACCATTGCTCTATATGAGAAATCATATTTCATTTCAGTTAGATATAAAAGTTGTTATCACAATTAGTATGATCTTTTTATAGATTAGAAAGTTTGATGTTGTGAGTTTCATTTTCAAACTATTAATATCTAACTAAGAGATATCAATAATGTTATTTGTGAACTCCTAACAAAATATGAGGCTGATTAGGAATTTAGATTGAAATATATATATATATATGTATATATACACATAATACTTTCTTATAATAATTTGTAGTCATTAGTTTTTCAATGTATATTTTGTAAAATTAAAAATATTTATAATAATTCATAAATCACATAGCCAACTAAACATATGCCAACTAACTATAATGTTATGCTTACATTTAAGTTATTGGTTCAAAAACACAATTTTAAACACAGGTTCATGAATATAACATAAACTGTTTTGTACATGATAAATCATATTTTATTGTGAAAGTATTTAAAAGTTATCATCACATGCCTACTAACTGTTTTCCTTATATGACAGGATATGTCACAAAGAACACCATATGGTCAGGGTATGTGACGTTGTCAGTTTAGAGAGAGTACTGGTGAGGAGCACATTGGTACACTCTACACTCCATCTTTAAATTATTCATCACTTGCATGTTGAACCCCTCACAATTATTTATTTTTGTAGGGGGACATTCATCTCTTTCTAATGTGAGATTTGATTCCCCTAGCCCACATACACCTCATTCCTATACTGATGGGCCTTCTTCCACACCCGCTAAGGTTGGGGGTTCATCAATGCCCTCTGTTACACCTCAAAACCGTATCATGATACGTCCCTTGGGTTCCTCGTAAGCATTCTTAATTTTATTAATCAATTTTTATTTGCACAAAGTTTTAGTTGATGTTTTCACAAACTAATGTGTGTTTCAACAGGTTTGATAACATTTTGTGCAAACGAGATATAACACGAATAATCCAAAGTAAGTTTGAGAAGCCATACACGAGTTGGAAAAAGACAGACCCTGCTGTCAGGGATATGTGGTTTGGCAGGTAATGTGTTACTTTAGTATATCTAAACTGTTTAAAGTTTTAGAAGCCATACTTGTTTTTTTGCTTTTGACCTGTTTTAACCCAATGGATAATTTTTTTATATATTTATGCCCTAGTAGTTTAACATTTAAGCACCAAACATATGTAAAATATGAGCTCTACAAATAGTGTTTTTTATTATCTATTCTCCATTATGCTGCACACAAAGTATTATTGTAAAGAAGCTTCCTAAAATGAAATTGAGATATAATACTATATGGTTAGGGATCTGAGTTTTTAAATATATTTTATCAAGTGAGATGGATCCAGCCATTACATTGAATTGAATTGAATAGAACAACTTAGATTATTTATTATATAATTTTCACTAGTTTGAAATTATGAACAAAATATTACTCTTGTTGTTGTGTTTATGAACATTGGTTCCCATTGGTTTGCTATTGAAGGTGTGCATGCCTTGTCCTATCATGTCTTACGTATTTGTATCTTTGTTTTATTTTGTTTTTGTTGGGAATGAGAGAGTTCGAATCTTTGTCTAGTTTTTGATTGTTTCCTTAATGGTTGGAAGCGTTTTTGTTTTTGTTTCTATTTCTACTTTGTTTTGTTTTTTGTAGTGAAATTACAATTTTTTTTGTTTGATTCTCTCCTTAATGATTTAATTGGTCCTCCATGTCTCTTTAAGGATGGAGATCACTAACCTTGTTGGTCATTTTGGAAGACCTTGAACTTAGGATTAGGCCTTAAGTATGGGATCAAGACCTGGCCTCAGGTTCGATTTTGTGACCACCTTGCCCACCCTCAACCCCAAGAAAATAAGGAAATAGTAACAATACAAAATATGTAACTTAAATGCCAAGTTCACTTTGAAATTGTAGATTACCTTAGAACAGAACGTGTTCATTGCCTAAAGTATTCTAACCGCTTCTCAGCACCACAAAAACATTATAATTTTACCTATATAGCTCGCCCTATGGAGAAGGTGCTGAACTCTAGGATCAATCCTTAGCTCACAGGGTCTTAGATCTGAATCCACTTGGTGCACGTAAGGCTCATTTACTACGAGTGGTTACATGTGAAGACAAATTGCTGGGTTGGATCATTTTGGTAAGCATTATGTTTTCTATTCACAAATATTTCTATGACAATGTTGTTGCAATGGCTTCATTTGGTTAAGGATGTGTCTTTTTTCTTTTAGCCTAATTTATCTTATTCTTGTTTTATTCGTTATTTTTTGTTCCTTCCTTCCATTTTCTTTTTTTCTTTCTTTGCTTTTACCTTACTCTCTTTAGGAGTCATTCATATCTCTTTAAAGATGATATGTCTGATGGACCACCATCTATGGAAAAAAAATTCAGAAAATAGATCGACTGTAAAATTGAACATGTTGCAGTATGTGCAAATTGCAAAAGATATTTCCTAGGTTCTGTGCTATTCTGAAATCTACCAGTTATTGCAAACTCTCACTTACTGGAAGTTTTATATTAAAAATTTTCCTGCAATATACTGCAACATTGATGATGGCCTTCCTTCTATCACTCTTTTAAAAGTTCCCTTTTGTTGAAAGTTTATGCTTGCAAGTATCTATTCTCGGTCTTAAGCGTTTCTCTCATATCCCTCAAAGCCACTCTTACTCATCATGCAATGCAACACATAAGAAATACAATGGCTTCTATAGCATAAACGTGACGACAAAGCCCCCCCCCCATAAACCAAGTATCAAGCCATGTTACGCCCACATAAGAACTCACACAGGCAAAATGCTCTAAATGTTGGGTTTCTTAAATCCAAACGCAGCGGAAAAATTAAAATTTTTGGATCAACCAAACTCTTTAGTTATCTTGAAACCCGAAAAGAACGGATCTAGTTTGCAAATATATAATCTCTTCAAGAATATAAACATATAACGAAAAACCAAACTTTTTGGTTATTCGATGAAGAATGGATAATCTTTGTGCCACGAGGTGTTACCTATTCTCTATAAGTGATCCACACTAAAGAGAAGCTTCAATCGATGTCGATGAACACGCCCCTTCGATCTCCTTGCATCATTTATGCAAGATCTAATCCAACATTTGGAGATATGATTGATTTTTCTCAAAAATCAACTTTCTCTCTCTAGAAAGCCAAAGGGGTTATGAGGTAAAAATGGAGAACTCATCAAACAAACCCTAGTCAAACTAGGTATTTATAGAAAGCCCAAGCATGTTATAAACATGTTGGGCCAAGGCCCAACCCATTTGTGGGTTTTTCACCTTATTTTACTTTTTGCTCATTTTGTTGACATCTCGTGGACTTTTTCGTGAGTGCTAGCTGGCCCCAAAAATTCACAAATTCTTTCGAGCCCCAAAAATCCACGAATTCTTTCGGGCTCCAAAAACATTTTTCGATCCTATTGATATTTCATGAAACTCTTCTTTGTTTGTGTGTGACCTTACAGGTTCACTATGAAAATGAAAAATGGCAATTTATAGAATCCTACTCCTAATAAAACTCTTTGATTATGATCCTTAATTTATTCATCTCACGACAAAAATTATTATCTTGCCCTTAGACCAAGATTGACGTCTAGCAATGTATCATGGCCCCCATATCATAATGAAATACAAATGACACTTCTAATGAACCTTTATGTGACAAGTTTCAGTACTATTCGATCCCTCTATCATAATGCCTGGTATAGTCTAGAAGGATGGTAAAATGTCAAATTTCTAATAACCAACTCTATATGTACGGATGTTAAGTCCATAACTCATATAGTTGAATTAATAACTCTTATTAATTCTCAACTATTCGCGTTGGCCAACGACTCCTCGAGTTGTGACTTCATCATTCACATAAGGCATATACCTTTTAAATCTTACTAAGGTCGATAGATTTCATCTTGCATACTCACATACCTTTGTATGATTTGGATCATACTCAATAAGCACCCTATTAGAGACTCATTTTACTGGACCCTGTACAGTGACATCAAAACATGACACTCCTCATACAAGATAACTGTGGTACCTTAAGAAAAGAGATTACTAGAACCTGTTGCCACATAGAACTCCCAATTGACATTTAGTAAAAATTACCATATGGGTGTTCTCAAGTTAGGTCATTCAGTGAACTCATTCACTAATGAGCACCTACACACTTGCATTAGTGTCACCACACAAGTAGTTAATGAGATCAACTATCCTCCTTACGAGCATGCATAGTATATATTGGTCTTGATGGTACTATAGAGGCCCCACCTTATAATCCTATGACCAGGAATAGTTTAAGAATTGAGCATTGGTCATTCAATCTCATTAGTATGATCTCATCATAACTCGATTGACATTGCTACATTCTTTGGGATTCATCTAAATAGTAAAATACAAAGATGAACATATTGTCACATATTAAAAGATAAATACTGATATTAATCAAAATATGTCCAAGATTAATTAGAAATGTAGCCAACTCACAACTTTTATGATTGACTCCCAAGTTACAACTCTATTACTAAATGCATATGCTAACCTGTCATACCCGAATCAAGACTCAACAGGCCAACCGGGTCATGCTAATGCACATACTTTCCCACACACACAAAACATGTCCCCTCAATGAATGCAACCTAGTCCCCATGTGTCACAACAATACCATGATATGCACAATAATAAAGCTGGATGACCGGTAGTACCAACTTTCCTAACCCGTCTATAGTTTATCATAACAGCTGATAACTAGCGCCTATACATCCACCCATCGATTGCCACGACTCACGGTCACCAGTCAATAGCTTTGTACCCCTCACCCTTAACCACACACAGATAACATTAACTTATATACTTTAGACTTAGCATTTTATAAGTTTTCCCATGACTCTTCACGCACTTCTCCCATAATTCTTAACATAATTTAATAACCTCAAAAAAGTAGGATTGAACCCATACACTGCTTTCTCGCAAGGCGTTACAATATCTTGCATAACTCTGACCCTAGCCAAACCACAAAAAGGCAGGACTGAATCCATACACCGCTTTCTTACAAGACGTTACAATATCTTGCGTAACTCTAACCCTAGCCAAGAAAGCATCATTCTCAAGGAATAATAGGGAAAAATAAACCTTATTTTCATGCTCCAGAGAGAGTTGCAATGAGTCCAAGAAATGAAAAATAACCTTAGGGAACCAACAATTCTTAAACATAAAGAAGAGGGGGTAAAGAACTTGCCTTAAGCTTTACTTGCAACAATTTTCCTTCCTCTTCTCCCTATTTTTTGTTGCTGGTTGCATCTTCTTCTTCCTCAAACTTCCTCTGGTTTTCACTCTAACTTTCAACCACTGCCGAGGCTTCTTCTCCAATTCTCTTCCCTTGGCTGAACCTCCTTCTCCTATTTATACTCACCAATTTCCCACAACTGCACCTTCATAATTAATTTACGTAATCATTAGTTATACTAACCCATTCTCATTTTAAGCCACGTATCTCTAATTTTCCTCATCTCCTAGCACCTCATTAATGCTTTATTTGGCCACAAAGAAAGATGAAACTAGAGAGGCGAGAGGAAGGAATGTAGGAAGATTGGGTGCGTGGCTAATATCCAGAATCTTCTAGGCTATTTGAATGCTAACTTTCTTCTTTAGTGATATCCAAATTTGCCCTTGGGTGTTCAAATGTCTTCCCTTAAGTATCTGAATAAGGCTTCTCATATCCAAATAAGGCCTCCCATTTTCCGTGGATGCATCCAAATAAGGCTTCTCATATTCGGATATGGTTTTTTCTTTTTTGTTTCACATATCCGAATATACATCCTGGCATATTTAGATACCTTTCAAGCTATTCGAACAAGCCTTCCTCTTTCCTTTGAACACATCTGAATATGCTCTAACATATCTAGGTAGCTGCCCTTGCATTCGAATACAATGCCATGTATCCGAATATCTCATCCTCCTTCCTTGCCACACATCCGAATATATAGCTGAGTATATCCAAATACACACTAACATATCCAAATACATCCTAACATATCCGAATACATTCCATGTCAAGCTCTGAATCCCTTAACTCGAACCTCTTTTGATCTCCAAGCCTCTCCGGATTAGCTTATTCGCTTGAAGTTCCTTCAAACCAAATATAGGTATTCTATTTTCCCTGAAGATAACCATTGTAAGCACAACATGTAACCACCTTGCTCTTTGTCCTGAAAATTCAGGTCATTATAGCCTCCCCCTAACAGAATTTCATCCCTGAAATTCGCGTTGGGGTACTCAAGTAACTGGGAGGTATCTATCCCTTAGTGCTTTTAATTCCCTCACAGAACACACACTTAGGCATTAGATAGATTTTCATCTTTCAAAGACAGAAAACTTAGGAAGTCAAGCTCAGTTAGGACAATCGATAGACTAAAGGAAACGAACAATTGTTCCCGACCGGCTGGTTATCCCTTGCCATCGCTCGATAGCCCACTGCACCTTCTTACTATCGTCTTCTCTTCTCAAATCCCCACCTCTTACTAGTTAATTCCCCTTATCTTTCTCACCGTTGATCCTATGACGTTTTACTCACATTTACCCCCTAGCCATATAGGGAAAAGGGTATTTGTCTCAGGCTTGGCTGACACCTATACCCTAGTCTCTAGTTGCCATTCCTACGGGTGCGAGGTCTTCCTTCTCACTTAAACTCAACTCTAAGACTACTAATTGGTATCCTAAAACTCCCTTAAATTCAAATCCATTGTGTTATCGCTACCCTCGCATTCTATCATGCATCACTTTGAAAATTAATCTAGTAAGCATCCATCAATCATACCTAAACTCTCGTCTTATTTCCCACACATAATTTACATACATTTACTTCCCATTGATCCCACGTATCACACATACCCCTTTTTTCTTTGTTACATAGAACATAGTCACTATTTTACAACATTTATCTATCACCACAACATAGTCTTACTACGCAATGCTTCTCTCATCCCTTTCGGCTCGGGATGTGGCCTCACTCTCAAGGTATGTAAGATCCTCATTGTCTCTGATACTGGAGTGAATTGATTCGTCACCTAGATTCTCGAATTCCCAAGCCACCAACACAGATGGTAGTTCGTTAGAGAAACGCCTGATTCATGTCGGGTCATTCTGGAACCCCCAACTATGCTCCCAGAATTTATTTTGTTGCTCCAAGGCTCAGATGAATTTACTATAATGAAACATAAAGTTCACATCCTTTAAAAGCATCTCCGCCAAAAGTTTTCAAAAATCATTCATAAACTTTGTAGCAAACAAGACATGTTTCTTTGAAAGGCCCCAAAATTACTCACACAAAGTAGACCTAAATACCTGGTTGACTTGACATAAATAACTAATCATTGTTTCATCTTGATGTTAAGCACCTCCCATGTTAGTGAGCAATTCATACTCCCAGCGATGCCATAATAAATCCAAGGCTCCCAAGCTAGTGTCTACGATCCGGTGGTTTGGCTCTCTAGGCTCCATATTGACCCTGTAATTTGCACACTAAGCTAGCAACGAAGTGAGTTGTACCATTCCTCAGTTATTTGATCAGTTAGGCGAGAATTTCGAGGACAAAATTCTTCTCAGTCTCCCATTTATGTCTAATGTTTTGGAGCTCTCTTGTATTCTCTAAAATATTCTAGCACATAGTTGGAAGATAGATTAAATATAGTAGTTGAGAAGATAGTAGATGGTAGGTGAATTAATAAGTAGTCAGCAGGATTCACTTATGTATTAAGCTCTATATAATGAAACAAGATATTCATTTATAATCATTCAAAAAAGTTGAATCAAATCATGCTCTCTCCCTCTACTTTCTCTTCGTAGCTTTCCTTCGAGTGTTTAAGCTTTCCATACTTGTCTTTTAACATGGTTGTGTA
Organism: Diospyros kaki; assembly: GCA_036245055.1. Classification (NCBI taxonomy): domain Eukaryota; kingdom Viridiplantae; phylum Streptophyta; class Magnoliopsida; order Ericales; family Ebenaceae; genus Diospyros; species Diospyros kaki. Next base: position 5,707,432 of record BSEG01000002.1, on the reverse strand, counting down.
AGGGTCAGGCTAACCTAGTTCATCAGGAGAGGTTGAATAAGTAAGGTATCAATCACAGGTAGTTGTTTATGTTTGGACCCGTGATAGTTGACTCAACCACCACCTCCCATCCACTTGGCTTGGCCACTACCTTGCCATGATGTCCCTGCAAGATATGATCGTTGCTACCTCAACAAGCCAGTCTTCCATCCAACTTCGATGTGTACCTTACACTAAGGTGGCTCTAGCTTCTTTCTTTGAATCCACCCCATGCTATAGTGGTAATGGCAGCATCACTTTCACATTCACCTTGACATGCTCAATCTTATTGCTCCTTTTCTTTAGCACCAACAACTTAGTGTTAGTAGCATCACTATATAAGGGGCATACTTGCTCCCTCACCAAGCTTGTAGCTCCAAGCTTGGCCATCTTCATGCTCCATCTTTGAGTTTGCACCATTGCGTTAAGAAATCAAGCAAGACACCTCTACCCTCATCAAAAGTCTCCACAGTTTGACCCTTCAGCCTTCACACTATGCATCGACACAAAAAACTCACTTATCCTGGTCACGAGTTCCACGAATGGGCACACTTACTCCACCATTGCCTTGATGTCCACAAGCTCATTGCCCTCAGTCCTTAGAACACTTTTGCTCCTCCTCTTAAGTCTTTAACCTTCAATAGTCCATCCATGTCCTTTATAACAAAAGCACTTAGGACACTCCCTCACCAAGTGCTCGCCCAAGCACACAAAGCATTGCAACTTACAATTGAATATCATGGGTCGGCTAGCAACACGCTCCATAGACTAAGCAAATCTACCTTGCACCTCTTCGGATAGGCACTAATATCATAATTGTCATGGGCCTAGACTTAAATTGTAGCTACTCAAGGCTAGCACCTAAGCTTATTTCCCCCCACACCCACACAAGCTAAGTTAAGCCTAACCCTCAAACAAACATATTAGAATACCAATATGAAATGCTCAAACACTCAAAAGGAAATCTAGAGAGAGAAACTCTTACTTGATTAAACTTTTCTAAATGATTATAAATGAACATCTTTGCTCCTTATATAAAGCCCAATACACAAATGCATCCTCCCAGGTACCTCATTAACTCACCTACCATATATCATCTTTTCAACTATATTTAATCTCCATCTTCCAGCTATGTGCTAAAACATTCTAAAAAATATAACAAAACTCCAAAACATGGGACATAATATGAAAGATTAAGATAGAAATATAAAGTGTTACGAAAATTACTTAGAATGATCTAAAATACCCAAAATCCCTTGAAATATCGAAGAAAACCCTAGAGTACCCTTGAAAGAACTAGACACGTTTAGAATCTTTCAAAATAACCTCTTAGTTGAACTACTTCATTGGATCATGACACACCAAAATAGGCTAGGCATGACACATGGTAGGCAAAATAAATGGAGTAGTAGTATTAACTAGTATCGATGAGTTCATAAACTAGGAATTCTATTTCTTTCTCTTAAAAAACCCTCTTTAAGACCTTTGTTGACTTATTCACCAAGACTCATAAGTACATGAATGTAGAATAACATTTCACTACTATGGATGAAAGAAGCCTCCAAGAAGAGAGAAATCGAGGTGGATCCACATTTGGACCTACAGGGAGAGAAACCCCACAAAAGTAAGAAAGGGAAGCGAATGCGAGATCAAGCCCCCTCTAAAGAACTCCATCTAATAGGATATAGCCCACTTAACTAGTTGCAATGTCAAATCTTAGTAGAGATTGGCCATAGCAATCACCTAAGGCGACCACGCCCATTGAAAACCACCACAAACAAGTTAGACGAGCATTCCACAAGCAGAATCACCATGGCACTAAGAAGTATCAAGACATCAAGAGGGATATCACCACCTGATTCACTACAACTACCACAAAAGATGTGTTGGATCAATGCCATGACAAGAAAAGGCTTAAAGAAGAGCTAGGAAAGGAAGATGATGGCATCAACAACAAGGGCTAACAATTGCAGGTGTCATACACTCATACTTGGTGAACCTATAGAAACGAAAAGCTCCAATAGAGGGCAAAGAACCTACATACGCAAGCAAAAAGTATATTAGGCTACCAAGAGACAACAACAATATCAGAAAAAACTCATAACATTCTTAGAATAGGATCTTAAAGAAATCTAAATCCTACACGAGGTGCAGTGGTGACAAAGCTATCATTACTAACTTCTAGATGCACAAGATGTTAGTTGATACAAGAACCTTTGTCAATGTTATGTTCTTACTAGTATTTGAATAGATAAGCCTAAGTGGGGACGTATTGAAACCAAGTGAACCCCTTGGTTGAATTCAATGAGCAAATAGTTTTCCCTAGAAGGGTCACCTCACTACCCCTCACCTTGGGTAATAAGCCCAACCAAAAAACAATTATAGGGAACCTAGTAATAATAAAAGTGCATATCCCACACAATATCATCCTTGGAAGGCCAACATTAAATACCATGTGAGTTATGTTGTCAACCATCCATTTGAAGCTAAAACTTTCAACTCTTAACGTCATTGAAGAGATGGAAAAGGATCAACGTGCCTAAAGATAATACTACTTAGTAGGCCTCAAGTAAAAGGATACTCAACCATCTTCAATCATGGAGATTTTAGGTGAATATCACCAAGCCTCTCTTGTTCTAGTGGAGGATTTCATCCCTATCCAACTCACTATCAAAGGACAACCTCCTAAAAAGGCCATCAAAATAAGTGCCACCCTATAAGTACACATTCGTCACGAACATATCAATCTCCTCTAACCCATGTAGACATATTCACATAGACACCTTTAAACACGCTAAGAATTGACCCCAAGGTCATGATCTACTAGCTATTTACCCATGGGTTAAGCTTATAGCATAAAAGCGGTGGACATTCTCAGCAGAGAAATATATGGGATCCTACAAGAGCACCTTTGCGTCAAGGAAAGATCCAAAGCACAAAAGGCCCTATTTAGAACACCTTCACTTTGAGCAAAGATCAAAAACACAAAAGACCCATGAGCGTCTTCAATATGAATGAAGCTGTGAAGCACAAGAGGCCCCGCAAAAGACCTCAACAACAAAAAGTATCATAGCTCTTCACTCCTTCCTCTATTTGGATGTGTCATATAATGCCTATTACTGTTTGCTATGACTACACCCACATGATAAGATGAAACTCTACCGTGATGGGTCATATATGAATTATTCTACTCTCTATAGATAATTGAGATTTATGTGACATGAAAAGTGGGTTACTCTCGATATGGCTAATATGGTTACCCTCCGCATGATGTCAAATAATTGGTCCCAAAAGGCCTCCCCCTATAAAAAGGGCACACCCCAAGCATGAAGAGCATTTCATCTATCATGTCTACATCTCTCAGTCCACATTCCCCAGATTCTTCATCTACATGCATGCATACAAGAGGAGCATCTAAACCCCCCATTCAGTTATATTTTATTTCTCTTTACAATAACTGTATATTTTATGCACACTGTTCATCCTTCTTCACAATGCTAACTTTAGCGTCGAAAGGCCTTTCCAGGGTCAATCATGAACAGTCCTCCATTTGTCTTCCAGGTATTTCGATGGTGGTTGTGACTCCTTGGCGAATTGAAGACACATCACATCATCAAATCTATTTAATGTTTTAATATTTTTATTTTTGTAATTATCATGTATTTATTTAATAAAATTATATTCCAGTCAACTAGTCCGACGCTAGTCTAATATTGACCCTTGATCCTCCCCCCTATATAATTCAATAATGCCTGGTCTGATTTTCTAAACAGTGAGATAAATACAAGTTCTACTTTGAACACGAGCAAGGATGAAAAAAGCACTAAAGGATTCTGGCACTTTCATTTGCAAAATCAGAGTTGAATTTACATCTGGGAGAGAGAACATTTGGTAGCATACAATCCAAAATTCTCAAGGACAACACATACTTAAAGTGACCCAAACATGTATGGTTAACAAAAACAGAGCTAAAGTTTCTTTTTTTTTTTTTTTTTTTGGTCATGTATCCTGTTCACTGATTTATGCAACCACAAAATAAACAATAATGAACTTCGAAAGAAGTACATGCCTAACAAGACTGACTGGATCACACTTTATGGGAAATCTTTATGTAACTTAGCAGCCTCTTTAAGGCCTTACCACTGTCAATGGCCTCCCTCGCTCTGTCCAGGGCCAAGGATATATCTAGTGCCCCATCACATCCCAGCAAGTGATCTACCATTCCAGCGTTCAAAACAATTCTATCATATGCTGGACCTTTCTCACCACTGAGTGCTGCTAAACCCAATTCTATATTCCTCGAAACCTGAAATTGCAAAACAACCATCAGCTGTTAATTTATCATTAACATTAAGGTCCGATACAAGAGCGAGAAAATTTTCAGAAAGAAAAAGCCAGTTCTAAAGAATGAGCAGCCTGTCTATTTTGTCACTTTAATGGGTATACTTGAAAAGCCCATTTTGCCACAACATTTCACAGAAGCCCGTGTTCTAGACCTTCTACATTTGCATCAGATAAAAAACAGGTTGAGGAATCCTTTGTGCAGTTAGCAACAGAACTAGGGGAAGTAGGCTGTGGTGGTTGACATGAGGGAAGATTTCAGGTGGATAAGCTAAGAAAATAAGTGGAGTAGCAGTAAAATGGGAATCTAGAAGCCTTACAGATCTATCAGTTCTTGGAGTATCAGAGGGTTCAAACCCGTAGTCCTTGGCGTTTACCTCAAGACTGAAGCTCTCACGCGACACACCTGTGATATCAAACACCTCAGGTTTTATATTTTTATGCCATAATGTAAGGGTCACAATTGTTCAGTAGAATGCCTTCCTGGAAAACACCAGTAACATTTAAAATTTTGGACATCTATAAACACTTAAACAGGTATAAAAAGATGAGATAGATACACACCGTCCATTTCATAAGCAGGTGCCACATTCGATGAACGGAACCCTGAACAGTAATTCACAGGGATTCCTTTTGATGAACTTGATGATCGCAATCTTGTTGTCATTGAAAGCGCCCCTTCCTCACCCTACACCACAATATATCTTCAGGAAAAGAGAACATACTGCACCGATTCCATAATAGACTCTACTCTCTGGTCAACCATATTTTTATTTTATTTTACAGTTAGAGAAAAGCATCAACTAAGAGAGTTCTGAAAGGGTTTGAGTACCTTCACCACCAAGCCAGAATGGACACCTCTTCTTCTCATGAGCATTAGAAGTGGTTCTTCATAACCTTCATGATAAAATCCAGCAACAATAGCTTCCCTTCCCCGTGCCTATTATGAAAAGAAGAAGAACAAGAACATGTATCTCGCTGGCATGTTTTTTGAAGAATAGATGTACAACACAAATGTTCTTCACCTTCTACTGTAACTGGAATCTATAAGAGGAAGAAAGGATCGCCTAGAAAACACATTTGTTGTGAGTAATCAAATTTAAACCAAAGCTGTTTACCCTCACAAATTGCTGAACCTTCTCAGTTGTTGCTAGAGGTGGTCTTTTCTTTATATGTTCCCTCAACTCAGTCAATGAATACCTGATAAACCATACAAGTTACATTACCAGCTTATTTTCATTATGAGCAATCACATTTTGCAGTTACATCAGTCATATATCACAGCTAGAAGCCATTATCCACTTTCGTTGTCAATATATTTTATGTAATCATTAATTTTTCCATGTGCTTTTTAGGGTAGGGTGAGGGGGAGAAGAAAGCAAATTTTCCTACTTCCAAATAAAATTGTCATGAAGGGCAACAGTGTTACAAGAAAATATCACCATAAAGGGCTAGAATAACGCATCTGTCTGTCTTTTCACATGATACAGAGTGAAAGCAGCCCAAAATAATATTTTTCTCAAGCATAAGTGAAGATGAATACCTATGTGCATCTTTATACACAAAAGTATTGAATGGAATATATACTGAGAGCTCTAGACAACCAGGGAACTTCACTAATAGAAGCGGAGAAAGAGAACTGTTGCACCAAACAGGTGCTCAAAGGCATCCACTAACTAAAATTGTTCTACTCTCTGCGTTATAAGATCAAGAAATGTTTCTCTGCCTTATAAATATTAAAGTTCAGACTTGCTTGACTGCTTCTTACTTCACATATGAAAAAGATCAATGTTTGGAACATCTTAAAACAATGTTTAAATATATCAGATGGGGGACTCCACTTTCTAAAAGTTAGAAGTCAAATCAGCTCAAGAAACTGAGTAATATTAAACACATGCTAGCTTCAAGAGATGCTTGGTCAAAATGGAATTTTAATGTTTTTTCAAGCACAAGCTAAGCTACCTCCAGTAGAGAGTAAGGTAGTGAGCCTCTTCAAGCATTAGAAGCCTTAACCTACCCCAAGTCTTTAACTGAATATTAGCCTGCTGAACCATGCATATCCCACTGAGGGATGGGGTATTATTGTATAATCAGTAATTAAAGGTGAAAAATTGTCCCCTGAAATAAGAAATGCTGAATATATTTATCATGAAATGAGATTTTTTTATTTTCTCCCCTGTGCCATTGACCCTTGCAAGCAGGGAGCCTAGTGCAATAACAACACCCTTTTAATGAATTTTATAGAGCATGGGATAACCATAATGACTACAAACAAATTGCAAGAAGTCATGCCTATATATTCACGCAAAGGGAAAAAAGTTCAAGGGAAATTAATCGGGTTAGATTTGCATACAAAGATGGGAGAGCTTCACGTTGACTTATGTAAGCAAATCCGACTTCCTCATCCTGGAGCAAATAGTCCAGAAAACTTAATTATTACAAAGAAGATACTTTTAGAGAAAGCATAATCACAATGATGGCAAGGAAGGTATCAAGTGGAAAATCAGTAAGCAAGGAAGGTATCAAGTGGAAAATCAGTAAGACCTCGATAAGTTTTTTTGCCTGTGATGGAGACAACTGTGTGTTTGCTCCAATAAACTTCAGCATCTGTCCTTCATTGACACCCCCCTGAAGAAAGAAGACTGTTAAAGTTAGTGCAAAACACAAAATTTGGCTGTCCTTTTCTTTCTTTCATATATATTACTTCAATTATCATTGTTGCTGCTGCTACTATTTATTAATTCCTTCCAATGTTTTCATGCAACATTAACGAGAAGAAACTAATATTAACCAAATTAACGATGCATTTAGCTTATATGCATCAACCTGGTATAGACAAACACTCCAAGTGTAAACAGCTATATAAATGATGCTTTCACAGCATCAGATTGTCATGTACCTACTGTTTGTTCTGTCTGCACCTAAATAGCAGTAGTAGTAGCAATATACAGTTGTACTAAGAGCTAGCTAGCAGTTGTACTTAGAAGATAGCTGATCAGAGTTGTACTTTGAATTTGAACTGGCATTCTTTTTGGTGCCAACCTAATTGCTGCTTGGATTAGTATATAAGGCTAATCCAGCCTGATAGAAAGGTATCGAAGAAGTATTATTTAGTCAATCTGACGTCTATCTCTCTCAATTTCTCTCTCTTTCTCTTGGTTCTCACTTATTTCTCTCTGTTCTATCTGAACTTCTCCCTCTGTTCTCTAATTTCTCCCTCCCTTGCTGTTCTCTCTCCCTCGACATCTTCCAATTTCTCACTTAAAACCCTAGGTTAAACCTAGGTACACGTCACAGACACCACCATACAACAACAACACACCAATTACAAGGCTTAATCCCACTACATGGGGACATCGGATGCCACTGTCGGTGCAAAACGTTCTTTAATGCTTAAATGCAAATAACAGCAGCATAAGCATGCTGGCACATGGTTAGAAATTACAATTAAGAAGAATAAAATACAATATACACAGAGGTCAAAATGGCAAGGTAAGCTAACTGACCTTTGGTGGCATCCATTCTACCCCATGAAGCAAGCAGGATTCACTGTAACATGACCTAACGGCTGCAACAAAAAGTGTACTCCTGAAGTAACGAGTGTTCCCGTCATAAGGCTCACCATAATGAGTCAATGATCCAACATCGGCAATTGGAGCACCTGATAATTGATAGATAAGAACACTCGGATAAAATAACAGGAATTGTTTACAATGTTCAGTTAATTGAATACCCATATGAAATGAACTTATTAATGGCTTTGGAACACTACCAAGTTCATCGTCAAATGCTAGGCAGTAAGCTTTCAATTCACGATCTGTTTCTCTGTTCATACGTTGGCCTATTAAAAAAGCCGCTAGCAGTGACTCACTTGCTGATGTTTCATTTCCAAATTTCAGTGGAAGAACATCTTTTAAAACACCTTGAACCTCTTCATATCCTAGATGACCTCCAGCCAAGACTTCCCTAAGGGCTCCCACCAATCTCATTTCAGTTGTATTGCTCCCAACATACTGGGGCCCAATTGAACTCCCATTTCCCATTATAGAGCCTTCAGGATCAGCTATGAAAAGTACATCTGGGGGAAGTGCTCGAACTAAATGCGGCCAATATGTGCTCATTGCACCCATTTCCCCATCATTCCATTGGGTTGCTTCAGGAAAGGCATTTGCGCGGATGGTCATTGCAGCGAAAAAAGCCCCAAGCTGTGCTTTTGAAACTTCTTCTTCATCTTTAAGTTCTCCATTAGCTAAGTACATACAGTTAGGAAAACATCAGCCTCCAGAAGTTACCAAATATTGAAAAAAAAAAAATGTTATAATTTTTGGTAAGGTCTAAATAAATCATCAAAAAAGCGGGAAAAAAAAAAAGAAAAAGAAGAGGAGTTGGAGCGGGTTCACATTGCTGTCAGATAAGCTAACATAACTGATTTAGCTACATCTGTACCTGAAATTCCCTTTTTGCTCCTTTTTCCCCCTTCCCGAAAGAGATTAGCAAAGAGAAGATCAAAATGCTGCAAAACCCAGTTCATGATCAACATGGGCCAGAAAATGCTTATTGGCTGATGTGGAAATCGCTATAGGCTTTGTATATTCCTCACTTTTACCCTTTTTCTCGTCATTTAAATGGTCAACTCAGATGAACCGTCCAGCATCAGTACTATTATAGCAAGGACATAAGTTGATGTTACCCATTTTTTGAAGCAGAACTTTTTGAACAATTATACCCTTGAATAATTTATATATTTAACACTTCAACATTTTTAACTTGAGCATTATTTCTCTAGTTATACGATAAATGTGTATTAATAGTAATACACATTGATTGTACAAATTTCACAATTCTTTTTAACTGCGTCACTTTCAAAAGCTCTAAATACATCAAGGAATAAGAACAGCGAAGCGCATCTTCCGCCCATCACCCCTAGTAATAATGAAACGGAAGAACTTCCCATAGTTTGTTTCCGGATAATGCAGAAAACGGAAACGAAACAGAAACTTGAATTTTTGAAATATGTGGATGATATAAATGTGACTTTCACATTCCATTCACAGTAAAATCTCCAATCAGTGACAGGGACTGAAGTGCCGGAACCATTAATTGGGAAATAAATTCAACAATAGAAGTTAAAAGGCATTCAATTGACAAACCTGATTTCAAAATGGTATCCAAAACCTTGAAAGCCTGCGCTTCAGTGAGTGGCCTGGTCTGTGTGGGCCCAGTACAAATCTTGGCCTGAGCTTCCAACACCGTCTGATTGGGCTTCCGGTACTTGGAACTCCGATACGAAGATGAAACCGCTGGATTTCGGATTTCGGGCTCGGGAAGCCCTAGCTGATCCAGATCAATCGCGGCGGTATCAATCACGGCTTTTGCAGTCAACCGAGCTTTTCGTCGAATCAAACGGTGGAGACGCTTTGCGGAGAAGTGAACAGAGGTCTGGGTAGATGGCGGCCAGAAACCGCGACGATTGACGGCGGAGATCGAGGCGGCGGAGGCGATCGTCGGGTCGGGATTGAGCAGAGCTTTCATGGCAGTGGCTTGCTGTTGCGTCTGCCTCGGCAAGCTTCCAGAACAAATATGAATCCACGAGTCCTGACTCCTGAAGTCGCGAAGGCCTAACTCGGCTATGTGTGTTACTGAATTTTCAGAAATATACAAAGGATGAGGATCTGACCAGTCGCTAGCGAGTGCGATTTTGTTCACCCCTTTAACGGGGTGAACTTCACCCTCACAATTTTTGTGAGGGTGAATAAAGTAATAGAACAACAATCAATATTGATTATCATTCCGTTGCTTTTTTCACCCTCACAATTTTTGTGAGGGTGAAGTTCACCCCGATAAAGAGGGTGAACAGAATTGCACTCGTCGCTAGCGTCTAGTGGCTACATGAAGAATGACATTTATTAATTTTTTGGGGGTACTTGATAAAATATTTAATTTGCTTTTATTTTAGTTTTTGGGGGGACATTTGGTAAATATTTAATTTATTTCTATTTTAATCTTAATGATCATTGACCGTTACAACTTGGAAATTAACTAATGGCAGATTATACATTTTCCTCTATTCCCTCTTTCATCGAAAACAAAAATAAAAAAAAAATAATAAGGTTGTGTTCTCTTTGTGTTTTAGTTTTGTGTTTTGAGTTTTGAATTTATTTTGAATTTTGTGTTTTGAGTATCTGTTTTGAGATTTTTAAAAACACGTTCTTTTTATCAGTCTGAAAAATTGTTTCTTAAAATGAAAAACTAAAAAATGCGTTTACTTTGTAATTTTGAAAAATTATTTTATGTTTTTTTTCTTTTCTTTTTTATTTTTTTCCTTTTCTTTCTTTTCCTTTTTCCATTCTCCAACACTGCATCTTCTCCGACCGATGGTTTTGTCGCCGGCGACCACCGATCAAAGCATACCATTAGAAATTCCAAGCCAAGGGGGTTAACATACCTAAAAACTAGCAAGATCCAACAGACAAATCTCTGTAGATCTAAGATCGATGGCGGCGACTTTCAATAGAACCAGCAAGATCGACAGTGGCGGCTTTCAGCGGTGACGAGCGAGGTTGATGGTGGCTTTAGCGATGGAGGGTGAGGTCGATGGGCAATGCTTGCGAGAGAGAGAGCAGAGAGAAGAGTGGCGGTGACATCGATGACGAGGTGGTCGACGGCCGATGCTTGCGAGAGGGAAAGCAAAGAGGAGAGTGGCAGCGACGGAGATGGCGAGGCCGTTGATGCTTGGGAGAGAGAGAGAGAGAGCAAAGAGGAGAGAGAGTAGAGAGAGCAGTTTTGTCGAGAATTTGGGGGGTTAGGGGGGGTTGAGTGTTTTCCGTGTTTTTTAGTTTTCAGTGTATTTTCACTGAAAACGCCCAAAACAACAAATGTTGTTTTGGGTTTTCTTTACAAATTTTTTAGTTGTTTTTGAAAATACGTCTTTGAAAATAGTAAAGTAAACGCGTTTTCAGTGTTTTGAAAAACTGAAAACTCAAAACGGGCTGAAAACGCCAAAAAGAACAGGCCCTAATATTCTAGTGCATACGTCTAAGAGTATCTCCAACAGCTCTCCAAACAGATCGCCATCATCAGATTATAGCGAACCAACCCAAAATTGTAATTCCAACAACCCTTGCCATTGCCAAATTTCTAGCGAAACTCAAAAGGATCACCAATAATGGCAACCCAAATCGCATCGCCATCTCTTTCTCCGCCTTCACGGCAATCAACATCAGAAAAGGACAACATCAACTAGAGAAAAGAGATGTAAGCGTAGCGGAAGACACATCAGTGACCAATGGAGACCGATAACTTGTAGAATGAGCTAAAGACTCCACGCACAAACAGCTTGTGGTTTGTGATTTTTTTTTAATTTTTAATTTATTTGTATATTATATGAGTGATATTGTGTATTTATATATTTGGTTATTAATTTATATATTTGATTATTGAGTTTTTGTACGTGCATATTTGATTATTTTGTGTATTTAATTATTGATTTTGTATATGTGTGAATCTGATTATTTTGTATAATTGGTTATTGATTTGTGTACATGTATTTGATTATTGATTATGTATATATATGGATCTGATTAGTTTGTGTATTTGATTATTGATTATGTGTATACATGTATTTGATTATTGATTATATTAGTAAAAATTATATGTAAAATTAAATAAATAAAATATAGAGTCACATAAAGAAGAGAATAGAGAGTGCTGTTAGAATAGACACAGTTTTCAAGATAAATCAGAGTAGAGAGTGAATTGTTTATAATATAATAAATATTAGGATAAGAAAACTTGTTGGAGGTAGTTTAACCCCCCTAAACTTTGCATATTTTTATTTTGAGATAAATTATATTTAGACCGCTGTAGCAAACTATTGTACAAAAATATTTTGTGATTTAGAAATGACTCTAAAGGTTTTTTTAATTTAATTTTTTTTTTTAAATTCACGACTTCCATTGTAAACTCCATCACTTAGCCGCAGTTAACTTCAATGAAGTTAAATTAAAACATAATTAAATGGGAGAGATGAATATGGAAAAGGAGTTGACTTATAGATTGATTAGGTTTAGATGGTACAACTACAGCTACCATGTGCACATGAATCAATTTTTGGTTTGGTGGATTGTTTTGGAAGGGAAGCTCAACTGACCTTTCAAAGCCTCTAACTTAACACTTTTACTTGAGTTGAGCCTTTGTAGGATGTCGAAAGGGTACTTAACTCGACCAGTATTTACTATATTGATATTAAACGGGTTAGTCATGCACATAAAATTATTTTTGATCAGTACGCATAAAGCCATTAATTTTAATTGATTCTCAAGCAAAGTAACAAAATTATAATATAAGATTATAAAAGGACATATTTTTTTCCCAACACTAATTATTATTGATAAATTCCAATATTATAAAAAATTGAAGTGGTTTTGTACATTAGCATACGTCTTACATGATTGAATAATTTTTAATATTTTTTATTTTTTTATATACGTTGATAATTATTTATTTTATATCTCTATATTTATCTACGATATATAGATTTGGTTATGGTTATTTTACATCTCTATATTTACATTAATTATCGTTATGATATGTTTCATCAATCCACTAAGCTGCAATTTGGGTGATTTGGTTATGATTTAAAAGATTGCCAAACTAGTATTAATGATTTAGTTTGAAAAATACCTCCCAAATTATATGTTAAGTAAGATGATTTAGTATAAGGTCAAAAATAAACAAGAGGACACGACTAAGAAACTCTTCGATTATAAGGAAAGTTATATAGACTAAGTTCAAGGGTCAGGCTCCTCCAAAGCTGAGATATTTGTGTCCCTTCCAAGTACATTTACTGGTCTCTCCTTTTACCATCTTTTACCAACTAGTTAAAATCTCTCATTAGTTGCTTTTAATTCATAATCCTCTAACCATATATATGTAGGTAATTTTTTGACATTTATTAATTTTTTATTTTTTTATAGACGCGAGGTATCATGTTATTCACTATGTTATTGTGTGACTGATTATTAACAGTAACGTGATTATCTCCTTAAATAGAGATTAGATAGACTCAAAGATGGGTAATATTAGGATTATCGTTCTTGTGCGGTTTTTCGTCTCTCGTGTTCTCGATTTCTATAGAGAAGGTAAATCGTAAATAGAGAATTTGTCTCATTGTGAGGGCAAGAAATCGAACGCGCGACCTACTTGTGCAAATTCTAACCTATTGAGGTCCAATCACTTGAGTTGCATTTTGAAGGCGAAGTTAGGTAATATTATGTCTTAGATATGGTAGTTCTAAATTTTTGTAAAACTTATATGTAGCCGGCGAGGTAGGATACATATATTTTATATGTCTTAGAAATTGCCGATTGAACAAGGTTAGGAGACATCGATAAATTAACGAATTAGGAAGCACCACAATCCAGGGACAGCTGTATGATTAATTTACGTACTGCATATATGATGCTTCATACCAGCCAGGGGAGAAGGAAAGAGCCAAGCTTTCAAACTCTAAGGCTGCACTATTATTTATCTCTAAATTTAAATTTTGTTGAGATTATAGAGACAAATAACCACAGGCAACAGATGTATCATCCTAAGTTGTAAACTCGAAATCATCGATCGATGTTTACTACAAGAGTGACAGACAAAGCTAGCTAGAAGTTGTCATCTTTCTTTGTTACTACCGGCACTACAACTGGCAGCTTCCTCATGGAAGAGGGCTTATCTTATCTTGATCTAAACTAATATATAGAATTTTGGCAATAGCTACCAAACATTTAATTAATCTCAAAACAAAAACAAACTAGCCTTTAGGAGTACATTCCAGAATTCCGTCCTTCACATGAAGCCTAATGCCCCCATCTATGGCTGCCAATGCTCTCCCCCTCCTCTTCCTCCTCCTGATTAGAACTTATCTTTTCTTGAAAGCCTCTGCTTCTGATGTCTCTAACCAGTCGACTGGCGTCTCGGCTTTTTCATGCTCTGATGATAGCATCAAAACTTGTACTTCTTTACTCTACCAACACAATGATCTCAACAAAGAACAGATTGCATTCTTTTACTCTGTCAATGCAAGGCAAATCAGTCCCATTACTCATGGAAACAAACACAATTACCTAGTATCAGTGCCTTGTTCCTGCAAACAACTGAACGGCAGCGATGGGCTCACGGGCGGCTACTTCTATGATACATCTTACACTGTCCGGCCAAACGACACTTTTGTTAACGTTTCCAGCCTGATCTATAGTGGGCAAGCTTGGGAGGTTGGAGGTGAAGAGAAAAACTATATTGTGGGAAATGAAGTCCCGGTTCATCTCATGTGTGGATGTGTGGAGGATGAGTCCCAAGTTATTGTGACCTATACTGTTCAGCAATATGATACCCTATCGGATATAGCAGTGTTTCTGTCTTCTACAATTGAAGGGATAGAGGACTTGAACAGCATACTGAAGCAGAATCCCGGGTACATCGATGTTGGTTGGGTTCTTTTTGTCCCAATGGAGAAGAATAGAGTCCCAGAAGCCCCAGAAAAGGCAGGTTAGAAGGAACTAATAACTGGTTTAGACTTCATCTATTTCCGGTAATAGTTAGAGAAGTAGCCAAATCCAAATCCAGATAAATATATGGGATAACTCAATTAGCTATACACTTCAACTAATTGCAACCATTTCTCACCAAGTATATTGCCAATTCTATCTCTGTCACTTTTTTGAGGTCAATATTGCTTCAACACCACTCTCTTTCTTTTGTTGTTTATTGCTTTCATTCTGTGTTTAGCATTCCATTTTCTTGCAAGGATATCCCATATTATGTTTGGCTCAGAAAGTGTCATGTTATAAGCAGAAAACTAACATCTATTGGCCTTTCCTATTTTTTTGTTTGCATGAATCAGCAACAAAGGGGCACAAATGGCCAATAATTATCGGCATACTATCAGCTGTGACATTACTTTCAATGTCCATGTTGGCAATAGTCCTCGTGATGAGAAGAAGAAATAGAAGAAACATCGAGAAAGATCCAAAAGCAGTTTCAATGACCATGAGTTCCAGAAGAACACTCCCCTTCCAGAGCCAATCCCTGAATAAAGAAACAATGCATGGTTAGATAAAAACGAGCTCTGAAATGGAAAAAGAAGAAAAAAAAGATAGAAATTGTCTGTTTTTTTGGGATCGAAAATGAGAGAGCCTAGAGGAGATCAACTCATTCGAAATGATTTTATGAATGCAGATGTCATTTTTGAATCAGAAAGACCAATAATATATAGTCTGGAGGAGATTGAAGAGGCAACAAGTGGTTTTGATGAAAGTAAGAAAATTGGAGAGGGCGGATATGGGAGTGTGTATTTTGGGATATTAGGGGATAAGGTATTGTTGGCTCTTCTGCTGTTTAATTCCTCTTCTTTTTCACTGAGATTCATCTGTCAAGAACTTTATTTGAAAGTCTGAACTGGCAATTCTAATTTCTTACTGGCCTCCAGGAGGTTGCAGTTAAGAAGATGAGATCTAACAAGTCCAAGGAATTCTTTGCAGAGCTCAAGGTCTTATGCAGGATACATCACATTAATGTGGTAAGAAACCACTTCTTAAGAAATGAGATTTGATTTGTGATCTTAACAAGTTTCACGCTTTTTTTAAAATTCTCTCAAATCTGACTCATAGGTAGAGCTATTGGGATATGCCAGTGGAGAAGACCACCTCTACTTAGTTTATGAGTTCATTACCAATGGATCTCTCAGTGATCATCTTCATGACCCCTTGCTCAAAGGTTATCTCCAAAAATTGTTTCCATCCTCTAATATTTCCTCAAAAGAGCAATGTTGCATGAATTCATCGGCACTGAAACAGGTCGCCAGCCCCTTTCATGGACTGCAAGAACACAAATTGCTCTGGATGCTGCAAAGGGCATTGAATACATTCATGACCATACAAAAACTCAATATGTGCACCGAGATATTAAGACAAGTAACATCTTGCTCGATGAAGAGCTCCGGGCAAAGGTACCCACAATGTCACTCATTTTCCTGTGTGACTATGTTATGCTGCTTACATTTTTGTGGAACTAACATTTCTACCACGGTAATGTTACATGGATAAACAAATGGAGAGCACACTTGAGCTATGTTTCTTGTAGGTTGCAGATTTTGGATTAGCAAAGCTTGTTGGGCGAACAAGCGAAGATGATTTGATTGCAACTCGACTGGTTGGAACACCGGGGTACCTTCCTCCCGAGTAAGTTCTCAAGCAGTTCTGAGCTCAGTGAATCTGTTTCAAAATCTACTATCTTTGCATTCTAATTCATGTAACTGGCAGATCTGTCAAGGAGCTGCAAGTGACTGCTAAAACTGATGTTTTTTGCATTCGGGGTGGTTCTAGCAGAACTCATAACCGGTCAACGTGCACTAATTCGTGACAATCGAGAGCCCACCAGAATGAAATCGCTCATCACACCAGTAAGCCAACCAGTACTTGGTAATAGGGGGGAAGAAATGGATGAATTGAACGTCAACAGGCTAACACTGTAGATATAATTCAGGGAGATTAAGGAATTTGGATGGTTAACATTCACAAGCTCTTAATCATACAACTCGCATCATCTTTGTCAATATGCTATGCATTTAAAGGCAGGAGACAGTAATCAAATAAATCATTCTCTTCTATTTCAAGCTAATACACAAGACACAAAAGTTAAGTAGTAATATACTCAGAACAACGGGCATTTAAAATGATCCTAGGATCCTAATTGTGACGAAGGGCTATGTTTGCTTCCATGATGGATCAGATTAGCGAGATTTTCCAAGATGAAGATCCAGGGACTGCACTAGAATCCATTGTAGACGTTAATCTTCACCAGAGCTACCCTACCGAGCAAGTATACAAGGTTAGCCACATTATCTCTACGGAAGAAGAAATTCATATCAGTTCTAGCCAGAATTCCCATGTTAAGATGATGTATGAATTTATTTATTATATGAAATCAATATTTGCAGATGGCCGAACTTGCAGACTGGTGCCTAAGTGGAGATGCAGTTACCAGGCCAGAGATGAGAGCGGCAGTGGTGGCATTGTGCCAAATTGCAGTGTCCTCTGTAGAGTGGGAAGCATCACTAGGAGGTGACAGCCAAGTTTTCAGTGGGGTTTTCATTGGCAGATGAAAACGTCTTCTTCATGTAATTTATCTCTTTTATTTCCTTCTTCTTTGGGTTGAACATGAAGGAGATATCCTGGTGCCATGGCTGGTAATGTCATAGTTCATCATCCATGGATTGTACATTTCATATTGAAGTAAGAGTGTTGAAATAGTGACTTTAGAATCTTAGAATTACGGTTACATTGGGATAAGTTCCTAATGTTAAAATAGATATTATGAATTTGAATATGTTTCAAATTCATTAATATTTAAATTTTAACAATATAATAGGATAAGTAATTAGAATTTGAATTAGATTCAAATTCCTATAAAGATATGTCTATCTATATCTTTGTGATACCTATAAATAGGCATAGAGTCTAATGGAAAAAACACACGACAATCAGAATCAATTTCTGATCGCTCATATATTGTTTTCGGTATCACCATTCGAACCTTGGGCGGACAAGGGGTGGACGGATAAAAAAAATTTTATTGCTTTCTTCTACGGAAGTTGTTAGGCAAATCAGTTTCGATTATTCTGCTGCGATCTAAGTATTTTATATACTGGTTGCTATTTATTTAAAATTTTACAGTGGTATCAGAGTCATTGTTTATTTGTCTACACCATTATGATTGATCATTAATATTTACAGTTTTTGTAACTTGTGATATTTTACGCGTAATATTATTTTTTGTGTGAAATTATTTTCTGTATGAAATTAGTTAAAGCATAGTATTATTCTGTGTGAAATAATAATTTAGTCTCTCTGTTTGCTTCGATCCAGTCACGTTTAGTTTGCAACTCGTGATTATTTTCGCGTTATTTTCTGTCTGCCCACTGTAAACCAGACGTGATAGAGGGAGTCGTTGGCGGCCATGTTCGTCATGGTTGCTCGGCTTACTGCTCCTCGGTCAGCCTCACAATGGCTGAGGCACCGTCGCAACCAGTCGTGTTTGTCACAGCTGCTGGGTTTGCTGTTCGTAGGTCTTTCCTCATGGATTTTCCCAGAAAACTCTAGCATGATGGCAGTTCGTGGGCGATGCTTTGGTGTCGAAGTCGGAGAGGCGTGAGGCGAGGGTCGTCCTCGCGATGGCTGTAGCCATCCCCAGCGGTTGCGTATGTCGCGGCCAGTGGGAGATCTGGCGCTGGAGGCTGAAACAACCATGGCCGAGGTCGATGACGCCATGGCCGCGACCCTTTGCCTTCTGCCATGAACAATCCGAGCGCCTCCTTCACCATGCATCGTCGCCGACCAGCGCTTCCTTCTCGCCGCTTCAGCCGTTTCTTCTCGTCGTGGCCGCCTTCCTCTCGACCGTGGGCCGATCGTTTTTACCATAGCCATGGCCGACGTTTTGCCATGGTTGCAGCCTCTTCTTGATGTCAATGGGTAGCCTTTGTGGTTGCCATTAGAGATGGCGATGAGGGGAGAAGAAAGAGAAGAGGCGGCCGGCAGCGATGAGAGGCGAAGAGGAGGGAGAGGCGGCCGACGGCGAAGCATGGCAGAGGAGAAGCGGGCGGCGGCGGCGCTGGTTCATGCCCAGCAAAACGCTAACTCTTTGGGGAAGAAGATGACCCACTAAGTGATGGGTCGGATCTAGGTTGGGTTGCCTTGATCCATCTTGATCCATAAGGAGATCCATGAGTGGATCTAAAGCTGGCCAATTGATTTGTTCAATTGGGTTTTGGGCTTGGGCCATTGGTTTTAATTACATTGGGTCTGTTTTTTTAGTTTAATATTAGTTGGGCTTAATTTTTGTATTGGGCCATGTTGGGTTTTTTATTTAATTACTTAGATTATACTTTTGGGCCATTAATTAATTAGTTTAATTTTGTGCCTAAAATTATAAATTAAATAATAAATCCATTTTGAGATTAATTAAAAAAAATAGAAATCAGAATTATTTTAGGAATATTTAATTCTGAAATATTAATTTTGTAATTAATAAAATTGTTTTCATGACTTTTATTATGTGTTTTAATATTGTCATAATATTTGTTTGATTTATTCTTTTAAACCATAAATTAATAAGTTTAATTTTGAATCTAAAATTATAAATAGATATGATGTGGCATTTTTTTTTTGCTAATTTAATTAATTATCTATTGTTTGCAAATATTTAGTTTTATTTGCTTATTGATAATTAATTTCGGTTTAGTACCGATCTTGGAGCTTGTGTAGGTCCTAACATATTGTTGGATTAGTTCTACTACATAAACAATTAAGTCATAATATTTTAGTTGTGCTTTAAGGGTGATGACTTTGAAGCCTGACGATCTGTTGATCCCGAAATGCATAGCTAAATGTTTGATTTAATTGTTTACTATGAACATGTGCATTGAATGTCTTTTGTTATCATTGATTCAGTGATTAATGGCCGCCAGTTCAGTTGCTGGAAGCATGACCAAGATAAATAAGTTGGACGAGTCCAACTACTCCACATGGGAGAAGCAGATTCAGTATTTACTTCAAATGGAAAAAGTATGGGACGTCTTGAAGACTTCACTTCTCATGCCGCAAGGGGAAAATGTTTCCTTAGCGACACAACGGGCCTATGACAAATGGCTTGAGAGAAACCATTATGCTCGTCTTGCGATGCTAGTTAGCATGCGGGCCGATCTCATGGGCTAGTTCCAGTCTTGCCAGACTGCCATGGAAATGTGGCAAAAGTTGAAGATCACTTTTGGTCAGATATCTGCAACAAAGCTTCGTGCTTTGCAATTAAAATTTCAACAGTATGTCAAAGACCCGAGGCACAGTATGGCTGAGCATTTGAGAGTGATGGGTTCACTGATCAAAGATCTTCAGAGTGTGGGAGTAGCGCTTACTGATGAGCAGCAACTCTTAGAGGTGATCAGATCCTTGCTTGACCCTGAGTGGTCTCAGATGAAGCTCCTTATGACGCACAGCGAAAATATCAAAACTTTTGATGATATTTCACGTCACTTGGAGCTTAAGGCGGAACGCGTTGAAGCAAACCATGCGGCGGCTTTTGTAGCCAAAGTCGACAGACGTGAAAGCTTCGGGCCCAAACGCAAGAGATAAGGATCGAAGGCATCAGGGCCTACGCCCAAAAATGGCAAGAGCAAGAAGGCCAAAAGAGAGACATGCGGAAAGAAATACTTGTCCAAATTGAAATGCTATAATTGTAAGAAGAATGGTCACTTCGCTTGGGATTGTCCAGAGCTGAAAAAGGTATATTTTCCTTCTTATTCCCCTTTGATTCATGTTTGCTCGCATGCATTAGTTGCATACTCACGTCCTAAGTGGATTGTGGATACAGGAGCAACACGACATGTAACAGCCTGCCTTCTCGGGCATGTTATGTCTTAGAAAATTTGGTCTATTTTTTTTTTATCCATTATTTCTGAAATTCCCTAAGACCGTATCTAGTGCTAGATGAGATATCTAGGCTATAAAATAAATACAAAGCGGAAGTTGAATCGAACCTGCTCATGACAATGCATAAATTAATAAGTGCACATGGCATTTAATACAAGTTAATACATAAGCGTTTGACAATAGGACAATGTACACAATTCTTAAGTTAATCATATTATAACATGATACATCTTGATGCCTTGTATCACTACTCATCACCCATCTCAGAATCATCTCTGCAAGTCCCGGTTGGAACGTTGAATATTTCAGGGGCGAACCCATGTTAGATGATGAACCATCTAAGTAAGGATACCAAATGCAATGTCAT
The DNA here is from genome assembly GCA_036245055.1 of Diospyros kaki. NCBI lineage: Eukaryota > Viridiplantae > Streptophyta > Magnoliopsida > Ericales > Ebenaceae > Diospyros > Diospyros kaki. The sequence goes on along the minus strand of BSEG01000002.1, from coordinate 5,686,237 downwards.
GAGTGTATGCAATGTCTTTCATCGTAGGTGTCAACTGCACCCCTCATGCTGCCTATCATTTTAGCGGTCACCTCTTTCGAAGACGGGGTGTATGGGTGCACCTTTGATAGCACAGCGGTGCCAGTTCGTACTCCTTACGGCCTCATATGCGTGTGATCAACAGTATCATTGTATATGTATGCATTTCATAGTTATGTTATTGATACAGTCTACGTGATGATTTTATATCATAGCATGTCAATATGATAAGAGCATTCTCGAAATTTACATTTATAATTGTATTAAATTCAAGCGGCATACTTACAGCTATTTTGTCTTGAAAAATGTGCCAAGCGGCTATTCCTTAATCTCCTTACTCACAAAGACTCCTACAACATAAATTTATTTTTAGAATACCATTTACTATTTTTCCATAATTTCTTCCATTTTTTTCTTTTATTCCTAAGCTTTATCTCTTCGAAATTACATAATAATTATCTAGGCTTCATAAAAATTTAATCTCTTTTCACTAATATTCCTTAAGTAATATTTCTAGTATTCTGGAATTTTCATGGAATTTTCTAACTTAAATTCCTATTTTCCCCTTATTTCATAATAGTTAAATATGTAATTATTACATAATAATTACCTAATCTTTCATTTTATTCAATTTATTTTCACTAATATTTCTTAAATAATACTTCTAACACTCTGAAATTTTCTTGAAATTTTTTGAATTAAAAATCCTATTTTTTCTTTATTTCCATAATAGAAAATCTACTTAATTAATTAATAAATTTAGCATTTTCAGAAAATTCTACACTAAATAAATCATAAACAATATTTCAGATTTAATAAAAAAAATTCAAAATTTTTATTTCTTCTATTTTATTTTCTTTTCTTTTCTTTTTCTTTTATTTTTCTGTCGGGCGTGTGAGCAGCACGCGCCTTCTTCCCACTCGTGGGCGCGTGGATTCACGCGCCTGATTGGTTCTTCTTTTCCGGCGAAAAGCTTCGCCGCCGGTCGGCGATTCAACCTGGAAACCCGATTTTTCTTCACCTAGCTTCTAGATCTTGATATTACGAACACAATGGTGCAAAAATTAACAAAAAAAACGATCGATCTTACCTTGAATCGGCCGAAATACCCCTCGGCTTCGGTGAAACTTCAAAACTCCAGCAAGCTCGATTCCTCCCTCTTTACAGCTCCGTTGGCTACCAAAACTACCAGAAATGATGCCCACGAAGTGAGGACCAAGACTTCACTCACCAAACTCTCAAATACTACCCAAATTGACTGATCTAAGCCTCGAAATTTTCGAATGAGAGGCTTCGTTCGGCCTTGGCTATTTATAGCCACAACTCCGTCGCTGGACGTCCCATCGAGACCTCCACGTGGCCGGGAAGCCACTCCGCCATCTCTTCGGCCATTAAAACCCCCCCTCTCCCTAGAGTCCGCCATCCCCACGCACTGCTCTGCAGAAATACAAATTTTTCGGATTTCTTTATTTTTTTTCTTTATTTTTTTTTACATAAATATCTATATATGTATATCATATACGGATTTTTTTTGTACTTATATACATACATACATACTTACATATACTATACATTTATACCTTATTACATATATATATATATATTTACATACTTATATAATTTCTAGCATAAGCATACTTAAGCTAAATAAATTAATCATATAAACATAATTTAATTTAAACCAAATTAATTACATAAACTTAATTTAATAAATTGTTTACATATCATATAGACTAAATTAATTACACGAGCATAATTTAATTTATTCAATGTTACTTAGGGTATTACACGACACATAAGTGTTGAGAAAGAAGGGTTTGTGGATTACCACCGAGTGCCAGTAGGAACTAAGTACGTCACGCTTGGGAATGACACACAAGAAGAAGTTCTTGGAGTTGGTTCGTTCCAGCTCAAGATGAAGAATGACAACATTTTACTCCTGAAGGACGTTATGTATGCTCCTAGAGTCCGGTGTAATCTATTATCAGTAGCATGTTTATTAGGACAAGGTTATTCTTTTCTTTTCCGTGATACTAGCGTGAATATCTACTTGGATGATACATTCTTTGGAGGTGGTTTCTTAGTAGATGGTTTTTTCAAACTTAATTTAGATCATGTTTTTAATAATCATTCTATTGCTTTAGTTTTTTCTACTTCTTCTATCGCAAATGTTGATTGTGATTTATGGCACATGAGACTTGGCCATGTGGGTCAAGAGAGGATGGAAAGGCTGGCAAGAGAAGGTCTATTGGGATCTCTCGATAAAGTAAGACTCACTGTGTGTGAGCCTTGCTTAGCCGGTAAGGCCAAGAGAAAACCTTTTGGTAAGGCTTCCCATGCATCTTGTCCTTTGAAGTTAGTACACTCCGACATATGCGGTCCTATGAATACGAGGGCACGTCATGGTGCATCATACTTTATTACCTCCATAGACGATTATTCATGTTTCGGTTATGTGTATTTGATTTCTCACAAGTCAGAAGCTTTAGATTGCTTCTGACGCTTTGTGCATGAGGTTGAAAATCAGATGGATAAGAGTTTAAAAACTCTTCGAACCGATAGAGCCCGTGAATATCTTTTTGATCAGTTTAGAAGTCTTTGTGAAGAAAAAGGTATATTTCGACACCTAACCATTCCTGGCACTCCGCAACAAAATTGTAATACCCGAGAAATTCTAAAGAATTCAATGGTAATTTATTTTGGGGCAAAAATAGAATTTAAGGATAAATTGATGGTATAAGGGTAATTTATTACCGTATGATGACCGAATCAACGACAGGGAGTGTCCTGGAGTCGAGATGCCAATGGAAAATGATATGGTCGTGATGAGTATTTCGAGACATGATTTATGGTATAGGAAGAAATGAGATCGGGAACGATTTTCGGTACAGCTAAAATGCAACTACCAATTAGGCTGCAATACCGAATCGTTATAGACGACTTTCGAGAAATCAACAGAAGCTTGAGGGGGCTTTGATTTTTCATAAGGAACAACCCTTCAGTGGTTTCAGGAAGAAACGAAGAGGTTTAGGGCCAAAACGGAGATTCAGGCCTAAGTGCAGTTTTTTGAAATTACTCAAGAGAGGCCGAAACGATATTTTTTCGGAATCCTCAGGAGTCAAATTGATATTTTAGGACTTAAGGGTCTTGAAAGAAATTATCAAAAGTCGAGGGGCTTGGTGAAATGGGCCAAAGTGAGAAAACCAAAGTTTGAGGGGCCAAAGTGTAATTTTAAGAAAACCTCCAAACAACCATGGCCGACCAACCCATCAAATCACCGAAATTGACCACATGGATGGCACGAGGGTTGCTCAGGGAGCATCTTTTGTAAAGGGCTTGACCGATAACAAGCAATGGAATGGTCGAAAATTGAAGAAAAAATGGCCGAAAGTTTGGCCACTTAGATCACGAAAATAGAGCTCTTTCGGTGGATTTTGGACTTGTTAAGGGCAATAGGGAACATCAGAGGTCTTGATTGAAGTGAGATCCGTCATTTAAGGGCCCGAAATCGCCTATAAATAGAGGATATGGTGGCTTAGAGTTTTGCAAGATTTGAACTTCAAATCGACCTCATTTTTAAACAAATTGAGTCACCAAATCATAGGGCTTTTGTTGCCCATGAGGTGAGGATCATTTCTGGAAAGTTTGAGGAATTTTGGAGTTCATTTGAGGGGTGATCGGAGTTTCGCCGGAAAAATCAAATCTCGCTGGAGTCGAACTGATATTTGCTCGGAGGGAGGTCTTTCAAGTGTTATTTCCATCTCAAATTTGGCCAGAGTGATAAACTCAAAGTAAGCTATCTTTTGATATAGTCAGATTAATTTTTCGGTGTGCCGGCGCCGGAAAAGATGACTGGAGATAATTTTTATTATTTTTAAATACTAAAAATAAAAACAAATAGAGTAAAAATAGAGATAAGATGGATAAAATTCTGGAAAAATATTCAGAAATACAGGAAAGATGAATAGTTTACCTTTATGAATTTTTATTTGGAAAATTTCATGAGAAAGTAATTATGTTGAATTTTGTAAAGGATAATTAATTAGAAAAAAATAGGAATAAGTTTCAAAAAATTTCCAGAAAATGTATGAAGATTAGAAATATTATTTTAGGAATTTTCATGAAGAAAAATTAAATAAATTACCTGATTAGGTATTTATTTTAAATTTTGGAAGAAATTATGACTATGAAAAAATAGAGAAAATAAGGAAAAAGTATAAAAAAATTAGATTATTGATTTTACTTGGAAATGATTGGCCAGGAAGTGATTTGGTCATGGATCTTGATGATTTACGTTATTTTCGAGGTTGGCACGCAAAACACGGTGATGCGCGTTTTTCGAAAAAATTTGAGTTTACGTCTAAAGGTGAGTGATTTTATCCCAAGAACCTATATATGACACATCTACTTCATTATGCATGATATTTATTGAAGTTATGATCATTTCATATTGCATAGAAAGATGTTATTCTAGCATAACACGATATTATTGGCATACTGATACTCATGCATGGGATGGAGATGTCGCCCAAAGAGTGTAGCCGTAATTCCCAAGGGCAATGATAGAACAACGTTAGGATTATCCTACAGAGGTTCGGGATTCTACCTAGGGTTCTGTGCCAGGCTGGTAGGCCAAGGAAGTTACACTAGGGCATATGATTGTTTATGTTATTGCATCATGTATTCATGTATCATGTTTTTAAACCCTCACTAGAAGATTCATCTTCTAATGGGTTATGCCCCTGGAATATTCTACGTTCCAGTTTAGACTTGCAGCTTAGGCAAGAAGCAGGTTGAGATGAGAAGGCACGTGGTGGCGTGGCCGATGGATTCAGTGAGCTGACTCGGATATGTTTTAGCTTATTCTTTTTAATAATTAATCTTGTTAGAATATTTTGGAATCTCCATGTATTTATACATTTCAATATTGAGGATATGATGTTAATGTATGGTACGGATTCTTATACGGTTATAAAATGAAATTGATTATGTATCATATCAGGTTTCGATTTTAAGCTTCCACATTTATGATGATTACCTATCTTAGCTTATTGATTCTTATTTAGTGAGTTGAGAAGGTAAAACGAGATTGTCGGGAAATAGTATATATTGAAAAAAAAAATATTCTTGAAATTCCTAAGTTATTTAACGCTCGAAAAAGTGGGGCATTACAAAAATGGTGTTACAGAGCGCCAAAATAGGACTTTGTTAGAAATGGTTAGATCGATGATGGCGCAGGCGAATCTCCCGATTAATTTCTAGGGAGATGCGTTGTTAATTGCAGCCTACATTCTTAACCATGTTCCAAGTAAGTCTGTGCTTTCTACCCCTTATGAGTTATGGACTGGTAGAAGTCCAAAGTTGGATCACTTGCGGCCTTGGGGATCAGCTGGATATGTTCATAGCACGTCCCACAAGTATGGAAAACTTGGACCAAGAGCCAGCAAGAAGGTGTTCATTCGCTATTTTGCAGGTTCAAAATGATACGTCATGTATGGTGAACATCCTAGTGGGGGTTTGACTAAGACGGAATCTCGGGATGTAGAGTTTCTTGAGGATGAGTTCCCAAAAATTGGTGAGATTGATAAGGACTCCCTATTGTATGAGTTACAAGAGGAAGTGCCTTTTGTCAATGGGAGAATTCTTGCAGTTAATGGGAGTGAATCCATAGACAATACTTCGAAGATTCAAGTAATTCGACGCAGCCAACGTGGGCTTATCCATCGTCGTCATTTTGATGATATTGAGGGAAGGGTACTTATGTGTGCCATGTCGGATGACAGTGAGCCAACTTCTTATAAAGAAGTCTTAACCTCCCAAAACCGATATCAATGGTTGGTCGCTATGAAAGAAGAAATGGACTCGATGGATAAGAACAAGGTGTGGGAACTTGTTGATCTTCCACCAAATAGAAAGACGATTGGTAACAAATGGGTCTTGAAAATCAAACGCTAAGCTGATGGATCGATTGACAAGTATAAAGCCCGGTTGGTCGCGAAGGGCTACATCCAAATGAAAGGTTTAGATTTCTTAGAGACATTTTCTCCTGTAGTGAGATTTGACTCTATTTGCATGATTCTAGCCATGGTTGCTCATTTAAATCTTGAGCTACACCAGATGGATGTCAAGACAACATTTCTCAATGGAGAACTAGACGAAGAGATATATATGGATCAACCCATCGGTTTTGTTACTGAAGGGCAGGAGGGCAAAGTGTGCCGTCTCAAACGATCCATATATGGTCTCAAGCAGTCGTCTAGACAATGGTATTTACGGTTTCATGAAGCCATCACCTTTATTGGTTTGACCATGATGGAGGAAGACCATTGTGTATATATCCAACGGACAAAGGATGGGTTCTTGATTTTGTCCTTATATGTAGATAACATCCTATTGGTTGGAAACAACTTGGAGATGATCAACACCATTAAGGAATGGTTATCCCCTGTCTTTGAGATGAAGGATTTAGGGGAAGCGAGTTATATCCTCGGAGTTAAGATCTCGAGGGATCGCTCAAGGAGGCTTTTGAGTTTGTCTCAAGAAACTTACCTTCGTAAGATCCTTGAACGGTTTAATATGGATAGCTCAAAGCCTGTTGATACTCCAGTTGATAAGGGTTGCACCTTGAGTACTAGTCAGTGCCCTAAAACAGAGGAAGAAAGGAAACTAATGGAAAAGAAACCATACGCCAGTGCTGTTGGGAGTCTCATGTACCTTATGAAGTGTACTCGTCTTGATATCTGCTTCGTTGTTGGGCTAGTAAGCAGATACCAAAGTAATCTTGGTGAGATACATTGGAGAGTTGTCAAGAGAATCATGAGGTATCTACGTGGTACCTGTGATTATGCTCTAGTTTTCCAAGGTGGCTAATGAACCTATCGAAATTTGTATCGACAACAGGGCTGCGATGCAGTTCGCACATGACCCCAAATTTCATGATAGAGGAAAGCACATAAGAAGAAGATATCATTACATTAAAGGATTGATCAGGGACAACGAAGTGATTTTGAGTTATATTCCTAGCGCTGAAATGTTGGGCGACCCATTGACAAAGCCACTTAGCAGGAATGTATTTGAATCCCATGTAAGGCGTATGGGATTACGTAGAATTTGAGTTCTACATTTGATCATTGTTTACGACATTCATTTTGATTATGTTGATGGATATTTGTTATCTTATTTGATGGATAATTGTTATCTCTTTTCTGTTTTTATTATATGACATTGTGTTGTTGATATGAAAAACAAGAAAATAATTGCACATGTTCGTGAATGTCACCAGGCTAGGATCGGTCTACTCATGCGGACGATCGCCCTGACACCTGTGTGGTGTGTAGGATGAGACAACTTACTCTTGGACTTATGTGGTCAATGTAAGTGCCTTGATACATAAGGGGTATCCAAGGTTGTTATTGTCGCAATAGTACGACTAAGATGAGACTTATTTGAAGAAATCGAATATGAATATATTCTAAATTTCATATTAAGCCTGAGAATAGTAGGATGTGAGTACTCATGAGTTGAGTGACTCAGGCTAGTGCCTATGTAGTGACTGGGCCGACATCTCTACGGTGTTTTGAGTGTGACATCCCTAATTAGTGGGAGTTCCACCGTAGCATGTACATCATACAACATGCGATTGTACGACTGCTATAGGGAAGTGACAAGATTGTTCTCTCTCTGTCACTGCGTGAGACCCTATTAGCATATGCCTTCTGACATAAAATTGTTTCATGAAGTTGAGGTTCGATTACACTACTTTAGCATGTCATCCAATTGGCTAGCAAGAAAGCAGCTAGGCGGGCCATGTCTGGACAAGTGGTTGAACCGAGAGATGGATTGTTTCGAATTTTGGGAAAGGTAATTTATACCACATCATGTAAGTTTTGCAACTCATAGTCCGGACGGTAATCTGTGTGATGATCATGAGTGCAAGAACTTCGATTGATGATCAAATGCTGTTCAGAGTTTCTCTTGAGAGATTGGAATTATTTGATAGATGTGTTATTTATTATCTAAGGCATAGATGGCATTGCCCTCATTTATTTCTTTTTGCAGTAGTACTATGTTGACATTGGTGGTTGTTTGATATAGTACTCTTATCATTGTCATCAAGGTTACACCCCTTGACATCCTATATGAGAAGATGAGTTGAGCATTATCCTATGTACCTGAGTGGGAGATTGTTAGAATTACGGTTACATTGGGATAAGTTCCTAATGTTAAAATAGATATTATGAATTTGAATTTATTTCAAATTCATTAATATTTGAATTTTAATAATATAATGGGATAAGTAATTAGAATTTGAATTAAATTCAAATTCCTATAAAGATATGTCTATTTGTATCTTTGTAATACCTATAAATAGATATAGAGTCTAATGAAAAAAACAAACAACAATCAGAATCAGTTTCTGATCGCTCATATATTGTTTTCGGCATCACTATTCGAGCCTTGAACGGACAAGGGGTGGACAAATAAGAAAACTTTTATAACTTTCTTCCACGGAAGTTGTTAGGCAAATTAATTTCGATTATTCCACTGTGATCCAGATATTTTACATACCGCTTGCTATTTATTTAAAATTCTACAGGCTGTGTACACGTTGTCCAGGCTTGGATTTCATCACCTTATGTATTTGCACATATGTATTCTTCAGCATAAGTACACGCTGAATTTCATTTGAAATGTCCAGAAGAAATGCACGTCTCTAACAAAATGTCTCTTTTCCATAGTCGTGAAATTTTTGTTCTTCTAAAAATTGCTTCCAGAAAAAGTTTGTGTGAAAAGAAAATACTGCTGTTATTTAGAAGCAATTTATCTTTGTTGGTAAAACGTTGTTAAAAGCAAAGTGTAAGACTACTATGAAATGTAAACCTTACAAAGCGAGAAATCTCATGCACTGAAGACAAACTTGCATAAACACCGTTAAAAATATGAAAAAGCGTTTCTGGTTACTTGGACAGATAGATGCAGAATCAACTCTATATGCAGTAATAAATTCCAGTGAATTAGGTGCTGTTTAAACTGTTTGTCTGGTATATTAGTGATTTTAACTTATAGATTATTGTTTCAGCAGGTATTGAGAACAATTCATCAATATAAATCTTGCCACTGATATTTCTTAAGCTACAACTAAAGAAGCTGTTCCCCAAGGAATTAAAAAGGAAAAAGGAGAAGAAAAAAGAGAGCCGGGGGGGGGGGGGGGGCTACATGTACGTGAGAGTGACAGCTTTCTCCTAAAATTTCTCTTCTTTCTTTTTCTTACTTCCTCTACCTGTAGTATATATCAATAAGAGCAAACAAGGTTCTGCTATTGTAGAGCTTGATTTGGTAATGTTGGTGGAGTCTTCCTAAACGCATGCTTTCTGCAGCGCTCAAAAATGCTATCGTAAATCAGGTCAAATTGCACCCCTGCTCTCTCCCGATTCACTATAAACAGTATGTGATCGCCTTCTATAATCTTGTAGTACCTGCACTCGGTAGAGAAAAGTATGGCATCCATTAGCTTGCAGAGTCCCTAATCATACATGTACAAATGATCATGAAAAAATGGTGGTTAGAAGAGTAACAAACCAGATGCCCGGTTGCATTGGCTGACAATCAGAGTCCTTCACAACAAGCTGGCTCGGATGTTCAACTGGCAAACGAGGGTGTGTCATAGATATGGTGTTGAGTGCTCCATCATTGTCCCACCAGTGTTCATCCCTGCAAGTGTAACTTTACATGAACAAAAAGTCCCAACAAGACTGGCCTCAAGATATACCATATTTTGGATTCTAAATCAATTGAATAGCTTTGGAGGAAGTTCCCACGATTTAAATTGCTGGCATAAGTCAGAAAATTGGTAGGTGGGTTTCAGTTTTGAAATTTAAGGCATCTGAATTATGGCCCTAACAGACACCAGACATGATTGTAAAATTTCAAATTGATGAGGTTCACATTTCTCCAAAGTTTTAAAGTTTCAAGACAACAGAGATACGAAACAGCTTGAATCCTAAAGAATTTAAAACAACAGCAGAGGTTCTCAAAATTTGATTGAAACAAAAAGCCTAAGGAAATAAGAGTAGAGCCAAAAAGATGTGTTTTTGCCAACATTAGTCGATAGGAGAATAGGTATCCAGAGGGAACACACCTATAGCCTTTGTAAGGTGGCGTGGCATCTGGAGGGTGCCGCCACTGGCTCATCTGCAAAACTCTGATGAAAAGCATGGGATGTATTCCAAGTACACTGGAAGGGACTGTAAGACCCATTATTTTCCTGGTTCTCTTTGTGGCATAGCTGAAGTAGTATGTGTTGGGGAAAGTATGTAGGTGGCTGTTCAATCTCATGGAACCCTGAATGGTAAGATCTGGAAGGATCCAATCTCCCGACGCAAATGGACCTGCATTTCCCAGGAGGCAATCAACCAGACCCCAAACACCCATTTTCTTCCAGGACGTGTTGAAGTGATCAAACCCAAAATTGTAATAGGCCTTTAGCCAGGGAATGTCTAACCAATCGTAAACTATTACCCCTAGGCGGCAAAGCTGAAGAAGACAAATGGGTTTCATGGATCTCCCATCTTCTGGTCTGTAACAAACAATAATGACATTGGCAAAAGAATAATTCAGGATTTATTAGATGTGTTTATGGGCAGAGCTCATCAAAACGGCATCTTTGTTGAAACTCCTAGTAAAAAGATTAACACATCAAAGAAAACCAACTCGGTTAAACTTCTTACATGCTAAAACTTCAGTAGAAACAACAAACATTGAGCGATCATAAATGAGTCAACAATTGCATTGATCAAAAAGACAATTAAGTAATTTTTATTCTTAAATGTCAATCATTGCTAGGCCAAATATATTAACTCTCTGGTTTTGGGGTTAGAACTTACTGCATCCCGTCTAGATAGGTTCTGGTAGTCCCATTGAAAGCTCCAGATAATGATGTTATGCTCAACACCCAATTCTCTGAAGTGTTCTCATACCCCCTGAAAGCCTGAAATGGTTCACCAACCAAATACTTATAAAGCACACTTGATATTGAACACTTTTCTTGTGATGAATGTATCTAAACCTACCTTATCAGCAAGCATTTGCTGCAAAACTCTAACAACCTGTGCTCCAGCAGAATGCCCCACAAAGTGAACAGGGTGATCTTCGTCCCACTGAGGGTAGTGCCCTGCAATTAAATAGCATCGATTAAGAGAAGAAGTACAAAAAAAACAAAAACAAAAAGCCCTTGCAGCAGATATTCTTTTACTTGCATATAAAGTGTAGCTAATGGAGGTAAAGATAGGGTTAAATCCCGTACCTTGTTCATAAATTCTTCCAAACCGTGAATGCCCACAAGCCTTGCTGTGTTCTTCCCCATAATCAACTTGCCCACCTTTCAAATAATAGAACAATTCACGAGCCCTGAAAGCAAAATTCTCTCAGATTTGCAAGACACACACAGAAACAGACCTAGAGAAATCGGGGACAGAAAGAGGCCAGTAACTACGGAGGCTCAATCACAAGCATTTCGGCTGCAAGCACCAACCTGTCATATATGCTAGTTAATGAGCCTAAATCAGGTACGAAAACCCTTTCATCCTTCTTCTCTGCCCCTGCAAAATAGGATAAACCCCCCAATCTCTGGAGAAACAGAAAAACCAGAACCCTCGTTGTCAGAGAAATCTATCAGAAATCCGAATGAATGTAGAAGAACCAAATCTCCAAACAAATCACAAATGATTGCAATTAGCATCATACCCCTTTGCCAAACCCAAAGATACCATGAACCAACACAATGGGAGGCAAATCTTCGGAGTTGGTTGATCCTTTGGGCTCCTCTTCTTCGAGCCCAATATTTACATTCGGCTTAAAGAAACAATCATTCAGAGCCTGACAGAGATCGCGAGCCACAGCTGTGCTGAAAATGTAAAACCCATAAAGCAAATGGACCAAGGAGCTCACAAACAGCTCTGCCAATTGTAGCACAGAAACCCACAACCTGACCATCTTCCAACCCAAAAGAAGAACCCAAGCTCTATCTCCGTCTATGTATAGGATGCATTTACTGCAGGGACGAGAAGCTTCTTGAGACAAAAAGGAACGGAGAAGGCCCCGCTTCTTCTAATGCATCAGCCTCAACCCTTTGAAAGGAATCAAAAATCAAACCCTTCTATAAATATAGAAGGGTAAGATGACTGAAGCCCCGACCTTTTTTCTTTTTAATCTCGATTGGTTTGTTTTGTTGCTCCTTCCTTTTTCAGGGTTTTAGACTCGTTTCCCACGAATTTCTCATTTGCCTGCCTATACCTTACAAAAGCTGAAACCAATCAATCAAACCTCACTGTTCATTGATTCTTGCTGTTTTTCCTTCCAAGAATGCCCAAAGTGTGGTATGGGTTGGCGCCACATGTCAACCAATGCCCTATATTGTGTGCACCCTTATCGGGATTGGGCATTTTAAGAATAAAATTGTGGGTAGTTTTGACTAGGGAGAGTCCAAAATCGCCCCGGAATTAGTGATAGAATTTGGCGATCAATCCTAAGCATGCCCCTGATCCTAAACAAGGCCCTATAAATTAGGGATCAAACTTGGGTAGGTTTCCGTCATGTGATGATGATGGTAGGAGACAGGGAAAGGCGTTTGTTTCGAAGTGTAATGTGCTGGATCGGAGCTGGAATGGTTCCCTATCAAGCCAACTTCCAACGGCCCTACGCAGTTATCCATTTCCACGCAGTTATCCTCTTTTGCGTATATTTGTGTTGCGTGGCACTATTCTTTAAGGCTGTGGTGCACGCGCTCATGCCATCAAAATTAAACCCATTCTCTTACGTACATTATAAGAATGTAGACGTATATTATTCATCTAATAATATAATTAGTATAAAATATTAAATTTACATTTAAAGATTAGGGTTTGGGTATAGAGTTAAAAGAATCAATTATAAACGTGAGAAATGAATTTGCACGCGCTGCAGGAGAGGTGTGGGGTTGGAATTCGCTATGGTCGTCCCCCGGGAATTGCCAATGAGCGTGCACCACATGTGGATCCCCAGCTGGCCATCGTGCCGGCCGCTTGCACCCTTTTGAATTTTGGGGGGCCGAAATTTAACGGCGCAGGTGAATCTCGTGGGAGGCGTTGCAAGAAAGGCATCGGTGAGAATGCCTAATAAAATATTATTTATTTGACATTGAATTTTATTTTTCTCTGGGAATTATGTATGGTTATGGTTTGGCAGATTAATTTCACACGACGACAGACATAGCTTTGTCAAATCAAATTTTATTATTATAACAAAAACAAATGAGTTTGTGGTCGGTATTCAATGTAGAAAACGTGGCAGAGACTATTGGCTGGCGCGTACTTATTTGCAACAAGGAGTGAGATTAGTGGAAGAAAGTAATTAAATGTCTTATTGGATTAAGTCAAACTAAAACCTGTTTTGGCTGCTTTGCTTACAAGAAATTAACTAGTCTTTTCAAAGTTGGCGAGCAGTCGCCGTGGCGTTCTATTTTTCGAACAATAAAGAAGCTTCCACACAGACCGAGAGAGAAGAAGCTTCCACACAGAGCCAGAGAGATCGAGAGAGAGAGTAGACTGGGCTTATGTCATGTCATGTCCCCATTTAGGGCCTTCTCTTCATCCAATATCGGCCCTGAATTTGTGGTTGGGCCTGAGTTGGCACAATCATTCAAAATCATGTGAGGTGAGGTCACTGGGCTCGTCCTCCTTCCTGCCCAAATTCCATTCTCCAGTAAAAAAGAACAAGTTATTAATATTATTATTATGAATCTTCAACCTCTGTACAGCAGAAAAGGGCCATGGAGTTAGAAGCTAGCTCGGCCTAGGTAGCTGGAGAGAGTTGGCACTGTCAGCGTATCCCCCTCCTGGTGCTATATGGCAGTCCATCCATCATAAGACTCATCAGTGCATTAACTCCCTTAAATCATAGAGAAATTCCAGTGAGAGATGTCGCATGATGATTGCGAAGGACTCATCAACCCTTCAGTTTCAACACAATTAATATTTAATTAAATGCAAGGCCCCCCACCCGGCGAGACGTCTCAGCCGCGCACCATTGCCTTGCAGGACGGGCGATTGGTAGCTACCTCATTTAATACACAATTAACCCCTTCAATTATTACTGCTACTCCCAACTACTAGTGCTAGCTGCTGCTATATAAAATTTAATTTGCTGAGCCGGCGCATTATTCATTATAATTATTGCACAAACACACATTTGTATTCATTATTTCTACTGCAAATTAATTAATAGCAACAATTCCTCATCATTGTATATATATATCCTCACTGATGAGCTGAAGATGCTATTTTTATGTAATTCATCATTGATTAATGGGATATATCACCTGGTAATCGCCTAGCTAGCTACATTCACAAAGAAGAAATCAAAAAGAAAAAAAAATGTATACATATACATATATATATTTATATATAATAAGAATATAACCCAAGCTCGAGCAGAGCAGATGAACCAAATTAATCACCCCAAATGAAGAAAAAAAAAAAAAACATAAAAAGAAGACCCGAAAATGACCATTTTAACCCTCTAGGCTGGTTAGTTTAGGCTTAGGGTTAAGGGCATCTTGGATTCCTTCCGGGGCCTCCATAGTAAAAGTAGTTGCCCCAAACCCGATTGATTCCGCCCCGGATGTCGTAGCAAGTCGGGTGATCCGCCAAGACCTTGAGATTGGACAATGGGATTAGGTTGTTGTCCCAATCGACAACCTGCAAGTTTCGGAAATAGGACGCTTTGCCGAAGCCAAGCCCGGAGAAATGGCCGCTGCCCATTTGGGTGGCGGTGTGAGAGCCGGACGGCCTGGTGTTCACCACTTCGCCGCCGAACTGAACCATGCTCGCCTGGCTTCTCAGGTGCGAGAACAAGAAAGACGGCCAGTAGCCCACCAGCGTGCCCCTCCCGAATTCCAGCCACCAATGCCCGTGCTTTGGATCCTGCATTAGTTGCATGCGTGCATGCATTCTCGCATATGTAATTAATGATATTTTTACTTGTCTATATATATATATATATTACTATTCATATCATGCATGCAAAAATTGAGGGAGTGGAAGAGTGAAGGACACTTTTGCTTTCGAAGAAAGAAGAGAATCTTTCAAAGTGGAAAACCTTAATCTAATCCGGAAGCTGTGATCAAGCTGAAGCTTTCTGGCTTTTTCTTTTGCTAATAAGTTGATCGTGCTGTAACTTACGATTGAATTCCTTGATTTAGGTTGAATCTAGAGTCTTTGAGTTCACCCGTCGTCGAACTCATTGGGTTCAATGATGGCCAAACTCAAAGACTGGGTTATACCTTTGATAGATGACGCAACCCAATTGTTGGGATGGACGTGACGGAGGAGAAGAAATGACACAGAAGGTTCGGCAATCTAAACTTGAAACTAGAGAAAGGGGAATGAAATAGAAAGAGAGAGGGGGGGGGGGGGGGAGGAGGTATCAGTAAGGCTGCTAAAGTTGAGATTTACTAAATGAATTTAAATTAATTATAAATTTAAACTTAGATTGAATGAAGTTGGCTCTCAAACTTAATTTTAAAATCAACAAAATGGTATTAGAATTCTAATTATGGGCGTTTGAAGACATACCTTCCAGATTAATAAACTAATATCGAATTGACCACCATTATAGGATGAAGTTGGAGAAATTGCAGCTCCAATTGCAATTCTGCTATTCGTCTGAACAAAACCAGAGCACAGCAGATTGTAGCATCCCGTTGCCTGATATGCATCCGTCTGTAAACATTCATTTATATATATAAATATAATTATTGGCCTTTACTAAATATCCATTTCAATCAAGAAGCTCAAGCTTATATGATGTCACAGAACCTACCGTCCAGTAAGTGAAGAACCTTGGATAGCTGTCCCCATAAAGCTCCGGGCTAACCTGTAGATATAATAATAAAAGAATAATATTACTTTAGCCGAGCCTCCATAGACAAATAAATTACAAAAATTTAATAAAAAAAGACGATAATAAATACAAAATTTATGGGTAATATAAAGAAATTTCTATCGGGTTAAAAGAGAGTAGGAGTGAAGAAGAAGAAGAAGAAGAAGAAGAAGAAGAAAGGGACATGCCTGCCAACCAGCTTCAATGGTGTTGAGATCATTTCCAAAAGAACCTGAGATCACCCACATCTGTGATAAGCTGAATTCATACTGGTTAGCTACCCGTGGTGCCCATACATTTATGCTCGCCTTTGCTCCATAGTACTGCTCTCCGTTTACATACCCCACTGCATGCTGATCAAACCATCCATTTCAATCAATTCTATATATCATTAGTTTCAATAAATCATATTGTTATACAAAAATTAGTCTTAATTTTCAAAAACAACAGATAAAAAGACAAACTGCGAGTGAAAGCAAGCCATAAAATTCTGGAGTTCCTGAGAATAGCAATCTGGTACACGCATTTAATGACTGAAAGTCAAAATAAATGACTGACAGCTAGAAAAATTGCTTATTTTGTGCACGAGAAGCAACTTCTTTGTACTACCCTTTGTTCTCACTCAAATTCCTTACTTCTGATAAAATTTCTTGTAGCCTAGGGAACAGAATCTTATGCTGTCAAGAAAGAAAGGGAAAAAAAAGAGAGAGAGAGCAAATTTTTGATCATGAAGAGTCTGATTAGAAATCAGAGATTTTTGGCTGTCTAAGCACTCACTTCATGGCCACTGCTAGAAGAGTCTCGCTTGATGGGTCTTCTGACTTTTCTTCCAAACCGTCGGATGGAGCTGGCTCGAAGGACATCTTGCTCGGTTGTTCTTCTAATCGGAATTGTTCCTTCTGGACATGATTCCCCGGACATACTCCACGTCTGAAAACTCTCTGCAACCATGTCGTTTGGGTTATGGCCATTCGGTCTCTCCGGTGGATCCTGCGAAGCCACCATCACAAATTTGACTACTTTGATATCCCAAGTTACCGAATCCTGAAAGAAACAGATGACTGTAATGGAAACTGTGAGATTTACCAGTGGCTTTTGTCCTTTCAATTGAGGGTGATCAAATGCCGGTTGAAGATGAGATTCAACACAATCTATCAGATCACCGTCAGGGCTCTGCAGAATAAGACCAAACAAAACAAAGAACCTTCGAGCCTGCCAGACAGAAAATTAAAGACCAGGACAAAAACAGGGGAAAAGAATTAATATTACCTGAATGGTTTTGACGGAAGGTTTATTGATTTTCTTGAGATGAGCTCTAGTGATGTGTAGCTTCTTCTGCTCGTGGCCCGGCCGGAAAGTCTGGTTGAGCCGGCTGTGGTCGCCGGAGTGGGACGAAACAGAGGAAGCAAGAAGGAGAAAGCAAACAAAAATGGAAATGATTGGGGAGATCTTAAAAGAGGCAGCGGCGGCCATGTTTGGAGAAATCTGCTGTCGTCTTGTTTCTTCTTCTACTATAACTGTTTTTGTACATTGGTGGTTCTGTGTTCTTTTGTGGCCAAAATGGCACAAATTATTCTGGGTTTTTGTCCACTCTCCCACCTCATGCATCCAACACAAGATAGCCATTGGAAGAAACCCAATTCACTCTCTCACCATTTCCAAAGTTCCAATCCCCCAAAATTACAGAGAAGAGCCTCTCTCTCTCTCTCTCTCTCTCTCTCTCTCTAAGCTTCTATTCTTCTCTATCTCTCTCTAAGCTTCTATTCTAATACCTTGGTTTGAGCGAGTTCCCTAGGCATGAGCTAATAATAAAACAGGCAAATGGGTTGTGCTTTCCAGAGCCTCGCCCATGTGGGTATGGAGGGATAAATACTGGGTTGTGATGAAAACATGCACAAATTTTAAAATGTTTGAATGAGAGAGAGAGAGAGAGAGAGAGAGAGAGAGATGGTGTTCCCAGTCTTCAATACAAGGACTGAAACTTTAGCTTTTTGTGCTCAATTTTATAGGGCATGATGTGGGGGGTGGTACTGTATTTCTGTTATTCTTTACTTTGGCTACGAAGGCAGATAGGAATTACACTGGATTCTGGGTTTCCAAAGTTCTTCGCTTTGGGTCTCTCTTTCTCACTTCCCTAGATGTTCTGTGTCAGCCTCTGCCTTTCCTCTTTCTTTCTTTTTTTTTTTTAATTCTTCTTCTTAATTTTCTATTTCGCATTTCTCCTCTCCTGTCCCTTAATCTAAATCCAGTTAAATTAATTAACATTAACCTAGCAAAGCAATCTCAAAAGTTTGGTTTTCCCAATATGTGTCCTTCTGCTTCTGGATAATCTGATTGCGCATCCTCCACTACTTTTTATTATAAATGTGCAAATAGGGTTTGTTAATACTTTTTATTATATTTATTAAATATTTTTAAAAGAACTTCTTATTTTAAATTTTTAAAATAAATTTATATTTTTTTTCATTCGAATAAGTTATCTTGAATGTTATAGATAATTTATCTTAATAAAAATTTATTTTACTCACTATACCAAACACTAACTTAGGGTAAACACAAATTTTCTTCCATCACAAACAGGCACAGAAAACTTTCTTTGTTTTAGGGTGTCATTTTTTGGGGCAATATTTATTTTTATTATTTTTTAATTTTAAAATAATTTTTACTTTTATCAAAATTTACCACCACCTTTAGAAGTTACTTTAATTAAAACAATAACATCATTAGTTTAAGCCACTTTGAGATGATGATGGTAAATTAAGTGCTAACTTGTATAACAAGTCACACTTAACTATCCAAAGTCATAAATACTAACAGTGTTGTAGATTTAAATTAACTTACAAATTAAGAAGATGATGATGGTAAATTAATTAAAAATAAGTATTTATTTGATGATTAATCCAAAAATATAAACATTATGGATGTGTGGGCATGCCATGCTGGCACGCGCACCTGTTTTGTGCATTTCATCATTTCATTCGGTCATGGGAAGAAAGTAAATTTTATTCCACTTTTTTGAAATACATTTTACTAATAAACATGACATATTCTTGATTTAAGGGGAATTTAAAATACATTTGTGAGATATTATCAGGTGAGTTGTAACATGTTCCTGATAATATCAATGCTAGTCCCAGCTTGTCTGGCAATGATGCACTCTCCCCCGCCAGCCCAGCACTGTCCCTTTGCTGCTGCTGCTGCGAGGCGAAGCTGTAAATGGTCTCAGTAATTTCAGTTTAAATTTTAGGTACTACACAACACCTGGTCTCGCTCTCTCTGAAGACAACATCAATAAAAACAAAAGAAAAGAGAGAGGGGTTCATATGGTTGGCCTGGCGCACAAATTGTCGCTCTCTTTACATGCCAATATAAGGCAGATAGCTAGAGGAAATTAAGGGCAGCTGCAGCATCCTGTATCCTGTATCCTGCATCCATTCATCCATCTCCCTTTCATACCTTTGCCTGGCAAATCAACCATCCATCTCCCTTTCATACCTTTGCCTGGCAAATCAATTTCTGGACCTAACACCTGTCACCATTTCATAATACCTATATACTCAATTTAATGTGCCAGCCAGCAGCCCCCTTTCAACTCTTCTCTCATCATCAACTCTATATTGCCTGCACTAATTAACATCATTGGTTTATGGTAATTAAAATATGAAACCCTTTCTATCCAATTCCATTGCATTACTAATATTTCCATATATATGAAATTTCATCTAATTCCATTCCATCTTATTTCATTTGGCTCCTCCCTCTTGGCTCCTCCCTCTCAAACGCATCCTAATTAAGTCACCCTAAGTTGATAGTTTAGATGGTAGGACCATCTCCTTGTAGAGAGCCAACCATGCCTGTGAATAAGATGGTCCAACACCAACCCAACTTTAGCGCGGCTTTAAAAAGTTTGATAATGGTTTCGAAAATTATATATATATATGTTTTCGTTAACATTTTTATGACAAAATGTAAAAACCATGGATTGACAATATTGTCACGTCTTACTTGCCGAAAAAGGCATTGTCACATCTTTAGCAATAAAATTAACATGTTGGGGGCAAAGTAAAAACCAACTGGTGAGTTCACTGAGTCTCACTTTTGGGGTAAAGAAGATGATGATGGGGGCGAGAATGAGATTGCTTCTTGATGAAACCATGTGATGCTGTCTTCATAAAACATTCAATGTCTGCCTTTTCGTTACCTTTGAGAGAAGAAAGGCTGAGGTTTACAATAATACTGTCTACAGAAAGCAAGTATATACAACCAGGAAAAGCCAAATCAACCAAGCCCTGGAGGCCTTGCGTGCCCCTGCTCAGATGAAACATTCTTTGTTATGCATATTTTTAATTAACCCAAAATTTATATGAATCTTTTTTTTTTTCTAGTTCATGAATTAGTAACTTTCTGTTTACTTTATAAAAGATGTTATTTGCTTAAATTTGAATTCGTGATGTTTTTAATCATAAAAGAAAAAGTTTATTATCATTTTAAGATTTATTGCCTCAATTACGTGAATTTTAAACTTTTAATCGTACTATAACGATAGTTATATATATTTTAATTGTTTTCAACAAAACCCCCAAGTTATTGTCAAAATAATGTGACAGATTTTGCTAAAAAGAGGCGGATGTTGGATATAGACCCTTTGCACAATTGATACTTGTCTTTTCTTTTTTTTTTTTTATAAGCCAAGTAATAATATGTGGATGGTCAATTGTGGGTGGAGCCAAAGTTGGCCTTTTTGATTAGTCAAAGGAATTTTGGCTGCATTGACTCCACAACATAAGTTGAATGATTTGGTTGGTGACTTCAATTTCAAAACAATTGTTCCTTTTTTCTGAATTTTGCTTTCTATTCTTGATCACATCAATTCAAAGCGATCAATTGTAATTCAGTTTTACTTTGTAATTAAAACATGTTTAGATTCCATGCATGAGGTCCACTTGAACTTACAACTCTAGCTAGTGGGCGGTGGGTCCACAATTGTGAAATTCATAGTCTCCTGCAGACTCCCATTAGAAGCCCAAGTTGACACCCACCAAAATCAAAAGTTTTTTGAGGCACAGTTGACCAAAACGCTCCCACTGGCCACTGCCATTGGTCTTTGATGTTATCTCCAAAGCTAAGACTTTTTAAAAGAAACAGGAGGATAGTGTTATCATATTACTGTTACACCAATTTAAATATATAGAAACGCCTTTTATTTAATAAATGATCCAACTTTTTGACATAATTATCTAAATAACAACACGGAAAATCAAGAACCGTCCTTCAGATGATATAATAATAATATGTATATAAATTAATCAACTTTAATATTAACGCAGTTGCAGCAGAATATTATTAATTCCTCTCTCTTCCAAGCCAAACAGACCGAAAACCAAATGATGGAAGATACAGCGAACAAGGAGGATGGTTTTGCGGATGAATATTTATGGCCGTACCCTTCTTTCCAACCCAAGGAACCTAAAACTTGGAAGATACTGTGGTAAAAGAATGAGAACTAATTCCCCTCCATAAAGATAAGAGAATAGAATCATCATAAAGAACGGCTTTCGGAGCATGCAACCCCCCCGCCCGCCCGCCAAAGTTAAGCAATGATGGTGTCCAGAAAAGAGCCAAACCACAGCCAGAGGGATATGGAAGAGTATTTTGCATAATATATATAAGTTATTTTTGTATAATATACTATTATTTGGAGATAGGGAGACTGATCATATCCTTAATCACCACAAAAAAATTTCCAAACCAGAGGCCAAGTTAAAACTTATAACCCCACTAAAAACAGTCTCTTTTTTGCCGCCTGGACTGGCCATTGAAATGGGTGGATGGATGACCACCCAACTCTTGCGATGCCGAGAATTTTCCAAAACCATGATATGATTTTGGGTTGGGAGAGTGGAAAGAATGTTTCCCCACCCACCTTGTGGCATGCGTGGGGCTATCATGCTCTCATGGGGCCATCATCATCTGCATCATCATCATGATTCTGTCGTGCCTAGTACTCTACACCCTGTTCAGGTACCTCTTCAAACTTCAATTTTCACATTAGCTAGCTGCTGCAATGGCGACCCAACATCATGATACGTTATGTTGACGTGGCATAGTTCGTGGGGACATGCATGTCATTTAATTCTACACGGTTCCGGGTCGATCGGTACTATTCCTCTAATTCAATTTTTGTAAGGACACACCGTCAAACGCGTTGTATTTCTATATATCCTTGACCCCAAGGCTACGATTAGGACGGAAAGATTTAAGGATGGTTGTGTCTTGGGTAAGAATTTCAGAACCGGCGGCAAGTGGTACAACCCAAATAAAAAGCAAAGCAGTTTGGTCGGCCCAACTGTCAAATGAGTCAAGAAGCCCAACAAAAGGGAAAGAAAAGAAGACTTCAAAGATATGGTCGGCATATTCTGCCTTTTTCATTTCAGAGAGAGAGAGAGAGAGAGAGGGGGGGGGGGGGTGAAAAGCAAAGGGATTTACAATAGCCGAAGATATTTTGCAGAACAAAAGAAAGGGAGGCCTTTTTATTTTAGGAAAGTGGGGGTTGGGAATGAAGTTTCCACTGGGATTTACTTGCACTGCTCCACCAACCAACAACAGTCAACACTGCTCCACCATCCATTTGGTATTACTGTTAAATTTTTGTTGGGAGGAGAAATACTTTTTATGACAGAAGAAGCGAGTAAAAGTGTTAAATAAATTGTTGTATTTTGGTCTGTGAATCAAATCTGTTACTATATTTTAGAAAAAGGATAAATAAGACATTATATTTCTAAATTTAAGTCTAAATTAGTCATTGTACTTTTAAAAAATCAAATAAAAGATCATACTACTCTTTAAGTCTAAATTCGAGAAGCTCGCACAATAATTATAAAGGCTGAATAACCAACACTTTAAATCACAATCATAAATGCTTTCCTATCTATTACATTTGAAATCTAATCTTCCAAAATGACTAACCCTAGGGTGGGGAGAAGGGGAGAACCCTAGGGCGGGGAGAAGGGGGGGTTGGGATTTACTTGCAAGCAAAGTCCTCCCTAACTACTTTTTCGGTAAGTAGTACTATTCATGAACAGTGGTCCACCATCTATTTCATCCTACTATCAAACTTTTGCTTGAAGACAAATACTTCTATACAAAGAATATTCTTATTAAAATTATTTTAAGAAAATAATTTAGATTTTTAGTGTTATTATAGATATTTGGGCTATTATTAAAAGAATATTTTAGTAATTAAATTACTAGAAAGGGTATGAAAAGATGGAACGAGAATTAAAATATGATTGATAAAGGTAATATTTTTTAATTCTAAATATTAATTGAGGGTCATTTTATCTAAAAGTAATTTTATTTTTTAGTTTTCCCTTTTGCTTCATGGCAATGTGCTTAAATTTCCGCTTCTATTAGATGGCAAAATCATAGTTTTTGCTATTAGTAAAAAACTATATTTAGTGACTCCTAGGTTTTCTTTCCCCGGAATCTTGAATGAGTTAGTGGGCTTACACAAAAAGAGGCCTCGTATTGGGCTCTGGTGGCTGAGATGTTCATTCTTCATTGGGGGTTTGCCCAACAGACTCGTAGCATGGACTAAGGGTTTCCATTCAATTTAGATAAATCATTCATGAATCATGGCCCAGGCCCGACCTTGTATTGCCCCATACACTTCTCTGCGCTGTCACCATAGAGTGAATCAATATATCATTTGTCTGTGTTGAGTAGAGAGTGAAATCAAGATATCATTTCTGATTATATTATGCCTATCGTATCGTACATGCACTAATCCTAGGATAAATTATCATATTAAGTCTTTGATGATTTCGCATTGAAGAGCGGATCCCAAACCAGGTGAAGTTGTTTGTCTCCTTACACATGTGGAGCACTTCCTGCGTAGAAAGAGCGAGTGGAACATGGAATATTAATTAGGCAACTTATTAATTATTTTGGATACTTGCGTTATGGAGTGTTGAGATGACTTCCATGAATGCCGGCCACTCAAGGAACAAAGCAAGCTAGATAACATAAAGTTCGAGTCATAATGAAAGAAGAGACAATATGTGTATTATATGCATGTATGTATAATTATGTGTTACTATAACAGCCATACGGCCATCTATAAATGGAGGGCAGACTTGGAGAAAGCGATCGAACTGCGGTTGATCTTTGCTTCGCAAACGATCTTTCAGCAATATATATATATATATATGGAAAAGAAATCTCTTTTTATCAGTTTTCTATGTCGTTTTCTTGTTTCTTTGGCACTGTTTTCCGGTTCAAAAGCAATTGAATCACCTCAATTCACAGTGATACAATCATACTCGGATATGCAGATCAGGCTCTACAAAGACTCCTCGTGGATGTCTGCTCTTGAGCGTGGCGGCACCTCCTTTGAGAACTCCACCAAACAAGGCTTCCACAGGTCCCTCAGTTTCCCTTCGTTTATTTTCTCTCCTCTGCTTTCTCACCAACCAATCAAACAATAACCACATAGAAAATAAAGTCTTAACAATTCTCCTCTTAATTGGTCACATGCACATAATTAACGCTGCAGGTTGTATCAATACATTCATGGCGCCAACCTCAACTCTTCCCAGCTTGCAATGACAGCTCCAGTATTAACAACCATCAGTACACGGGAATCAAACTACCTTGTGAGGCTCTATCTGCCCAATGGGGCCATCCCTCAGCCCAATCCGGAGCTGAATCTAGGGCTGGACAGATGGAGAAGCCACTGTTTGGCAGTCAGGAAATTCTCAGGGATTGCCAAGGATGGCAGCGTCGAGAAAGAAATGGAAGCTCTAAGGACAAGCTTGGAAAAGAATTGGAATGAAAGCTCGGGGGTTGTTGTGGAGAAGAGATTCTACACGATTGCCCAGTACAGTGCTCCATTTCAAGTTTCCGGGAGAGTGAATGAAGTGTGGATGAATGTTTCTGGTTTAACAGGAAAGGGCTGTTCGCCCCTTAACAAGGGGCAGTTTTAGTTTAATTCAGCTGTTAGTTGAGCTTGAGTTTGTGTAATTTGGGCTGTGCTTTCTCCTAATTTGCACTCACTACCTGTGTTTCTATTCCAAGTTTCGAAGTCGTCTCTTCTACATTGGAGTCTTTTTCGAACTTTAAGAAATAAGTAGTGTGCAAGATTGTCAATACCTTTGGGCTACCATTTTGAATTCTTCGGAGATATTTTAATACCGGTGTATTTTGACATTTTATTCAAAATTTTATATATGCATATATAAAGGAAGGAGAGTGAATTTATTGGAAGAAGAAATGGACATCTTCGCAGGAATTTTCAAACGAAACAAAGGCACACATGTTTTGGTTTTAATGAAAAACTGAGACGTTCAAGATGATTCGATCGAAACAAAACAGTATTGACTATTAAAACAGTATTGACAACAATAGTCGTGTGCACAAGTGATATTGGTCTTTTTTTTTTTTTTCTAATTTAGTGATACTTTTTTTTTCTTATTACAACATATTTTGAATTAAGAGGTATTTAAAAATGCGTTAATAGATAGTTTATTGAAGCATTTTAACTATTAAGACACTAATAATAATATCGCATATAATTGTGTCCTAAAAACATATTGAGATACCTACAAATGTCTCAAAAATAATTATAAATTTAAATTTATTGTCACATAAAAAATATCTCAAAAATTACTATAAATTTATTCTTCACGTCACCTCTTAACTCCAACTTACCCCCCTCCCCTTAGCTCGAACTTTAAACTTTTTCTTCTTCTTGTACACTCGTGACTACCTAATCTACACATAATCTTATTAATATATGTGCTTATATTAATTTTATAGTATATCTAAGTTTCATTAGAATTATTCTATTGGGACACTTAATTAAGATTTGTGGATTAAGGCATTTCATATCAAAGTGTCTCGTTACAATTATTTTAATGGATATTTCAAAAATTCTGTAGATTTGTTTATTAGGGTACTTTATCGTTGTGCTTCATTAGAATTATTTTATTGAAGCACTTCTTTAAATTATGTCTTAAAATGATATTTTATAAGACACTTAGATTTGTCTACTCACTTAATTGTTGTGTCTCATTAGAATTATTGTATTAGAACACTTCTTTAGATTGTGTCTTAAAATAGTATTTTAGAGGACACTTTTTAAAAAATATCCTAAAAAAGATATCTCAATAAATCATTTTTGTTGTAATATCTATTTACAAAAATTACAACGGAAATTACCTGTCAATAGTAATTATGGAAGATTAATAAGTTTTTTTGTTAGATTATTTATTATTATAGTGAAAGATTAAAAGCTACCACATCATCTAATCTACTTATTATTAGAGTAGACGAATACACCTTCTTCCAAGTGGCAATCTTAAAAAATTATTAAAATTTATTCTTTAATTTTATATTAAGCCACTTTGATTTTAAAATTAAATCTTCAAAAACTCTTGAACTTTTCACAATTGAAGTAAAAAGAGAATAAAATAAATAGTATATACAGTTATATTTATAATGATTCAATTTAATTGTATTAAAATTGAATCATTATATACAGTTACGAAACTTGGCCTAATAATCGGAAAAGGAAGAAACCCAAAGAGGAGACCCTACCCAGTTTGGACAAGCCCTTTGCCAGAGTCGATGGCATGGGATGGGATGGGATCCCCACTTTTGTCAACCCACTGATTGGAGATCGACGGTACCAAAGGGCTGTCAACCATGGGAGGGTCCCGGGGGGAGCCCAATTGAAGCCTATTAGATAAAATATATCCCCAGCCCACTGAAGTCTAGCTGAACCTCACCCTTTTTAACTCTTTGCCCTCTGCCCACCAGTTCATTGTCCACCTGCTCTCTAAATCCGCCTCTGCTGTCAACGATGAGAGGGCCAAGCTAGGTCACTATCGACAAACTGTTCTCTCTACTGTCTAGGGCTTGGCAATGGCTTACTGATTTGAGTTAATATAGTTAATATATAACCTAACATTTTATTAATCACTTTTTTTAGATAGCCTCACGAGAATAATTTTGTGCATCCACGATTAAACATTAATTTAGCTCATTCGCCGGGCCAAAAGAAGCAATAGCAGCCTGGAAACTAGAAGATCACAAAGTCCAAAGTCGTAACAACAATGGTATAAACATACACACACACACACGCACGTACAGACTTGAGAGGGTATAAACAAATAAATAATTAATCAAACTAAAGTCATCAAAAAGATGGTAAATTAATTAATAATAAGATTAATTAAAGGACACAATTCTCTTATTCATCAGTAAGTACGGGCGCAAAATTAGGCATCTCCCGTGCATGCATGCATGCTGCATATAGACCCTGAGATATATAGAGAGATATATACACATACATATATAAAACAGGATGCATGCATGCATGCATGCCCTCTTTAATTAATTAATTAATTCCTCTTTCAGTCGAAGCTTAAAACACACACACATAAACCATCCCCTCCGCCTCCGGCCTTCACCACAACCTTTGCTTAAATTAACTTGTCGTCCGAAATCCACAATAATAATAATCCTAACATCAGTAATGAATCAAGTCTGCGTGGCTACGGCCATGCAGTTGCTGCCGTATTTGTACAAGACCTTGCTGGCCTTGGAGAGCGACTCGGCGTTGCCGCCCATTTGCTTGATGGCGTCGGAGCAATCGTAGTAGTGGCCCTCCGCCGTTTGAATCCTGTCGATGGCCGTGTGCATGTCCTTGGCGGCCATGTAGGTCAGTGCCTCTTTCAGGTTGTCCAGCGCGTCGTCGAAGCTGGACTTGCAGGTGTCGATCACCGAAGTCTTGGTCTCGCCCTGCAGATTCGTAAGCTCGGTGCCGAGGGCGTCCACCAGTGGCAGCACCCGCACCGTCGCGTCGTGTGTCGACTGCACCGCGTTCGCCAGCGCCTCGTCCTGGGTTTCTGCTGCTTTCACCTGCAAAGTTTAGAGGAAAAAGAAAGCAGCCCGATTGTAGAATTATCTTTTATTTCATTAACATTCTCAAATTTAAAAAAGTAATTATTGTATATATATTCAGACCATGTCGGTGCACAGCTGCCTGTAGTCGGCGGTCTTGCACCAGTTGTTGATGCCTTTGAATTTGGCGTCGGCGCAGTCGGCGAGGAGGAGGGAGAGCGCTGCGAGGAGAAGCAGTGAGAAAGAGAAAGAGGGTCGGCTTGAGGGAGCCATGGTTGCTGCTGCTAGCCCAAAACTCTCTCTCCCTTCCTCTTTCGATTTGTTTTTGGGTTTTCTGTTTTTTTTTTCTCTAAGGGGCCTCTCCAGGAACCGGATACAGCTATCACGTCCCCTCATAAGCTGCCATTTTATATATAATCAATGGCTTTCATTCTCAAAATTCGATTTCCTAAACCTTTCGTGGACTCAGATGCACGCCCCCATACAGCTGCTATTTCTTTTCCTAATTGCTTGGTAGTTACCGTATATTAATTTGGAGTTGGTTTTGGGTTTGTGAGGTTGACCATGATTCTAGTTCTGTAAGAGACGATCGCTTCTACAGCCTACCGACACGACACATTCAAGGCTTCTTACACCACTCACCAAATCATTTTAAATTATTATTAATTGTTAAAACGCTATGCTCCATCCAAATAATTTTAATTTTTTTTATTTTTAAAATAAACATCTTATGTGATCTGTTGCCGAACTCATTCTAATTTCAAGAGCACAGATCAAATCGGTCCTCATCGTCAACACCCGCCATCACATCATTTCGTGCTTATTTCTTGTTAATTTTTATTCAATTCAATTGACAAAATTCTTATTTTTTTTTGTTAACATAACATTTGTCTAACATAAACAACATTAAAGGGGGAGCATGGATCCCCCCCCCCAACCCCTTGCATGTCCGCGTCAAACAAATTCAAAACGTTTCTGATACAATATTAATATTTCTCATTCCAAAATTAAAATGAACTTAAAGATTACTTGAAAAATATATTTAAAAAATATATAAATTGCACCCATTTAAAATAATTTTAAATATAAGCACCAAATTAATAAATTATTTAAAATAATAATAATATATAAATTTCACAGTTCGGGCCTTGGACCCTAGCCCACTCGTTCTGGGAAAATAAAATTAAAATCTCCTTTGTATTTTGGGGTGAGAACTTTCTATGTTTGTATTTGTTTATATGTCTGATGTGGTCGTAAAGAGTTCATGTTAGAACTAAATCATGAATTCGTGTCTTTAAATTAACATGAAACATTAGAAAATTAACATTGCTACCGTTTAACTGTATTAATTAATTTTTAAGATGTTCTAACAGGTTTTCCATTACTACGTTCGTAAATTTTTTTTATAATTTATATGCAGGGACGGATCTAGAATCAGATCTAGGAGAGAGTTGGCCCTTAGATTCATGAGTATTTCAACTCTCATTTCCTCTAACTGGATCAGATCTGTCTTATAAATCTAAGACAAGACTGAATCGAGGGAAGGGGTGGATTGCAACCTGTGCCTTCCCCCCTAAATCTATCCCGGCCTATATGTGCTTATATAAATGAGTATTTAAATAAAATAAATATTCTATTAATGCATAGCACTCTTTTTTTTTAATCGATTGCAATTGATTCATGATTAGTTATGATTGATTATGGTGAATAAGGAATAAATCAAATTATAAATTAGCTACTTGTTGAGTAATTATGGTTAGTTTGACAAACCTATTATCCAATTAAATGTCAAGCGTTGAAGCAACAAAGAAAACAAAACCAACGAAGAATTTTTAATTTCAACATTAAATAATAGATAGATATTATAAAAAATAAGCGAGTGAATATATATATATATATATATATATTTATGTTTTCAAAAGACATATCGTTTAGTTTAAATTTAAAAGACATATTTTATTAAATTTAAAGAGACATATACTTTAATTTTATGAGTTTTATTGTTCTTAAAAAATTATAACTCTTCTTTAAGACGCATCCATTCTAAAAGACATAATCTTTTAAATGGGTTTGTCTTTTTTTGATTAAGTGACATTAATTAGGTTAATAAAAAAGTAAAAAAAGCTAGCCCTTTTCCAATTTTTCACTCATTAACTTATAAATTTATTTCTCTCGTTTTATTATATGTATTGGCGACGTTTGTTAAAATGAGTATAAGATAAGAGAATATTAAAATAAGATTAAAATATTTTTTGAATCAAAATATAAAATAATTAAGATAAGATTGAAAAATATTTTAAAATTTTTATCAAATTATTTATTAAATTTTTTTAAATACACAAGAGGACACGAATGTTATTTTTTTCTTATATATAAAGATTAAGATATGCTTATCTTTAGAGAGAGAGACAAGTATATATTGAAAAATTAAAATACAAAGTCACGTAACTTCTTTTTTAAAAATTATTAGATAAATTTAATAAACACGTTAAAAATAATAAATATCTAAAATATTTCTCATATTTAATTTTTTTCACCCTATATCTTAATTAACAAATACTACTATAATAAATAAACGATAGATAGATTACATAGCGATGTGTACCTCTGATATGGACCAATTGTGCAAAGGCACGTACGCATATCTATTATCAAATACTCCATATGTCCTTTGCCAAGTTTGCGTCTACATGGCTAGAGTCGCTCCTCAACTGCATTCACAACCACCCTTGCCTCCATCTAGCAACTGCCGCCGCCCGGCTACATTGGCTAGCCTAAGTGGCCTTGCCTGCACTAATGAAAGCCTCACCCACCCTCAACTAACCTTGAAGAGCATGGAATCTAATTAGCTCGCTATTCAATAATAGACATTAGCCAATGGGACAAGTTTTGACCAAATTGAGTCCACTGCCAACCAACGACATCCTTAACAAATAAAGACCACGGATAGTGTAATGCCCGTGCCTTGATATATGTATACTCTCAAATAAGATCATATTCATTTAATGTAATGTAAACCCTGCTTGAATTAACCTCAACTGAAGTATAGCACAAATGGAAAAATACATTGGGGTATCTCTCACGTTTCCTTTGGTTAAGACAAGTCCAACTAGTACATGATCATATCATTTTGCAAATACATAGGTTGGAATAATTAAGCAAACTTGAGTCAATATTAAATTGAACCTCATTTCAAAATTGAGTATTAATCAAGGTGTTGAACAATATCTCATATAAACGTACGTGTGGGTACCCAAAATCTTTATCATTTGGAAAAACCATTTTCTAGTAATTTAACTCCTCATTGAAAATGTTTCTAAAACGATTTTTAACCATTTTTTTTGTAAATATATAGCTCGAAGGATTTGAATCCCATCAAGATGGTTTATAGTTTTAATTTGTATTTTTTTTTAACTGTAATGGTATTTAAAAATATTGATAATCATGTGAGCAGTGATGAAAGTAATGAAGTGGCCACAGTATATCTCTTCATGAGTGTGAAACTAGTGGAGTCTTGGTTGAAGTGGCCACAACGTCTGATCACGGGCGTCAAGCTAGTGTCGTCTTCGTCAACCCCATAAGAAGCCATGGCCCTTTAAGTACGTGTATGCCCTACCAATCAAGAAAGGGTCGGCACATCACCATATCTCTAGTCATTCATTATAGCCCAGGACTCTGCATCCATCGAAATAATGTCACTTGGATAACAACCACTACATCAATCTAATCGCATCAATATAATCATTAAATCATTATTACAACAAATAAATGACAAATATAAATACAAACCAATAATAACTTGAACGACAAACGAGACCAAACAAAAAAAATTCTGCACGCCTCCAGAGACACAGTCAAGTGATAAAGGAAGAGTTGTAAAGATGCAGTCATGTTAAAAATTGTTAGCATAGAATCGATTCTTGAAGGAAGTAATTCTTTTTGGGGATGGTCCTTGATAAGTGTTAGTGGACGCAGTTTCAAACCCTAATCACTTGGACATATCTCTTAATTTACCTCTCTCGTGATGACTCAGGAGCAGGTCGGCGAGAGAAGCGAGTGATGACACGTAATTTAAAAAAAATAAAAAACCCGCAAATAATAAGACTCAGAACTTGGAACTTGTAATTAAGATGCAAAGATCTCAGTAACTTTACTTGAATTACTTAACAACATCTCTACCGTCTCCCATATTCCGTAATTAAGGCGTTGCACCTCATGAAATTCCGCAACCTAGCTAAGTGAGATCAGGCGAGTACTCACAAAAATAAAATTAAATGACTCAAATTGAAATTGGGTTAAAACTAAATTAGATGGCCAACCCGAAAACCAATTTAATTAGTAGCTAATTATGGTTGAGTTATAAGAGTGAGTCAAATCTCAATATCAAATAATCTAAATATCAGGGCACCTATCTTGGTGATAAGTGGATGTTAAAAATCAAAAAGGTCAATGATTTTACATTGTAATAATTGTGATTCAAAATTTAAATTTATTTGTGATTGAAACTTCTTATTTTGATCGTGATTAAGTCTTTAAATTTGAATGTGATTGAAATGTCAAATTTGACTCTTATTGGAATACATTTACAAGTAAAGATTTATCTTCTTTATGACTTATATAGATTAGTTTAAATTATTTTTGTATATATCTATAGATAAATGATAGATCTATAAATAAATAACTAATACACTAGAATTAGTAGTAGTTAAATCACTATTATAGTAGCAATATCATCATAATGATTTTTTTTATTCTTTTATACCTGTGATTTTTTTCAATTTAGTTTTTCCACGTTAAAATTCTATTCTCGTTTGTATACTTGACGGTTTGATTATGATTTGTTTTTTATCATAAATCCTAACAAATTGGTATTAAAGTGATTGGATCAAACCATCAACTTTTAGTAAATCTCAGTATTTGGATTTGCAATCCATCATCTTCTTCTACAGCTAGGGTTTCTAACTACCATAACCGCTACCGTCAATTGCTACCACCTGAACTCCGTCAATCGTCTCCTCACCTAACCACCATCATCGGTCTCCACCACAACTCATTAACGACCACGTTGCCTTCAACTAGCATGACAATAGATCTTTTGTCTTTTGCCAATCTATGGCCTCCTAACATCTTCGCCTTCACTATTGATCATCATCTTGCTCCTTGTCATAATCGTCGGACCTCCACTATCGTTGATTGTTGTTTTTCCATCATTTTCCTTAATCACGACCATCAATCGTAGGCCACCCCCTTTAGTTTCACCTTCATCGTTTTTCGATTCGTCTTTGTCGGTCTTCTCCCTCCTCCAACGTCGCCATCAACTCCATCCATTCACCTTTCACCATCAACGACCCCTCTGCCATCATCGCTAACGATGTCTCCTTGCACCAATCGCCGTTGTCGACGGCCAATTAAGCCTTACCCAAGTTTGCCATCCAACCCAAATCTGGATTAGATCTACCCGACCCATCTAAGACTCATTCGACCTATTTCAAATATGTTCTACTCAAATCTGACTCATCAAACCAGATTCAAACCTCCAAATTTGTCCAAACCCATATCTAACAGACCTAGATTTGTCTTACCCAGATTTGTTGCCCATACCCACTATCTTGGTCTATTTTTTATTGAGCCTTTAGTTTATTGATTTTTGACACTGTTTGAGGTTATTTGATATTGACAATAACAACCTTAAAGTATGATATTTTATTATTAGATCAGAATATTAGATTCTCACTATGGTAAGTTAAGATGCGAGCAATTTTAGCACAAATGAATTTAGATGATGCACTTTTGAGTTTTGATAAAATGTCATAATCATAGAGTATTGAGAAAAAAACAACGTAAGGATTGTAAAGCCTTATCTCAAATACATCTGCATTTATCTAATCAAATCTTGCAGAATGTTTTGTAAGAAAAAACTATTGTTGCTCTCTGGTTGAAACTAGAAGGGTTGTATATGACTAAAAACCTGACTAGTAAGTTACAAATAAAGCAAAGGTTACATTCTCATAAAATGGAATAAGGTATGTCTATTAAAAGACATTTAACAGTTTTTAAAGAAATTGTTTCTAATTTAGAAAGCATAATTAAATATGATGATGAAGATTTGAGCTTACTTTTGTTATGTTCTTTACTAGCCTCGTATTCAACTTTTAGAAACACCATACTTTATAGTCATGACATTTTTATCTTAGATAAAGTTTATGATGTTTTATTCTCAAAAAAGAGAATTGACAAGTAGTTATTAGGAAATTCAAAAAATTAGGGAGAGTGTCTTTTGATTAGAGGGAAAACACATGATAGAGATTTTGGTGAAAAAAGAAAAGGTAGATCCAAGTCTAAAAACAAAGACAAAACCTGTAACTATTGTAAGAATGAATTATACATAAAAAAAAAATAAAGTGTTTTAAGTTGCAAAACAAACTTAAAAACTGGAAGTAAATCAAGATCGTTGCGAGGCAAGCAACATAGATAAAAAAATTTGAACTTTTCCCCAATCTTGGCGATTGGATCAACGTCTAGATCAAAACATTCTCATACACAATAAAATAAATCTAACCTTTAGATTTCTAAGTCATTTGTGGATCCAAACTATTCAAGTATTTGGCCTCTAACTTGTAATACGTGGCACGCGTCCTTTAGCGATGATAGCGGAATATGAGTGCTATCTCTTTCTCTTTTTCATGACTTGTGTATGGACAGAAAGAACCTCCCCATTTTATATCGATACAGAAAGGAAAAATGGAGAAAGTGAATGGCAACCTTTTTCTCAATTATTGAGAAACAACAACACACAAAAATCACACATATTTTGGGTAACTCTTAAAGAGGTATTTATAGATGAGCAAGACCTTTTAGGGTTTCCTAAACCCTACTAGATATGGGTCGATCCTTTACTAGTCCAACTAGTAATTAATTAAATGGTCCAAATTCAATTATAAGTTTAAATAAATGTTTGGTTCAAATCTAAATATTTAATTTTATATTTGGCCCAAATACTCTATTTAATCCAAATATATCTATATATATTTTATTTCCTATTTGTCACTCCAACAAATAAAAGAAATTATTAAATTAAAAACTCCTTCCTAATTTAATCAATTGTCATTTTAGAAAACTCTTTATTTTCTGACGACCCCTTCTCAAATCAACATCATTACGTCTATTTGTTCTTTTTTCATGAGAACATATGACGGCACAACTTCTTACCAAAATATCCCACTTAATCATACGTTCGCTTTCTTGGTTTGAGGCAGGGATCATACCTTTTGCGTATAACTCATTAGGCTTTCGAATATATTAGCAATGTGTCGATACTAACACATAAGACAAGATTGGCGTTTAGCAAGGCATCATGCCTATCTAATTATTTAAAAAGGATTCATAATCCATAAACAATCTTTCATGAGCATGGTTACTGTGTAATTCAATCTTCTCGTCAATGTATCTTCTATGATTTCAAGTGTGGCGATATATTGGTTGATTACAATCATATGAGTTTTATTCGATCCTCACTCAATAAAAAGTAAATCAATAACTCCTTATTGATCTCTTTTACTATGGTTATGGATTTAAAGTGAATATCCTCTGAATGCGCCTTAGATACATCATCATTTTTCAAGAGATAGATAAGTCTTATCTTGGTTATGCACCCATCTCTCCATAAACCTCACGATATGTCCAATGATCCCCCATGTGCAACCTTTGTTTAGGCCTATCATAACGATGTCAAAGCATGTCAGTCTTCTTATGAGATGACCGTGACAACTCAAGTCTAAGAATTAGTTACACCCATCTCATATGAGAATTCCATCAACATATAACCAAAATGAATTTTCATGACGAGTCATGTCCAGTGACATGTTCTCCAACATTGGTCACCTATGTGCTTGTTTAGTTATCCCCATGCCTATGGGTGTGAGACCCTCTATACTATCAGATAGCAAAAACATAGCACACAAGTCTTACCACAATTGTCAATATTTATTCTTAACATTGTTACGACTTGAGACATTTAATGATATCTACAAGCTGGGATAAATCATCTCACATATTTATAAATTAATTATAGTATACATTATATGAACTTTTATCTAATTTTTTCCAGTCATTATAATAATAATAATAAGAAACTAATAAAATAACTTCTTGTGAAATTGAATAACTCTTTATTCAATAATAAATATGATTACAATTGTCAGTATATAAGATGCCCAATCTGATTTGAGTTTAGAGCACCTACACTAACAAAGATAAAAATCTGATCAAAAGAAAAAATAACTAGATATTTGAAGAAAAACTAATGTTATTGAAGATAACAGTAATGATGGAGAACTTACGGTGGTAACTAATGAAATTACCAAACCTTGTAAAGATTAGATTCTTAACACAACATGCATGTTTCATATGTCTCCAAATAGAAATTAGTTTTTAATATATAAAACTTTGACTACTGGTGATATGTTGATGGAAAATAATTATTCTTCTAAAATTGTTGGCATTAGAACAATTAAAATTAAGATATTTGATAGCATTATTAGAACTTGAACTGATGTCAACATGTTCTCAACTTTAAGAGAAATCTTATCTCATTATTTACTATTGATTTAAATGGGTATAAATTAATTGGTGAATGTGGAGTCATTTTATTAAATGTGCTCTTGTTTTGATAAAAGATAAAAAACAATATGGTAGATTATATGTTCTACAGGATCTTATCTTATTATTTTACTATTGATTTAAACGCTATTGTTTTTTAAAACATAAAATGTTAGTACATCTTTAGATATAAAATTAGAGTTGAAAAAGAGAAAATATTTTCTAAAACTAAATGTAACATTAGTTTTTTATTTTTTAATTACAAATTTAATTATTTAATAATAAATTAAAATATTTTAATAATTTTTACTTTTATAGGTATCTAATGTAACGTTTTAAAATTTTAAAGTGTCACCTAATTTTTTTAATAAAGTAAAAAGTATTTTTATACCTTCACCTAAATATAACTATTCAGCTTTTATTCTTTTTCAATTTTTTTATTTTTTTCCCATTTCTCGTTTAAATTTAAACAAAAAAAGAAACAAGCAAAAAAAAGAAACAAGTAATGGTCGTCGGCTATTATTACCTTAATTTGAGTTGCGAATTAAACCCAGAAGATCAAAGAACCCTTCTTGATCTCGTTTGAACTCAAATAAAATCTGGGCTCCTATGAATTTTCGAAGAAATTTGAGTTAACCAAGAACCAACCAACCGAACGAAGCCACATTTGATAAAATTTAAAAACTAGTCAATCAAACCAAAGACCCTTTAAATTTGGATTCTTCGAAGAATATGACATTGAAAGTTGAGAAAGAGGGAAAGAGTCAGTGGTCGTCGCCTTCATCCTTGTTGTGTCATCATTGCCACCTTTATCTATACCTTCGCCACTCTGTCATCAAGGAACTAATAGTTGAAACCCATCATTTGACTTCAATTTGTGAACTCAAATGTCATGACTAAGTCCAAATGTCTTGTAATTTCAGCCACTACCAACTTTGAGTAGATATATTTGACATTATCTTATTAGTATTTTTAATTTTAACAAAAAAAATAAATTATAAATAAAAATTTTAGTTTATTATACATGACAAAAAATTGAATTTACGATCTATTAATACGAATTGTAATTTATTGTGCCTCGTTCAATTAACTTGTGCCGTGAAGATAATTTAGCTAAATAAGAGAAAGAGATATTAATGATGACATTAAATAAATGTTTTGATTGTTAAAAATAAATAATAAGAAAAAAGAAAAAAATATAAAAATACTCCTATAATTTCAACTAAAACACAATTATAACATAGTATTTCATTTTAAAATATTCAATACATTTTCACATAAAAAATAATTTACATAATTATCCTACCACAATAAACGACAACCAAAGACCCATCGTGCGTGACACGGGAGGGCCAACAATAATTGGCGGACCATTGTGGAGGACGAAGAGGCGCTTCTCCTTGCAGCCGCCCGCGCATCCATCTTCATCAGTTCAGGCTGGTCGTGATCTGTCCCTTTCCCAAACAAGATCCTTTGATTTTGACTTTCAACTTTCGGCAGCCAAATGAAGTAAACCCGCGCAGAATCTCATGCAGCCTCCCCACCCCTCACTGCCTTATAAATAAAGAAGAGAATAAAAAATTATTATAATTATACTCTTTTATTTTTAAAAGAATAATAATTAAAATATATATAATAAAAAAAATATTAAATATCGCCTGCACCCTGTAGTTGCACTGTCACCGGTCTGTTACTCTAATCTCCACGAACTGAGAACGCGGCCGCATTGCTACAGGGCCCCCCGTGGTTTCTCACTCGGTTACTCGTTGACGAACAAGTTTCCTCTTCCTCCGAACACCTCTTCTGAATCACACCATTAATAGTCATCTC
Source organism: Diospyros kaki (assembly GCA_036245055.1). Lineage (NCBI taxonomy): Eukaryota > Viridiplantae > Streptophyta > Magnoliopsida > Ericales > Ebenaceae > Diospyros > Diospyros kaki. The sequence continues at coordinate 5,647,972 of BSEG01000002.1, read as the reverse complement.
CCCTCTTGTTTTGATTCTCTCTCTCTCTCTCACTCTCTCTCTCTCTCTCTCTCTCCCTGTTGTTTGGAGATGGGTTTCGGTGTTCTTCTGTGCTTGCTGATTTCCCTGTTCTTTTCTGTAAAGCCATCTCTTTCAGATCCGAGAGCTACAATGCCGCAGGGAGGTCTAGTGTGCAGCAACACCAGTGCGTCGCCCTCTGATCGCCAAGTCTTCGTAACCAACTTCGTGGCCGCCCTGGATTCACTCACCTCTCTCATCTCAGCTGAAAAGTACGGCGCCGTGGAGAACGGCTCCGGCAACACCACAGTCTACGCCTTCGGCGAGTGCATGAAGGATTTGTTTCGCACCGATTGCAACCTCTGCTTCGCCCAAATCAAAACCCAAATCATCAGATGCCTCCCCTTCCAACGATTGATCCGAGGCGGCCGCCTTTTCTACGACGGCTGTTATGTGAGGTATGATGATTACATGTTCTTCAACGAAAGCCTGAGTTCGGTGGACAAAACAAGTTGCGCGTTTAATGATTCGGCTGGAAATGGGACGCTTTTCCGAGCCAATGTTGTCGACTTGATGAAGAATTTGAGCGCCGAAGCGCCGAAGAGTGACGGGTTCTTTGTGGGGTCTGTGAGTCGAGGGAACTTATCGGTTTACGGGTTGGCTCAGTGCTGGGAGTTTGTCAATGGCAGTGCCTGTGATAAATGTTTGGCAAACGCTGTGAATAGAATCGGTTCTTGCCTTCCCAAGGAAGAAGGAAGGGTGTTGAATGCCGGTTGCTATCTTAGGTATTCCACCCAGAAATTCTATAACAATTCAAGCCCTGATCCAGTGCCTAAAGTTGGAGGTGAGTTAATTTTCTTCATTTCTACTTTCCTTTAATTGGAATGGTTTGAGTTTGAGGTTCCATTTATCTTTGTTTCTTCAATTTTGCTGTTTGGCTGATTGAACTTGATTGGATTATGAACTTTAGGTAATGCTCTGCAGTTAATTAATCTGCTCAATCAATTAATTGGTCATTTCTTATCGTTACTAGGAGGAAACCGTAGGTTGGCCGTCATCTTGGCTTCAACCTTTTCGGCTATAGCTTTTCTGCTGATCGTTGCGGCAATTTCTTTCGTAACGAGGAAGAAAATTGCGAAGAAGAGAAGAGGTATATTCTAGATCAGGAAGTTAAGTTATCTGTGTTTCATCGTTTTAAAATTGGAGTTCCATTGATCATAGTATTTCGTTGCAGAGAGGAAGCAACTAGGTGCTCTACTGCTCACTGTTAACAATTCCAAGCTGAATTTTTCGTATGAAACTCTTGAAAAGGCCACAAACTACTTTCACAATTCCAAAAAACTGGGCCAAGGAGGATCAGGTTCAGTTTTCAAAGTAATTGCATTTCTTCCTCAACTTCATTCTCTAAACCAGTAAGCCTCAGCTTAATGTGTAGTTAATCTCGGCCATTTTCTTTTCTTCAAACAGGGGATTTTGCCTGATGGACGGACTGTTGCTATTAAGAGGCTTTTCTTCAACACAAGACAATGGGTGGATCATTTCTTCAATGAGGTCAATCTGATCAGTGGCATCGATCACAAGAATCTTGTAAAGCTGTTGGGATGCAGCATTACAGGCCCCGAAAGCCTTCTTGTTTATGAATTTGTCCCGAATCATAGCCTCAATGACCACCTTTCTGGTTGTTCCTCATCAATAAACTCCTCTACTCAGTTTTAACGTTTTCTCTTTCCATTTAATATTTCAAAATTTTTGAGTAATGAGTTTATTGATTTTATTCAGCTAGAAATGATCTGCGACCACTGAATTGGGAAGAGAGATACAATATAATACTGGGTATTGCGGAGGGCTTGGCCCATCTTCACGAGGAATCGAAGTTGAGAATCATACATAGAGATATAAAGTTGAGCAATATTCTTCTTGACGAGGATTTCACACCAAAAATCGCTGATTTTGGGCTTGCTAGATTATTTCCAGAAGATAAGTCTCATATCAGCACTGCCGTTGCCGGCACATTGTAAGTTAAACAGCTTGGCTTCTCTAAATTTTACGAAGAGCAAGCTAGTTTTTACTATAAAGTGGCTCATTATATCTTTAAATTTATAGTTGACTAGATTCACATCTGCAGAGGTTATATGGCTCCCGAGTATATAGTTCGTGGCAAACTGACAGAAAAGGCGGATGTTTACAGTTTTGGAGTTCTTGTCATTGAAGTTGTCTCTGGGAAGAAGAACAACTCTTTCTCCCAGAGTTCCTATTCTATGCTGCAAATGGTACCTCTATTCGCCTTACATACTCTCCTTCATGTCAAACTACCAGAATTCTTGTAACAAAGCCTTGATATCTTCTTGTTATTTTGATAGGTATGGAACCTTTATGGAACAGGAAGATTACGGGAAGTTGTGGATCCCTCCCTGAGGGGCGAGTTTGAAGAAGGGGTGGCGAACAGAGTACTCCAAATCGGTCTGCTTTGCGTGCAAGCCACTGCAGAGACTCGGCCATCCATGTCGATGGTCGTGACAATGCTTCGGGATGACCACGAGATCCCTCAGCCAACACAGCCACCCTTTCTCAATAATAGCAGCGCAGAAATTGCACGGCATAAACATTCTGGACCTTCTCATTCTCAGCCTGAATCTTACTCCCAATCTTCGGGGAATACCATCTCAGAGAGCTTCATTGAGCCTAGATGAACACAAACCCGCGGTTTTGTTTCCAATTTTCCTTGCTCTAAACAAATCCATCTTCTCATCATCTGTGTCCTCCAGCCGCGGCTTTAGTGTGTTGAAGAGGTGACAAAATGTGCTGGATGTGCTTTTTGCGCCGACATTTTTGGCTCTTTGTGTCTTGAGTCTAAGATTCTGGGGGAGGTTGCTTCCTCTTTCGCTGTTGTATCCCTGCCATTGGTTTTTGTATTTAGCAGCTTACTGATAGCTGTAAATTGCGTGTAAAGATAACCAGTATCTTTGGAAATATTTATATATTTCAAGAGTTAGCAGCTTATTGATAGCTGTAAATTGCGTGTAAAGATAACCAGAACCTTTGGAAATATTTGTATATTTCAAGAGTTTATAAACTCTCTCTCTCTCTCTCCCCTCAATGTTGGTAATTGGGATTCTTGTATGTTTTTAAGTTAGGGTGACACTGAACGTTGGATTTTTTGTTAGCTAGTTTAAGTTTGATTTGCCCAAAATAATAAGTGTGAGTTTACCATTCATACTCATTTAATAAGAATTTCTAGCCATCCCTACTTATATGCAGCAATAATATTATGCTAAATAAAATATTAAGTTCAAACCCATTTAATGATTATCAAATTGGGTAAGGATTTACCGTCCCCATTGCCATTACAATATTCTATATATATATATATATATATATAAAGAATCTCACGTTCATGAAGTTAGAACTGTGGCCTTGTTGCATTTGTAAACCACTGTTGCCATGTCTTAAATGAAATGTGTGCTATTAATGTTGTTATCAAGCTAATGATCCACCATAACATATTAAGAAAACATGTCAACCACCTGCAATGAATACATAATAGTTAAGAAAAACATACTAACCTCCTCTGACTACCAGTGCTCTAATGGTGATTGTGTGGAGTTAGTTGACTTTGGTGTTAAGATAGCCATGTTAAGTCAAAATTATTAAACACCATGAGCTATTATCTTAATGTTGCAAGCTCGCTTAATTAAACCACTGTATCTTTCTCACACTCCCAGTTGAATAAGTAAACTACTACATCTTGGAGGATAATTGGAAATTAAGATAATGATACAGAAACAAAGCCTCCATTACACGTTGAACAAGGAAAAAACACATCGATTAATGCCATTTTTATTCACAGCCATGTTATTCCACATGAATTTCTATTATATATGTATATATATATATAACATATTATGATTCACCTTAATTAATTTAAAAAAAGAATAAAAAAATTCTTTCTAGGTTGAAGATGTGTCTGCAACCCACCCTGACTTCAACTCACCCTGAATTCGAGGTGAAATGCCCCCCAACTCACCCCAGCGGGAAATTTGGGGTCGTGAATAATACTATTCACTTACCACAAATTTGAGGTGATGTGTGTAGAATTTTACTACATTGCCTAAATATGGATGACACATAGGATAATTAGAATTTTACTACATTACCTAAATATGGATGACACATAGGATAATTGATTGGACATGCCTGATTGAGCTTCACCCGTCCTAGAGGTGTCAAAAGGGTCGGGCCGGGCCTTAGCCCACAGGTCCTAGCGGGCCGGGCCCGGTGGGCCCGACCCCATTTTTTAAAAATATTTTTATTTAAAAATATAGTATTTTGTTATTTTCTCTTTTTGATGGGAAAGCAAAATACTATCTATTATAATATTTGAATAAATATAATTTGTCATCAATTTATCTTCTTAATAAAAAAATATTCATTATAAAAATTTATTATTCAATCTAAATTAGCTAGGCTTTCAATAAAGTTTTATAGAAAGAATAAGAATTTGATCATGAATAAGAAGCCATTTATTTCTATATAATTTTTTGCTATAAAAATTAATATTTTTAAGTTAGATATCTGTATTTTATCTTAGATTTGTAAGATCATTTAGTTAGTTAAATAAAAATAATTTACTTCTATACAACATCATAAAAATAAAAATAATTTATGGGCTTGGGCCCATAAGGGCCTCATCGGCCTGGCCCAGTGGGCCACGGGCCGGGCCGGGCTGGGCCCTTAGACGGGCCGGGTCGGGCCGTGGGCCCAAATTCTTGGGCCCGGCCCGGCCCCCCATGAACAGTGACGGGCCGGGCTAAAGCCCGGCCCATTTGACACCTCTAACCCGTCCCAAACGAGAGAAGTCCGAGTTTCATCCGAGATGAAGACTGATCAAGATGAAGTAATCAGGCCTCATCAGTGGATGAAGCCATAATCAAGCTTCATTGCGAGGCTATGGCTTCATCACAAGGTGATAGAGACAAGGATGCAACGGTGAGTTGGCAGTGATGAGATGGCCATGGGAAAAGGGAAGAAAGAGAAGAGAAGAGGCGGCCATAGAAGGGAAGGGGAAGTATTTTCCCTAGATGAGGACAATTTTGTTATTTTGATGCCTTCGGTCATTCCGTGAATCAATCACATTCAGAGAAAATAGCATTTTCCATGTGTTTATTCCCATTTTGTCTTTTCATTGGAAACAAAATTTAATTCCTTCTGTGTCATTTTATATATATTTTTACATCTTTTTATTTATTTATTATTAATATTAATAATATTTAAATAATAGTAATAAATTGTAATCAATTAATGAATAATAATTATTAAATACACTAAATTAAAAATTATTAAATAAAATTATAAAAATAATTGAAAATTTTTAATTAATTATGTAATTTTTAAGTAGTAATTTAAGTTGATATATAATAAGTAAGTAAAATAAATATTTATAATAACAAAAATAAAGAAAAAGAAAGAAAATATTATTCCTTTACCCCAAATTTGGAGTAAAGGGTTGGAAAGAATTTTATCTTTTATCTCAAATTTGGGATAAGTTTTGCCCCAAATTTAGGGCAAAGGATTGGAGATGCCCAAAGTCAACTTTGGGAAGTCATCTTTTTCATATAAGAAATTTCGTGTCGATCCTCAAGACCTGCCCCAAGGCATATGTGCCGAGGAAGGCATCCATGCCAACATCTCCTTGATTGGTCGTTAATTTTTAAATCATTTCGTGCACTTGGCTGGTGGGTTTGCCTGTGGCCTTTGACTCCAAATGAAAGTTACTACTGCAGATACAACTAGGATATTAACTATTTGCTTGCACTTGCAGAATGATTGATTTGCTGGACCATCTGAATTCATGAGATGAATCATTGAGAAGACGGGAAAAGAGGAACAAGTGACGCAAGTTGTCAACCATCCGAACGGAAATCCAAGTTTCCGGCGACTTGAGAGAACCGGCGTCTAGACGGGTTTGGTTGGCAAAACGCGTTTTGCTGTTGCCCATATTGCCTGGCTTTTGTTTTTTAATTAAAAGCTCCTTTTGAAAGCTGCGCCTGTCCTGTGTGACTTGAGGAAGGGAAGATGGAAGAAAACGAAAATGGAAACTTGTCTTCTTTTGCTTAAATTAAATAATAATTTGGTTTAAGGTGGAGTGGAGGGGGAGATGGATGGGAGTTTATTATTATTGTTTGTGCTGCATACAGGCGCAATTCAAGATTAGAAGTGTAATTAATCAAGTAATACAATTCAATTCATGAAGTATTCAATTATAAATTAAGTATACCCACTAAAAGCAAATTACTTAAACAAGATCCTATTCCTAAAAGTTGTTCATAATATTGCCCCTTTTCTAATGACCCTTACACTTTGGACCTTTTTAGGTGTAACAAAAAGATACGATAAAGTTTAAATCTTTATCCGGGAAATATTGTAAAACAATAAATAAATAAACCTTAAATAGTTAAACCTCATTAATTTTGGGGTCAGAGAAGTCAAAAACAAAAGGGCCACAAGTAAATAAATTACTAAATTAAATCAAACATGTAGAAAAGGTCGTCGTCTTCCGTCGTCCCATCATTTTCCTGTTGCCAAACCAAAGACTCATCATTCCGCCCAGAGTTTCTCATGCTTAAAAGAGTCGTCCGTTGAAGTTCTTCTATTCAGCAAACTCTCTCTCTCTCTCTCGGAAGAAGTTGGTAATTGGAACTGCGAGTTCTTCTGCAAATCCCATCTGAAAAAAGGTACTCTTTGAATCAGAGAGAAATCAGAAATCGAGCTTTCTTATAGACTTTGTTACGCGGATATATATATATAGGCTTGTTGAAGTTCTATTCCTCATCATCATCTTCTTCTTGAATCCATAGATTTTGCTTTGCTGGATGCCTCAGTTTGCTAATTGTTATCGTTATGTCTTTCGCTGATTGGATGAAACGTCCTTCTTCCGAATTCTCCGATTCGGAGACGGACGCTGGTTCATTTATGATTAATCATCAACTCTTTTTACCTTGAATGAATCCAACAATGTTTGTTGCTGTCTTTCGATTGAAATTCTAGACTTGTCTTCCTTTCTAACATCTGCTCTCTGTCTTTAAGATCAAAAACTAGTTCCCAGTGTTCCTAATTCAGTTTTCCTTTCTTTTGGTTGTACGATTTATGTTTTGTTTTTCCCTATGAAAGTGTGTAGGAAAAAGAGGGAGCCAGAACCAATAACAAAGAAAATTCCACGAAACACGCTTAAACACACTGAATTAGATAATCTAGAAAGTGTATTAGTTCGGTTGTCTTCGTCGGCTTTGGCGGCGCATATGGGTTGGGCTGGGCTGGGCTGGGCGATTGGGTCCTTCTAAGCTCATAATGGTGGGTTCTTCGAGCCCCGGTGTGGGTGGGGGTGGGGGTGGCTGCTACGTGGGTCCCGATATCTTTTGGAATTCATGTATAGATTCATTATTATTATTATTATTCAACGGTGGTTGGTTTACAAATTTGAATTTTTATTGTGGTATTGAGTTATTTTATTTCAAAATCCCAAGTGTCATTTTTTTAACAAAGTTATGATGATATGATAATTAGGACATTACTCATCAGGCTGAGTTGGACCCACAGAGTAATTAGGCGGGTCAATCCATCTATTTATGTACGGGTCCCGCGTTGAAATAGAGCACGCTAATCTTGTGGGGCCATCCACTCCCTGTGAGCCGATAAAAGATAGATTCTGGATTCTGGAAAGCTAAAGACTTAATGGCTTAGCTCTCCAATTTTTGCAATTTATTAATCTCTCTCGCTTGCATTTCCATCATCCTATTTCCTATCCTCCCTTACACCACCTGGCCGAGGTTGACTAATGGTGAGGGAAAGAAATGCAAGAGAATCAAAATATGTCAATCCTTTCACACCCTTCAGTCACAGATATGACATAATAATAATAATAATGTTCACATCTAAGGTATCTTAATAATATAATAATAAATTGGACCATTTTCATTTTGTATGAAAATTATGCATGTAAACAAATCTCTGTTTGAAAAACATGAAGCTGAGTTTGACTATTCGATTGCTACAACACAGCCTGAGATCGAAGAGAATTGAAGAGCAGGGCCATTGTAACAAGTTTCAGATCGTCCCCGAAATGAAGAAAGCAATCCCATCACCCGTCCTCTGCATTTCTGCCTTGGTTCTTCTCCTATTGGCCGGTACATCCGTTGGGGATCCAAGAGCTCAAACAATTCAAATGATGTGCAGAAAACAGCTCGAGCACAATGCCAGCATCTACGTCCCAAACTTCGTGACAACAATGGAGAACATCAGCGTGCAGATGAGAGAGTCCGGCTTCGGAAAGGCCGTGACAGGTTCAGGACCTGACGCCAACTACGGCCTAGCCCAGTGCTATGGCGACCTCTCTTCACTCGACTGTGTTCTGTGCTACGCTGAGGCGCGCACTGTTCTGCCCCAGTGTTACCCCAACAATGGCGGCCGGATTTTCCTGGACGGCTGCTTCATGAGAGCCGAGAATTACAGCTTCTTCGAGGAGTACACCGGGCCAGAAGACCACGCCCTGTGTGGAAACAAGACGCAAAAGAACTCGACGACATTCCAGGCTTCGGCAAGGCAGGCGGTGCAGCAAGTAGTTGCCAACGCACTGACCAACAGTGGCTATGCTCGTGCGGAGATAACGGTGGCGGGAAGAAGGAATGAGTCGGCTTATGCCCTGGCTGATTGCTGGAAGACTCTGAGTGTCAACGCTTGCAAGGCTTGTCTGGAGAACGCGTCTGCCTCGATATTGAGATGCTTGCCGTGGTCTGAGGGGAGGGCGTTGAACACAGGATGCTTCATGAGATACTCTGACACAAATTTCCTCAATTCGTCGTCTGGAAATGGGAGTTCAAAAGGTAAAAGATGGTGAACTAGCTTCTCTTTCTTTGGTTTTGTAGAAAATCTACATCAAACTGAACTTAGTTAATGATAACCTGTAGAATAACAAGGTGATGATCTTTGCAGGGACTGTTATAATCATAGCAGCAGTTATCAGTTCGGTTGTGATGTTGGCAATTGTGGGGGTCATTGCAGTTTACTACTATAAGCACAGAGAAATCCAGAAGAAGAGAAGAGGATCAAATGATGCAAAGAAAATGGCGAAGACCCTCCATGACAGTAGCTTGAATTTCAAGTACTCCACACTTGAGAAGGCAACGGGATCCTTTGACGAAGCAAATAAGCTTGGTCAAGGAGGATTTGGAACAGTTTACAAGGTAATGTGATAGCAATTTTGTTTCTCTTATCTCCTAATATTAGACAACAAGAAACAAACAAGTCTGACTTCTTTCAATTTAAATGGACTTTTGGTTTACAAAATGAATCTATTGCAGGGAGTTTTACCTGACGGGAGAGAAATTGCTGTCAAGAGGCTTTTCTTTAACAACAGACACAGAGCAGCAGATTTCTACAATGAAGTGAACATAATCAGCAGTGTGGAGCACAAAAACCTGGTCAGGTTGTTGGGATGCAGCTGTTCAGGACCTGAAAGCCTTCTTGTCTATGAATTCCTCCCAAACAAGAGTCTTGATCGCTTCATCTTTGGTGAGTTTTAAACTGTTATATCACAATTTGAAGTACTGATGCGAATTTAAGAGCATGCCTTGCTATCTCATAATCTCAATTTGTATCAATGTGAGTTTAAACAATAAGCCTGTTCACCTTTGACAGATTCAAACAAAGGTAAAGCACTAAACTGGGAAAAGAGATACCAGATTCTCATTGGGACAGCAGAAGGTCTGGTCTGTCTTCATGAAAATTCCAAGACACGAATCATTCACAGGGATATAAAGGCCAGCAACATATTGTTAGATTCAAGGCTGCGTGCTAAAATTGCTGATTTTGGGTTGGCCAGATCATTCCAGGAAGACAAGAGTCATATTAGCACTGCCATTGCAGGAACACTGTGAGTATCCTTCACAACCACTCACTAGAACTTTAGACTCATGACCTGCCAATTAACCTGTATAAAAACTAAACCAAGTCACTTGCCCCCTTACACATGTTTGAATACCAATCTCTTACCTTCGCTCTTCCACAGGGGATACATGGCTCCAGAGTATCTAGCCCATGGCCAGCTGACAGAGAAAGCAGATGTGTATAGTTTTGGAGTTCTTGTGTTAGAGACAGTTACAGGAAGGCTAAACAACAGAAGCAAAGCCTCAGAATACCAAGACAGCCTAGTCATAATTGTAAGTAAAAATAGTAAACTTCACACAATTCAATCTGCCAAGTTCATACAATATATAAGTAGTTTTGGATGAAACAGGCATGGAACCATTTCCAGCGAGGAACAGTGGAGGAACTACTTGACCCAAACCTAATGCTACATAACCACTACCACAACACCAGCATCATAAAGGAGGTTCTAAGAGCGGTACATGTAGGACTACTGTGCACCCAAGAGGTACCTTCTTTACGACCATCCATGTCTAGAGCACTGCAGATGCTAGCAAACTGCGAAGAGCACCTCCCTCCACCTGCCAATCCCCCTTTTATAGATGAGAAGACCATGGAACTCAATCAAGCAGGTGAGAACCAAGCTTTGCCAGTGCATGGTACCCATTCTAGCTCAATTGCAGTTGTCTCCTACAGTTCTTTCTACCCCAGATGACCCTAAGTGGGTGGAAAGTGAGGTTTCAAGGATCAAATGCTCAGAAAGAAAGCCCTTGATCAGCAAGGAATGATCCTAACAATCAACAATTTAGAAACACCAAACTTGCAGAACATACATCACTTGAAAGGATTACATCTGATACGCCACATCTACTTGATGTCAAAGATGTGCAAACTGAGTATTTGACTATTGGTGATTGAATTTGAGCTGGAACAGGTATGCAGAAGAAGACAAGGAAATGGAGTTCGTAAGGAAGTCAAGGTAGCATAAAATTATACCCTAAAAGTATATCAGTCTGTATGCAACACCAACAGTAAATTTTGCTCTATAATAATTATCAATCTCTGTTGGTCCAATTGCTTGGCATGATATATTTTCCTCTTTGTTATTTTTCAAACTCAAAATCATATTTCAAACAGCATTTGAACACAGAATTTTGTTTCATGATATTCCATAAAAGCCTGTGGCAAAGCCTTTGAGAAGAACTAACAGCAGCTACAATTATCTAACCAAATTTCTTGAGAGAGGGAGGTCCAATGAATCCTAGAACCAAAACAGAATCAGGATAGTACTAAATGGTGAGTTTCATTCAACAACAGCAGTTTGAGTTTCACACCGTCAGAAAGAAGCCATTAGTTAACAACTCAAAAGTACATATTTGGAGACAGTAACCTTAGACATAGATTTCAAAAGGACATCAATGAAAAGCATCAAAGCGCTAACTTTATACTTCCTGGTGACATAATTCTCAGGAACTGCCAAACCAAAAAACAAATAAAAATCAAGAACTGCATCTATCGTGTGGATACTAAGTTCCCCATGAGTCCTCCACCAATCTCATAATGCTTCGCATTTGTAAATCCCACTTCCATACCAAGCTCCTCTAACTCCTTCCCTGCAATGAAATGAAAGTAAATTTGTTCAAGCAGGAGAAGAATAGACTAAGTGCAGGTTTAGGCCCTCACTGGATTTAATAATGAGTTTTGATTCTCGTTTATCCACTGACCATTCTGAAAAGCATTGGGGGCAAAAATCATATAACATTAAGAACATAATTGCCATGTGCATTAGAAATCTGAAGATGTCACCCCATCATTTCCATACACATCAAAACAGAATACTCATATAGCAATAATGTCCGTTTGTCAGTGAAGACAAAATGAAGTAGGATTGAAATTTACAGTCAACTACAAACCAGAAACCAACGTTAAGAGAGGATATGACTGAGTCTTTAGCAGACAGGAACTAGTTGAGTTTCCCAGTATAATTGAATAAAAGAAAAAGATATAATTAGATAATAAGGACAAACCTGTTAAAAATTTCTGAATTGAGGTTTTTAAGTATTTGTACTCCTCCGCAAGACCATAACCAGAAGCCACTGGAACAACTATGTTGTCAAGCATCCATTCCTTACAAATCAGTGCTCATAGCATCAAATTTTTGTCCTTACACAAGTTACAATTTGACATCATATTTACAAAAAATAAATGAATTGATTGTTTAATACTGATAGACTGAGAATTATCCAGAGAATAATAGTATTATGAGGTTATGGAATGACACGAAAAGCATGTCATAAAAAAGATGCATTACTTCTTAGCCTAAAAAAATAGATGCATTACAAAATGGATACAACCATTAAGGGAAGAAGTCCTCCCACTTCCGCAATTTTATTTTTATTTTTTTTACTAGGTCTCCATTTATGCAATTGAATGATGATATTCTACGGTTGATGATTCTCAGTTATGGTTGCTCTTGCTGCAGCAATTCTTGGGGAAATCACAAAATCAGTGCACTTTCAGTAGTTGGACGACTTAATCAAAGGTCCATGTGAGACCAAACCTTAGATTTGCAGTCACTCCACCCAGCACCCCTAAAATGCTATTTTTGTTATGCTAGCAACCATCACCCCAGAGAAATGACCAGTGTAGGTATTAGTAGCATTACCAGCCTGTGAATGGGCATGTGCTAAGTCCATCCCAAAACACAATAATACAAAAGCAACATTCAATACAAGTTCTTGTTTGCCACCACTTACTGATGCTAATCTAAGTTAATGTTTCTCATCTAAATACCCATTCTTCCTTTAGGATCCTGGAGAATTGTTTGTAACAGCTAAGGAGGCAAGCAGGATAGACCTTTGAGGCAGTCAGAATATTGATCTAAATATAGATAAAGATTCAGCTTTTCAAGACAGGAACTAAGCAAATATGTCCAATGTGCCTGCATAAACAAAGAGTTGCACCAATATGTCCATTGATCCCATTGTTAAATTGAAATTAAAAGTTTGAGTTTGGACTTTGCAGACAAAATTATAGCTGATTATTTCATTGCAAAGAGTAAACACACTCTACATATAGAAACACAAGACTAGCAGTTCAAAATTACCAAATATTTTTAAAAACCAATTAATGAACAATGTCAGAATGCAAGTCAAAGATTGCAACTTGATTTCATATTACAATACATACCTCTATTGAGGCAAGAAGCGTGTTGGTGCTTTTGTTGAAGTCCAGCACAGATGCTTTTGAGCCTGGTTTCAGAATGCGATATATCTCCTCCATAGCTTTGTGTTTATCAATGACATTACGCAACCCATAACCCATTGTAACAGCATCAAAATGACAATCAGAAAATGGTAAATCAAGTGCATTGCCTTCAACCCACCTATGATTCATCACACAATGTCAATGTCTTGGAATTCCCAGTGGTAAAGCACATAATAGCTAGCTTAATGAAGTTACAAGATCTTTGTTTGAGATTTATTGATTACGATATAAAAGGAAACCTTTTTTAGGTTGGTCTTTACTGGTGTGAGAGGCTTCTCTATAGCCAGATAATTAATTAATAGTTACATTCACCAATCCTCACTTAATGTTGCTGTAGCAAGCCTTTGAGCATAAATGTTGTCGAGATGAAGCAAGTGATAATTGCTCCTTCGAGAAGTCAAGACCAATCACCTGCAAGTTATGAAAAAAAGAGAACCTAGTATGGAGGTATTGGATAATATTTCAGAGGTTTTTCCATTAAATGGTGCATCATGATGGCATTAAACAATTTTTGTCAACCTCAAATTTAAGTAGACAATGCAGAATTCTTTTTATCAACAAAAAATATGAAAAGGAAAAATGCATTCACAATAGGGTGTTGCAAACATCATAAAATGGTTTCTTTACATATTGGTCAATTCACTCTCTAAGCATGTTCCAAAAATGTTGTTTGAAGCAGGTATATTAAGAACTCTAAGAAGGTTTTTGGGAAAACATGCTTATTCTTACCAAAAGGAAAAGATTTATTGACAACCAAGAGAATACAGAAGCCACAAATGTGCCAAACAGATCTTATTCTTTAATTTGACTGTACATCAGCCCTTGTATAAGATGTTTGCTCCACTACAGCCAACTTCACAAAAGTATGAACAAAGAATGTTATTGTGTAGTGTAAAAACTGCCATATTGCTTGTGGCTATTGATCTCTTCTGACAGATTAGCAACACTAAAACTCCAGACAAAATTAACCAATGAAGACAAAAATAAATTCTAGTACATGCACCACATGCAGAAGTTGACTCTGGAAAAGCAATGTATTGAGTCCATTTTCTGTCAGCCAAGCATAAATTACAAACCCCATCTTTGTAGCATATTTGTATGTCTTAAGTGCATATCATGGCAATGCTCATGCATTAATGTGTAATCAACCCAACACCAAAGAGATACAAGTCTCCCATCGCATGTTTCACCTCATCTCCCTCTTATTCTTGGTATGCTTGAGTCTTCCATGTACTCTGAATTCATACTCATTCTGTTTGAGGAAGAGGAATATTTGGAAGAGGGTTCTACATTCACTGTATCATTAATAGGTTAATGCATCAAGGAAAGTACACGAAGAGGGAAGAACGCAATAAAATTAACACATGTTCTCCACTCTACATTTCATGACCTCCCACACGTGTACTCTTCACGTATTAAACTCATTTCAAAGAGCTCTTATTTCCTATTCCATGTATTATGCATCTAATACATGATTTCCAAATAACACTCTATTTTCCATGTACATAGACTTATAACAATCAAGTTTATGATGTGTGCACCAGACTAATACTGAAGGAAAGTGAATGGTGAAAGAAAGTAGAAAAGAGAGAGAGAGAAAAGAAGATATGTGGGAGGGAAATCTAATTATTATTCTGCATAATCTCCACTTACAGATACTGAAGTTTAAATAATAAATAGAATAACCACTTCTCCTAAAACAAGGAGGAAGTGGCCAAATTATTAGCTAGGAAATAGGAACTAAAGAAACAAATAGATAAGACCCATGAACAACTCATGGACCAACTAACAGATTCCCTCTAGTCCTCTGACCCCGTCCAACCTCCGGGAGGAGTGCACCATGCACGCAGCAGTTGTAAGGTCCTCATCAGTCCTCCCCCCTTACACTATCCTTGTCCGCAAGGATAAAGCTAGGATAAGCACAGGAAAAACGCCACAAATTTTCCTGGTAGCATCCGCTTCAGAGGCCCCCTTCCATTTCACCAATACTTCAGTCCGCGGATGATTCTTGCCATTTTGAATCACTCGGCGGTCCAGGACAGCTTCAGGCTGTGGCAACACTTCGTCCACTGCAGAAACAGGAGGAGGGGCTTGGGATACAACGGTCAAGAGACCCTCATGCTTTTTCAGGAGACTTACATGGAATACATTGTGAATGAGTGATTCAGGTGGTAGGTCAAGTCAGTATGCGACCCGTCCAATTCATTCCAGGATGCGAAAGGGGCCGTTATAACGAGGAGAGAGCTTGAGAGACTGATGGAAAGCTACAGATTGCTGGCGGTAGGGCTGCAACTTGAGATACACCATATCACCAACCTCAAATTCCACCTCCCTCCCATGCCAGTCAGCCTGGACCTTCATGCGGTTGTGTGCAGCTAATAAGTTATGGCATAACACTGGCAAAATTTCTGCTCACTGCCAAAGGAGCTCAACTGCTTGGACTTTGGTAGTACCTGGAACATATGAGAGGAAACGGGGTGGTGGAACTCCATAGACTACCTCAAAAGGGAAGAGTTTTGTGGCCAAATACACTGAGGAATTGTAGCTATATTCCGCCCAAAGACAACCACTCTGCATCGCTTCGGTTGATCACTAGTAAAACAACGCAAGTATTGTTCGAGAGTTCGATTCATTACCTCAATCTGGCCATCGCTTCGCGGATGATAACTCAAACTGATGTTGAGTTTGGTTCCATGAAGTTGGAAGAGAGTACGCCAGAATGTGCTCACAAATACTTGGTCCCTGTCACTAACAATAGAGGTGGGTATGCCATGTAATCGCACTACCTGATCAAGAAAGGCCCAAGCCACTATCACAGCCATTTATGGGTGCTTCATCGGAACGAAGTGGGCATATTTGGAGAGGCGGTTGACCACAACCATGACCGCACTAAGCCCTTGGGACAGCAGCAATCCCTCGATGAAGTCCATGGATATATCCAGCCACATGTTCTGACGAATAGGCAAGGGTTGGAGGAGTCCACTCGGGGTAGTACTGTCGTGCTTGCAACGTTTTCAAGTGTCACAATTCTTGATGAACGACTTGATGCTGCTCCTCATATTCAGCCAATAGAAATCCCTCCGCAGTCTACTAAGAGTCCTATGGTAACCAAAGTGGCCCCCTACAGGAGTATAATGAATCTCTGCCAATAACAAAGGAATTAAAAGAGAACTAGGACTCACACACGCATGTCCTTGACAAAACCAAACTCCATCGCACTGGATATAAACCCATGCATCTTTCTAGGTGGCATCAGCTAGTTGTGTGTAATAGGGATCACACAAAGTCTCTACTTGCAGCTTTTCCCACCAATCAGCTTGAGGTAGAGAGATACCCATGCATTGAATTGTTCCTCTTCTCGACAACACGTTCGCTCCCTAATTTTCTTTGCCCTTCTTATACTGTATTGAGCAGTCATAGCCCATGATCTTGGGTAGCCATCAGGTTTGTGCCAGTGTTGTAATCCACTACTCTCAAGGATGAACTTCAGACTGCATTGGTCAATGCACACAATGAAAGGTCACCCCAACAAGTATGGTCTCCATTTTCGGATGGCTTTAATGATGGCAATCATCTCCTTCTCGTAGCTGGACAGCGACAAAGAAGCCCCTTTCAAGGCCTCACTGAAATAAGCCACAGGCTGCCCTTCTTGTAGTAGAATTGCCCCTACACCTTCTTTGCAGGCGTCACTCTCTACAACAAACGACTTAGTGAAGTCAGCCAACTGCAAAATTGGGGTAGTGGTCAATGCTTGCTTCAGTCGAACAAAAGATGTTGCTGCCTCCGGAGTCCAAACAAATCCATCTTTGGTTAGGAGTTGATTACGTGGGGCTGCAATTCCTCTGAACCCGCTGATGAACTTCTGGTAGTACCCGGTAAATCCCAAGAATCCTCATACTCCCTTTGGTGTTATTGGGGTCGACCATTCATTGACTGCTCTTATCTTTTCAAGGTCCATGTGCACTCCATCAGAAGAGATGACATGGTCAAGGTAGTCAACTTGCTGAACTCCAAACCATCACTTTGACTTCTTGGCAAATAAATGATTAGTAGATAAAACAAATAAAACAATGCACAGGTGGGATAGGTGGTTGGACCAAGTGGTGTTATAAATCAAAATATCATCGAAGAAAACAGGACAAATTTATGGGGATAGGGTCGAAATAGATCATTCATGAGGCTTTAGAACGTTGCCGGCGCATTGGTGAGTCTAAATGGCATGACGACGAACTCGTAGTGACCCAAGTGAATGCGAAAGTTGTCCTGTGGATGTCTTCATCATGAACCCAGATTTGATAGTAACCAGAGCAAAGGTCTAATTTGGTGAAGAATATTGCTCCATGATGTTCGTCAAGCAATTCATCTATAATGGGAATCGGGTACTTATCTTTGACAATGATATTGCTAAGGGCTCGATAGTCCACATAGAATCTCCAACAGTCCAACTTCCATAAGCTTTTTTAACTAGGAGCACCGGAGAGGAGAATGGGCTATTGCTTGGATGGATTAACCCCATTGTCAAAAACTCATAGACCTAGCATTCAATCTCAACTTTTTGATAATAGGGATATTGGTAAGGCCGGACACTGAGTGTCTGAGTATTGGGCATCAGAGGAATCCTGTGGTCATGCATACGATCAGGGGGTAGCTGAGTGGGTTCCAAAAATACCTAGTTGAATTCCATGAGGAGCTCGCTGAGGTCGCCGACCAAATCTTGTGGGATATATGTTGGAGGGTCCAAAATTATTTGGAAAAAATACCCCGCGCCTTCCAGGTTCAGCAGTTCTTTATCTCTCAACGCCTTAGATGGCCCCTTGTGTATTCCTTGTAACTTGTGTAGCCTGCCGTCCTTTTCAAAGCTCATGGTGATGTCATGGTAATTAGCTTCAATCGGACCAAGCATCTCCAACCATTCCACCCCAAGCACTGCTTGACAAGCCGCCAATGGTAAGACATAAAAATCAGCCCATATGGAACAATTATGAATGGTCAAGGAGAGTCCTTTGCACTGGCCCGAGCAATCAATCTTCTCCCTATTAGCCACCACGACCTGGAGAGGTTTGCTACACTCCACAAGTAGGCCGAGTCGCTTGCCCACGGTTTGATTGAGGAAATTGTGCGTACTCCCGTTGCTTATGAGAATGATGATGTGGCTGTTTTGTAATTGCCCGTTGACTCGCATGGTTTGGGGGTGTGAAGTTCCAGTGATTGCATGGAAAGAAATTTCTAGTGTGGGGTCGTCACTTGCTTGCTCTTTTTCAAGGTTGGTCTCCTCTTGTACCATTGGATCCTTTATCATAAATAAGTGGGGTCGCTGGCAGCAGTGGCTGAGCACAAATTTTTCATCACAATAGAAGCAAAGCCCCTTCATGCATCGATCTAGGGCTTCCTGACTGGTAATGCGTTTGATAGGTGATGACAATTGTGGAAGTTCTTTGGTAGCCGAAGTAGGGCCAAGAATTTCAAGCGAGGAATCTGTTGTGGGTTGTTGTGCTTGACTCGACAAAGGTGCCCATGACCCTATGTTGGGTCTGTTCTGCAGCTGGTTTCTCTCTTCGATTAATCGCGCCACTCCTATGGCATTAGATAGCAACTTCAGCTGTTTCACCTTCACATTCAAGCAGATCTCATCTCACAATCCTGCAATAAAACATCCCACCAAGTAATGTTCAAGTAAGTCATCCATTCTTTGGGATAACTTTTCGAATTCGGCTTGGCATGTCTCCACCGTAGTAACTTGCTTGAGCCTCGCGAGTGCCTCCGAAGGATCCTCATAAGCTGTTGGTCCAAACCTGTGAAGAACAACCTTGGTGAATTCCGTCCATGGAAGAGGCCCTTTGAACTTGCTCAACTAGCGGTGCCATTGTAGTGCCACCCCCTCCAGGTGGAAAGGTGCCAGTTTCACTTGTTGTGATGATTCGACCCCCTTGTACTTGAAATATTGTTCGGCCTTATAAATCCATTCCATAGGGTCTTCACCATTGAATTTCAGGAAGGATAGCTTGAGGCTAGTATGGCTCCACTTAGTAGCCCCTGGAGTGTAGGAACTACCAAAGTTGTGTGGCACTTGGTGGTGGGATGATTCTCCATGGCCAAAAGATTTGATGTTTTCTTCACTGGTGTTTTTTGCTTGGGCAGCTTGTAGGGACTATAACTCAGTCAAAATAGTTTGGAGGGTGGAGTTCATGTGGTCAAAGTTAGCTTCATGTCAGGTGATGACTTCCTGGACCTCATCGCGAAACTCCGCATTTAATTTCCTACGGGTTGCCATGACTATGCTCTAATACCAAAAATCATGTGTGCACCAAACTAATACTAAAGGAAAGTGAATAGTGAAAGAAAGTAGAAAAGAGAGAGAGAGAGAGAAAATAAGATATGTAGGAGGGAAATCTGATTATTATTCAACATAATTTCCACTTACAGATACTGAAGTTTAAATAATAAATAGAATAACCACTTTTCCTAAAACAATGAGGAAGTGGCCAAATTATTAGCTAGGAAATAAGAACTAAAGCATCAAATAGATAAGGCCCATGAATAGCTTGTGGACCAACTAATAGATTCCCTCTAGTCCTCTGACCACATCCAACCTCCAGGAATACTGCACCATGCATGTAGCAATTGTAAGGTCCTCATCAGTTTATCTCCACTGAATCCTTCGACCGACCTATACTTTAAAATAAATCTAACACAACCCTCTGTCATGACCCTAGGAGCAATAGAGGGGCAATATTGTAATAGGGTTACAATAGTTTGTTAGGAGATATTTTGTAATCTGTTAGGAGCACATGGATGCCATTATGAATTCAGTTAGCAGCCAACTATGCCTACAAAATGGTTACTTGTAAGAGGATGGGATGTGATGTAAAATGAGATTGAAATCCTTTCCTTCTAATTCTCTCTATCCCTCTCTCGGTTCTCTATGATTTCTCCCTCCCTTTCTACTAATTTATCTCCCTCCTTTCAATTCTCTCCTTCCAATTTCCACCTAATTCCAGTCTCACCCTAGGTAACCCTAGGAATGTGACACCCTCAATGTCTAGCATGCAGAGTTTTTTAATTAAGATAGAAAGCTTGTCAACAGAGAATATGTTTTTATGTCCTAAAGCATAAAATTCAAGTCTTTGCCTCATTTGAAATAAAAAAGGAAAAAAAAAATGCTATCAAGCTTCCTATATGAGTTACAATTCACATCAGCCATATATGAAACAACGGGCATTAATCTTCCCTCTTATCTTATTCTTCAAATGATTTTCAAAATTGCTACCAAGAAACAGGAAGGTAGAAGAAAAGTAATAGCCTTTCAGAAATGTTTTGTATTGAGAAAATTCATAACAAAATACTATGAATTAGCCCAAGAGGAAGAGGAAGAAGAACAGACCCTGCCATTAGGACCCACTTTCTCAGACAAGAGAAACGCCAAATCCCCACTTCCACAACACAAATCTAACACATTATCTCCCTCTTTTGCACTGCACCAATCAAAATATGAACTTCAACATTCCAGACATACAAATATACATATAGCAAACGAAGTTCACTTACCCACTCCAGGACACAGCCATACGTTTCCAGATCCGATGATGCCCCAAGCTCAGCAAATCATTCAGCTGTAAAAAAAAAAAAAAAAACACATTTTCAGAAAACAAAAACCGTACCCAAAACTCTCGCTCGCGCCCAAAAATTGTGGTATGAGGATAAGGGGGCATACATTATCATAGACTGGAGCAATGCGGCTAAAGAGCGCCTGGCGTTCAGTGGCACACCTAACCGGACGGCGGCTTGCCGTTAACGGCCCAACAGGAGGGAGGTAACCTGAAGCAGCCATCTTCTCCCACTACTCCTCCTTCCCTCCCTCTCTCTCTCTCTTCAGTTTCTGATAGGCTTGTAAACAGGGTGAGTTCGGGTCGGAAACGATAGATTCGGATGTTGCGGGTTCTATTTGAAGGACCAATGTCCGATCCAACTAGTCGACGGGACTCAAAATGGAGATCCGTCTCTAGATCTGTCCTAAATTCCGATCCGATTAGCCCCCGACCAGATAAACCGTAAATAACAACTGGCAAATCTCAGTAAAAAAAATTTGAAAATAACAATTGCAAACGCCATAATTCACTCCTTGGCCATCCCCAAGTCAGTTTCCTATTTCATTTTTTATTATATTATAAATTATTTACTCTTTATTTTTATTTTAATTTTATCCCAAAAATTTTATGTACTCTAACCACACTCTTTATTCTTTTTCTATTTTATTCTTTATTTTATTTACTTATTTATTTTAATAAACTTCAATTTTATTTATCTTACATTTTCTATAATTTTCACACATACACAAAATTAATAATTAAATATTTAAATTAATAATTAAATACTCAAATACACACATATATAAAATTAATAATTAAATATACAAATCAATAACCAAATGCACAATATCAATCATTCAACATAAAAATAAATAAAAAAATTCTCCAAAATCTCACAAACTCACTTACTACTTAATTTGCTCCTCACCTCGCCATCGTTCTGCTTATCGTCTTCGCTTTCGCTGGTCACCATTTTGCTCATCTACCTTTGCCTCCACTGGTCGTCGTTCTATGCTTGCAATTCGTCCTCTCCAACTATCTTTAATGAATATGTTGTCGCCGCCTCTTCAACGTCTCTTCATCAACCGATTTCACCTTCGCTTGTAACGACTTTTTCTCTTCCCGCATTGATGGGCATTGGGAGTGAAGGAGAGATGGCGAGGAGATTTCCATCGCCACATGTAAGGGTGTTTATGGTACGGTTTGGGCTATTTTCAACATGCTAAACCGCACAGTTTGGTTTGGTCAACAAAAACTGCACTAGATCGCATTGCAATTTACTGTGTGGTCCAGTGCAATTTCCGTGGTCTGATGCAATATTGATCAAAAGTAAAGCAACAAGCACATATCTAAACCAAGATATACCAGTTGCTCTACAAACAAGACAAATAAACTGAAACATCAATTACAAATCCACACCTCTCATGATTTGAAAACAGTAAAACAAAAATAATTGAGCAAAAGAATGTAGAGATTGAAATAAAGAATTTCGTAATAAAAACATACTTGCTTAACATTGCATCGGATGCGTTCATGTTGATCACAGAGGTTGCTCAGCATGCTCTAATAGATCATATAAAGAAAGAAAGAACAACAAATACTCAGTCCCTCTCTCGCTCAAGCACTCGCCGCCCACCTCTTTGCCCTTCTCCCTCTCACTCTTCACTCGTTGCCAGCTGCGGGCAGCCTGTCTCTCGCTCTCACTCGTTGCGACCTTCATGCCTCCGTCAGACGACTCGGAACGTCGTTGATGACCTAAGGTCGCTAACTCACTCGCCTTCCTCGGTTGCTCACCTCGCTCAATCACGAGCTTCATGCCTCTCTCTAGCTCCATCGCTTACCGGCGTCAACTCGAGCTTGGCCTCGCCAGCTTGTTCCTCTCACCCACAATCTTCGTTGGCCCTCGTCGGCCGCTAGCTCTCCCATCGGTCTATTGCTTGCTACCTCTCTCACTCCGTCACTCGTCGATCTCTTTGGCGCACTTCAATCTGAAAGTAATAAGGGAGGAAGTCGTAGGTAAATGGCTTAAGGTTAAGGTCTGGTTGGGGGGAAGGGGAGAGGAAGAGGGTCTGCTGCCCCTTTATATTTTTTTTAAATTATATATCATATATGCTGGCAGTTTGGTTTTGAACTAGACCGTCGGTTTCCCAAACCGCGAACCGTGCAGCTTGGTAGTTTTCCAAACCAAATCAGACCGCCAGTTTAAAAAAATCGACCGGTTCAGTCCGGTCCGATTTGGTTCGGCCAAAAACTGCCGTCTAGCGACTTTTTTGAACACTTCTAGCCACATGTGGGGAAGGATTTCACACTTGTCAAATTTCTAGCAAGGTGAAATAGCTTTGGCAAGCTCCATTGAAGCTCAATTTCTAGATTTGGCGAGTAGAATAGCTGCCTGTTACGCAAGCAAAAATTGCTTATTAAGTCAAAATATGGAGAGCCAATTGTTGGAAACCCATTCAAACGATGCTCCCTCTATGTTTTGTCCCTCGCCAAATATTTGTTGAGCTTCAAATTGTGTTGAAGAGCGAAAAATCAACATGCCCTCCTCGTCATCTCTCTTCCCTACCCAACGACGGCGAACGCATATCCAGATTTAGGAAAAGAACGACCGTTGCAGGCATGCGGATGACTTGTAGACACCAAATTAGGCGACGAGTAGTGGTGGCCGCAGCAATGACAAACACCACCAATAGCAACAGTGACAACATCTTCTTCTTGCACAAAATCAATCTGGTTTGTGATTCAATATATATTTTGTATTTATTTTTGTATTGAGTGATTGATATTTTGTATATTTGATTATTAATTTTGTATGTGCATGTATTTGATTATTTTATGTATTTGATTATTGATTATGTGTACGTGTATATCTGATTATTTTGTGTATTTGATTACTCATTTTTGTAATATCCCAGATTTTTAAAATGGCTCAACAGTCATTTTAACGTGGGCTATAAGTGAAATTATCAAAAGATTAGGGGTCTAAATATAATTTCTTATAGTTATCAATATTGAATCGACTGTAGGGAAATGCCCTAGAATATAGATGTCTAAGGAAATTCATATGGTATTGACGAGCGTTCCAAAATTGGTATTAAAAGAAATCGCAATCGAGATTGTTTTCGATATAACTAAAAATACAGCTATGATTTGTCCTAAAAAATCGAATTATCGTAGGGGACTCCCAGGAAATCAATGGAACCCTAGAGGGCTCCAATTTTGCAAAAAGATCAACTCTGGAATGGTTTCTAGATGAAACAAAGGTCTCGTAAGGGCTCAAAGACAAAATCGTTTTTATCGAGTAAGCCATGAGAAATTAATTTTAGATTTTTTGTATCGTAATGTAAATGAATTTGATGTTTGATTGTGTAATTGCAATTAGGGAATTATTCAAGTGAAATAGAGATAGAATTTGAGATTTAAAAGTGTAATTTCTCTAGTAATATAGTATAATATATATTTATATATGCATTCATATGTATGGGTATAGCAGTGCTCGTGTGTGTGTGAGGCAGCCAAGATTTGCTCAAGATTTGAAGGAAATCATAGCAGGATTTGAGAGAAAGATTTGGCAGCATGATTCAAGGAAATGACAATAAGATTTGAGGGATTGAGCAATTAATATGATGTATAATATATATATATGTGTGTGTATCGTGGAACAGGCATGCGTTGCCTATAAAATAGCAGTAAGTTTGCCCGAAGAAGAAGGCAATGGCCCAAGGAAGTGGTCTCAACGAGCAAGTGGTGGCCGGAGGCAGCCACGAGGGTGGCCGAAGGCAGTTGGAACAGACCGCAGCAGCAACGGAGGCCATGGCCGCAAGCAGCTAGTTTGCAGCAGCCGCGATCGACGAGCAGAGGCGGCAGTGTTAAGGCCATGAGCGGAGCAGCGACGGTTGGAGCAGCAATCAATGGTGGCACGAGAGATGGCCGGCGATAGTCAACGAGGTCAGGCGGTGGCTACGCATGGTGGTGGCAGTGTGTACACGTAAAGAGAAAAAAAGGAATGAATGAGAAGAAGAAAGGAAAAAAGAAAAGAAGAAAAAGGAAAAAAAAATGAAATGAAAAAAAATAGGAAAAATGTGTAGAAATTTCAGAATATCTTATAAATTAATTTGGGGCTAGAGGAGCATGTCCAGAGCTAGGAATTGATCGGGCACCTTTTTCGAGGTTAGAGTATGCACACCGAGAAAGCTTGAGAGGCTAAGTTAATGTGAGTAAAATTTCCTAAAAAATTTTAGAAAATCAGGAAATTTATTTTATGAATTGTTATAGAGAATTATTTGAGAAAATAATTGAGAAATATTTAATTTAAATTTATTGAGAAAAAATATGAAGAAATATAGGGAAATTTAGGAAAAATAGGATATTTATATCCTTGAATAAATATGATGGTTAGGGTATATTGAGGATCCAAATTGAGTACGTTAGAAACCTGGCATGAGAATCAAGATGTTATGAGATACGTTCGAGATAAGTAGTTCTACCTAAAACCGATTCTATGTAAATAATTTATCATGTTGTCATACTTTGATGTGAATATGTCATGTAGATTGCATATACATGTTATGATGAAATGTGCATACATTCACGATAACATTATTGGGCACGCATTGCATAGGGTTTGGGATTATGGACTGGCACCGCTGTTCTTCTAATGGTGTACCCATACACCTCGACCTAGTAAGAAGGCTGTAAAAATGGGGAGCAGCAGTTGGGTGCAGTCGATTCAAACTAAAGGAATGATGACATTTTGTATTTTGTATTTATGCACGAAATATATTTAATGTACCCTTACTTAGATGATTCATTATCTAACTTGGATTTTGCCTCTGGAATATTCAAACATTCCAGATAGAGATTGTAGTAGAAAAGAAGATGAATGGGGCATAAAATGACACTCAGTAAAGTGCATGATGTAATGATTGAATGTCATGTAGTCCATGTATTTAAGTCCTACTACTTTGAATTCTAAAAATTTTGAGAAATGATGATGGAAAACCTTGTATTTGGTTAATGTTAAAGTTAAGATTCGATTCTACCTTCCGCATTTAATGTTTATAATGATTCTCTTTCGAGATAAATGCATAAAAATTTTGTGATGGATATGAGGAATAATATGGTTTAGCATTAGTTTGGGAAGAAAAAAAAATTATCCTAGAATTGTTCCAAGTTATAACACACCCAAGAAAGTGGGGTGTTGCACATTTTGTGTATATGTGTATTTGATTATTTTGGTTAAATTTTTATATTAGTGAAAATTATAAAGTAAAATAAATAAAATTAAAAATTATTAATAAATAAATAAAATAGGGATTTCAATAAAGAAGATAATAGAAAATGTGATTGGAGCATGCATAGTTTTAAAGGCAAAATCATAATTGAGTGTGAATTATTTATAATATAATAAAGAATAAGATAGGGAGCTAGATTGGAGATGGCCTTAGACTGGCCTTAGACTGTCTTCAGCCTTTTCCCAAACCGTTAATCAAGCTAATTAGGTAGTAAAGCAACTCAATTTAGAGGCCTCCAACACTACTCGTCATCACCAAATCCACTTGTCAAAGTTTTGGTGAACCCAAATCCTCTCTCCAAATTTGGCGATCCATTTCAGCCAAGCCACCTTTGCTATCTCTCCCACACAACAGCCATCTCAACATTGATGCAAGCTGATTTGCCATCGAAAAAGGCTCGCTGATGTAGCAGATCCACATATCGAAGGTCTAAGTGACTGGAAGAGGAAATCAGTTGGAGAAGACAACCAGTAGACATGGTAAAAGGTGAGCTGATGCGGTAGCGATGAGCAGTAGACCAGGAGATGACGATCACCACCTAATCCGGCGGTGGCAGTGGACGAACGGGGTGATGGCAACGATTGGATTGTTTAGTGCCAACGTCGAGAACATACGCAATCTAGGTTTGTGATTATTGATTTTGGGGTATTTTTTATTTATTTGTGTATTGAATGAGTGATATTGTGTATTTGGTTATTGATTTATGTATTTGATTATTAATTTTGTGTATATGTGTATTTGATTATTTTGTATATTTGATTATTGATTTTGTATATATGTGTATCCGATTATTTTGTATATTTGATTATTAATTTGTGTATTTAATTATTAAATTTGTATAAGTGTGTATTTGATTATTTTGTATATTAAGTGTTTAAAAATAATCTCACGACTAGATTATTAAATTACTAAATAAAGTGTGACCAGTTATCTAAATTAGAGATAATTATGTTAAATGTATTGATAGTTTTTTTTATACAAAATTACACATTAGTGAATTATCTCATTTGAAGCCAAATTACATAAAATTTGAATCATATTTTTTAAAAATTTTCAATGTAATGTTTTCAATCTAATTCTAAAAATAAGTATCAAAATCTATGTTGCATGAAAATGGAAACGAAAACAGAAAATGTTTCCGATAGGAAACGGAAATGCAGAAACGAATATTCTTCTAAAAAAATAGACATAAGAAAACGAGAAAACATCTCATAGGAGCCGTTTCCGTGCAACATTTACTCAATAAGATTATTTATTTGTGTATTTGAAATAGTAGTTATTGTATCATATTTTTTTTAATTTGTGTTTTTTAGCATATTTGGTCTATGTATTATTGTTGTATTTAATTTGATATTGTAATAGTTATTATTAAATTATATAAATAAATAAATAATAATTTTTTATAATATTAAAAATTATAAATAAGATAAAATAAATAGAATTTAAATTTATTAATAAATAAATAATTATTTATTTATAATATAATAGAAATTAGTGCGATTGGGGATAGGACAACATAGTGAAGAAAGAGTAAATCACAGAGTCGTTGATATTACAAGAGAGAAAGCAAACCCACTCACGATGGTTGTCAAATTCTTGCAAGCCTTGGACCAAATCTGCCTTTGCCCCTAATTATTTATCTACCATGCCAAATTTGAAGTTGGTAATGGAAAACCAAGGAGCTCCAGACTCCAGAGAGAATGAGAGAGCGTGAGAGATAGATATGGAGAAGGAGATCAGAGATGGGAGAGAGATCAAGGAAAGATGAGATGAGAGAGAACGTCAATGATGGCGATGGGAGGCGAGGGTAATAAAGGCATGCGATCGAATGCGGAGAAGACGACATGAGAGAGAGATCGAGAATGACAAAGACAGCGAAGTGGGAGGAGGGCAAGCTAAAGGGGCGGCAACCGGCGAAGACCCAATTGGAGGTGAGAAAGGGAAGTGGCTACAATCGGCAACGACTCACACTATGTTTGAAATGAATGAATTTGTAAAATGAATTAAATTTGGAACTAAAATTTTATTTAATGTTATATCTTAAAGTCCTTGGTCTAAATAGGTGACAAAGAGTGGTAAAAGAAATATTGTGAGTATTTTTATTTATAATTTTTTTTTAATTTGTGAATTTATTTGTAAATTTTACCCATTTTGTGTATTAACGCTAGAACATAACAATAAATTTATTTATTAGAAATGTTGTTAAGTCATTTAGGATTTGAAAAAAAGAAAAGAAAAGAAAAAAAAACAATCAAAGAGTGCATGGCAGTCTTTGTGCAAATACTTTAACACTTAAGTTAAATTATTCAGCATGTTTAAATAAATTACAGAGTTCTTGAATCAATATTAGTGGTGTATTGTTTTTTTAATATGAGTTTTTTTTTTTTTTTTAAAGGAGGTTGGTGGTTGAGGTTAAGCACCTATGGTATTTCAAGATCAACTAGAATTTGGACTTTTTATGGATAAGATTTATCCATTATAAATTTTTGAAATGGATCTTCAACATCATATTCACGCATTAGTTCAAACTTTCTCGTGAGACAGAAGAGTCTTCGGAGGACTTTCCATTCTCCTGCAAACTTTATTATTTGTCTTCTCCTGGAGATTGTCATAAAAGCTCCTTCAGAGAATCTAGTCTACTGAAACTATCAATAGTCTTAAGAGATTATTAAGTCGATACTCTTAAGAAGATTGAGCAATTCCTAAGTTATGAGGTGTTTTCCTTTTCATGGGTTTAGATTTTGTTTTTTTTTTTTTAGCCTTTTTGGACCTTCACTTTTGTGGGCTTTAACACGTGACACATCATTGTGAAATTTAATTTAATTATATTCAATTATACTAAGATTGTATTCCAAAAATTTAAATCCATATTTTTGTTCTTTCTAAATATGAAATTAGAAAACATGTTACATTTGTTGGCTTTGTGGCCCTCTTGGCTGCATCGAAAACATATCACATTTCGAATAGGCACCGCACTTGGATTTTGAGAGCAACTCTTCCTAATATATCTTGGTTGACCACAACGGAAACATGCCACCTCCACGTCTTGGTTTCAAGAGCAATTTTTCATCACGTGTCCCCTTTGACCATATTGGTAACAAATCTTTTTATCAAACCGGAAAGGTCCCTTATCCCTCTTACTGCAAAAGTTACTTGTCACCCCTTCCACTATATCCTTGCTTGTCTGTTTCCTTTTCCTACCGTCATCATGGCCCTAGGACATGATCGTCCCCTCTTGAGCTGTGTGCCCCCTATTGCCTCCGGCTAGGTTACCCCTAGCCCCTACTGTTCTGAATTCTGCCCCAATTGATCAATGACGAACATATTCGTTATCCCTATTCCTACTACCGAGGTCATCCGCATCCCTATTATCACCTAACACGAGTCTTCCTTAACCTCTCCCGAAGTCTCCGGTGCAAGTGCTTGCATAAGTCGGTCATGGCCTTGACCCCAGGTAGGCGGCTCTCCTTGTCGTGCACTCATCCTTCCTACACAGTTTGCACACTTAGATTAAAATCCTCATTTAGATTTATAATTGACTACTCGACATATTTTTAACTCTACCCATTCCTCTTCTGTGTACAGAGACAAATCCTAACCTTGCTCTAATACCAACTGTAAGGACTTGCTCTCAAAAGTCCGGTAAACATAGGAGTTTCAAAAGAAAGTCCTCACAGAAATGGATATAGATACAAACTTAAAAACATCTCTAAAGAGCTTTTCATTAACATACACAAAAGAAGCAAAAATCATATAGTATACATTCTTTGATGACAACATTAGGGCCCACATGCCTGCATATCCCATAAGAAACATCATGCCTAGCATAGTAAGATAATATTTTTCCTATACTCAAAACAAAACAAAACACCCAGGAATCTTCCAGTTAAGGTGCCTCTGTACACGACATCTATCATATGGAAAGCTAAGCTTGGTTGAACCCACCATCGACTACCTTTCTACGCTTACCTGGAATGATGTAAAGTAAGAGTGAGTCATAAGACTCAGCAAGTATATATATAAGAAAAAGAATAACAGGGCTGATAGTTGACTCACCTATAAATATCCCCACACATGATATGTATCGCATATCAAACCATGCCATGTACCACAATGCCAAATCATAACGTAAATGCACCAATGCATACAAATAGTCCTTGAGGCCCACATAAAACACACACTAGCGCCCAAGTCCCGCATACCAACATGTTGTAGCCCAATATAGGCTACCGTAAACTTCTGAGGTATACACCAGATCATTCCCCGAAGTCTCAAAGTACACCCGTGAAGTATACACCAGATCATTCCTTGAAGTCCCACATCCTCATCATGCAATACAACAAATAAAGAAATGCAATGGCTTATGCAGCATTAACGTGATGTCAAGGCCCCCATAAGCCAAGCATCAGGCCATACTACGCCCACGTAAGAACTCACACATACGAATGCTCCATGTGTGTATGCTCATCTACACTACACAGGTCGGTACTCGCAAGCCAATCGTGTCATGCCAATGCTCGTGTCTCCACTGAATACAAAACATGATCCCAGATGTATGCAAACCCATAGTCCAATGTCTCAATGCATCACCATGCAATGTGTAATAGTAAATAAATTAAAATACCAAACAACCTCAAATATAAACCATCTGGAACCTACCCCATTAAGGTTCAACATCATTCCACAAAGAAATGTAGGGAGATCAAGCCCTACTCGGCCATTAAAAACAAGACACGCCAAGAAATGTCAAATAAGACCCTCCTAACTGACTAGGGAATCACATCTAGAAGCATCACCTCTTAACCCCTCAATGGTTCTCATCATATCCAAAAGAAATATATTTATTCCATAAAATCGGGGCAAGGCAAATCTCCCAAAGCAGAAGAATTCCAGTATCTAGATAGTTGCTATGGACTCAACTCATACCCAAATTACTCAATTAGTTTATCAAAATCAAGTCTATGAAATCTAGACTATGGCACAAAATATGGATTTTAATTTGGATATCACCATAAATAGTTATGCCCCAAGCACTAAAACATTATTGGATTGGAACTAAAGATTTAGATTTCTAGTTGCTAGTTCATAGGGCTCCAACTCATCCAATTTCTATCCAAATACCACCAAATTATATACCAAATTGAATCTTATCAAGTCTAGTTTACAAAACTTCAAACGGTTCGTCAATCGAATATCTATACAAAAAGTTATGACCAAAATAGTATAGGGTGTGTAGTGTATAGTCGACTTACGAATAGTCGACTAATGAGATGATTAGTTGACTAATGAGAGGATTAGTCGACTATTAAAAGCATTAGTCGACTGGACTGAGACTTGGTCTTTCGGGAGTCAGCTAACCCACTTATTTGTCGACTATTGACCAAAATAGTCGACTATTGAACCCAGAAACGCACAGACATGATCAGAAACACCTCAAAAACATTCAAAACTCTACCATAATCCATCCCAACTCCAAACACATCATTCCCAACAAATTATAAGATGGAACCAACCCTATTTGAAGTTCCAAACCACTCCAACCAACACAATCAAGAAATTGGGGAAATCTTACAAAGATCTTACATACAACATCTACTAAGGACCTACTTGAAGAATCATGAGGTTTTTCACCATTAATCCTCAAAACACTAAGATTAGGGAGTTTTGAGAAGGGATAAAGGAGTAAAACTTGCTACTAGACAAGAAGATGAATAATGAAGCTTGCACAACATAATTAAAAAAAAAGTGCAAGCAAGAACTTGCTTCTATTTAAATGAATCCATTAAAGATTCTAACTGCTAATCCTATGAATTTGAATCTCTAACTTCAATTTCAAAGAGAGAATAAAAGAAAATGGGAGAAGAGAATAATTGGATAGAAGAAGAAAAGAAGAGGGTTTGAAGAAGGAAAAGAACGAGAATGAGAGGGAAGAAGAAGAGATTCCTCTCTTATATACCATGCCACATTCCCCATTTTGCTCTTCGTCTTTTCTTTTAATCTCTGCCTTATCCCTTGGCGATTTAAGTAAATGTAAATATCATATAATTCATTTAAATAAATCCTCTTTATGTAAATACATCGCTCTCTTCTTTTCCATTTCTCATATAATATTCTACACACATACCTTGTACAGTCAAGGGTCTCATTTTCGTCTAAGTCAAATCCTTGACTTTTTCACCATTTTACCTTATGTGCCAAACCAACTGAAAAATATCACATATAATCATTCGAAAATAATGGCTCAAATAAACCAAATATTTTATTCTCTCAGTTAACAACCGAACCCTCTAACGGGTCGTTACAGCGAGATTAGGGTGGGGTGAGGGGGGACTGCTAGGTGTTTTTTGTGTTTTCAACATTTTGGGTGTTTTCAGTTAGTTTTGGCTGAAAACACTTTGCTTTGGGGTTTTCTTTATAATTTTTTTTCTTATTTTTAAAAATAATAAAGTAAACGTGTTATTAGTATTTAAAAAACTGAAAACTTAAAACAGATTGAAAATAACAAAGAGAACAGGGCCATAGAGTTTGAGATTGTTAACATCCTATTTAGAATAAAAGAATTTCACAAAAAGACTCATTTCAATTCTATGAATTCAATTTTATATAATTAAATCTAACTGAACGTAAGTTCATAAAATTCAATTAATTTCATATTCTACGTTATGTCTTTGGGCCAATTAGTGTGGACTCTACTCAGACCAAATTGATGGCTCAAGATTAGGGATGGCCACAAATCTGTTTGGTTACCATTTTTACCATAACTATATATTTAGGTTCATAATAGTAACTGCACCGTTATAAATTTTTATAATCGTATTCATAACCGAAAGATTAATTGTATTTGTAGATTTTATCCGCAATCGTTTTAACAAATTGCATAATTAAATAAAATTTTCAAAAAAATCAATTTTTTTTGCACACACAAAAATACATGAAATTGATAGTTAAAACTAAAAAATACACATTTAATTTTAACTTGTTGCACTAAATATTTTGACCCTTTTTTATTTTAAGAAATGCTGATCCAAAATGACTGCAAAATATGAAAATAAAGGACACACAAAACCAAGAATAAGACAAATTTATAGACTTTTGGTTTCTTCAAGGCTACACCCTCTCTTTTAAAGAAAACCTTAAAGATTTTAATAAATAAAATCCTTAACTTTCAATAGAGTTAGAAAGCAACTAAAACCCTTTGCCAAACATAGAAAACCTTTGTTTAATGTACAATGATTTACTTGAACTCTTTCAAAATATGATAACTAATTTGACACCATTATCTAATGGTGTATATCGTAACTACAAACATAATCTAATATTTAAAAATATAATAATTTATTTGACTCTTTTTTAAAATATAATAACTAATTTGACACTTTATCCTAATTTTTTATCTTTAACTTAGTTTAATGTTTGATAATTATTTAACTAATTACTCATCATATAATTTATAAATTTAAAAATAAAAAATAATATAATTTAAAATTTTAAAAATAAATAATTAATAACACCACCTTAAATGACTTATAATAAAATTTCAAAAGTATGGTCAATAAAGGCAACTTTTAAAGTCACACTTTATCTCTAGTAATCCAAACTTTTAGATATTGGTGTTATGCAAATAAAATTATTTTACAAACGTTATACGTCTTACGAAAAATTAATGCATTTACTAAAAGAAAATGAAAATCTATCGTTAATAACTTATATGTAAAGTTGAGGTAATATTAATCATTATTCTAAAAGTAATAATTTAAGAAACAATAATATATTTTATTATTAAACAATATATATTATTATAGCTTATTTTTAATATCTAAATAATTCTTGACTAAATTAAATGATTTAAAACACGATATATTTTTTTATTAGATAATATAATTATTTAAATATTAAGAAATTATATTTAAAACAAAAATCAATAGTAAGCATTATGAGATACTTCTAAATAATATATTTGTGTTTAAAATCTTCATCATCCATCTAAAATCGAATTGGTTTGGTTTTAGAAAAAAATTGATCTGTTCAATTTGAGTAATTGATTGATTCGGTTACTCAAATTAAACAGAGTAAATTTTTTCTAAAATGGAACCAATTTGATCAAATAAATGCTCAAATCAAACAACAGATTGAAAAATAAAAAAAATTAAAAATATTAAACTATTTATGTTACCTGACATTGACATAGTCCAACTAATTATAGACTTTAAATCTCTCTCTAATTATACCCCTTAATTCCGTCCTCTAAATTAAATCACATTAGACCTCTCTAAACAAGTTAATCGATTCGATTACATTTTTATCTAATAGACACAACTAAAAAAGATATAAAATATGCATAAATTCTAATACGATTAAAATAAATAAATAAATTATTAATTATGGTTATAATTGTAATTATTAAAATAACTATAACTTTAACTAAATAAATCAGAATTAATAATTTAGTTAGATAACAATTTATAAAAATATTTTAAAAAATATAAAATTATATCTATGTATGCATGTGGGGATATTGGGGGGGGGGGGGTGTTCTGTACGTGCGGCGGGGGAGGGGTTGACACGTCCGCGTCGGGCAGGAGATCAAGAAGCTTCTGACGAAGCTTGGCTGTAAAGGGAAAGAAACCCAGCTAAGCAGAAGCCACAACGGAAGAAGCAAGCGACGGACGAGGCGATGACGCCGCGAGGGCCGCGGGTGGGATGGCGCAAGGGTCGCGGGCTGCGAGTGCGAGTGGCTGCGGCAGCGCAACGGCCGCGGGCAAGGAAGTTCCGAAAGGGTCGCGGGCTGGCAATGGCGCAAGCACCGCAGGCGGCGACAGCGCAACGGCCGCGGGCGACGAGTGGCGGCGACGTTGCAGGGGCCGCGGGCAAGGAAGATCCGCGAGGGCAGCGGGGTGCAAGGCGATCGACGGCCGACGCAGGGCCGGGCAACGGCGCGAGGAAGATTGGCAAAGGAACTCGGGGAGGATTAATTAGTATTGAGTGGCCGGTATTGCCAAGAATATCTTGATGATATGGTTGATCTTCGGTGCCTTCCTCCCACGTATCATCCACGTGTATCTGAACACAGGGACCAAATCAGAAATATGATGGCACAGATTATCAGTAATGGTAGTGCCTATGAAGTACTTTTCTGTTGATGGATTCCTGAATTATGGTCAGTTGTCTGGGCGGAAACAGGAAAGCTTGGAGCATCCGGGTTGCACCGTTGGGAGGGAATTGCTGGTTGGCCGTGGGTTATTTGTTTGTTTCTGATCACCTACAAAATCAAATTCGGCCCTTCTTGTTTCCATGGCGGAGCGTGAGATATTTGCCCAGCACTTAAGGCATCCAGCCGGTTCAGCCTCCCCTTTGGTCGGTGTAAGTGTAACTACTTACGAGCCATTATCCAAAGACAAATTCACTGTCTTGCTTCGCATAATGATGGAAGCCTCCAGGTATACTCACATATGCCTGTTGGGGCAGATACTAGTGCGATGTTGAATAAAGTGAAAAAAATGGGTTCTGATATTCTTAAGAATAAAGCTTATATATGCTGGTTCATATCCAGAATTACCCACTTGGATTATTGAAGAGTTCAAAGCTCAAATGCGTGCAGTGTCTAAGATTGCGTTGCACCGACGGGTCCCTCAGCAACACAGGAAAAGGAAAAAGGCAAACGCATCCCTGAAGCCTTTACGCTGTTCACCAGACCAACTTTTCAGTCTTGCACAGTGTTTGATTGCAGACGTAGACAAAACACTGGTCTGCCCAAACAAAATGCTAATGTTATATAATTGCTAATCGTAAAAATGAAATATAGATATATTTTTTTTTAATTGCAGAGGTATTGATTACGTGAAACTACAAAAA
This sequence comes from Diospyros kaki, assembly GCA_036245055.1. Lineage (NCBI taxonomy): Eukaryota > Viridiplantae > Streptophyta > Magnoliopsida > Ericales > Ebenaceae > Diospyros > Diospyros kaki. Next base: position 5,612,058 of record BSEG01000002.1, on the reverse strand, counting down.
TAAAATTAATTGCCAAAGCATGCCTTACATTGAATCACTAACACAAAACAAATTTCGAACATAGACTTTACGTTGAACCGCGAAAATAAAATTAATTGTAAATGTAAGCGTCCTGTCAAATCGCAAAAATAAAACTAATAACGGACGTAGATGTTATGTCAAATCACGAAAACAAAACTAATAGTGGATGTCAGCATTATGCCGAATTGTGAAAACAAAACTAATCGAGGACATAAGCGTTACGTCAAATTGTGAAAATAAAATATACATATCTTTTTTAATGATGGATGTAGGTATTACGCTAAATTGCGAAAATAAAATATAGATAGTCTTTCTAATTGTAGACGTAGGCAATATGTTGAATAAAAAAAATAAAATTTGAATATTTTGTTTAATTACGAATATAGGCGTTATGCCCAAAATTTCAGTAAGTATATACTTACGAAACTAGAGAACCGTAACATTATAACAAAAAAAGATCATTAAGATATCCGAGGGTCAATAATGTTAATGGACAAAAAGACTCGTTTCGAACACACACTGTAAAACTATTAATGAAAAAATTGTTAAGATGTTTAGAAATCACTTATGCTCACAGGCGAATGACTTGCCCTTGAACACACACGAATGTTTAAAAATTGAAGCAGAAATGCGCAAGAACGGTCCAAAAAATAGAAACGCGAACGTGCAAGAACGGTTTAAAAATTGAAGCATGAAGGTGTGAGAACGGTCCAAAAATTAAAATGTAAAAAGTATGAAAATGATCCAGAATCATAAATGCAAAAAGTATAAGAATAATTTATCATAAAAAATAAAGGCAAACCACAACATAGTATACTCTTCCATCCAAGAAATTCAAATAAAAAAAGTAGAGAGTAATTATTGTGTCATAGAAAAAAGTTGATTAAAAAACCGAAAGGTCAAAATAACTTTTTTGGTTTAAAAGACATAAATTTTTCGAATAACTCCAACGTTCAAAAAATCTCTCTGAATATTCCAAGAAATAGATAAAACAATTATTCATAAAGAATTTTAATTCTAAAAATATTATGAAATACAGAGATAAATATCATCCATAAGAATTCTACTCATAACAAGGTTAAGAAAAGTTCAAAATAAACATTATCCGTAAAAATTTTAATATTAAATTATTTTAAATTACTCCATATCCCTCTATAAATAAACATGCACTCATTCCAAAAAAAATATATCTTTAATACTAATTTCAATACTGTTCTTATAATCTTTAATATCTGATTTAAGTATCAAAATATTTGCACAAAAATCTCCTCACACCCTTTAATTATTTTTTTTTTATAAATTTAGACGATTTGATGATAACATTTCTCATCAAATAAATTTATTATTATATCTCAGAACAACACTTGCAATTAAAGGGAATACATAAGAGGCAGTGCTCGCCAGTATATACTTCATTCAAGTTTAATTCAAACAACTTTGATTTGTAACAAAAAAAAGGGAACATAATTTTCATACAAAAGAGTTGCTCACTCCACTTATCACTGATCTTTCTTGGGCCGTTCACACATGTAACACCAAATATAATCAAAGCATGGACAAGCAACACTACACAAGTCTCGATTGTCTTTTTTTTTTTCTCTATTTTCCCGTTGATCAATAACTTTCTTCTTCTTTCTTTTTCTTTGTTTTTTTTTTTTTTTTCTGTCGCTGCATTCAAAATACAAGAATTCAAAAGTCAGACAATAACATGTCAGAATGTACATGCAGAGAAGCATGATCGTGATCATCAAATACGTTTCAGGACATATATATATATATATTATACATATAGATGTGTGTGTGTATATATATATATACAGGCATGCAGCGTCAGTCATCTGTAAAGAATTGTCCCGGAAGATTATCCATGACGGCTAGTTGCATGTTCTCCGATGGTTTCCAGTGACGCTTCCGTTGGTTTATAAACCAATTGTTAATCTGCTTCTGGTCTAGACCCGTTGTTTCGGCCAGCGAAATTTTGTCAGCTTCCTGGATGATCAACAAGGAGCAATAACATGTATAGTCATATTTCACGTGTAATTAATTAACAAAGATAGAGATCAAACTAATTAAATCGCGATTAGCGATGGTTGATGTTTAGCAATAAGTAGTGACGTATGATATGATATATACTTACAGTAGGGTAAGGCCATTTGTCGTGCAAATTCCACCAGTGGAGCAGGGTCCCCCTTGCCTCTTTGGGCAGCTTACCTTTCTTCTTCTTCTTGGAAAATTCCAGCTTGAGGCTGCTAATATGGCCGCCATATTTCCTGAACAGTGTATCTTTGAGTTGCCGGTCTTCGACCCTTGTTCGAGCCTGATCTTCTTGCACTTCTACCTCTCCACTGAATTCCTCTTCCGATGATACACCACCAAATTCATCTGGGCACAATAATTTCCTTCCAGTTAAGATCATCCTCCATTAATAATTGATTAAAAATAAGAAAAACAGTTTAGAATCACAAAGTGGAAGGCCCAAAGTAAGTCATGTTCGGTCCAAAGAAGTGAAGGAAGAAAATGGAGAAATAAGGAAATAGGGCCCAAGGGGACCCAAACGCCATGCATAGTTAAAGATTGACACGTGTGTGATTTCAAATAAGTGAAGAAGTGGGACATGAAAGACAAAACAGAAGCCCCACAGCCGAACAAATTAAATATGTGCAGGGAAATGACAAGCACTAGCGCAGAGAAAGAGAGAGAGATGGAGATAGTTTTGGATGGAAGGGGAAGGGGGGGGGGGGGGGGGCGCTGGCTTTAAAAAGGTGGTTGGGAGACAAAGCAGCGGAAACCGCGGGAGTCCATGTGAAACTCCGACCACCCGCCCTTACCGGGCTTTCCCCCCAATAATGAATCACTCTTACCCCACCAAACCCCACTCTTTCCATCATCCATTTTACTGTTAATTAAATCTCTCTCTCTCTCTCTCTCACACACACACACACACATACTCATCCACTAAATTCACATTCAAAATTCATAAGATAATATAAGATTACAATTTATATTATATCATTTTTCACTAATAAATGAAACATTTCTTCTTCCTTTTTCCAATACTGGGTAATTAATTAAGCAAGAACCCAGGACCCATGTCTCCAAGACCCTACATGCAGGTTTAGCGATCTCCAGAATTTTCTAGGCTGCTGGGTGGCTGACACAAGTCGGTCATTAATTGAACAAGGTATTTTGCCTTTCAATGGTGTTTGCTATTTTTTTTTTTGGGTCCAAAATCAGATAAACCCATAAGCTGTTTTTGTAAATTTGTATCACAACATATAATAATATATAATATACTAGTTTTGAGACAATGATTTTCGGTATTCCTAGAATTTTGAAAATGACAAATGCTGGATATAAAGAAGCTAAAGGGTCCTTGGGATGCTCGATGAAGGTGTTGCGAAATTTCTTACAACACAGTATGAGTTGTTGCCCAAGTAGAAGACAAAAAAGGATTAAGGGTTTAAGGATATATGTGAAGATCAACAATGGCTTTGGCACCACATATAAATACCTGAAAATAACTAAACTTGCTTCTGGCAAACAATTCAACAATTAACAACGTTTCACCGTATCAGAAAACAAAACTATTTTGATACATAATAGCTAGTAAGTGCATATACTCAAATTTGGCAGAATATGAGCATCCTCATAGGGCATCCAATTGTGAAATTGAAGGCATGTTGATATGCATTAAGTACAGGACATTAAATTAATAAAATGTTTAACAAGAGAAAACATATGAAGAAATAGAGAGAAGATGAAGTAAAATCATACAAAAGTAAGTTTTGTTTTTATAAATGCTGAAAATCTTATTAATAAACAGACAAATTACACAAGAACAAACTAAATTAACCATGCATGGCCAATAAGCTTCTCGGTTTCATGCATTCACATAAAAACATCTTAAAATTATTTTCATCTCCTGCGAATAACTATTAAACCAACTCCCATGATCTCCCTCCATGGGACGGAGGAGACAACAACAGCTTTTCTTTCAAAAGATAAGCCTAATAAAGTACCAGGAATTTGTAATAAAATGCTAGTTATGCAATAGAATTAGAGATGAAGTTAAAGTAATATAATCAACAAGTAGCCCTTTCTTTTATTAGCCATTATTTGGTAAACCCTAAATTAGTGCTGCCGGCCTTTAAAATAGCGATGAGAATTCAAAACAATCAGCTGCATTTTACAGTTTAACCCTTTTTTTTTCTTTTTTTTCTTTTTTGCTAATTTGTAAGAATCATACAGAAAGAGAAAAAATTACAGTCTAAGCCTTATTTTGGTTTTGAAATAAACACAATTTCCAACAACCATCTGCGGCTGAAAGAAGACAGTGCTTTAATTGCAGAGGCAGTACTCAGTCTTTAGACATTTCCCCATGCCCATTTCTAATCTCCATGGCCAGACTGATACATGCTCTATGGGAACTTGAAACTCTCTTCAAAGTAAATAGATATCATTACAAGCCACGCACAGTTTTCCTATATATGAATATGTAAATTTTTAGCTCCATCTAGAATTTAATTTCAAGCCCCAATTCCAAAATCTCATTCTTGAAGAAGTATATAGCAATGCTACAAGAAGCTAAAAGACAAATCTGCCCATCAGTGAAGTTACCAGAACAAGTAGAGCAGTATTTACTACCTCTCCTAAACCAAACTCAAAAGCTTTACACGCTCAGAGGTAAGTGGAATCCGACTATCAGTTGTCACTTCAAAATGTGTCCTTACAAACATTATGTTGAGAATCTAATAGGTAATTTTATAAGAACAAAATTTTGATAAACAAATTGTTTTTGTAAACAAATGGAACTTTTTCATTCATTCAACAAATAAAGCATTCACCAATTGTTTGCTCATACTTGAAACTTGAAAGCACTATTACATAAAAAGAAAAGTCGAAGAATTAACAATTTTGCATTCTAACATATGATTAAACAACATGAGTATTAAAAGAAAAAAAAACGCCAAAAGGAGTATAAAATCTTTCACACAAGTGTATGTATCACATGTTGTCATGAATCATGTAATTAGCATACAATACCTTATCCATGTTTTGTCGCATACAATTGTAATAAACAAATAGCCACATTATATTACTAATGATAAGATGTCCATATGATTGTAAGCTAATGTACAAGTTGATATAATTCCATCTTTTTTTGGTCAAATTTATTAAATAGAGCGATTGCATGCTAAATCTGCACAATTATTAATTAATGCAATCACTAGCTACATACTGCATCCTGAAGACACTCACTAATTGCTAATAAATATCCATACTATATTTTGTAATCTCTGCTAAGCGTGTGGAGTGTGGACCAATTGCCCCAACGTACAATATATAGCTCAACTGTTTGACTAGAAGGGCGACCAAACCTGAGACATTTTGACTAAGTTTCTGTATCTGCAGTGGTTTTTTGAAAAAATATAGCTCATAATATTGAAAAGAAAACATGGAATGAAAGAAAAAACCAAACACTGAAAAGTTCCATTTCATGTCATCTGAAACGTCAAAATCAGAAGAAACTCTGAATGCATAGTGAGTGCCTTAGGGTTGTTGTTTTAAAGGTTCCAACTCACAATGTTATCTGACACACAGTGAAGAAGAAAATGAAAGGAGGAGAAGAAAGAGAAGGAAGCCCAAAACAGCGAAAAAGATGATGCAGAAATAGAGAGATTAATAAACCCGGGTTTTGGAACTGAAAAGAGTAGCAAGGTTTAGAACTGTTGCAAGGTCCATAGCTGCAGTTAGCCTTGACTTTTTTAAGGTTTTACTGCCTCTTCCTTTGTACAAACACTGGTGAGTGATCAAATGAGTACCACGTCTTTCCCAGGCCACAAAAATTCGCAAGAAATAAAATTAAAAGAAAAACTCCAGAACACTACATGTGTATAAATATTAATATTGCAGCCAGACAGTGAACGATCTATGATAAAAAAGACGGTCCCTTCAATTTCTAGGGTTTGTTTATCTAGTTGTTTGCTCTCTCTAGCTATGTGTTATGCGTATAATGGCGAGAACCCCTTTTGAATCTTCTGAGTGTAATTGGTGCTATCTTTTCAGAAACAGAAAGGAGACAAGACCGGGCATGGAGAGTAGGGTAGGCACTTGCAGGGCTATGGCAACGGCTAAACTAATACCAGTCTCTGCAATCGGTCTTTAGATTAATTGCACTTGCAGATCAGGAGAAATTAGGATCGGTTTTCAGTAGCGGCATCGATCGTTCAAATGAGAGAGAGAAGTTAACTGACCGACCTTTGCAGAGATTGCCCAGTTGGGTTTGAATCTTGTTTAAGAAGGTGGTTGCTTCATCAAAAGGCTTAGAGAGATCGGACTTGTATTTCACCAATATATCACAGAAGGTTTCCTGAGAAACAGATGGATTGAAACGAGTTTAGAGAGAGAGAGAGAGAATCACGAATTGAAAGAGAAAACGGAGCAGTTTGGAGAGAGAGAGAGAGAGAGAGAGACCATAAACTCATCGAGCTCAGGATCAGCTCCCAAGCATGTCGAAACCAAGTCTTGTTGACAAACATCGTTTTCTCGCCGGATTTCGTCCAACAAGAACGCAATCTCGGGAGGCGCTCCGACCTACAGCAGATCGTGTATTAGTACTGCAGCCAAATACACAGCTAAATTCCTCCCAGGAAAGTGAAACTCCCTCAACAAATTTCCTGGAAAATCATAGACAATGATGGAAAAACCAAGAACTTGGATATCTCATAACTATTGAATTCTATAGGGTACTCGAACAAGAAGAACTTGGAACATTCAAACAAATTAAATGTGAGAGGACTTTGAGATTCCGCCATTAACAGCAACCTTCTGGCAGTCGATGTAGGCCTCAAGCAACCTCGGATAAAATGGATGGGAAGCGATTTTGGCCTTGATCACGCTCGACACGTCATCATGAAGCGCTCCGGGCGTGGCGGAGCCGGCTTCGGAGTCAACGGCGGAGGCCCCCGAGATCAGCTCGTCGGCTCCAAACATCGGAATCCGGTGGCCGGAGGAGTTGCATAGGAAGGCTTGATACTCGGCAGGTATCATCAGATTGTCCGGCGACATCAGGGCCCTGTCCGCGTAGTCACTCGTGGATGGATGGAGACCATACATTTCATCCATAGCTATGTATTGATCAGAATTGAAGCAGATTCAAAGAAGTAACAATTTGCCTGTCTTCAGCACAAAAAGCAGCAACCTTTTTTGGTTCTGGATATGAACACGCAGTTACAAACATATATATGTGTATAAATTGAAGAATTGAAAGTTCTGGATTAGGTTGGAATTGGAGTAGCAGAGAAAGTGTTGGTGGTGGGAATGGGAACGAGTGTATCATTTATGAACAAACAAGAAGAAGATGCTGAAGCTGAGGAGGCCCATCGCTTCCCTCTTGCTATTTTCTTTTTTATATTTTTGTATTATCCTCCTTTTTTTTTTATTTTTCCTTTCTTTTTCCTCGTTCCATAGGGAAGAACTGTTTTTCCAATTTTTTTTTCTTCTTTTTTACTTTGCTTTAAGTTCCACACCCACAAAACCATAAAACAATTTTTATTTTAGTTCTTTATTAGAAATTTATCTCTCAAACACTTCAAAATTAAGGTTGAACTGTATAGCAATCAATACCTGGGAAATAAATCACTTAAGAGTACATGACCAGTCAGCCGAAGCATCTCTCAATTTGATTGCATGTAAGTGAATTCATTATTTGAACCCAAGTTATATACTTCAAAGATGTAGCAGAAACATAAGAATAATAAACTTGTTCACAGCGTTACCTCAAGCTGGAAAAAAATCACATTTGCAAATGTCGGCCCCATGCTGCTGAGACACCATCAACTGGGTCTCGTTCTGTCGAGTTGCCAGCAGCCCTTTTACTCTGAATATGTGCATGATTTTTCAGGTAGTGAAACTGAAACTGTGATTATTAGAATTGATAAAGTATAGTTTCTGCTGCTTTTTCATGGGACTCTCAAATTTTTTCAATCAAATAAAAAGGAAAATAAATAAATAAAAAAATGCTTTTATTTTATGAATACACTTTTACATACACCTAAATAATTAATTTCTTTTAGGTTCTAACAGTTGGAGAAGAAGTATTACCCAGCCATTAATTTCTAGGCTAGTACAAGTACGAACTGTACTTTTTGTTTCCTGCCTTCCGCCCCCTTTCTTTTACATTTGAAAGGTTTTCTCCCTTCAACAAGAATCCAATTGTTGCCAGGAAGCTGTAGCTTTTGTCTTTGTCATGAATCAAAGACTGATGCCTATTAATAATAATTTGGATAAATTTTAAATTTTAGTTCTTCAATTTTTTTTTTATGATTTGTCAATTTAAATTTTGACCTTTATTCTATTTTTTTAGCTCAATTGAACCTTCGTATTTTAAGAATAGGTTCTCTTTCATCCTATAATCAGTTAGTTAAAAGGTTTAAAGTGAACTAATTCATAGAATATGAAGATGATATATGTGAGCCAATAAAAAGGGTTTAAGAGTTAAAAGTGATGAATTATTAAAAGTTCAAGGACTACTTTGAGATTGTGTCCTAATAGTTGCTGTGCTTTTAGTATTATAAGAAAACTATTATAAAAGATAAGGGCATATTACTTTATTCGGCCTTAAATATTGTAAGCTTATTCTAGGGTAAAATTATATATACACTATTACTATTACGAAAATTAACTATATATTCTTTTTTATTGTGACATTTATGGGAAGAACCTGAAATATTAAAGTATCCCCACTTCTTATTAAATACATATATATATTTAGGCAATGATGTATAAGTTTGTCTCCTAGAAGAAAAGGCAAGAAAGATGATAGTTTAACTGTATTTTCCAGTTTAATGTTACATATTTTTGGCAAACACATATATGTTTGAAAGGTACTTCCACATTAATAGTGCTACACATTTTGTGGCTTCAAGTAAGCCACGTTAATGTAGTGCAGTGAGATATAAATAGGCATAGAGATGTGTTGAATAGGTTAATTCTTAAAAATAAAAATTAAAATTGTGTTTGGTGGAAACGATTAAATATTAAGTAAAATAGATACTAATATAGTTATAGTTATAAGAATTAAAAAACCACAAATTATAATTATTATAATAAAATTGTAATTACAACTATAATCGTAATTGATCCATAATCATAACGTAAATTAATAGTTATAATTGTAATAGATAATTATATATAATATTAGTTTATAAATTAATAATTTAAATATATATTCTTTTATAAAACTATGGTTTAAGTTGTAATTTTACAACAATGTTTGATTAATAAACTTATTATTTTAAAATATATTAGAACAATTGTAATATCTTGCATTGAGCGGTAGGAAGGACTGAAACAACTTACCTTGATGGGTCTACATGAACTTCCCAGGGGATCACCCATCCTTGAACTGCTCCTACCTCAAGCACGTTTAACTCCGGAGTTCCTTGCCTACATTCAACCCAAAAGGTATATAGTTAGTGTTGTTTCCTTCCTTACTTATCCTCGATATATACTACTTTTCTCTAGGCTCTTGGGGTATTACATTCTTTCCCTCTTGAGCACATGGCGTCCTTATCATGCGACTTTACAACTGGTCCCAGACTTTCTCCCATTGGGGGCTGCCATCCTAGAAGCCGCTCCTTGTACAGGCTCTCGAGCCCCGACGCCACTCCCCGCCCTCGTCAGACCGCCTTCACCAAGGGTCAGCTCTGATACCACTTGTAACATCCCGCATCGAGCGATAGGAAAAATCAGAACAACTTATCTTTATGGGCCTACATGAATTTTCTAGGGAGTCACTCATCCTTGAACTGCTCCTAACTCAAGCATGTTTAAGCTCGAAGTTCTTTGTCTACATTCAACCCAAAAGGTATCCAACTGTTATTATTTCATTTTTTACACTATTCTCGATATATATTAATTTTTCTGGGTTCCTGGGGTATTACAACAATATCCCAAAAAATAGCAAAATCATTTCTCATAAAACGTGTAATCATTTTAAGATTTTTCATTTCATTTGTTAAGCCAAATTCTAATTTTAGTTGCCCATTTCATATATTTTTTATATCTTGTTTGTTCATTCTTTAATTTAATAAATAATTATATTTTTTAGATAAAATATTATTTGCTAAGATAGTATTTATTAATCAAAATATAGAACGAAAAAAAATAAGTTATGAAATATATTTCAAACTTTTATTATTTTCAATATGTTTATTAAACTTATTTAACAATCATTAGAAAATAAATCACGTGACTTTTTATCTTTTATTTTTTAGATATGTTTATCTCTCTCCCCTTAAGATAAGTATATCAACCTTATAGATAAGAAAAAAATACCGCATATATCCTACAGTGCATTCTAAAAATCTTAACAAACAGTTAAATAAAAATTTAAAATATTTTTTAATCTTATCTTAACTATTCCATATCTTAGTTTAAAAACATTTTAACTTTATTTTGAAATAATTTATCTTATTTATTTTAACAATCTCTACTTAAGAAGAATAAACTCAAATGTGGAATATATATATATATATATATTATATTATATTAGAGAGAGAGGGAATTACAAATTAAAAGTAACAAGTTGGGCTGTAAGAAAATATTAAATATATAGCAAAAGCTAATATTCCTATAAATTTTGTATGTAAAAGATATTAAAAAATATGTATGACAATTTATATTCGATTAGATTTACTTTTCAATTTGTAAATATTGATGGCTATGTAAAATTATATTATTTGGGACCTAGTACAAGAGTAACTTTTAAGTTCTTCAACTACATCCTTTTATTTGAAGAAATACCCAATAATTATAAAATATATATATGTGTTGCTTCTTTTATTTTTGTAATGCCTTTTGCCATCAAAATTTTAAGTTGTTCCAAACATAATTAAGCTATATAGGTATTTTAGTTGGCCACTACCTAACTAATGAAATAAAACCTAATAATAACATGAGAGATTAATAGTTGAATATATAAATAAGGACAAAAGCTCAATCTTTCACTTTCACTAGCCTTTTTTAATTAAATGAATTATATACTTTTTTATATATTTCCTTGAGTCCCAGTTAAATGCACAAGAGCTAGCTAGCTAGGGTTACTTTTGGTCCTACCAAAGGTGACTTGTGACACATGAACTTTTATAATTGTAACAGAGATACATGATAAATCAAAAACAAATTAAGTTGGTGCTTGTTCCTTCTTTCCATATATGCAAAAGAATGGAGCAGCATGAGAAGTCACTTCATGGAACTTGGCCTTGCCATGAGTGTCCAATTTCTTGTCACAAGTTGGTCTCATAGTCAAACAAAGAAATTACTTCTCCTTTGCCATACAAATGAACTTGTATTGTTTCAACTAATTAGAAGTCCCGTGCCGTGCATGTGTCTACTCAATCCGTACAATAAAGTTGGTGCCCTAAAATTTCTGGAATTAGCAGGGTAATGTCATATATATTATTAGGATTACACCACACATCACATTACAAAAATCAATAGTACAAATTTTAATTTAATATACAAGGTTTGGTCAAAATACATGTTTGTTTAGGTATTATCATAATTCTAAATATTTATATTCCAGGTGTTGTGACACACTTTGTTGACTACCATATATTTTTTATTAGATAGGGTAATGCGGTCAATAAATTTGGATCTATCATTGTGTCTATTTTAAATTGAATTAGATTTACTAAATAGATTTAATTCTAAATCCCTCGGATTATCTAATAATTATAAATGCAAAACATTAGTAGATATTGAACTAGGCCTGGCTAGTGGCCTACGCCTAGGGCCCAAGAGGAGGGGTTTCAAAATTAATAATTAATTAAAATTTATTTTTATGTTTTGAGATATAAAATTATTAATTTTATTTTATTATAGATTTTTTTTTTGAATTTATATTCCCATCTTCTTAAGTTCATGAATTATTTTTTGCTATTAAATAAGATATAGTAAAATATTATTTAAACGAAAAAACCCCTAACTTTCTAAATTTATAGATTATTTTTTAATATTAAGTAATAAATAATGTGGCGTAAATTAGTAATGTAATGAAAAAAAAATATTATATTATTTTAGAAGGGTAATTTGATAAAATAATTATTTAGACAATAAAAATTTCGTCTAAAAAATATTTGGACATTAGAGAAAAAAATAAAAAAAATCAATAAATTTTTAATTTGCAAACTTAACTATAAACTCTTTGTATTTTTTACTTATTCAATTTTTATGTTTTTAGATCTTTTTCTCTTATTTATATTATCAATTAAAAAATATTTATTTTCTAAACTAGAATACAAAAATTTAATTAATGATTTTACATCTCAAAAAATAAAAAATAATTTTTTAATAATTTTTATTATTTTAAAAAAATTATTAAATTAATTATCGCCTAAAACCCCCCACCAGGTCTTCAACCCACGTATTGAACTTATATATTAATTTAGTTATATAAAAAATTGATATTACTAATTGCTCAAACTTTGTTAAAGGGTTTGCTTTTCAAGAATGGCCTTCAATTTATTAATTAATTACCATTCAACAGACACATAAAATTTTGTCTATAATAAATATCCAAACTGTTAATAATCATCAAACAACTATCTATAACTATTTGTAAAAAAAAAAAAAGAAAAAAATTTCTTTGTATTTATATTTGTATAACCATTTATTTATGTGTAAAAACCAACTATTTGTATTAAAATAATTAAATAAATACCTAAATTTATTTATATATCATTTTATTCATTTGCATATTCATAATATTGCCCACCCCTCATATATATATATAAATATATACACACACTAATAGAGTTTATTGATATATACTTGTAATTTTAAAATATAAAATGTACCAAATCAAAAAAGAAGTTAACTTTGCTTAAAGGTATATACTCTGTCACTCAGATACCAAAGCTCTCTCTCAATTTTCAAAATTTATAATTAGTATTTTAAGGCCTAATTATAGAATTCACCCTCAATTTTAAAAAATTGCAGTAGACATGTTTGAATCCTATCTTTTTCTTTTTCTGTCTCTCTTTATTCTTATGGATCTTTTGTAGAACAAGAACGATGTGACTTACAAGAGAACTTACTTGAAGCGTTAACTCAACTCTGAAAGTTGGTTTTTAAAGAATTTATCTCAAAATATATGGGTTTTATAGAAAAAAACAAAAGATGGCATAAAGAATTATTAAAAATAAAAAATAAAAGCATATTCACCATAATCAAACATGGGCTCTTTTTCTAATTTTATTAATGGTTTTTATCTCCGCCTACGAAGCATAACTACTTAGAAAAGAAAAAGAAAAATGCTTCCTGGGCTCAGTCAGTGGCTCTTCGTTCCTCTTCTTCCTGGGTTGCAACTTACAAGCACCCTTGATGTGATGATGTAAGGAAATGAAGTACTTTTTTGAGATGATTGATTGATTTGATTGGATTGCATGATTTAGACAGAAAAGGCTGGAAAGAAAGAAAGAGAGAAAGAAAAGGGAGTGATTCTGGACAAGCTTTACCTCTGTTTTGTTTTTGTTTATAATCAAAGCCCCAAAGGCCATCATATTCATATTCACTCTCTCTCTCTCGGTTCCCAAAGCAAAGCACTTCTTTCTTCCCATTATCCAATGGGCAAAATAAGCAGCCCCCTGGGAATGGGTAGTGGCCTAACCCTTCCACTCCAACTATACATCATTCAATAGCTACTCTTCCTGACATCACTCCACTCTCACTGCTATATAAAAAAATATATATTATTAAAATTACAAAATTATTACTATTATGCCATTTTGTTTTTTGTGAAAAAAATAAAAAAGTTCCAACCGTCAACAAGCAAACAATCGTGGAAGTACGAGAGAATTAGATTGCAAGCAGACTAACATATTATGGAATTGCAATAGGAAATCCCTGGTTCTCTTGCTAGCTAATTACCAGCCATTAATATTTAATGTGTTCTTGTTCAAGGCTTAACGGTACTCTATATATATATATATATATATCTTGTTTAAACAGATGTTTTACAAGAGAAAAACAATGAAATGAAAATATTACATAATTTCTCTACCTTCATCGTAAACATGTCACTGATGCTTTACTTATTCTACTGATAGATTTGCATGAATTAAAATTCTATAAAATTAAACATCAACTCCAAAGCAGATATACTTGCAGAAGCATGCATGCATTTGCGTACCTGGAGAAGCATACTTGGTGTTTCTTGCAAGTAATGGAGACTTGTGCTGCCATTGTTGCTTGCGATTGGAGCTCGAACAACCAGAAGAAACGTCTGCGTTTCTGATCATAATTAACTAGAGAAGAAGACTCCACGCATGCATAATGCGTTCATCTATATATATAACCAGAGAAGAGTTGTCACTTCTTTCTTTCTTTCTTTCTTTCTCTCTCTCTTTTCAAACAAGGTTCCTTGCCCATTATGTTTTGCAATGGCTCTGGTCCAACTTATATAGACGAGGTTGACAAGCAAATTAATTAATTAATCCATCCATTAGTTGACAATTAATTTCTACATGGAGCTTTTCGATCAATATGTGTCCAAAGGCTTTGCCACGTATCTACGAGCGAGCTAGCAGATAGATTGTGATCGATGCTGAAGCCTGCACTGCCAATTCAACACGTGTGAAGTCTGATGCCCGACAGAAAATCCAAATAATTGGAATCGGCCCAATGATAAGATCACGCTCATGAACATGTTTATATGCATGTTTAAACAACAATCTGTAGTGGCGCTTTCCGAAAGTAATTAATTCTAGTATAGTAAGTGTTGATTAATGCAAGTCAAAACCAACGTGGCGACTGCCGGATCCTTCAAATTGGGCTCATTGAAGAGAATGGTCTAGCAAAGAAGAAACATCGAGACAAAAGGCTAAATTGGCTAATACTGGGTGGGGGGACAGTTAGATGGCGATGAGTCCGAGTTTAATTGGGTAAACGTGGGTGGTTGACAAACTAAAGAATGTTAGTATTAGTCATTAGTCAAAGGGACACCATCCGTGGACGAGATGTGATGAGGAATCCATCTACCCTTTTAAGTCTCTAAATAAACCCATCACACTAATTAATTAAGCCGCCTTAATTCCATATCATTAATTAATATTATTCCTCAGCGACAGGGTCCCATTGGTTTGGCCACGTTTGGGATACTATTATCACTTTAATCTTTAATTTAACTGCCTTTCATTTAAATGCATGCCGGGCCGGAATTCATTTCCTTTTTCTGCATTTTCTCACTCGTTTCATAAATAGGCTCCCTTTGTTTTTGAAGTATTTTTCTGCTTTAAAGTATATATTATTGGTTTTTAAGATAAATCATACTAAACACCCCTAATATTTGATAAAAATACAGAGACAATCTTAATATTTGAGAAATAATTAATACAAGTCTTCTTTTTGACTTCACAACTTTAGTTAACACTTTTCCCCTATCATTATAATTTACATACGTTAAAAATTTTAGTATGACAAAAATACTTTTATATTTTCTTTCCCCCTCTCTTGTTTCTCCTCGATCGTGTGATAAACTAACCTAACCGGAATTCGATTGTTTTTCAATCTCTTTCTTTCTCTGCCATTTGGCTATATATAGTTTAGCCATTGATGAACAAAAGAGAAAACAAAAAAATCAACAAACTATCAAATTCCAACCAATTAGTGCTGGTTTGAACGCAAAAACAAAGTAACCCCTTTATTTAAGAGTTGGTGTGGTATTATTATGATTATATATATATATATAAGTTCTCTTGTATTTTAGAAAAAGGATAGAGTTCCTTATTTTTCCTTTAAAATAGCTTAACTTATAATAGTTATGGCTTAGAAACAAATTAAGTTGTCCAAAGTAGTTTCAATATATATTTTATATACAAATACTAACTGGCATCTGCATTTGATGGTAGATTTTATTTTTGTATTAAAATCTTTTAAAACAAATTCCAAACGCTAAAGTAAGATGAAAATAATTTCTTGTGTAAGATCTTCTCATATAAAAATTGTTTTCTAATATAAAATATTTTACATTAAAAAGAATGAAGCTATAATTAATCCATTTATTTTGTAGGGTAAATTACATACATATTTTTTAGTAATTTGACATATTTTCAAGGACACCGCATGTATTTCAAAATTGGCCATAAAAGTCCTTGTGGCTTTGACTTTTTTCAATCACGTCCATTCGTAAATTTTAAGACGACATAATTAAATTATTTAAATTGTGACGGTTTAAGAATTTTTTCTCAATTTTTAAATTATAATTCACCTAATAACTCAAATATATCGGCTGGGGTTCTGCCCCAAAATAATATAACAGCGGAAGCAAAATGAACATGAAACAATCATTTTTCAATCACGTCCATTCATAAATTTTAAGATGACATAATTAAATTATTTAAATTGTGACGGTCTAAGAATTTTTTCTCAATTTTTAAATTATAATTCACCTAATAACTCAAATATATGGGCTGGGATTTTGTCCCAAAATAATATAACAGCAGAAGCAAAATGAACATGAAACAATCACCCATGAGCTTAATCATACATAACAGCACAACAACCAAACAAATCAGTTAAACCACCATATCCGTGCCACTAATCACAACTCGCACCACAAAGATCTTTTTAGTCGGAATTGCCTTGTACACATAGCAATCTACGACTGACATGCTAAACTGGCGAGCTAAGATGTAAGCTTCCACACCTG
Organism: Diospyros kaki; assembly: GCA_036245055.1. Classification (NCBI taxonomy): domain Eukaryota; kingdom Viridiplantae; phylum Streptophyta; class Magnoliopsida; order Ericales; family Ebenaceae; genus Diospyros; species Diospyros kaki. The sequence goes on along the minus strand of BSEG01000002.1, from coordinate 5,595,326 downwards.
GAATGATGGAAAAAATAAGATGAGTCACAAGACTCAGTAAGCATAGCAAAAGTATAAGTGTAAGGCTAGGCATAGACCATCCACACTGGATTACATCCCACCAAATACAGGTAAGACAAGATAAAACTAGAAATAACCATATTCGACATATACCTCGCTAGACAAAAATAAACCAAAAGTAAACCATACCGACATACGCCTTGCTACATAAGCATAGTAATGCTGAGAATACATCCCTCACTCGGAATACACCCGTACATAGTGCAATGTTGCATATGAAAATGCCATGCCATACCGTGCAACAAAATATCCAGTGCTTAGCATAAATATAATAATGCATATAACGGTCCTTGGGGCCCGCATAGGAAATGCACATCCTGTCACCCAAATCCAAGTATACAAACCTGCCACAGCCATGAACTGACCAGCATAAAGCCCATGAGCCCGAGGCTCCCATCATAATCACATACCGGAGTTCCCGAGTCATAGCTATCTGGAGCCCAACTCACACTCATAGCTATTGAAGGTCAACTCCATACCACGATCCACAATCACATACCAGAGTTCCCGAATCATAGCTATCTAGAGCCCAGCTCACACTCATAGCTATCGAGGGTCAACTCCATATCACAATCCATATCGAACAATAACCATGCAATGCAACAGATAATAAATGCAATGGCTTCTGCAGCATTAATAGGATGCTAAGACCCTCATAAACTAAGCATTAGGTCATGCTACTCCCACATAGGAACCCGCACAGGCAGAATGCTCTAAATGCACATGCTCACCTATTATACCCAAATCGACACTTAACAGGCCAACCGGGTTATGCCAATGTGCACATTTTCCCGTACATACAAAGCATGACCCCCAATGAATGTAACCCCAATCCCATGCACTGTAATGTTATGCAAAATGCCACATAATGGCAAATCCAATCGACAGTGACCAAGTACCGGTCGACAATCCGTGACTAGAAACAACCAATCAACAGCCGCCTTTAGCCGGATGATGGTTCATTCTAGTGTCACCAAACAATCAACGCGTTACCTCACCAAATGACAGCTAACGCCACCTGTTACTACCACTCACATCGATAGGAAACCACATTCACATCATGATACACTCAACCTCAATGATGGGTGTCCAATGATACCAGCTTGCCTGACCCGTCTATAGTCTATCACAACATCTGATAGTCGGCGCCCATATATCCAGCCATCAACTGTCATGATCCAACGATCGACAATCAGTAGCTCTATATCCCACATCCTACAACTCACACAAGCAAATCCCAAGACTCCTAGTTACAACCACTCACTCCGGAGGGTACCCACAACCACAATTGACTCACTAAGAACTTAGTCCAAACTAGATTCGACGTCATTCCCAAGGAAGTAGGGGCAATACAATACCCGATAAGCACTTACCAAATTAAACCCCAGAAGTCTCATATTTAATTTAACTCAATTTAATTCCCACAATAAATATCCATAACATAAGTAAATAATTTCTAGAACCAAATTGGGTGAAAGGAGGAAATGAAATTCATAAATCGCAGGAGACTCGCAAGAAAGTAAAGATGCTTGCCTTAAATTAATTGATTTCGGCGTTTATACGCCCACACGTCGCTAAATTACTACACGCTACAAAATAATTTAATTCAACCAAAATTAATAAAATTACACACTAAATAAAATTCCAAATTGTACAAATTTATTTACATAATTTACTCAACTTACTTGTATATTTAATCTTTAATTAAACTGCATTTTTCTCATTTTTCTTTGAATTTCTCCCCTTATTTTCATGGTTGTGTACAGCTTTTTCCCTCCTTAATTCCCCTTTAACTACTCACTGTTTGTTGGCTCAGAGAAAGCCAAAATTGGCCTTTAAATTAACAAAAATGGAGGCAGAGAGAAGGCCACGTGGTGGCCGCTAGAACACATGTTGGGAAGGCCACCGCTTTATTGAAACGATGTCGTTTCGGTGTCCATAGGCTAGAAAAATTCTAGCTATTCTCTCTCTCTCTCGCATGTGCTCGCTCCAATTCGATCCCAGGTCGCTTAGCTGGTCCCTCGCGCACGCGACCAGCTGGGTTGGTAGTCACCTTCAACATATAACCACACTGCATTAATTTTAAAGTGATTCCCTGCCACTTTCAGAATTTACAATTTGACCCCCATAACTTCCAAGATTTCACACACACCCCCCATATAATAATATCTCTCAAACCTCAAATTTTTAATAATTACTTTTATACCCCAAGTTTTCCAATAATTAATTACCCATCACTCTGACACCTAATAAATTATTAATTCCTTTAAACCTACAAATATTCAATAATCACCATAAATGCAATAATTAATAATTACCAACTGCTTCTGATTAAGTTAATAGTTATTAATTATTTTCGAATTACCGAGACGTTACATAAATCAAATATTAAATATAAATAAAATAAAATAATTAATTAATCAAGAAAAGAATCGTTGCCGTCTCAGACCATGAGTTTTGAGTCGACAAAGATTACCCACTAGAGAATGATACTTTGAAATTCGAGAGAGAGAGATAGAGATTGAGATAGAGAGAGAAGATAAGTTTTGAATTTTGGCAGGTTTTTTTCGAGAAAAACCATATAGGTCCGTTTTGAGATTTTTTTTTAATTGAACCTAAATGGCTTCTTGGTACTTCTTCAACCCTTCTAGGTTTGTTCTAAACCTAGACCAAACTCAAATGGCATCATTCTTCATTATTTGGTGATCTGGAACGAATTGAATATTAGTTTTAGTGCCTTAATATTAAATTTAGATAATATCTAGTGTGTATTAGGGTTAAATGAGATTCTTGCACATTTATTAAAATAGTCATATCTTCATTCATAGTTCTCCAATTGTATATGAATGAGTCCCTAGATATCTTAATGATCTCATTTTTAAGTTGTTAAGAATATGTGACAAATATGTATTAAACAAGATTTCTTAAAGTGATTCCTAGTCCTAATTAAGATTTCTCATAAGGAGACTCTAATTAATTGATTATGCACTAGCACATGGCTACTACATTTGATTAGTATGAGATGTTAATGATAAATGATGATAACTCACATGTCATATTACATGAGATGTAGATGGTAGACATGCGAGTAGGTGTTAGTTGAACATCTAGTAAATGTGACGCATGTAACAGATCACATGGTTGAGATGATTAATAATATGTTACTGGTTTTCGATTATGTAACTAGTCATCAAACGGGAGGTAACACAGTTGTCTTGTATGCTCATGTCAAAAATTTGCTGTTGAGCGGAACCATCCAATTAAGAGGTGGGAATGTTCTTTATGTGGTCTTTGTTTTGCCAGTATGTGGAGACATGTGATTGTTGATGAGATCCATTGACCTCCATCGTGAAGTGACTATCTTATGCGATCGTAGTTATGTGATGATTGTAGAAATCTTTGACCAAGGTACGCACGATTGTAACAGAGTTTTCGATGTTAGAATGTATTCTGATATGTCATCTCGATCACCCTAAACTAGATCTTGGAATAGTTACCGAATCCTGTGATTTTAGTCAGTCTATAGCTCTCAATCGGTCGGGATGTAACACCCCGCCCCGTCGGAGGGCGTGCCACTATGCTGGGGTCCATCATATACATACATAATCCCTTACCTTATACATCAAATACCGTATTTCAAGGGAAAACCCCAGCAAATCATACACAATACGGAAGCGTTAATCGAAACCTGATACGGTACATACCTGAATTCAACTTATATATATATCATAAAGAATTCGTACCATATGTTACCATCATATCCTCAATTACATAAATACATTTCTCTCGAGATAACATCTAACACCCTAGGTGCAATCATATGAAACCTCGAATACATACATCATCATTCTACAATAAATAAAATATTGAAATCTCCTGCTGCATTCATCGGCCACGCCATCACGTGCCGTCATATCTCAACCTGCTCCTTGCCCTAACTGCAAGTCTCAACTGGAACGTTGAATGTTCCAGGGGCATAACCCATTAGAAGATGAAACTTCTAGTGAGGGTTCAAAAACATATATATGATGCATGATGCAAATACATGAACAACACATACCCATAATGTAACTTCCCAGGTATCCCCAACCCGGCTAGGAATCCCAGGCAAATCCCGAACGTCTACGGGATAGGCCTAACGTTATTCCCTCAACGCCCTAGGGGAATTACGGCTACACTCTGAGGGTATCATCCCATCCCCATGCACAAGTTTCAATATGACAATAATATCGTGCAATGGAAATATCACGACTTTCAATGCAATATGACAAATGAATATCGCAATCATAATAACATGCATATACAACAAATATATCATGAATATAACTTCTTGTGAGAATACCACTCACCTTTGCCCAAAGACAAAGATATCTCGAAAAGCGTGCATCGCCTCGATATGCGTGCCCCACCTCGATTCTCGTGCCAACTCTCAAAAGTTGCACCAACCTCATCATCTCGATCTCCTCAATCATAAAATAATATTTAATTACTAAATATCCTCAATATTCTATTTATTTCTTATTTCCTTTCATTTTCCTTCATTTTTCCTTCTAAAAATCCCAATAAATATATCGATACTATTTCCTCAAATCTAACTTCACAATAATTCATCATATACTATGAACTTTCAAGGAAAAATACTGAACTTACCCGGATATTGCGTTTTCACGCAAAACGAGGCACTTTGGTACAGAAATCGAGGCATCGAGAATCCCAAATCCCAATATTTTTCCACAAACCTCCATAAAATATTTTTCTTGATTTTTCAGTATTTTTTCCAAATTTTTCCTCATCCCCACGCGCCCGCACGCGCCTGCACGCGCCTAGGGCGAGTGGTGGCGCGTGGAAGCCAGCGCGTGACCGACACGCGCCGGTCATCTTCTCCGGCGATCTTTTTCCGGCGAACTCCGATTTCTCCACCACATGAAAGCCCTCCTCCAGTCGATCCATTTGGCACCCTTCTTGGCCTGAAAGAACATCGGGAGAGCCCTCAACCGGACGGCCAAAGCCTCGGCTTGGCCGTCCGCCTAGTTTTCCGGCGAGGCCTCGAACGGCCTTCAAATTGCATCCAAAATGCTCCAAATTCTCCAGATTTCATCTTCAAGCCATGGGCAACAAAAGCCCCATGGTTTTGACTCCCAATTTATTCGAAAAGGCGGTCGATTTGAAGCTCCAAACTATCCAACTTTCGGCCACCATGGTTGCCTATTTATAGGCAAAATCGAGCGACCAAAAGCCCTTGGCCGCCTTGCCCATCAAGCTTAGAGCTTCACCCGCCCCTGGGTGAGCCTTGAATCGATCCGAGCCGACCACGAAAGCCACTTGCAGGTGGCGACGAAGAACGACCGAAAGCTGGTCGGATTTTCTTCAAAATCCGACCACTCGAGTGGTCGTTGCCCCCTGCTTCCTTTACAAAAAATAATCCCCGACCAAGCCTCGTGCCATCCCTACGGTTGGATCGGCCGAAATCGACGACCGGAGACTTGGTGGTGATTGGCCAAACTTTTGCTTAATTGCACTTTGGCCCCTCCAGTTTCAGGTTTGTCACTTTGGCCCTTTCCACTTAACCCCTCAACTTTCCTTTATTTCATTTAGGCCCCTCAAGACCTAAAACATCACTTTGACCCTCGAAGATTTCAAAACAACCTTGTTTCGGCCTCCCTCTAGCAATTTCTAAAAACTGCACTTAGGACCGAATCTTCGTTTTGGCCTCGAATCCATTCATTTCTTCCCGAAACCTCTGAAGGGTTGTTCCTCATGAAAAACCGAAGCCCCCTCAAGCTTCCGTTGACTTCCAAAAAGTCGTCTATGACAATTCGGTATTGCAGCCTAACTAGCAGCTGTCTTTTTAGCTGTACCGAAAACCGTTCCCGATCCAATTTCTCTCGGCACCATAAATCTTATCTCGGGGTGCTCATTAATACCATATCATTTTCCTTTGGCATTTCGGCTCCACGGTACTCCCGGCAGTCGATTCAATCATCTATACGGTAATAAATTACCGTTTTACCCTCAATTAATCCTTAAATTCCATTTTTACCCCAAGATAAATTACTCTTGAGTCCTTTAAAATTTCTCGGGTATTATATTCACCCCTCCTTAAAGAAATTTCGTCCTCGAAATTTTCATCTGACAGTCAGGTAACTAAGACATAACATAGCTCATTACCTGAACACCTCAAATCAAATATCTATTTGATCTTTTGGCAAACACCTCTCGGTTTGCATTCCTTACACGAGCAATGCTTACAAGCATACCGTATCATTCACATCATTTCCTTTTGTGGCTCTTTTCAGACGACCACACATCATTCATCATTCTAGGCACGCACATCCTACCCTGAAACTTTGAGAATGCCCTCTTGCATTTCAAAAATCATTACTCTTGGACTGGTCATAATCATCAATCATAGACAAGAACACTTGTCAACCACCCTTGCCTTCGTATCTCGTTCACCAGATCCAGCTAAACAACCAGGCTAGCCATAAAAATAGACGATCCATTCGGCACTACCATCTTAGTCGGCAGGCTAACTAGCCTCCAACTTCATCTGACACTCACAGCTATTCACCAGGTCCTGCGTTGGGCACCTCACTGCCACGCGCCTGGTGATACGAAGTAGTGTAGTCGTAGCCCTTAAGGAACTCCATCATCGTTGCTACCTCTCGTTTAGCTCCTTCTGCGAGAACTCATACTTCAGGCTCCTCGTGGTTCGTGAGCACATCAATGCCTCATCATTCTGGTAGTGTCTCATAATCTCGAGAGCACATACCTCATTTACCAGTTCCAAGTCATACATCGGGTAGTCCTTTCTGTGCCTTGGCATGATCCACATGCCATCATTCAGTTCTGTTGCATTATCATGCAACCTGATCCTTTGAGCTATCACAAGCTCTTACTGCATCCTGCAGTTCATTCTCATTTGACTCTCTTCGCGAGTCCTTTCATGGACACAACTATTTCAGAGAGTTCCCTCTCAAACCCCTGACAACAGCTTGTCAACCTCAAAAACTTCCAATCATTTCATAGACAGGTAGGGATCCTATCACAGAGCTCCGGTCCATAGGAACTTGGATCCTAGTCAAACCATAACAGTCACGGTGGTACCTAAACATTGGAATCTGACCGTCTCCTTGGCAGTATGCTAAGCAACTTAGACCCTGAGTCACCTGACTCATACCGCGAGACAGCTAACTAGCTTCCCCGGTACGTTGATCATAAGCTCTTTACTAGCCTTCATACCTTGGTCCTTGGGCTCAGATCCGCTGTTACAGGCCACATACCCATGGTGCTATTGTCTTTCTAGAGCCTCCTTGTCCCGTCTCCGAGAGTTGTAATTGGCCCGACTCCCGTCACTTCTGATATTTTTCAATACCAGTCTAAATCTCCAAATCTTATGGATCCTCGATCCTATTCAGAGTTACATTCTCTTAGGTTTCCAACCTTTCCTCGAACCAACCTCAATTTAAAACTCTTGGTTCGTCTCCCGAAATCTATCAGGACATCTTACCTTTCGAAACTTCTGATCCTTATGGTGCTTATGACAATCAATTTTGATTTCACATTCACCAACATAGAGCCTCGTGCTCTCATCATTATGCTCTTCTCATTTCTTTCATAATCTGCTTACTACCTAGCAAGCCAATTTCATTCATAACATCAATCGTGATGTTCCTTAACATTATCCTCAACGTTCCTCGTGCGTCTCTCTATCCGAGGAGTATATTATCATATCATCAATAGACTCAATTACCAACGCGACTTCAATGCGAATGGTACATTGGTCATATCATCAATTCCGAGATCATCATCTCAATATCCTTATTATCGAAACGTCGATTTTAGAATACCTTATTTCCTTATCTTAACCTCGATCACATATCAATCATAAATATCCCAGCCTCTTGCGGCTGTTTCATAATTCATCAAATTCGAGGTAAAAGATATCAATTCTAATTATCACCTCTTTCAAAGCCTGATAATTTACATCCTTAATCAAGCCGCACATGGCTAATCATCCTATAACCTCAAGTTATAATTAGCAATCATTATTAAGAAATAATCTCGTTAAATCTTTCGAGAATATATCCTATCATCTTCCATTTCTTACGGCTTTTCATTGACCGCAAGTGCCCGTACCATATCTCGACAGGCTCCTTATTTCCATAACTTGCTGACATCACTCAGCTATACTTTTCCCAATCTGCCACCAAGGCTACCAAGACTAACTGTCTAGCCATATGTGAGTTCCAATCTCCATAATCGAAAATCTCAGATCCTCAATCAATTTGGGTCTACAGCTTCTCTTACTGCGACCTAACATCTTGGCACATCTGCCATCATTTGATCCTTTCAATCACGTCCAAGATTTGCACAATCTTTAAGACGACAATCATAACCTTACTACCAGCTAGAGCAGGTAGGTACTTACATTACCCACGATACTCCCATCCTTACTGGATTTCTTCCTTTGAAAAACTCTAAAGTTCTATTACGAACCTCTAGATCCTCAATCAATTTCTTTAAGAAATTCCTCAAAATCTCATATCGATCAATCCTCGAAGATCCCAAATCAGATCACACTATCTGGTTCCATTTATCTTCCAAGAACTTGATTCCTTTGCCGTTATGGCTTTCCATTCATCATGGTGCATTTAAACTCTCTTCGTCGGATTGACTACCGACCACTTTACCTGATTCAGCAGGTTCATTTGGCACACTGAAACGTAGTCACAACCTCTGTTGACTAAGTCTCCCTATCATTCCTTTACGGTCGATACGACCCATTAAGCACATCTTTCCTTTTTAGTACCCGAACTCTATCTTGAGTCGAGATTACCATTTCACTATTCATCGGTCAAGCCTTTGAACCGGTCATGCTCCACTACCTGTAATCTCATTTACCGAGAATCAACTGACTCTCGCCTTTCGTTCTTCAGATCTAGTTGACTATCGACACACGACCATTAAATTAGTTCTTCTTAGGCACTACTCTTTCCGTCAGCCAGCACACAGCTGTCATCATCACCCCCATCATATGGTAGGCTTACTCCTACGTCATACGTCAACCCTAACTCGGGTGCATTTTGGGTGAAAACTGCACGGTCTCGTCGTAGTCCTCTAAGAACTATCATTCGTCGTCGTTGCCCTGAGTCAAACTCCTTCTGTAAGAACCTTCATTCTAGGCCCTCATCATGGCCTGGTGATTCCATCACCTCATAGGTAGCGCCTACACGGCTCCCGAGCATGCATCTTTCATTTCCATTTCATACGTCAGGTAGCTTTCCTTTGAGCCACCCAACATGACCATCACATGATCCCATTGCAATCTTTAAATAGGACACATAGTCCATATTTAATCTGTCTCTTTTAGATTCCTGAGGCTTCCGGCCTCGATCTATCATAGCTAGTGGCACACCTCGCACCTATTAGGACTTAGGTCTCCCCTACAAGGTACAAACCCTACTGTGTTGCCCCAGATATTCAGCATCTGATCGTCTCCTCGGCAGTACACTAAGCAACTTAGATCCTGAGTCCTCGACTCATACCGCGAGACAGCTAACTAGCTTCCCCGGTACGTTGATCGTAAGCTCATCATAAGCCTTCTGCTAGGTCCCTAGATCCAGATCTGTCACTGCGAACACCAACCAATAGTCCTGTCACCCTGCCAGGGTTCCCTTATCCCGCCTTTGCGAGCCTCATCGATTGCACCACTTTTGCCTCATCAATTGACGCACTCACGCGCCATCATTTGGCCATCTTTGGCCTTTCGTTTGTCCCAATCCGTGGGATCCCATATCTTATTTCCGGGATACTAAATAATCCTCGAAAATCCTTTACCCTTTTTATCCTAACTCATCAGCTAGGTCATGCCTCATAAGACTAATCCTTCCTGATCCGATCATCCTCGATAACTACCAGTTATCCAATCTTTCCTTTCAATGATTTTGACTAATGTCCTCAAATCAATAGTCTCTAAAATCTCTCGGGTCCATAATCATGGTTACCGAGTCATCCTTACATTCCAATCATATCATCGGATCCTTATTCCAATAGCTAGATCATTCTGCTCGAACTAGCTTCTATCAGGCATTCTACTATTCACCGAGAATAATAGTCGTCTACTGAAATAGTGTCTGTCGTGAAGAGTACACCAGGTAAGTTCCCAGGAAAGAGTGGTGGGTCACAATGGACACACTTAAGTACCAAGTCTTTCCTTAGCCAGAACTAGCCTAGACATGCACTTCCACAACAACGCACTTATCCAGTAACCGTCAATACCCAAATCATACGATGGCTTTACTTATCTAGCCACACACGACCTTTTCCTTAGGTTCGCTCTAACTACCCTTTTTATCCTAACTCATCAGCTAGGTCATGCCTCATAAGACTAATCCTTCCTGATCCGATCATCCTCGATAACTACCAGTTATCCAATCTTTCCTTTCAATGATTTTGACTAATGTCCTCAAATCAATAGTCTCTAAAATCTCTCGGGTCCATAATCATGGTTACCGAGTCATCCTTACATTCCAATCATATCATCGGATCCTTATTCCAATAGCTAGATCATTCTGCTCGAACTAGCTTCTATCAGGCATTCTACTATTCACCGAGAATAATAGTCGTCTACTGAAATAGTGTCTGTCGTGAAGAGTACACCAGGTAAGTTCCCAGGAAAGAGTGGTGGGTCACAATGGACACACTTAAGTACCAAGTCTTTCCTTAGCCAGAACTAGCCTAGACATGCACTTCCACAACAACGCACTTATCCAGTAACCGTCAATACCCAAATCATACGATGGCTTTACTTATCTAGCCACACACGACCTTTTCCTTAGGTTCGCTCTAATATCATCTATACTAGAGTCACATAAGTTTCAGACATTTCCTATGTCCTCAACATTTCCGCTCTGATACCAACTGTAACACCCCGCCCCGTCGGAGGGCGTGCCACTATGCTGGGGTCCATCATATACATACATAATCCCTTACCTTATACATCAAATACCGTATTTCAAGGGAAAACCCCAGCAAATCATACACAATACGGAAGCGTTAATCGAAACCTGATACGGTACATACCTGAATTCAACTTATATATATATCATAAAGAATTCGTACCATATGTTACCATCATATCCTCAATTACATAAATACATTTCTCTCGAGATAACATCTAACACCCTAGGTGCAATCATATGAAACCTCGAATACATACATCATCATTCTACAATAAATAAAATATTGAAATCTCCTGCTGCATTCATCGGCCACGCCATCACGTGCCGTCATATCTCAACCTGCTCCTTGCCCTAACTGCAAGTCTCAACTGGAACGTTGAATGTTCCAGGGGCATAACCCATTAGAAGATGAAACTTCTAGTGAGGGTTCAAAAACATATATATGATGCATGATGCAAATACATGAACAACACATACCCATAATGTAACTTCCCAGGTATCCCCAACCCGGCTAGGAATCCCAGGCAAATCCCGAACGTCTACGGGATAGGCCTAACGTTATTCCCTCAACGCCCTAGGGGAATTACGGCTACACTCTGAGGGTATCATCCCATCCCCATGCACAAGTTTCAATATGACAATAATATCGTGCAATGGAAATATCACGACTTTCAATGCAATATGACAAATGAATATCGCAATCATAATAACATGCATATACAACAAATATATCATGAATATAACTTCTTGTGAGAATACCACTCACCTTTGCCCAAAGACAAAGATATCTCGAAAAGCGTGCATCGCCTCGATATGCGTGCCCCACCTCGATTCTCGTGCCAACTCTCAAAAGTTGCACCAACCTCATCATCTCGATCTCCTCAATCATAAAATAATATTTAATTACTAAATATCCTCAATATTCTATTTATTTCTTATTTCCTTTCATTTTCCTTCATTTTTCCTTCTAAAAATCCCAATAAATATATCGATACTATTTCCTCAAATCTAACTTCACAATAATTCATCATATACTATGAACTTTCAAGGAAAAATACTGAACTTACCCGGATATTGCGTTTTCACGCAAAACGAGGCACTTTGGTACAGAAATCGAGGCATCGAGAATCCCAAATCCCAATATTTTTCCACAAACCTCCATAAAATATTTTTCTTGATTTTTCAGTATTTTTTCCAAATTTTTCCTCATCCCCACGCGCCCGCACGCGCCTGCACGCGCCTAGGGCGAGTGGTGGCGCGTGGAAGCCAGCGCGTGACCGACACGCGCCGGTCATCTTCTCCGGCGATCTTTTTCCGGCGAACTCCGATTTCTCCACCACATGAAAGCCCTCCTCCAGTCGATCCATTTGGCACCCTTCTTGGCCTGAAAGAACATCGGGAGAGCCCTCAACCGGACGGCCAAAGCCTCGGCTTGGCCGTCCGCCTAGTTTTCCGGCGAGGCCTCGAACGGCCTTCAAATTGCATCCAAAATGCTCCAAATTCTCCAGATTTCATCTTCAAGCCATGGGCAACAAAAGCCCCATGGTTTTGACTCCCAATTTATTCGAAAAGGCGGTCGATTTGAAGCTCCAAACTATCCAACTTTCGGCCACCATGGTTGCCTATTTATAGGCAAAATCGAGCGACCAAAAGCCCTTGGCCGCCTTGCCCATCAAGCTTAGAGCTTCACCCGCCCCTGGGTGAGCCTTGAATCGATCCGAGCCGACCACGAAAGCCACTTGCAGGTGGCGACGAAGAACGACCGAAAGCTGGTCGGATTTTCTTCAAAATCCGACCACTCGAGTGGTCGTTGCCCCCTGCTTCCTTTACAAAAAATAATCCCCGACCAAGCCTCGTGCCATCCCTACGGTTGGATCGGCCGAAATCGACGACCGGAGACTTGGTGGTGATTGGCCAAACTTTTGCTTAATTGCACTTTGGCCCCTCCAGTTTCAGGTTTGTCACTTTGGCCCTTTCCACTTAACCCCTCAACTTTCCTTTATTTCATTTAGGCCCCTCAAGACCTAAAACATCACTTTGACCCTCGAAGATTTCAAAACAACCTTGTTTCGGCCTCCCTCTAGCAATTTCTAAAAACTGCACTTAGGACCGAATCTTCGTTTTGGCCTCGAATCCATTCATTTCTTCCCGAAACCTCTGAAGGGTTGTTCCTCATGAAAAACCGAAGCCCCCTCAAGCTTCCGTTGACTTCCGAAAAGTCGTCTATGACAATTCGGTATTGCAGCCTAACTAGCAGCTGTCTTTTTAGCTGTACCGAAAACCGTTCCCGATCCAATTTCTCTCGGCACCATAAATCTTATCTCGGGGTGCTCATTAATACCATATCATTTTCCTTTGGCATTTCGGCTCCACGGTACTCCCGGCAGTCGATTCAATCATCTATACGGTAATAAATTACCGTTTTACCCTCAATTAATCCTTAAATTCCATTTTTACCCCAAGATAAATTACTCTTGAGTCCTTTAAAATTTCTCGGGTATTATACGGGATGTTAGTCAATTAAAGGATTATAATACATGATAATCAAACATGTTAATAGATTTACTTGAAATATTAATTTCATTGTTATTAAAATCGTCATGACATAATATTAGTTGCCACTTAGGACATTTCAGAATGTTTTGAGGGAATTGAGAGTTTCTCTTAGTAAATCAAAATGTTCATGTAACATCTCGCATCGAGCGATAAGAAAAACTTGAACAACTTATCTTGATGGACGCGAACTTCCCAGGGGGTCACCTACGTTGAGCTTTTTCAGCTTAAGTGCGCTTAACCCGGGAATTTTTTACCTATATTTAGCCCAAAAGGTATCCAGCTTACTTATCCTCGATATATGTTACCTTTCTCTAGGCTCTTGGGGTATTACAGTCTCCCCCCTTGAACACATGACGTTCTCGTCATACAACCTTACAACTGGTTCCAGATATTCTCCTCTTTGGGGAGGGGGTTGTCATCCTAAAAGCCTGCTAGAAGCCACTCCTTGAACAGGCCTTCTAACCTCAGCCCCACTCCCCGTCCTCATCGGACCGCCTTCACCAAATGTTAGCTCTAATACCACATGTAACATCCCGCATCGAGCGATAAGAAGGACCAAAATAACTTACCCTTGTAACACCTCGTTTTCTCGGGCGCGTTATAAATTGGGACAATTCTGGGACAATAAATTTTTTCTTTTCAAACTAATCCTAAATCACATCATTTCTTATATCCGTCCAAGAACTTCCAATTATTTTTCTCAAAAGAAAATTACCCTACACATCAAATGCAGATGCAAGGATCAAACCTGATATCTTAACATTGATCATAAATCAATTCTTACATCCTCATTAACCATAAATAAAGTTTTACATCATCATTAACTAAATGATTAAATATCATTATTTTTCAAAACGTTTAGATTTCAAAGTAGCAGAACTTAAATACATGGGCTACATAAAGTATATTCCATTCATCATACGCTCTGCTAAGTGTCATTTCATGCCTAATTCATCCTCGTTTCAGTCACAATCTCTATCTGAAACGTTTGAATATTTCAAGGACAAAACCCAAGTTAGATGATGAATCATCTAAGTAAGGGAACAATAAACACATTTCGTGCATGAATGCAAAATTCAAAATTTTATTTCTATATAATTTCAGTTTGAGTCAACCGCACCCAACTGCTGCTCCCTATTTTTACAGCCTCTTTACTAGGCCGAAGTGTATGGGTACACCCTTGTAAGAGCAGTAGTGCCAGTCCATATCTCAAACCCTTGTGCGATTCATGATCAATAATATCATCGTGAACATATGCACATTTCATCATCAATACATGTAAATGCAATCTACATGATATATTCATATCAAGGTATGACAACATGATAAAATCGTTTACTTAAAATTGGGTTTTGAGTTGAACCACTTACAAACCAAATATTTTTCATAAAACTAAATCTAGTTGGAAAATACCACTTACCTTCTCAATCTTATCGAGCTACCTCGATATTTGCGTTTTGTCTCGAAATTCGTGCATTACCTCGATTTGCATGCCAACCTCAGAATTTGCACAAGTCACTTCAATTTTAAACCTCAAAGCATCCTAATCACAATATTTATTTAAATAAGCATTAAAACCTATTTTCCATAATTTTTTGCATTTTCTTTATTTTTCTCTCTATTTCTTCCTATTTTTCCTCAATAAATCAGAACTAAATATTTCACTATGAAAATTCATAAAATAATATTCATGAATTTCTAAAAATTTTTAGAAAATTTTACTTACCTTACTTAGCCTCTCAGGTTTCATTGATATGCGAGTCATATACTCAAAACGTGTGCCCTAACAATTTTTTCTCCCAAAATCTCCAGAATATTAATAAATATCAAAATCCTATTTTTTGGGATTTTTTCGAGAATTTTCTCCATTTTTTTCTATTTTTTCTCCATTTCTTTTCTTTTATTTTCTTTTTTCTTCCCTCTCTTCTTCTTCCTCTCTTCTTCTTCCTCCCCTGTAACTCACGACCAGTAGGCTTCTTTTTTTTTTTTCTTTTTCTTTTTTCTTCCTTCTTCTCTTCCTCTTCTTCTTCTTCTTCTTCTTCACCCGTGAACTACCTGCAATCAGCCCGCCTTCCATGCTTAGCTGTCGCACTCCCCCACCACCGGCCACCGTGGCCTCGCCGACCGTCACTCGCACCTTCACTGACCTCCGTCGCTACCGCTACCGGCCGCGCCCGCTCCGCCACCACTCACAGTCGCTTACTGTCGCTAGTTACGGCAACCATAACCGCGGCCCATCTCCCTTCCAACTCTCTCTCTCTCTCTCGCATTTCTAGGCCAAAGCTCTCTCTCCCCATGGCTTCCATTTCCATTTCTTGTTTTCTTTTCTTCCCTTCTGCCTCTATTTATAGGAGATCATCTACCTCTCCTCACTGCCTAGCCATTCTTTATTACGTGCAAACTCTTCTAAATCATGCAAGGCATGGGTAAGTTGCAGAGGGATGGTTATAAATGGCCTCACGCACGCCACATTTATATATATATATATACTATATATCACATTAATATATATATATATATATATGAAATTGCACAATTAAATTTCAATTTTCATCTTATTTCACTTGGGCATCTCCATAATTGCAAATACATCCTTAATCATGAAATTAATTTACATTATGATATCGAAAATCTAAAATTAATAACTCGGAGTTACTCGATAATGATGATTTCGCCCCAATGTCCTCACCGGGCTATCATTTCATCCTGAAACCATTGAAGGGTTGTTCATTACGAAAAATCGAAACCCCTTCAAACTTTCGTTGACTTCTCAGAAGTCCCCTACAATAATTCAATTTTGCAACCTAAATGGCAGTTGCATTTTAGCTGTACCGAAAATCATTCCCGATCTAATTTCTTTCGATGCCATAAATCCTATCTCAAAATACTCGTCGAGACCATATCATTTTTCTTAGACAATTTCACTCTAAGGCATTTCCTGCAGTAGATTCGGTACTTATAACTACTATCAAGCCAATTTTTCGGTATTCTAAACTTACTTAAATTACATGGCAACCTCACGAAAATATGGGTTCTTAGAACCCTGATGGGCCTACGTGAACTTCCCAGGGGGTCACCCATCCTTGAGCTTCCCCAGCTCAAGGACACTTAATCCAAGAGTTCTTTGCCTACATTCAGCCCAAAAGGTATCCAGCTGGTATTGTTTCCTTCCTTACTTATCCTTGATATATACTACCCTTCTCTAGAATCTTGGGGTATTATAGTTCCATTGACATCAAAAAGTTTGATTATCTTGATTGCTACATGATTGTAAACCTAGAAGGTCACATACAAGCTAGACATAGCATTGGATTAATGATGCATCGTTGCAATGTATTCTCAATTTAATGATGACTGGATGTAGTTAAAAGTTAACAAAGGGATCAATAAATTATTAAGAGTTAATTGGGAAATCATTAAGATTTAATAGGGATCGTTAAGAGTTAATGAGCGTACCTTTAAGAGTTAATAGGAGGTCATGGTTCCATTAAGAGAACGAGTGTTGATGCAATTAATCGAAAGTTAGAATGGAATAACTAAAACAGCTAATTAGTTTTTTGAAATGATTAACTGGTTTGGCTAAAAGTCTGAAACGATCAGCTGGTTCCCTGGAACAATCGACAATTTCTTTGGGCAGGCTTTATGCGTGTGTGCCAGTCTCCCATCACTTTTGACTATAGAACATTATATTCTTTGCCACCGCTTCATTAATTTCTCCTTAAAGCATTTATGAGAAGAGGGAGAAAAGAGACGTTGAAAGGAAGAAGAAAAAAAATAAGCTTGTTCTCTATTTAGTGGCCTTACCCGATCGTTTGCAAGAAGCTTATCTTGGCTTCTTGCTTCTTGCACTGTTCTTCTTCTTCATCCTTTACTCCTTGCTACTTCTCTTATTCTCTTACTCCCATTATTCTTGCTTTGATCCCACAATTGTGAAACGATCACCATTCTCATTGAGAATTGAATCACAACCTTGCATTACTTTCATTTGGTCTAATCTACCACATAAGTTTAACGAAGGGTTTCGATGGCTGCCTAGGTATAAACTGACTTGTTCCCATACACTTATGGGGGCAGCTTGGTCAACTAATGATAGGTAAGGAAGTTGGTTTGGGAGTTGCTTGAGTGTGGTTCAAAAGCTGGTTCATGGCTGCTTGTGAGGTTGTTCATGAGAACGTAAGATGAAACCAAAGAGTTTAGGTTGTGAGGCATAATAAAAGCATGGATCTTTTACATCCTTTATGACAACCGTTACCACTTTAAGGATTTCCATATTGTATGGTTTGTTTTTGCACATGGTTGTCTTCTCTATGTCTTACAATAAGGTTTCCGATTTATTTTGCTATGTTTTCTGTTAGTTTTTGAAAAAGTTTTGAAAATAGATCTAACATTTTGCATGATCCACTAAGTGTTGTCGCAATCTTTCACCGAAGCCATTTGTGGAATAAACCCAAATGGGTTCAATTGATCTTCTTCTTGCAATGTATATATTTGTCTATATGTAAAAAGGAAGAAAATCAAAATGGCGTTAAGGTTTGGATGCAAATCAAGTTTCCTCAATTCTTCTTCTTTTTATTTGATTCTCCCATCGTTACTAATTTGATTTTTTTTTTTCACAAAAACCCATCAATATCAATAAGATCCAAAATTGTGACAGCCCACCACCCGGAGCCTCGGCTAACATAGAGGATCAGTGAGGAGGTCATCAATAGAATGATATAGAACAACTCAAATAAGAACATTCATAAACACTCTTTGAATTACCACATAGGTACATCCATTCATAACATGAGTACACAAGTTCTAAGCTTTCATTAGTTATAAAACCCTAAGCCATGATCACAACAACATATACATAGGTCCTCAAAATATAAGAGACTGACAAGTTCTTAGTAATACAACAAAAGATTGCTAATGACCTTGTCTTTCAGTAATCTCTGTATACAACTAAGTCTTCGGAGATCCACCTTTGCTAGATTCGCCTTCACCCTTACCCTTGTCTTTTCCTAGAATGATGTAAAAAGCAAGAGAATGAGCTACAAGGCCTAGCAAGCATAACAATGAATGATAATGGAAATCAGATTATAACATGAGTAATTCGCCATAAGGAAAAGGAATAAAGCCTAATAAGTCACGTACATCGGCCCCACAAACCAAAGAAAATATATGCACACATATGACTCCCATTAGCTTGTATAATTAGCAATAGACGCTTAGGGATAGACAGCTCCACCCTCAGGGCGGTGCTCGTGAGCACAAATAACCCTCGAAGACAGTCAGCTCTCACCCAAGATCACAACCACTTCAAATGCTAGGAGATCATTGGGTCCGAATAGCTCAACTCCAAGGGCGATGCTCGCGACCACACATGACCCTTGAGTCCAATCAGCTCCACCCAATACCTAGGCTAACACACAAATATATATACCATAACATGATAATGCATAAAACACCCCCCCAAATATGCATCTCAACCATCTCTCATAATAGTCATTTACGAGACCCTAAAACCCAAACCAAGTAATGCCACGGAACGTGGATTGGCTCCCAATCCTGATAGGTATGACTTTAAACCCTAGGGAAACCCTTAAAATATTGTCCAAATAATACCCAAATACGTCAAATCGAATCCTATCAAGTCTAATTTACAACGTTTCAAACGGTTCGTCAATCAGATATCTATACAAAAAGTTAAGACTGAAATAGTAGAGAGTGCGCAATGTAGAGTCGACTTACAGACAGTTGACTAATGAGAGGATTAGTTGACTAATGGGAGATCATTAGTCAACTATTGAAAGGATTAGTCGACTGGGCCGAGACCTAATCTTCCAAAAGTCAACTAACCCACTGAATAGTCGACTAATGAACCCAGAAACGCACAAAAATGCTTAAGAACACCTCAAAATCTCCCAAAACTCCCAACCATCAATCACAATCACAAAAATACATCATTCCCAACTAAATATAGGGTGAAAAAGACCCTATGTCCATGTCCAATTGAAATGAATAAGAATAAATGAAATTGAGGAAAGGTTTACATACTTAACCAATAACATGTATTTTCTCCAAAAAATCATTGAGGTTTTCAAACTCTAACATCAATCCAACAAGCACAAAGGTATAGAAAAGAAGAGAGAAATTAGAACTTGCCTTAATCACCATTTTTAAGGACACCACTAGAAGAAGTTCCACCAAAGCCACCTCACTCCTCCTCAACTCAAATTAGAAAAAAAATAAGCAAGAGAAGATAGAGATAATGAAAATCCAACACTCAACTAAACCAAAACCCTCTTGGAGCTTGATTACCAAGGGAAGAAGAAAAAGAATGGAAAACCCTAGTTGCTCCTCCTTTCTTCCTCTCACGAACCCCCATCTCCTCTACTTTCCTTCTTTTTCCCCTTTTTCTCCTATTTCCTCACTTATATATATATATATATGTATATATATTATCCCTTATTTTATTAGACTTTGTCCAATATTCAAAAACAACCCATGTTCATTTAAACCAAAATTCTATAATTCATATTATAATATTTTTAATACCTTAAATTCCATAAAATGCGTATTTACATACCTTACAAAGTCGTGGGTCCCACTTCCATTAGATTCAAACCTTTAAATTTTTTCTACCTTTTCTCTACCTTGGTCACATTACCTAAAAATAACACATACAATGTCACAATGTCATTACTTAATTCATTAAATATTTATTTCACAAATTAATATAATCCAACCAAATAACGGGTCGTTACAAAAACCGATCAACTAGGTGCAACCATCAAGATGGTGTTGTGCTTGTAGGCCACTGTTGCCCAAATCTATCTTCGTATTGCAAGAAGATCATCAAAGAAAATAAACAATCAACAAGATAGAAAAAAAGTATATCCTTTGGTCACTATTGTTAAAAGGTCTCCATTTTCTAATGAATCCATTGCTACTTAGGTTTCTTTCCACCAATGATTGACTAGAACCTGTCGCCAATGGGTCGAAAGCCATCATTGACGATGGGACAAGTCTAACCAACCAATATTTTCTTTTTATTTTTCTATTTTATTTTAATTAAATTTATTCTAATTTAACATAATTTAGTTCAGTCAAGCTTTTAAATAATAACAACAGAAGAGGTACGCGTGAAAAAAATTCAAACCACGACGACTTTTAGAGCCAATTTTGAAATACAAATGGTGCTCTTAAAAACGAATCAAACCACATAGAGTGTGTATGTAATTTATCCTATTTTTTTTTTTATTCTGTTACACTAATCTTACATTATTTGCTTTGAGTGTTAAACCTTTCCTCGAGTCATCAAGATAGTTTATTAAAAAATTTAGCATCATGCAGAACGTAAACTAGTAACTCGACCTAATACAAAGAGTTAATTATAACAATCTTTTAATCATTAAAGTTTAAACCTCTCTTAGAGTAAACTCATAAATAAATTTGTATGTTTATTTAGTTTGCATAGTTTATGAGTTATAGAAATCCTCCAAATGCATAATCAAATTAAGAGTAATGACTACTTTGTCCTCAGACCATAGATCGAATAATTGGATGAGTAATATATCGATGTCAATTTGATGAATTACAAGTTCTATCATCGCCATGAACAAAAGGCAAAGGACAAAGGTCTAACCTACGATTTACCTCTCTTAACGTAATTTAAAACACGAACACCAAGAATCGCACAAGGATATTCATGTCAAGAGTAATGACTACCTTTTATAGATAAATTCTATAATTTTTTTTTTCCTTAGGGTTGGATCAGATACCAAAATCAAAAGCGAAGAAACACTTAAATTTAACATAGTTAGATTTCAATAGGCATAAACATAATATTCAAAACTTTACAGCAATGAGAGAAATCCACTCAATGAAAGATAAAGTTACTTTTGAATTAAAAATTAATTAATCCTCTTCCACACATATAGTACTTAGGAATTATCATTCAAAATCTATGTTAAAATGCCTACTTATAAGCAATAATTTTATAGGGTTTTAGAATAACATTTTGATACATAATTAGATTTTAATTGTTTTTAAAGATCTAGTTTTATTTTATTTAAAAATAAAAGAATTATCTATCAACTAAGTTACACAGAAACAAAAACGAGAAACGAAAATGATACGAAACAGAAACGAAAAAATATAATTTTTCAAAAAAAAGTAAGAAACGAAAATACAGGATAAACGTATAAAATAAAAAAATATATAAAGGTCTTTTTGTAAATATAATTTTTAATATAAAAAATTATAAAAGTAGTTATTCAATCTAAAAATAAATATAAATTTTATAATATTACAAAATAGTCATAAAAAATTTATGAAATTGCAAAAGTAGCTGGGAAATGTTTCTTAGTATTTTGAAAATAAAAATATTTTAAAACATAAAAACAACACCCTTAAAATATTTTCGTAAGTCTAGGAGAAGCTATATATGCTTATTATCTCTTTGTAATTCTAGACAAACTCATTGGGTAAGCACATTGAATTTGTGCGGTGTAAATGAGTCAAAAGAAGATGGATTCTTTTGGGCCACTGTGGGAGGCAGAGATCATTTTTAATTTGGATGGCATTTATGGGAGATAGAAATTGGAAGTAAAGTGCCCATCAACTTGGGGGGCGTTGATCCTTTAATGCTTATCTTCACTATAATTAGTTGCTTGAGAATAACATTTTCCCCTAGTCTTTTTGACCTAACCTAAGATATACTTAAATAATCTCATGCACTTCATATAGTAATTTAACTTTTATGATGAGAACTTGTGATCAATGCTTTATTTTATGCATTAATTAAATTATCAAATATACAATAGTACATAAATTAAACGTATTAGATAAGTATGTAAAAATTTATTTGTAAACTTATCTCTATCGATGTTTGATATCAAATTGTAAAAAAAAAAAAATTATTATAACCCCATTAAATGGGCACTATCATGTTTGTGGTGTTGTAAAAAAGTTTAGTGTATTTTTATAAAAGCACTAATCTTATTTAATATACATAATAATTAGCACTTCAATTATGTATTGGTCAACATGCATTAATTGAGGTGAATTAAATTAAGATTAAATTGAACATGCACTTCTTAAATTTCAACTATTTGGGCTGGACACTTTCTAAATTTTAAAATTTGCTCAACAATTCCTACATGTTCTAAAATTTGTTATGACATCCCTTCTATTACTAATAATATTAAGTAAATTGATTGCACATTTTTTGTGTTTTGTATGAAGTTGGACTTGATGTATCTTAGTTAAATAGATACTAAAGATAATTTTAATTTAATTAATATTATTTTTTATGTAGGGGATACTCCAATCATTTCAAGAGAGTGTAAGGATCTATTTAGAAAAAAAAAATCGAAGATGTTCAATTCAAGAACACAAAGTTTATGAGATGTATAATCAATTTATTTAATGTCATTAGTAACAAAGTAACAAAGGAAGGGTTGTGGCTAATTTTAAAAAATTTAAAAACTAAGTGGATTAATTTTAAAATTCAAGAATGTTTGACCCAAATAATCAAAATTAAAAAGTAGTATGATCAATTTACCCTTATATTAATATGTTATTAAGGTAATAATACCCATTGCTTTTAATTTTTGAGCTAAAACCAAAGTGTGTAATAAACTTAACTTATCTAAAAATTTAATATATTTATTACACTTTAATTATTATATTAAAATAATTATTAATATTATCTTTCTTATTATTATATCTCGTAAATAAAATTTCATGTAAGTACTCACAGAATATAATTAGGCATTAGTTGGACAAAATTTATATATAATCTTAATATTTTATTATTTTATTAAAATAATAAAATAATAATTATGACTTACATTTTATTTTATTATTTTATTAAGGTAATATTTTATTATTTAACTATTATTAAAAAAATTAATCTTAATATTTTATTAAATAATAATTATCACTTACATTTTCTCCCTAGTGGATGCTCATTAATAAGACTCAACGTTCTATACAAAAGAATTGACAAGAACATCATTTTCCATCTGAGAATCTTCAGAAGACAGGCACAGCAACAGCAAGCCACGTGGAGCTCTGCAAATGCAGGGCCCCCCCAGACGCAGTTCCTTCTCCAGTCTTCTTCTTCTTGTCATTTCATAACCCATACATGTCGTCAATCCACAGGAACTTTCTTGGGAAAATGACACATCCCAGAATCAATTGGGCTGTGATGGGAACCATTCAGCTGTGCCATTACCAACGCTCAGCCCCTATTTTGGACCAAAATTGGCCCAATGGATATGGGGCTGCTTCTGAGGCCTGAGAGCCTTCATGATCCATCATCCCAAAGCAGTGCATAAAGGGACACTTGAAGAGGTTGGAAAATGTGATGTTTGTCTTTATAATCCACTCATCATTATCAATTTATCTATAAGCTAGTTAACTTATGCCATCCACCCTAAGCCAGTTAACTGTGTTATTTACAAAATGTGGTGAACTCAATGTTCAGAACATCTGGTTAGATAGTTGGATAGAAAAGGGACAAGGTCAAGGAAAATTGAGGTTGAACCGTTCAGCCCAGATGATGATGGTTTGATTGCAACTTCAAAGGAATCAATTCCTAGTTTCTTCAATCGAGCTGGACGATTCAGTTTAATTTTCAAAATACTACTGGTAAGACCAAAATATTCCTTTCATATAAAACTAGTATTTCTTCCACTTTTATTATTCTTTTGTAATAACCAATACACCATTCAAACTTATACCATCCAAGCTTTTATAAGTATGATGTAAGAAATAATACTCTTTTAGAGAAAAAAAATTATTAGAATTGCGGTTATATTGGGATAAGATTCCTAATGATAAGATAAGTGTTTAGAATTTGAATTTATTTCAAATTCGTTCGTATTTGAATTTTAATAAAATAATGGGATAAGTAATTAGAATTTGAATTAAATTCAAATTCTTGAATTTTGAAGAGATATGCCTATACATATTTGTATCTATTTGATACTTATAAATAGGCATAAAACTTAATGAAAAATACATAACAATGAGAATCAGTTGTTGTTCGCTCATATACTATCTTCGACATCACCATTTGAACCTCGGACAGATAAGGGATGGACGTATAAGGAAGTTTTCATAGTTTTCTTCCACAGAGGTCGTTAGACAAATTAATTTCGATTATTTCACAGCGATCCAAGTATTTTACATACCATTTACAATTTTATTAAAAGTTTTACAATGGTATCAGAGCTTTGTTTATTTGTCTACACCTTTGTGGTTATTTTATGTCTACTAGTTGTGATATAGACATGACTGAGGCAGTCGTCGGCGACCGTGTTTGTCATGACCGTTAGGCTTGCTGCTTGTCGGTCGTCCTTGAGATGGCTGAGGTGCCGTCGATGGTGGTCGTGTTTGTCACGCCCAATGGCTAGGGCCGTCCCCGACGACCTCCATGGTTGTTTCCAGTGAAAGGTTCGTCACCGGTGAGTGTGGGGTGGCTTGGCAGTGGCGCATCACTTGGCCATGATCGATTGCGTATGCTTGTCGCTGAAGGCCTAGTTTGTCACGACCAGTGAGGAAAGACAGCAGCAGCGATGACCATGGCTTCGTTTGTCATTGCCGATGGTGTGTCGTGTCGGCCATGGCGTTATTCGTTGACCATGTCATAGAACCCATCTAACGATGACCATGCAATCTTCCTTCCATTGCCTTCCTTACATGAATGATAGCCTCTGTGGCCGTCGTAAATGGATGCAAGCCGGTGGCTAGAGTCGCCGATGATGAGGGACAAAGAAAAATAGAGAAGGGTGGCCAGTGGTGGAGGAAGAAAGCGGCGATGCAAGGGTGCCCAGCAAATCCTAAGTGATTAAGAGGAGGAAGAAGATAGGTCTTGACCCACTAGGTTGGATTTGGATTGGGTTGACCCGATGCATTAGGAGATCCATGAGAAGATATGAAACTGGGCCAATGGATTTGTTCAATTGGGCTTGGGCCATTTGTTTTGTTAACAAATTAGATCAATTTTAATTTAAATTATTTGGAACTCATTTTGTATTGAACCATATTATGAGTTTTATTTAATTATTTGGATTATGCTTTTGGGCTTTGGGGCCATAAATTAATTAGTTTAATTTTGAGCTTAAAATTATAAATTAAATAATAAACTCATTTTGAGATTAAATAAATAAATAAAGGGGGATTTTCAAAATTATTTTTTTAATATGTTCAATTCTGGAATACTAATTTTTGTAATTAGTAATGTCGTTTTTCATGACATTTATTATGTGTTTTAATTTTGTCATGATAATTGTTTGGATTATTCTTTTAGACCATAAATTAATAAGTTTAATTTTGACTCTAAAATTATAAATAGATGTGATGTGGCATATTTTTTCCTCAATAGAAAATAACTTGATTAATTATCTATTTACTACAAATATTTAGTTTTATTTGCTTATTATTAATTAATTTCGATTTAGTACCAATCTTGAGCTTTGTATGGGTCCTAAGGTATTGTTGAATTTTGTGGATCAGTTCCACATAAGCAATTGAGTCATAGCATTTTAGTTGTACATCATGGGTGATGACTTTGAAGCCTAGGTACTTCTTGATCCTAAAATGTATAGTTAAATATTTGATTTAATTTTTTACCTCGAACATGTGCATTGAATGTCTTTTATTGTCCTTGATTCAATGATCAATTGCCAGCAGTTCAGTTGCTGGAAGCATAAATAGGATAGAAAAGTTGTATGGATCCAATTACTCTACATGGGAGAAGCAAATTCAGTATCTACTTCAGATGGAGAAACTATGGGATGTTTTGGAGACTTCACATTTCGTGTCGCAAAGGAAAAATGTTTCCTTGGCGACGTAGTAAGCCTATGATAAATGGCTTGAGAAGGACCGTTATGCTCGCCTTGCGATGCTAGTTAGCATGCGGGCTGACCTCATAGGCTAGTTTAAGCCTTGCCAAACTACCATGAAAATGTGGCAAAAACTAAAGATCACTTTTGGTTAAACATCTACAACAAAGTTTCGTGTTTTATAATTAAAATTTCAACAGTATGACAAGGACTCGAGGAACAGCATGGCTGAGCATCTGAGAGTGATGGGTTCACTTATCAAAGATCTTCAGAGTGCGAGAGTAGCGCTTACTAATGAACAACAACTCCTAGGGGTGATCAGATCCTTGCCTGATCTTGAGTGGTCTCAGATGAAGCTCCTTATGACACATAGCAAAAATATCAAAACTTTTGATGATATTTCATGTCACTTAGAGCTTGAGGTGGAGTGCATCAAAACGAATTGTGCGACGACTTTTGTAGCCAACATCAACAGATGTGAGGACTTTGGGCCCAAACACAAGAGACAAGGATAGAGGGCATCAGACCCTATATCTAAGATTGACAAGGGCAAAAAGGCCAAAAGAAAGGCACGTGAAAAGAAAGACTTATCCAAACTGAAATGCTACAATTGTAAGAATAATGGTCACTTTGCTCAGGATTGTCTAGAGCCAAAAAAGGTACATTCCTCTTCTTATTCCCCTTTGATTCATGTTTACTCACATGTATTAGTTGCATACTCACGTCTTGAGTGGATTATGAATACAGGAGCAACACGACATATAAGTGTTGAGAAAGAAGGGTTTGTGGATTACTATCAAGTGTCAGCCGGGACTCAGTACGCCATGCTTGAGAATGACATACAAGAAGAAGTTCTTGGAGTTGGCTTGTTCTAGCTTAAGATGAAGAATGACAAGAGTCTATTCCTAAAGAACATTATGTATGCTCTTGAAGTCCGGTGTAATCTATTATCTATAGCATGTTTATTAGGACAAGGTTATTCTTTTTTTTTTTTTTCCATGATACTAGCATGCACATCGATTTGGATGATACATTCTTTGGTAGTGGTTTCTTAGTGGATGGTTTTTTTCAAATTTAATTTGGATCATATTTATGATAATCGTTCTATTGATTTAGTTTCTTCTACTTTGATCATAAATGTTGATTGTGATTTATGGCACAAAAGACTTGGTCATGTGAGAAATGATGGCAAGGTTGGCACAAGAAGCTCTATTGGGATCTCTTAGTAAAGCGAGATTCACTGTGTGTGAGCCTTTCTTAGCAGCTGGTAAGGCCAAGAGGAAACCTTTTGGTAAGGCTTCCCATGCATCTTATCTTTTGGAGTTAGTACACTTTGACATATGCGGTCCTATGAATGTGAAGGCATGTTATAGTGCATTATACTTTATTACCTTCATAGACGATTATTCACGTTTTGGTTATGTGTATCTAATTTCTCATAAGTCACAACCATTAGATTGCTTTAGACGCTTTGTGCATGAGGTTGAGAATCAGATGGAAAAGAGCTTAAAAACTCTTTGAACCGATAGAAATCATGAATATCTTTCTGATCAGTTTAGAAGTCTATGTGAGAAAAAATGTATAGTTCGACACCTAACAGTTCCTAGCACTTCGCAACAAAATAGTGTTACAGGACGTCGGAATAGGACTTTGTTGGAAATGGTTAGATCGATGTTGGTGAAACAAATCTCTTGATTAGTTTTTAGGGAGATGCGTTGTTGATTGCAATCTACATTCTTAACCGTGTTCCAAGCAAGTCTGTGCCCTCTACCCCTTATGAGTTATGGACTAGTAGAAGCCCATGCTTGAATCACTTGCAGCCTTGCGGGTCAACTGGATATATTCATAGCATGTCTCACGAGTATGGAAAACTTGGATTAAGAGCCAATAAGAAGGTGTTTATTCGGTATCATACAGGTTCAAAAGGATACGTCATATATGGTGAACATCCTAGTGAGAGTTTGACTGAGATAGAATCTCTGGATGTAGAGTTTCTTGAAGATGAGTTCCCAAGAATTGGTGAGGTTGATAAGGACTCTCAATTGTATGACTTACAAGAGGAAGTGCCTTTAGTCAGTATGAGGATTCTTGCAGTCAGTAGGCGTGAACCCATAAACAGTACTTTGGAGACTCAAGTAATTCGATGCAACCAATGTGGGCTTATCCCTCATCGTCATTTCGATGGTATAGAGGGAAGGGTACTTATGTGTGCCATGTCAGATGACACTGTGCCGATTTCTTATGAAGAAATCTTAACTATTAGAATTCATGAGAGTTTGTCTTCAAGTTTGACGCTGATGAGTTCAAAAGTTTTTTTTAAATTTTCTTTGAAAAAGTTTTAGTTTGACTTAGTCCTTGATATTATCTCATATCAGTTTCTTTCTTCTTAATTTTCTCCTTAGTAGATGTAATACAGATTAAATCTGGTAGTGGTTGAGATTTTTTAGGAATTTAAGTTCAGTTGTAAGCTTATAAAAGAGGCATTCTCATTTATGAAATGTTATGTGTGTGCCTTCTTATAGCAATTAATTTCTTCCTTCCTTTTACTGAAAAAACTACATTTACAGGTTATAAATTCATATTTTCTACTCATTTGTAAGAGCTTAAATCTGTCAACATTCTAACATTAACCTCTCCAAACCGAGATCAATGGTTAGTCGCTATGAAAGAGGAAATTGACTTGATGGATAAGAATAAGGTGTGAGAATTTGTCGATCTTCCACCAAATAGACATGCAATTGGCAACAAATGGGTCTTGAAAGTCAAACACCAAACTAATGGATCGATCGACAAGTATAAGGTTCAGTTGGTCGTGAAGAGCTATACCCAAATGAAATGTGTGGATTTCTTGGAGACATTTTCTCCTATGGTGAGATTTGACTCTATTCACGGGATTCTAGTCATCGTCACTCATTTAGATCTTGAGCTACACCAAATGAATGTCAAGAAAACATTTCTCAATGGAGAATTAGACGAGGAAATATACATGAATCAACCCATCGATTTTGTTACTGAAGGGAAGGAAGACAAAGTGTGTCGTCTTAGACAATCTATATAGGTCTCAAGCAGTCGTCTATACAATGATATCTACAGTTTCATGAAGTTGTCACCTCCATTGGTTTGACCATGATGGAGGAAAACCATTGTGTGCATGTCCACCGGATAAGAAATGGATTCTTGATTTTGTCCTTATATGTGGATGACATCTTATTGATTGGAAACAACTTGGAGATGATCAATGCCATTAAAGAATGGTTATCCTCGTCTTTAAGATGAAGGATTTAGGGGAAACGAGTTATATCCTCGGAGTTAAGATCTCGAGGGATCGTTCAATGAGGGTTTTGAATTTATCTCAAGAGACTTACCTTCGTAAAATTCTTGAACAATTTAATATGGATAGCTCAAAGCCTATTAATACTCTAGTTGATAAGGGTTGCACCTTGAGTACTAGTCAGTTGCCCTAAAACAGAGGAAGAAAAGAAACTAATGAAAAAGAAACCATACGCCAGTACTATTGAGAGTCTCATGTACCTAATGAAATGTACTTATCTTGATATCTGTTTCGTTGTTGGGCTAGTAAGTAGATACCAAAGTAATCCACGTGAGAAACACTGGAAAGTTGTCAAGAGAATCATGAGATATCTACATGGTACTTATGATTGTGTCCTGACTTTCCAAAGTGGAGATATGAAAGTACGTGGTTACACTAATGTTGATTTTGGTGGAGATATAGATGATGATGTCTCCATATCAGTATATGTTTCACTTTTAGTGGAGGCTCTATTTCTTAGCGAAGCAAGAAGCGAGATTGTGTTACTCAGTCAACCATGGAAACAGAGTATGTGGCTAGCTTAAAAGCTGGAAGACATGCATCCTGGCTTAGTGTTTTCCTTCGAGAGCTCAGGGTAACAACTCAGGCTGATGAACCTGTCAAGATTCGTATCAACAACATAGCTGCGATACAGTTCGCACATGACCCCAAATTTCATGATAAAGGAAAGCACATAAGAAGAAGATATCACTATATTAGAGGATTAATCAGGGACAATGAAGTGATCTTGAGTTATATTCTTAGCGTTGAAATGTTTGTTAACCCATTGACAAAGCTACTTAGTTGGAATATGTTTGAATCCCATGTGAGGCGTATAGGATTACGTAGAATTTGAATTCTACATTTGATCGTTGTATACAACATTTGTATTGATTTATGCTGATGAATGTTTGTTATCTTCTTTGATAGATATTTGTTATCTTCTTTTTATTTTCATTATATGACATTGTGTTGTTGATATGAAAAACATTGAAATAGTTGCACATGTTCGTGAATGTCACCAGGCTTGGATCAGTTATCTCATGCGAACGATCACCCTAACACATATGTGGTGTGCAAGATGAGACAACTTACTCTTAGACTTATGTGGTCAGTGTAAGTGCCTTAATACATGAGGGGTATTCAAGTTCATTATTGTCGCCTTAATATGGCTAAGATAAGGCTTATTTGAAGAAGTCAAATATGGATATATTCTGAATTCCATATTAAGTCTGAGAATAGCAGGATGTGAACACTCATGAGTTGAGTGACTCAGGCTAATGCCTATGTGGTGACTAGGTCGACATTTGTACAGTGTTTTGAGTGTGACATCCCTGATTAGTGAGAACTCCACCATAGCATGCATGTCATACAACATGTGCTTATTCGACCACTATAGAGAAGTGACAAGATTGTTCTTTCTCTGTTACTGCGTGAAACCCTATTCACATATGCCTTCTGACCTAAAATTGTTTCATGAAGTTGAGGTTCAATTACACTACTTTAGCATGTCACCCAATTGGCCAGTAAGAAAGCAACTAGGCAGGCCATGACTGAGCAAGTAGTTGAACCAAGAGATTGATTGATTTGAATTTTAGGAAAGATAATTTATACCACATCATGTAAGTTTTGCAACTCATAGTCCAGACAATCATCTATGTGATGGTCATGAGTGCAAAAACTTCGATTGATAATCAAATGTTGTTCAGAGTTACTCTCGAGAGATTAGAAGCATTTGACAGATGTGTTATGTATTATCTAAGGCATAGATGACATTACCCTTATTTATTTCTTTTTACAATAGTACTATATTGGCATTGATGATTGTTTGATATAGTACTCTTATCATTGTCATCAAGGTCGCACCCCTTGACATTTTGTATGAGAAGATGAGTTGAGCATTATCACATATACCTGGGAGATTGATAGAATTGCGGTTACATTAGGAAAAGTTCCCTAATGATAAGATAGGTGTTTAGAATTTGAATTTGTTTCAAATTAATTCGCATTTGAATTTTAACAAAATAATGGAATAAGTGATTGGAATTTGAATTACATTCAAATATTTTAAAGAGATATGCCTATATATATCTATATCTGTATAATACCTATAAATAGGTATAGAACCCAATGAAAAATACATAACAATGAGAATCAATTTCTGAGCGCTCATATATTGTTTCCGGCATCACCATTCGAGTCTCGGACAGACAAAGGATGGACATATAAAAAAGCTTTTATAGTTTTCTTCCACGGAGATCGTTAGACAAATCAATTTCGATTATTCCATTATAATCCAAATATTTTACATACCATTTATAATTTTATTAAAAGTTCTAAAAAAAAAATGTCACAAATAGAGATGATGGGAGGCAGACCATGTAGCCGACATTATTTCTCAATTTAAGGAGAAAAATCAGAAGGGCCCCGTTGTGATCCTCAAGATCAACCAATTCAAAAAGTGAATAATTGAGAGAGAGAGAGAGAGATTATACCATGACTTGTGAAAAGATAGAAGGAAGAAGAAGAAAAGAAGATGATGATGATGATTGCAACGAACACTAATGAAAGTAAGTTGGGGTTGAATGTAGTTGTTTTGTAATCATAATAAATTGTCACCTTTTCCCCTACGTTACCTGAAGTGGCATGTTCACAATAAACAAGAATTGATACAAATCTGCAACAAATCGATATGAATCCAAAGAATTTAACGAACGGCCCCAATTGAGATTCTCCCAACAAACATCAAAGTTGGGGTCGTATTGGTATGTTTGTTTGCATAAATGGAAAAGCAGGAGAGGAAAATAGCAAGAAAGTGTTGTTATTTTGTGCACATCTGAGGAGGAACTCAATAGTGCCTTTTCCATATAAAAATGGTTCTATTTTTATTACAGGATTTCAAATTTCAAATCATATCATTTAAAATTTTGTCACTTGAAATGATATATATAGGTGTTATTTTAAATTCTTTTATTTTGTGGGTTCAAATGGACATAAAGTATATCACCAACACGATGTAACAGTAGTTCGTTCTCTTCTTTTTTTTGGTAATTATAAGCCACTATTAGATTGATTAAGCCAAATTTGGCTTTGCCAAGACTCCAGCTATGCATGAGTTTAGGCTGACACGAAAGGTCTGATAGTGGGAAGATGAGGAGGATTTTGGAGACTGGAAGAAGTTGTTGATGAGCATGATGAGCTAGTGGATTCACTGATACAAACACCATAAAGAATAAAAAAGAAAAGCATTCCAATAATCAAAGGCAAAGCACCACCAAAAAGTTTGCCCCATGGGGCTGTACCTTTTAAAAAAAAAAAAAAAAAACTACGAAGAGATCAAATCCCCTTTAATGGCTGCAAAGTTCCGAAGAAATCAGCATCTGTAAAAGGCTAAAACAACTTTCATGAGTAATTTACTAATTTAACCTCTGGCGGCGAGGCTATTAACCTGCAATAACACTCTCTTTCTCAATGGCCATGTCAAGCCAATTATCAACAGAATCATAAAACTAAAGATTGTATTGTAGATCAAGGGTAAGATTGTCATGTGGGAAACAAAAAATATAGTCTAGAAATTGTGAAGAACAAAGCAGCTTTTTTGGTGAATTGCGAAAGTGAAAGAGTAATGGATGTGTGGATGATGATGAAATGTCCTGTTGGCTTCTTGTTGTGGTCATCAGCTATTTCAAGGCAGTGGCCAGAGACTTAACTTCCACGCTTGCTTTAGTGAGAGCCCATTGGGTATTCAACTCAACCAATCTATCAGTTTCTCGAGACTACTGGTAGATATGGGAGAAGACTGGAATGAATCCATGCATGGGTCTTGAAAAGCAGGCTAGTTTGGAGAGAGGGTTCCAGTTTCCTCCTCCAAAGTCAGGCAGTTTGCCTTAGCCATCACTATCTGCCGAATGAGTATTAGTTTGGTACATGATCAAGAAGAAGCTTCATCAATATCCTGGCAAGGGTGTTGGCTAAGAGCCTAGCAAACCGGCAAGTCACAGAACGGCAATGGACTCTTCCTAGGAGTCTTTTTATGGCTATTGTTTTCTTTGTTGTGATGGTGTTGTAGTTTTTTTCAATTGAGTGTGCAATAAGATGTGTGTGTTCAAAGTACAAAGTCTCCCAGACTTCACATCGTGATTGTTCTTAATGAACTACTAGTATTTCCTAACACGGGATTGTTAAAACTCTCTCTCTGTACAATCTATATGCATGTGTGGATCTTAGAATTAGTTCAATCTATACTCTCTGTACAAGAAAAGAAGAAGCTCTGTTCAATCCCTCGAGTGAAAGAGCTAAATCTTATGTTCACCAGTCTTGGGTCTGGATACAAAATTATTGTAGAGTTACTGAATTCAGTCCTATTAGTCTTCACAATATAGCTGTTTCAAAGATCATTGCCAATAATAGGTTGGAACTCTAGTTTGATAGAATATCAGTCTGCAGATGCATTATTGGTGAGACTTCAATCATTGCTCAAGAAATCATGCACAAAGTTAGGCTTTTAAATAGACATGGTGAAAGCCTAAGACTGGATATCTTGGTCATTGAAATTCTTAAAGCTTGGTTATTTTGTGATAAGATCATATATTGGGTTGATCAATGCCTGCCCACCTCTACTAACTCTATTCGTGTTCATCTTTTGCAATCAAATCTTTTCAACACTACTATTGCATGTTAAGGTGACAAATGGTAGTGCTATAGCATGTTATCTGAATGGTCAGCTCAGGGAGTAAAAATGTCTAAATCAGGAATGTATTTCAGCAAAAATGTCTCTAGAGATCAGATAAATATAATTCAGCAGGTGCTCCTGGTTAAAGAAGAGAGTAGGAATGCAGTTTACATAATTTCCCCCAACAACATTGTGTACATAAAGAAGGAAACTTTTAAAGTTGGGGAATAAGTTTGAAGGTTGGAAGAGCAGAGTCCTATTCTTTGCAGAAACGACTCCTTTGATCAATGTTGCTGCTTTGTCTATGCCAGTTTGTCAATGCTGCTTTGTTGTTGCCAGTTTATCTACTTAGGGGGCGTTTGTTAAAATGAGCAAGATAAGGTGGTATCAAGATAAGATTGGGATACTTTCCGGACCAAGATATGGAATGGTCAAGATAAGGCCGGGATTCTAAGATTTCTATCAGACTGTTTGTTAAATTTTTTAGAATCCATTGATAACTGTACTTTTTTTTTCCATGTGTTTGTTAATACATATAATAAGCATCAAGATAAGGGTTTTTTACCAAAATATCCCTATTACCAAATTTATAATTAAAATAGTATTTTATGATTAATATGAATTGTCAAAAAAATTAAGATTAAAATTAAAAATAATATTTTATTTTCTAAATTCATGTTCAAAAATAAATTTAAAAAGAATTGAAAAGTATAAATAATAATTGTTAGAATTACAATAATTCCACCTAGATAATTAAAAATAGCCAAAACATATTTTCATAATAGATAATAAAATATAAAATTAAATAAAATAATTTAAAAATTGATGAAAGGAATTATATTAGTTAATAAAATATATATAGAGAGAGAAAAATTTAAATTTTAAAAATCAATGAAATGAATAATGTCATTTAAATTTTAAAAATTGTCAAAACATATAATAATTTAAAAATATATTAAATAATATTAATTATAAGAGTTAAATAAATAAGTTTTTTAATAAATTTAAATCTTTAAAATGCATTAAATGGCATTAACTATCTTACAAGGGGCAGATAAATAATTGAGCCTTATCTTGAAAGAGCCAGATAAATTTATCCGAGACGGAGGTCGGATAAATTTATTTTGAAAGGGGGAGATAAGAGGTCACGTGAGGCCTTTTCCAGAAATGGTCAGATAAGCTTAACAAACACGTTGGAAAGACCAAACATCCGGAATGCTTCCCATATCTGACATTTTCTCCCTCTTATCTTGGTTAACAAACACCCCCTTACAAAGAAGAGAAATGTTTCTCAGGCAAAGTATGGAGGTGGTTTGGTATTTAGGAGTTAGAATTGGTTGGAATCTGTTGATGGTCCTGCAAGAAATCTAACTTGTACACAATGATGAGAGAAGAGGATTATGGATTGGCAGGATCGTTGGTTATGACTAAATATCTAGAAATATTCATGGCTTCTTTATTTACCACAATCTGAACCAAACCGTAAGCCTAACTGGGACCTGAGTCTCGAAGGTTGCTGGACTGGTTGATTGGTCTACATTTTCATGGAATTATGAATCGTGAAAGTTTAATGAGAATATTTGACCAAAAATTTTCAGAGCAGATTAAGAGAATTACTATCATGTCTATCCAAAAGCTAATTCATGGCAAGGTAACTGTGTTTTTTTCTCAGTTCAAGAAGCTGACTGTTGTACTACTAAAGTGATGATTCAGAGGGTGATAAGTGATACTTCACTGACTAAATTAACTCTGGCAGCAAAGTTCCCTGATGATAATACTAAGTGCTATTAAAACATCATAAGAAGTCTTCTCTACACTTTTTCTTATCCTCTGCTCTGTAACATAGGACTTATTGTTTCAATTTCTTTTCTAGTTCTCTTAGTTCTACTGATGTTTTGGTTTTGCAGTGTTGCTTGAATCTAGTTTGGGAGTTCCTCAGTTTTAAATAGAAACTGATTCAGGAAAGGGAAAAAAAAAACACTAGGTTCTCAGTGAAATATGTATCACCAGAAAATACAAAATAATGAAGATGACGTGTTTATTTCCGCAGTCATACAACAAAGGGGCAAATATAAAAAATGATATCATTTGAGGGGTGTTGAATGGTTCCACATAAATAAAATCATTCATACTTTCATACCAACTGATGTATCTGCAGCAAGTAGAGATCTAGTTTCCAGGATGTACCCACTGATAAAATGGAATCACTCCTGCCTCAAAATAGAACGGTCACTGTGATGAATGAATTAGTTTCATGTGAAGAGCCCCCCCCCCAAAACCAAATACCCACACCTCTTGGTGAGAATTTTTATTCATTTTTCTTAGAATGCCATGCCATCTAATATAATGGCAAATTCAGAGTTACTGTGAGCAGCACATTCCTAAAAGGAAAATATGGTCCTTTCATATCATTATGAAGATCAACTAAATGTAAAAAGTAGAAACCAACATCTACAAATCCACCTTTTAAAGAACAGCGATCAATGTCTAGGATAATTTCAGCCTCTGATAGCATGAGAATATTTTCCCTTCCAAAATTTAAAATGGTTGAGAAACAGAATTAAAATTCAAAGATCACAAATGCATATAATGTAGATATGCTTCCTGTATTGTATAATAATAGTGAGAAAGCGAAATCCTGCAAGCTAACATCAGGGATAGGTTTATATTTCCTTGCCAACTTAAAACAAAGTGAAAACTTAGTTACATATAGAGTCCTAGCGTGATTCCAAAACTATTTTACAAAGGCACTAAAGACTCAAACCAACTTTTCAGTAAAGGACAAAATCCTTATACATTGTTTCCCATTTTTACAGACTGAATAGTTCGTTCACAGCTATCAATGCCAATCAAATATTTTTTCACTTCAAAGCTGAACAACAGAATGACATGAAAAGGAACTGTATGGAGAGAAAGAAAGAGAAACGGGCTTTGTCACCTGGGACCAGAGAGTTCCATTGCTTCAACTAGTGAATATTCTTCTATGAAATCTGAATATCTTTGAGGAGGAATTTCAACAGATCGAAGGTACCTCGGCGTCTCAACATTTTGCGAGGCCGCCCATTTCTCGGCTAAGCCATCACCTTCCAACATCCTTAACACTTCAGACATTTTTGGGCGGTAAGAAGGATTGAACTGAGTGCATAAAAGGGCAACTTGGACCATTTCTTCTAACTCTACCCTGTCAAAGTTTCCCTTCAAAACTTTGTCCACCAAAAGGTTCAGTTTTCCCTCCTGATGAAGCTTTTTCACCTGCAAAAAAGTAACAGCAGAATATCAGACAGAATACAATAATCAAAATTCAGAAAAATTTGGTCAGAGATGATCTGGTAAGAGTTGTGAATCTAGACTTTCAGCATGGAAAAGACATTATTTGTTTAAAGGTGGGAGAGTTACTCTGACTAAAAGCATCCTTGGTAGCATCTCTATGTATTTTTTGTCATGTTCCCTATTCTTGCTTCTATGATTTCTGGGAATATGAGGATGAGTTTAAGTATCATCTAGTTGGGTGGCATAAGATTTGTTCTCCTTGGCACAATGCTAATCTAGGGATTAGAAAGTTAAGATCCTGTAATTTAGCAGGTGACTGGAGGTTCATGCATACGAGAGATCTTTTACAAAGGTCATCACGGAAAAGTATGGTGTTCAATGGGGCAGGTTGTCTATTAGACCAAGCAGATTGGGCATGGGACAGGTTTGAGGAAAGAAATTTTGAATGTTTGGGATGACTTCTATAAATGAATTTCTTTCTAGTTATTAGAAAAAATGAGGTCCATTCATGACAAACTGGTACTATCTATATAAGACGTGGGGAAGGTCTGTTGACCATCTTCTTCACCATTACAGTGGCTCATAAAATTTGTAGCTTGTTTGGGTCAGCAAATAAGATGATTGGCAAGAAAGAATCCGTGTAGTGGACCCACCTAGTGGGATTAACGCCTTGTGTGTTGTTAATGTTGTTGGAGTGGAGCAGATGGTACCAGCATCTGCAATGGAGTCTTTGTACTCGTTGATCTGGGCATGACAAGGTAGGTCCCAACACTGTTCGGAAGTCTACCTATTTTGTGTTCTGTAGAATATTTGGAGAGGGGTGAATGATGGCATGTTTGAAAAATCAGTAGGGACGGAGGTAGATTTCTTAAGGGAACCATCATTGTTTCTCTTTTCTTGTGGATAAGAGAGGATCTACCTTTCTCTATACAGTTCGTTAGTTTATTTACGACTCTTTGTAAATAGTCTCTCAGGTTCTTTTTTGTATGGGATTCACCCTTATGACTGCTTGAAAAAGGGACAAAAAATTAAGGGAAAATTCTAGCTTCGTTAGTAGGAAATTGGAAAAGTTTTGCTCAGCTTCTGCTGAGTTATTAAACAGAAAAGCTGTCTAGCACTCACTATGTTCTCAGTCACCAGGGGAAAAAAAAAAAATTTACAATGGCAGGTTTACCTTTTCTATGCCAGACACTTAGCATCTTTTGCTAAAGTGTTAGCAAAGAGAAGCTAGCCTAGGCTCGGATAACATCCCATGTAACTTAGGTAAAAATTCCAAATCTAATGCTAGTTGCGTAAAAAAAATGCTAATTTAATAAAAATTGGGAGGGGGATTAGAGAGAGAGGAAATACCCAATCAAGCATTACTCCTTTCTGGTTTGCTACCCGTCCAAAGTCCAGAGCCTTCTGGCCTGTGATTAATTCTAGGAGCAAGATCCCATACCCAAACACATCAGTTTTCTCTGATGACTGGCCGGTTGATAAATACTCCGGAGCAATGTGTCCAATAGTGCCACGAACGGCTGTAGTCACATGGGAATCATGGTGATCCAAGAGCTTTGCTAACCCAAAATCTCCAACAACTGCCTCAAAATCTTCATCCAACAAAATATTTGCTGCCTTAACATCACGGTGAATAACTTTAGGGTCACACTGCTCATGCAAATATAGTAGACCCCTTGCTGTGCCTAAAGCTATCCTCCTTCGCCTGGACCAGTCTAAAACTGGTCTACCACGAACATGATCTGGTAAGAAAGTAAAAGATAATCAATGAATATATGTGATGTTATTCAACAGATGAAAATCAACCAGGAAGGTATTAATTAGTTATTTAACTGACTAAAGCTTTCTCATACATCTATCTGTGGAGTCAGCTAATCACCAAGAATAATAAGAGAAAACATTATAGGCAGAAAACATGCACTCCATCATCCAGAACATGCCAGTCAGGCCACAGCAAAACTGAACTTGCACTGAAGCAAGATAAATTGTTCAACAAATGGTCGTGAAACACTAGTTAATATTACAAGTAACAAGTACACAGCAAGCAACATTCAGGCACTTCTAAGTAAGTGAATGAATTCAGACCATTATTTTTCAAAGTAATAATACTAAAGCCAATTGACAAGGTAGCCCCTGACAAATCCCAACCCTTCAAAAAATGGCTTGCAAGATAATTTCGAGTAAGTCCAAAACCCCCCTAATATACAGGTGACAATGCCACATCGATGAGCAGAACTGGCCACTGACCCATGGTAAATAAACAACAACAATCAAAAGCCTTAATCCAACTAAATGGGGTTGGCTATATGAATTCTAGACCTCCAACCATATCCAGCCATTGTCATATCCTCCAAAAGGTCATTATCTGGTATCATGTTGAAGGGTTTCCACCAAGTTTTCTTTGGTAAGTAGCATAGACTAAATGCAGAGGACGAAAATTTTTATGTACAGGTGGATGAACTTACTCCACAAGGTTCTTTCTGAAATTAATAATTAATCATACTGAGGTAATAAAAAGCTCTCAAGTTAAGGGAACAGGAATAGCAAATAAGCAACAATCTTTGTCAATAACAAAAGCCAAATAAAAAATTTCAAAAAGTAACATAAGCCATGCCTCAAGGATGTATTTCGTTGTAATTAAAGTGGAGATGGAGCAGAGGTTCCATGGAGGACATCATGGCAGTATTAAGCACAGAAAAGTTGAGGGAGAAAGAACGCTGACTGGGAGAAGGAAAAATCAAAAGCCTGTATATCTCAATTCAATCAGACGCAAGTAATGTCTGAAGCTATCTCCTCTATATATACAGAAAACAAATTCTAACAAAAAATATTAAAAACAGAAAATATCCAATAAATATAAAATAATTCTAACCCTAATTCATTTAGGCTTCTTGTACCATAACACTCCTTTTTTCTCATAAAATAAGTCCAAAATTATTAATCCCTATTGTCCTCACCGTGGCATGGGAGGAAATAAACATGGAGTTCGGATGTAGGTGCTCTAATGAAGTCAACAAAATTACTTAGCAAAAAACAAAAAAAGTCAATGAAATTTAGTACAATAAATATGGCAGCAACAATTTTCTCCATCGAGTTCATAGAGGTTCCAACCTCTAGTATGAAATTCATACATTCTTACTTCATTGTTTCTTCTTCAACATCCGTGAAAGATTGCAGGGATTA
Source organism: Diospyros kaki (assembly GCA_036245055.1). NCBI lineage: Eukaryota > Viridiplantae > Streptophyta > Magnoliopsida > Ericales > Ebenaceae > Diospyros > Diospyros kaki. The sequence goes on along the minus strand of BSEG01000002.1, from coordinate 5,554,472 downwards.
GGGCATTTTACTTTCTAATTTTCCTCTACACCTATCAAATTCTTTCCTTATTATTATTATTTTTTTGCTGGGAATTCTTTCATTACTTGAATACAGAGAAAGTTTAACTTTTCAAAAGACTCAACCTGTCTTATGTGAGAAGAAAAATAAATAAGAGTTGAAAAGGGCTATGATTGCATCTTTGATATTTTGCTAGTTGCAAGAGGGAAACTCAACTCTTACCCCATAGAAATTCCCATTTAGAATTTATCCTAGTTGCTGCCAGAAATCATAGTTCAGTAGTTGTAGCCTCACACACTTTTAATATGCAGGCAAGTTTCATTAAATAAACTGTGCTGCTAACCTCTTAATCTAGAAGCTACACTCCCATTTGGCATGTAAGGATAAACAAGAAGCCGTTCAGTTTCAGTCGTGCAGAACCCCAAAAGCCGCAAAACATTCCGATGCACTGCCAAACTTATCATCTCTACTTCTGTCTGAAATTGAATTTCACCGCCAACAGCATTATAATCCTTCAACCTTTTGACAGCTACGACTTTTCCGTCAAATAAACAACCCTTGTAGACAATTCCAAATCCACCTGTCCCTAAAATGTTCTTCGAGTTGAAATGATCAGTTGCTGACCGTAGTTCCTTGAATGCGTACCTTTTCAAGTGGCCCAAGCATACCTCAGGATCATATTGATCTGCAAATTACGAATTGTCAAAATATGTCTTGTTATAGGGGAAAAGCATGGTATTTGTCATATAACCAGTTAAAATAAACAAATCAGGCAACAATAATGAAGCAGCACAATGCAAGGAAATGAAAGAGTTTGGTACCAATTAGAAGAGGGTTTACCATTTAATGTTGTTTCATGAAATACGCCAAAGACCAAAAATGTCACAGGAGTATATTGAAACTATTGTTTCAACTATATTTTTATTAAGTGGTTAAAGACAATAGAAATGGTCTTCATAAGGACTGTATTTCCAATATCCATGTGGCGAAACTAACATATAACTTGGTATTATCCATTGGTAATAGTACTAGAAAAATTTCTCAATCACTTCACGTTTTATTCTTTTTCTATTTGCAAAGAGCAAACGACAGTATGATTCTGAACAATAACCAAGTGGCAACACAACATGGGAAGCCTGCCACCTGCCCAGTGGTGGAATGAGGTTGAAAAGAGTGTTAAAATTTTTCAACAATGGACACCTCTGGGCAGGCATTTCCAAGGAGTGGTAACCATGGGATGTTTATCCTCTATCCACTCGGATCTCTTTTATTACTTCAACATTGTCCATAAATAGCAAGGAGGATCCCACTGGATGGGTTCATCCATACAAAATGAAATAAATAATTAGAGGAACAAGGAAAGCATTTACATGCACCGCTGTCAAGATGTCAAAAAGTAAAATGCATCACAGAAACAGACCAATGCAGGAGTGATTGTGCTATGAAGCACAGACATGGACAACACTGTCGGAATATGTTAATTAAATAAAATAAATTGTTACATTTCTAATGGCATGATAAAGTTACAAAACTATATTCCAAACTCATAAATATGCACTTAAAATTCATAATCCAAGATTCCAAATGAATAAATCTAAACTAATTAGCAACCAACTCAAAAGTCATTACTCATTTCAAATTCAAACACCAAAACAAGTATTAAGATTCAAAGAAAAAACACAATATAAAGACTAGAGCTAGGAAATAAATAAACAAAAAATGAAATCAATTCTTCATTCATTTGGCTTCTTCATCTTCAATTTCAATAATATCATCAATATCATCTGCAAAAATCAAAACCTTCAAGTCCGACTCATCAAGAGAAAGGTTAGCTACTTCAAGCATCCCAATATCCTCAAATGAGTCAAAAGAATCTCCAGCTATATCCCAAAACTTCACCCTCCTACACATGTCCCTTTCCGTGTCCACTAAAAAAATAGAAAAAATTCAGACACACCATGTCCAGTACGTATTACCGATGTGTTTCCGTGTTTGACATACCAGCAACACCGCCACGGCAGCCCTAGGTGGATGTCCTTGCTTTATAGTGTTTATGTGATTGTTTCAATTATAATTTCTTTTTTTTTTCTTTGTGTTGGGTTGGTTTGTGTTTCCTAATGAGGCCCAAGGATTGGAAGAGCCAAGATCTGAGCCTTGGGCTCCTTTATGGCTTGGTGTCCCTATACTTGGTTGTTGCCTAAGTGGTGATTGGATGAGCTGAGATCTGAACCTTGGAGCAGTCTTCGTGACTGTCATTGTTGCCAAAACAGGGAGTTTTACTTCATGTTCATCTTCTTGTTATTTTCGGTCCATTCTATTGGTTCTGGTTTTGTGCACTAACTTTGATTTGCAGCGTTTCCGCCCCAACACTTTGATAACGTGTTCTTTGAACTATAGACGCAACTGTGGATTTAAGGGGATACTATACACAATTCAAAACATAAATAATACCAACACATCAAAAGGATGTTCTTTCCAGTTTTGTCATCATGAGTGTTTCAGGATGAAGCGTGTGTCTAGGTGTAGAAATATATATATATATATATATATATGCATCTCTTTCCTCGTTTTATTAACTAGACTCAACCTTGACATGACAGAACAGAAACACAACATCATCCCCTACGGTTTCCAACTTGCCTTGCGATCTCACCCTAAGTTTAGTCAAGGGTTTTGGATCAGAGGTAACAAGTAGCATGCGATCTCTCTTTTTCTTTTTCTTAACTTAATCACATAGCATATATGAAACATATTTGAAATTGTTTGGAATGTCATCAGAACCTAGCTAAACTCCTGTGCATTTATTGCATGAATATGGTACTAATTTCTTCAGCAGTTTGAAAATGTTCTGTAGACTGACAAGGTTAAGCTTATGGGAAAAAGAAATGATAGCATCCAATTCCAAAATTGGTCAGATTCAGATATCAGAATCACTGGTCAACCAGGGAACTATTTTAAGATTCCAACAGCAAAGCTTTGACCCATAAAACACGTTAAAGTCTAAACCCTTGCATAGTGCATCTCATAGATGGCTGGTCAAATGCATTGTATCCAACAGAAATTGTAACAATCTGATGCCTCTAAGTTGTAGCCAAATGTATAAAATTAATACCAAAAAGTTCCATTAACATCAAAGAAAACTAAAGAAAGTAAGAAGTAAACCAAAGATAAAAATGCAAGGAGACTAACCATTGACATCAAAGAAAATCTGTTGATTGTGTCTATATCTCCACCAAACAAGTGACACAATCACTAGTACAACTAAAAAAGCAGCACTGAAGCTCACTCCAAAAGCAACAGCCATATGGTGGCTTTTTGTCCCTGATTTAGATTGATCTGATAAAGTAGACATTTAATCAATTAAAACACAAACTTGAACTGCCATGCAATATCAGAGATGTAAGTTGCAAGCAAATCAAATGCTACACACGATAGACACCTCTTACACCATCTGGTGGTAAGGAGAGTGGCTCCGGATAAACAGAACATTTGTTATCTGAATTAGGTCCACAAATTAATGGATTGCCCGTTATTCTGAAAGCAAATGTACATGGTATGAGAACTTCAGCAATAGAGAGAGAGAGAGAGAGAGAGAGAGAGATGATAATGAGGATAAGAACAGCTCACTTGAAAGTTCTTGCAGATATTTTAGGCACAGGACTGCTGAGATTATTGAAGGAAAGGTCTCTGCAAGTAGTAATAACATGTTATAGAAAACTGCAAAGTTCAGTTCTATCCACTTAAGATGATATAGACATATGTCAAGGTTGTACCCAATATTCTGCACATATTTAGTGAAAGGACAGAGACAGAGGAGATAAGACATACACAAGAGTAAGACCTTCAACTTTGGACAAAGATTCAGGAATTCGTCCAGTAAGGCTATTGTTGTTTAGCCGCCTGACTTGCTCAAAAGAGAACAAGAAGAAATGGAATCAACTCCAAGAAACAGTTATATTGCAAATGAACCAACTTGCAATTATTTGGGTTGGGCCAACTCAAGGTTGAATAAAGTTCCGGAAACCTACAAATAGTTAAGGTTCTTGAGTTCCCCCAAAGAAATTGGTATTTCACCATCAAACTTATTGTTGGAGAGATCAAGCGTCAGAAGCTTCTCCAACTTTCCAATTGCAGCAGGAATATGACCTGAAATAGCATTATTCTGCAGCAACCTACACAATTATAATAGTAACTGTAAGGTAAATAAATGGATCTGATTCTGCACATCTACTGAAAACTAAGCTTTTAGAATACTGGTGATGAGGGCAATAAGTAGTGCCCCAAGTCTGACTGAAATACATAATATAACCAAACGGCACAGAAAAATAAAGAATAAGACTTACACAGATTGCAAGTTACTGAGGTTTGCAATCCCTGGCGATAAGATCCCAGACAAGCTCTGGCTAGGCAGTCCCCTGATAAGATAATCAATGCACTAAAAATGAGTTTGGTAAGATATGATGAATTTTTGTCCATCTTTCTTCTATGCGAATTTGTCTGTAGAGGTGCGCCATAGGAAAAGGGATTAAGCAACTTACAGAGCAGAGACATAACCATCTGGAGAGCAAGTAACCATCCTCCAACTACAGGGATCTACTGAATTAATATCCCAACTCTCCAGAACATTGTATGGATCATAGAGATAGTTTTTTATAGACATCAAAGCTACCACTGCATCAGATTCAGATTTACCAAACAGAAGAAGTCACTTCAGATTCTCTTTCAAAGGAGCAGAAAATAGTTCATATACATGGGTCTGCACGCCCAGTATATATAGGCTTGGGAAGACAGATCCAAGTACGGAAAATGAAAAAAAAAAAAAAAAGGAAACTATAAGCTACAAGAAATCCAAATAACTAAAAGGTGTTGCTCTTGCAAGCAATGAAAGCACAAAGTGTAGAAGCAAAAACAGGACTTCCGCTGTAAATTTAATACTTTTTTTTATTTAAGTGGACGGCACCTAGGCCTGGGCAAAAATAACACAAGAAATAGCCATAAAAGGGAAGATAATGAACTTTTTATTGTCGCGGGAAACAAATTAGAAATAGAGAATCAAGCATTAATGCCTAAGCTGGAAAATCTTTGGGCTGTAATTCCAATACCCGCAACATCTTAACTTCTTTCTTTATGCATTAATCCAAGCAAATATATATATATATATATGAATAGTAACAAAAATAAGATCAGCACAAAGAGGACTGACCTTCATAGTTTATACCAGCAGGAGAAAGAGTAGCAGAAACCGCCTCTATCAATGTCAAGACCAGCAATCCCAATCTCCTCAACATAAACCCTCCTCTTTCCATTATCTGTTATGAACTTCAGAAACTATATTTCCCGACCAGAAACAGGAAAAACTGAACAGAGAGACCAAAGCCAACAATCAGAAAACCCATTCTATCACGAATTTACAGCCCCGGCATTGCCTTATGCCAATAATCCCTTTCAGATTCATCCAGTCGAATTCAAAATTCAGAGTCCACAAAGTGTCACGAACTCCACCACCCAGATGCTAAAATTCCGGTACATCAAAAACCCAAAATCCTAAAGCTAAATGTCTTTCACGACTGTGCAGAGCCCTGAGTCAAAAAGGCGCGATTTGGGAAAGAAAAAAGAAGAGGAAAGAAGGAGAGATTTTCTCGAGAAACAAACGCGTATCAATCCTGGAAATTTCAAGAACCCATAAATCTGAGGAAGCTGGGGTTTGATTTCTGCGTGATTGCTAGCGATCCTCGCAAATTCTGGGTCGGTTAGTTCTTAGTTCAGCTCTCGTGTTCAATCATATCGTATCCTCTCAAAAGATCGTCACTGCGACACTCTCTATCCATACGTCCCACAAAAATACAAACACGCAAAAGCGGCCAAAACAAGATGCCAAGGCTTCACAGCTACGCATGCAGACACGGTAAAAAATAAAGATTTAAAATTGGACTAAAAGAACAGTTAAAAAGATTCTTAATTTCTCTTTGAAAAAAATTACAGCTTTTGTTTCACTGATTGGGCTGAAGGGATGCGTGGGATTGCTCAGAGAGATCCATGGGATGTCTCCGCAGCAAAAGCAAAGAAAAATTTGCAGGATTTTCTCACTTGGTCACGTGCTGGCCGCTGCATTTGTCTCTGCCACGGCTGTCCCAGCCTTGCTAGAATGCGCCGCGATGGTTTGCAGAAAACAAATTAAACAAATTGGGTTTTCGATTGAAACCACAATTCTGGAAAGCTCATCTAATCATTTGGTAGGGGATATAATGATTATCATGATGCTTTGCTGTTCCTCATTGATGGGTTCCCCTTTCCTTTGAATTTCTCCATGGATCTGGTCACCATTGGCAACTTTTTATTAATTTTTTAAATAAAATGGTTCATAATTAAAAAGGTGATAGAAAAGAAAAAGGGAAGCCATCAAAGTAATCAAATCCTTGATGCACTTCAAAGAATCCAAGAATTGTAAAAGCAGTATTGCTCTCAGTTACCAGTAATTGGCATGGATCATCATGCATTTTACACTGTACTATATACACTACTAGCTAGCTACCTTAATATCCCAGAAATAATCAATGCTGCATACTGAACTATTTGCCTTAGTAGCTTTGAAATCATCAATGCTTGAGTAGTCACTTGCATTCCATCACTATATCAAACTCTTTTACTTCTGAAATTTTTATTTTTTGTTCCTTATTTATTTCACTTCAGACGACTAACTGAGAATTTACCTGTGGTGCAGTGCAACTATCACCCGGGCAAGCCCTATTGCACCATATTTGATCGTCCCTTGCACACCACCAATCCATGCAAAGTCATTAGCGAATCTGAAGCTCACCACAGCATTTCTCCATGTTTGTAGGGTTTCAAAGGAGTATTAATATCACCCATTTAGCACAAACTTAATTTATCATGTCTTCCCACCAAGCAAAAAACATATATTTCCTAAGCATGTTTTTTAAGAAATCACTAATCAATAGTTATATCTTTGCAGACTATGATAAATTAAGCTTTTTAAGTGAGTTAAACTCTTCATTTAACGATCGCAATGTTAAAAACTTAGAGTCGATTCATTATCCAAATTTGAGCATATTTTAAGCTCTGAGACATCAAAATTTGGTCAAGTGACATTATAAATTGATATTTTATTTGGGTTCAAGGATTGACGAGGGATATTAATTATATTTTTTTTTATTTTTTACCCACATATCATCATTTGATGTTACTTTGCTCCACTTAAAGATAAGCTTGATATTTATTTTTAATTAATATAATTATTCATAATAATTTAAGATTAATTAGAGTAGTATAATCATTTTTTTATGTGTAAATCTAGTGTTTTAGTGGGAAAATAATGTTAAAAGGATTTTTAATAAAATAAAATTATAAAAAGATTTAAGTGTATTAAATTAAAATTTTAATGTAAATTAACCATCCTGTAAATTAATTGTTTAGCCGTAGAGCGGCTGCCTCGACGTGCACCGAAGTTGAAAACCCAAGAAAAGCAGAGCCCAGAGGTATATTTGTCGCTTCGGGGAAGCTGATTATTCCCTTAATTATATGTTTCCTACATATTGCCCTTCTTGTAGCATGATTATTACTTTTTTACCACAAAATCCTCAGGCTTCCAGCTCAATGCTTGTCGAAACTCGTAGCCTTTTAAATCCAAGGGTATTTTCGTCGTTTCGGGAAATGTACAGTAATCTAATGTAAGCCATTACTAGTCCCTTTTTTGTATTTTTATTTTTTTGTAGCTTTTTGAAACATCCGTCACGGGAGATGAATTACTTGGATCCGCGTTCCTTTCACAATCATTATTTTGAATTAACATAGCACAGTAATACAACTATTCAAAAAATAATGGAACGTCACGTCTATAAGATACTACGTTCATAGTATATACATTTTACCTTTTGAATTATTTTTTTTCATAATTGATTATTATTGTTGGTGGACTATAATAATTAAAATTTATTTATTTCGAAAAAACTCAGCGAGTAGCCGAAAGAACAAAGGGCGTCCATTAGTTTACTTTTTGGGTTCACCATCACTGAAAAATAAGGAAACCGTTCAAGACAAATCTTATCTGTTGACTTGGAAAGAGCTCGATCCGTTGGTTGGGAGAGCTGTGAAGGAACCAAAGGAATTAAAAATACTGTGATGGATTAGGAGGCTTTTCATTTCAAAAACAAGTCTGTAAAAGAGAAGGTAGTTAAGAGACAAGCAAGAAGATTTCTCTCACGTTAGTTCTCTAACACTTAAGTCATGGTATAGTGTAGGATGCAATAATAAATGTATGAATGCTGAGATAAAGGTGTATAGTGATTGAGAGAGGGAGCTTGCTATCATTAGCTTGCTCTTTGGAGCTTAGCCATACTTGTTATTGCTTGGTTTCACTCATCGTGACTTGATTCACTTTGGTTGCCCCCCAAAAGCTAAGGGGTCGATGGCTATTTATAAGCATCGAGTGTGACACACACGTGTGAGGGTGCGATGTGTTTCCCCGTGAAAACACGATGCTTCTTTTGTCACTAACAGTATTATCCTTTATTTAAAATAAAAAAAAAGTCTTCGAAAGAAACCCCCTTATGGGAATAGTCCCCCCAAAAAAAAGGCTTGGAACAAGTAAACCGCATGGGACAACACGGGGTAGTGCTGGTGGGAGACATGTCGCCCCTAAGCTCTTCCCAAGAGCTTGGCTCGACCAAGTAGAGACCTAGACATGCAAGTTTGGGAAATTGGTCCCAAATAGATGTCGGCCTCCTAAGGGAATTACGTTGACCCTGAGAAACCCTCCCCAAAAGGATGGCTCCTTCCAAAATTGTCAACCTACTAGTTGTTTCGAAAGAACTCTCACTTGGAGGCTGCACCACAACAATTATAAGTAAGGATAACAAGACTAGTCAAGATATAATTTTGTTTACCTTACCCCCAAAATCTCATGCATGCTTTGCCCCGTGTTTTATTCAAGCATAAATTTAAATCCCCTTTTTGCACTCAATTGAAAATAAAGATCTTGAAACTGTCTTATAACTTGACGAAAATTTTAAGATCAATCATTGTTCAATTTGTGATATTGTTATACTCTTTTCAAGTTTTTTGTAATATCAAGGTCGTCCAAGTAATCCTCGATCTCAAGTTGGTCTTGAATTGGCTTTTCCTGCAAGAAAGAAGAGCGAATTTTGATCCTGTTGTGGATGCTTTAATACTTCAGTTAATCACTATGTTTAAAAATGGTATATAACAATGTAATAAATATCATGAATTAATAGATATCGTGCATTTACATAGATAGATTATGTGATTAATATGGGTTAAAATAACGCTACATAAAAGAAAATATGTAAAATATGGAGGGCATTTTAAGAATAAATAAAGTTTTATATATCAAAATTGGTGTTTACTTATTATAACACGAGACAAATATAATGACATAAATGTAATTTGAATATTCTATGGAGGAATTGAGACGTAGGCAAGATAAATAAATTCTATTTCTAATTAAATGAGTTTTAAATATAAATTATCTTGTCAAATAGTATTTGTTCATCAAGATATAAATCGAAAAATATAAGATATAGAAAGTATTTCAAAATTTTGTTATTTTTAATATGTTTGTTAAATTTATATAGCGACTATTAAAAAATAAGTCACGTGACTTCTAATCTAATATTTTTAAAATATGTTTATCTCTCCCTCCTTCAGATAAATATATCTTAAACTTTATAGATAAGAAAAAATGATATATATGTCCTTAGTGCATTTCAAAAAAATTAACAAATAATTTTATAAAAATCTTGAAATATTTACCAACTTTATCTATACCTTTCTATATCTTAATTGAAAAAATATTATAACTTTATTTTAATACAACTTCGTCTTATTCATTTTATCTCTTACCTTAGTCGTGAACATATTATAATTTATCATAGGGAGATACTATTGAAATCTTCGACTTTAAGGTAAATAAGTTAGTTGTGTACTGCATAATTTTTTAATCTAATAATAATTAAACAATTTTAATGAGTGATTAAAAAATTAAGAACAATATCTCTCCATAATCAATACATTTGTATTTTATATATATATATATATATATGTCACACTTAAAATGGCTCACCAAAATCAAAACCTAGTGGTACCTCTACGATGTCCAATTGGGTCAACGTTTGGAAGTTAGGCAAAGACTCTCCAATGGCACTGAGATTTGGTGGTCTTAAAGTCCAAATGGCAGGCCCATTCCTCTTTTGACTACCATCTACCACACTCACCCTTACTTACATCAACCAAATGCCAGAGACAATGACATTTTAATAATAATAATAATAATAATAATAATAATAATAATAACAATACCTCCAACCCCCATTTTTCAATTCAACTCCAAACCCATAGAAAAATTCGCTTCCCTTGAAGCTAATTTTTCAACTATGTTGAAATGATTAAAGGTTGTCATTTTCGTATTTTTATTTTTAATTTAATTTTAATTTTATATTTAAAATGTTTGTTTTAAAATTATTAAAAATATATTTTTTTTTATCTGTAACATTTTATACGTTTTGAAAATTTTGAACGTATTTGTGATGAAAACAGTTAAAATAATTTTATGTTGTTTTGAACTTTTTTTATAATTTTTTTTATTTTTAAAAATATAAAAATAAACCTATTTTCTTTATTTTAAAAAATTAAAAACGAAATGAAAACAGTAAAGAGAACAGAACTTTAGGGTGCGTTCTCTTTATTTTTTAATTTTCAATTTTGAGTTTTAAATTCATTTTCAGTTTTTTGTTTTGATAGTTTGTTTTTAGAAAATTAAAAACGTGTTCTCTTTGTCATTTTGAAAAACTATTTTTCAAAACAGAAAATTAGAAAATGCGTTCTCTTTGAAATTTTGAAAATATTTTTTAATAATATTTTATTCAATAAATTTGATTATTAAGTAAATTATAAATATTTAATGTTAATATATTATTAAAAAAATATATACATTTTAAAGTTAATAAATTTTATAATATTTTTTTCAATTACAATAATAAAATATGAATAAATAAATATGTTTTGAGTTTTGAGTTTCTTTTGGATGAAAACACTTAAAATAACTTTTTATTGTTTTGAGTTTTCTTTGTAAATTTTTTTTTGTTTTTAAAAATGCATTTTCAAAAACAGTAAAGAGAATGCGTTTTCATTATTTTAGAAAATTGAAAACTAAAAATGACTTGAAAACAGTAAAGAGAACGCAACCTTAGTTTTTAACTTATTGATCGTTATTTGGTAATTAATATGTGCGTCGTAAATAAATATGAAGATATAAGATAATTAATTGTCAGTGTACATAAAAAATAAAAATAATTAAAAATTATTCAATCATTTGTAAAATGTGTGCTAGTAATATAAAGACAATTCAATTCTTAATAGTATTCTTATTATATAAATTTATAGCAATATGTGTGACACTATAAATAAACTAGAAATCTAAATGCTCTGTAAAAACTTATACCAATAGACAATAATTGCAAGGTGATTGCAATTATAACATTAAAAACTTGATTCATCTGTTAATAATGCTTTGCAATGATTATTAAATTCAAATCCCCATTCAATAATTCAAATATTATTCCCCTTTATTAAGGGTGTCTATTCAGTTAATTAATACAATAATGGAGTGGAGGGCGTTTGGTGACCCGACCCACTTAATTTAATTAAAATTGAACAACCTTCAAATTTAGAATTTGATTCATTTTACTACCCAAATAATTGAATTGAGTGAAATAATGAAATTATTTAAATTTTGATAAATTAAATAATTGATTTTTTGTTATAAAAAAATAATAATAAATTTATAATTACAAGAAAGTATTCGTCTTCGACCTTTAATCTTCAGGGCACTTGTAAAACATAAGATATTTAGTTGTACAAGATGCTTAATTTAGTCTCAACTAGAAAACATAGAAGTATTCAGAATTTTCTTGTACTTCAATTGGATATGTCATTTCTTATTTATAGAGATTAAATGCCAACAAATGAAAAAACATCCACATTTATTGAGATCATTTGGTTTGGATTTCTAGATGAATACTTCTAAAATGAGTTGACACATTTTTTGCCACTCATACTTCAAATGGTCTTCCAAAAAATGTATCTCTTGAACTCGAGAAAGTTTCTTAGGGGCCCCCAGGAAGGTCTTCGATGGATTGCTCTATTGGGAAGGTCTCTTAAACTTCCCTTTTTGAGTTTATTCATTTTGGACTAGTCTTAAATTTGGATCCACTTTCTTGAACACATCAAAATTAAACTTTAAAACCCTAAAAAGTCATTTAATTACGGAAGAAGTAATGCTAATCATTGTCATGATTAAGGTGCAATAAATACATCTTATTTTTAAACAATGTTCATATATTACACACTTTTTTACTTATAAAACGTTCTTAGCAGTTGATAATAAATATATTATAATAATTTATCACCAACACTTTTATCTGAAAATTATGAATAAATAAGATTGGCAATACTATAAAATTAATACTACCAATACAATAATCATGATATTATTAATATTATATTGTTAAGCATAACTTTAGTGTTATTAAATGTATTTTTATTCTTATTTTAAATTAAAAAAATGAATAACATAGATATTCCTGTTATTGATATTTTGGTTATTTATTAAAGTCAATTTACATTTTTAAAAATATTTTTACTATTTATAATTTTAATATTTTGACAGTATTAATATTGTTTTTGTTCATATTTTGACTATTTATTAACAGTAGATTTAATATTGATTAATATTTAACTATTTATAATTCTAACATTTAATTGTTATAATATTATTGATTATTAATCAATTCTAAAATTATACTATAATAAATAATTTTAAAATTATAATATTGCGGTGTAATAACTTATTTTCCATTAATCAAATTTTCTTTTTATTGATGTCTTTAATATTTTTATGCTTTAATATAACTATTAGTAAATTTTAATATTCACATGTGTACTATTTATATTGACAAAATATAAATACAATTAACATTGATTTTGGTCAAATTAGGAAAAATTGAGAAATAACTGAGTAATTTTCAAAGTTCAGCTCAAATTTGAAAATTGAAAATTTGGATTCTGTGTTTTCCATTTAAGAAAAAGAAAATTCTATTTTAATATATTTTTCTAATTTTTCATTCTCTGTGAGATAATTTGCCATGACTGTGCCCCAAGTGTTGATGCTTCTTGAAGGGCCTATTTTTGTAAGGAGGCCAGACCCCATGGCCTCACCATGGCCCCATAAATCTGAATAGTCCAGGACCAGGACAGAAAGAAAGTTCACTCGTTGGCAACAACTGGATCTAGGAGGCCTTTTCAACAATGAATTTTGGTCAAAGATGGGTTGGAATCCACAAAATATTATTTATTTTTATGCATATGAACAAAAATGGGCACATATATCATCATATTAATTTTTATGATTAACGAGATAATGACGATCATTTATAGTTTAGCAAGTGAACTCATACTTATAAATTCAGGACGGGACAACACGTTAGTCACTCATTCGTAAACGAATAATGCTATTGGTATACTTTTGTGTACATCTTAAACTACACAAAGGTGTATCAATGACAAAAATACCCCTCATGAGGCGTATAGAGGCGTGTAAGGCGCATGGAAAGAGGGATATTTTGATCATAATATCCTTATATGTAGTTCAAGATATACAAAAATTATGTACATATAACATGATTATTCGTAAACCAATTCATTCATTTATTATTGGCAAGTAATAAGGGTAATGATATGACCATAAATGCATACATGTCATGATGTTTAGGTTTTCATGCAATAAACCATAATTTATACATCATGTTCTAACATACATAAATCTCATATCTCAAGTGCAATTTATGCAAATCAAATAGGCATAATGGTAATAATAAATAAATTTAGCTTACTCATGAAACTTCATAAAAAACAGAGGACAACTGCATAATTTCTAGAAAATATCATGTCTAAGTGCAATAACTTAGAAATTTGGGGTAAAAGTGTTACCTTCACAAAGTTTCAACTTTAGAAAAATATTCTAATATCCCTTTTCTTCTCTAGTTTTGCACTTCGCTACCGACAGTCTTCCAATTGCTACTAGTTGCCAGAAATAAGTTTTGTCCAAACTATCGGACGTGTTATCAGGTTCTCATTAGAATTTGCCAAATCAACCAATTCTTCGATTCTAGTTCCCATATTCCTCCCAAGGCATATAAACGTCTGAATTATCGCTAAACCCCATTTTTTATTCTAATTCCAATAAACTTAACATTAGTTTCTCAATATCCAAAATTTCTAAAATTTTTGGATATCATATACCTCTTAAAAGAAATTTTGTCTTCAAAATTTTTCTCAGGCTTAGTTCTTCATTTTTTTCTAAAAAGATTTAAGGTATTACATCCAATTCCTATTAAAAAAAATTTGTCCTCAAAATTTTTCAAGGCTTAAAATGGAAATCTCGAGATTAATGTTACAAGTCTTCAACTTGCATATTTAACTCTTATCTCATCACGTTACCCATTGTGACCGTCTTCGACTACACTTACCTGTTTTTTACTTAGTGGCTATGTAGGCTACCTTAGGTAGTGTTTTTTCAATTCGAGCTCGATCTCTTAATTCACACTAGTCGCCCCAAATAAGATCATCCCGATTTAGGCTCAGCCTTTATCAAATAGTTTGAATAATATCTTACTTTATTAAAAACTCAGTCTCACATCCTTACTAACAGAGCCTTGTGCAATATCCACCTAGTTTATACTCGGTTGCTAGGTTGTTTTAGGAAATATTTGCATGATTTACACTTGGTCCTTTGCAAGTTTCAATTGTTTTTTGAGGTAATATCAATCTAGTTTGAATTTGGCTAGCTTACACCCCATTTCTAACTACTTTAGATTGTATTTACTTGCTTCGAACTCAACCTCTACATTGGCCACCTTGTGTAATGCTTGTCCTATTTTTTTCCTTTGTCTTGTAGCCACCTTGACTATTTTAAATAATATTAACCTAATTGGAACTCAACCCACGCATTGGTTGCCTTAGGTGATATTTATCCGGTTACAACTCAATTTTCACATTGACTTCCTTTGGTGTATAAGGTTGTTCAAACTACTCTCTTTTGTTTAACCTCTTTCACATAACTGCTACATATCTTAAACTTGGTACTCTATACATTTCTCAAATCCACTCACAATTTGACTATTCACAACATGAAAAATCATTGTTGAATAATTAAGTCCCATGTTCTTGAGTCATAACCTCAAGAACAACTCTAAACCAAAAAAAAAAAAACATTGATCTTTGTATTAGGCTACACCATCCTCAACCTCTGACTCTTTTAGAGCAAAAATTCATCCAGGCTATATATTTTGCTTATAGGTCTCTCTCTTCTTTTGGCAATTTCTAAAGATATGCCTTGGTTGTCGATAACCATAAACTTCCAGATCAACCATTGATCTTTTAGAACTTAATATGTGGATAATCCCAGGCCAAGTGTCTATCCTTACTACACTCATAAGAACTTGATGTCCCCATGTAGTTATTGCACCTTAGACACTTTCGACCTTGCTTAGGTTTGAATTCCTTGGATTTCGACCCATGAGTCCCACCATCTTTCTCTAGTTTATCCAATGTTAAGTCTTCATAACTTGTCCTAATCATCCTTATTTAGGTTAAGTTAGCCTCTGCTATCATGGCCTTGAAAACCATGTCGACATAGAAATGCATATGCACTGCTCATGGCTCATTGAAGTTCTAGTCATAGTCCCTCTAAGAACTTTTGAGATTTCTTCATTTCATCACTTTCATACAACGACATGTATTTGATCAATTGGGTGAACTCTACTTGATATTGCATCACTGTTAAATCGTTTGTTTGCTACATATTCGTGAGTGCTCGGATCTTTTCCACTTTCTAAAAAGTTAGAAATTATTTATCATTAAGTAGCTTCTTGAATCTCTCTCCGATAAGAGTTGGGGTTGTCTTCATTTCATATTCAACATCCTCAAACCTTAAAGCAAGTCTCACGGCCTCAAGATTTCTCTTAACCGTCTTTCACCATTGGTTCGCTTCATCTCATAGCATGGACATGACATAATTGACATTCTCTTCATCATTACAACCGATATGTTCTAATATTTGTTTGATTTACCCTAACTAAGACTCACAATCATTAAGATCAACATTTACTTTACCTTAAAATATCAGGGGATGAAGGGTTTGTTTTCCATAACGCTCTACCACATCTAATCTTTGGTTTATAGGTTGAAGCCTTTGCATGTACTCCAATATGTTTTCCATCAGTTTCTCCATGTGCAGTCCATTCAATTGTCCTCATTGTTAGGATCGAACCCCACGAGTTCTCCTCTCATGTGAATCATATGTGGTTTTTACAATTGCATTAGGTATTCTCATAGCACAATCTTGACTCAATTATTACGTAACCAATTTCACTTCAAGTTGGTAGTTCATTTAGATGAAATTAATTATGCTAAACACAATCTTAAGTTGGCAGTTCACTTTATATTGTCTATCATAGAAGACACTTCTCATTCATTTTCTAGCACATTTTGATATCCATTAACTACGTGCATCATGTTCATCAAGGCTTTTTTAAGTGCCATTGGTTTGTAAGATGTTCCTTTACTCATCAACTAATACCATGCTAGTCCATTGAGACTATTCATAGGCACTCCTTAAGTCCATTCTTTTAGGTTTATATCATAGCTAAGGACTATTACTTTCCATGACGTCATAACTGTAATATCCTAGTATTTTGAGAGTAATAATTATTATTATTATTATTATTATTATTTTGCTTGTATTTAAAATATTTTTACTTCCATTGGATATTATAATTGAGAAAACTAATGAGTTAAGTGAAAAAAGAAAGCTAAATAAATGGACTTAGAGTTAATGGACTAAGTTGAAAAAAAATAAAGGCTAAATAAATGGGCTTATAGTTAGTGGGCTAAGTTGAGAAATGAAAGGTTAAGTAAATGGGCTTAGAGTTAGTAGGTTAAGAAAGTGGGCTTGAGTTTATGGACTAAATGAAAGAATAGTCCATTCAAAATAGGATTTAGTTGAAAAATAATAATCAAAGATAATAGGTGAATTAATGAAGAATGTGGGAGACAAAATATGATGTGAATAAATAATCAAAGATAATGGGTGAATTAATGAAGAATGTGGGAGACAAAATATGGTGTGAATAAATAATCAAAGATAATGGGTGAATTAATGGAGAAAAGTGGAAGACAAAATATGGTGTGGACAAATAATCAAAGATAAAGGATGAATTAATGGAGAAATGTGGGAGACAAAGTAAAGTGTGGTCAAATAATTAAAGATAATGGGTGAATTAATGGAGAAATGTAGAAGATAAAGTAGAGTATGGACAAATAATTAAAGATTATGAGTGAGATTTAGTGAAAAATTAAATAAAAAAATGATAAAATAATAAAAGATGGTGGATCACTACAATTAAATTAAACTTAATTCAACCTCTATAAATAGAGAAAACTTGAAAGGTTGGAAGACTTGAATTAGAAAGAGAAATGTTGTAAGAAAGAAGGATTTGAGAGTAAGAGAGAGATTTGAAAGAAAGAGATTGTGAGAAAAATTGAGCTTGTGAGAGAGATTTGGGAGGAAGGAGTAAAGAAGAGAAATTTGGGCACATCAAAGACAAGCTTGAAGAAAGTGTTACAAGGTAAGTGTAAAATATCTCAAATAGATGGAAGTTGATAATATTTTCTTTTATCTTATTATGTTTAAATTTTTGAAACATTTTAAAAAAAAAAAATTAGGTGTTTTATTTTATGAATTATTATGGAAGAAATTTATGAAAAATATGGAAAGAAATATTTATTTGGTAATTGTTGGGATAAAGAGAATTCTTGGAAAATAGAAGAAAATAGGAAAAAAATATGAAAAAATCCCATAAAATTTTAAAAGATTAAAAATGTTGTTTTATGAATTTTTGTGGAGAAAAATTAAAAAATGCTTGGGGAAGTATTTATTTTGGAATTATTAAAGAAATAATGGGGAGAAATTTAAGTGATTGAGGAAAAATTGAGGAAAAGAAGTTTTAATACCCTTGAATAAATATGATGTCCATGACTCATTGAGACTAAAGTTTGGGTATAACTAAAAGTCTAGTACGAAAGTCAAGGCGAGCACATTTTTGAGATTAAAGCACATTTTTCGAGACTCAAGCCGATTTCAAATGTAAGCTAGTATTTCTCAAACCTAATTTGTTTATGTAAGGTAATTTCTAAAATGTGTCATATGATTTGATAGAATGTTAAATGCGATGTATGTTTCAAAGTATGTTTCGACATGTTGACATGGTATGATGTGTGCATATGTCACGTAGATGCATTTACATAATATGATGATGATATGCATATGTTCACTTGTAATCCATCATTACTCATGCATCGCATATGTTTGAGAGTACGGGTGGGCATTGCTGCTTTACCAAGGGTGCACCTATACACCTCGGCTTGAAATGAGCTGGTCGTAAAAATGGTAAGTGACATATGAAGTATGGATGTCTGTCGGTTCAAATAGGCCAAAAGACAAGACATTATGCATTTACATTCATTCATGAATATTATACTCTTACTTAGATAGCCGATCATCTAATTGGGCGATGCCCCTAGAATATTTAATGTTCCAGATGGAAGTCATAGCAGAAACGAAGAAAATGAAGGTATGTGATGGCACTCGTTGAAGTGCGTAAATGTATCAGTTATGCATATAACCTATCATGTTATGTCTTGCTATGTTATCCATGATGTTAATTATGATATTTCGGCATGTAATATTAAGGGATGATCATGATTGTGTTTAAACACTAGTACGTTTGAGAATAATGTTATGATTTTATTATGAATATGAATGTACGATTCTGATGTTAAAAGCTTGTTAAGTATTAGGTTACGATCTATCATGTTTCCGCTATTAGCTATGGTTACCCCAATGAGGAAAATGAGATAAAGAAAAAGAAATATATGAGGTATAAAATAATTATTAATTAATAAATGTCGGGGTAAGAAACGCTTCGAGAAGAACGGGGCGTTACAGTTGGTATCAGAACGAACTATAAAAACTTAGGAAAGATCATCAGGAATCCATGAACTCGAGGTTTAGAAAAAAAAAATAGATTTAGAAATCCCTATTTAGAGATTTGGGGATGGATGATCAAAGTCATAAAAGCTACTGGATTTAAGTGTGGTATAGTGAAAGTGCATGTCTAGGAAAGTTCTAGCTAAGGAAAGACTTGGTATTTAAGTGTGTCTGTTTGTGACCCACCTCTCTTTCCTGGGAGCTTACCTAGTGTACTATTCACGATTAAACACTAAACTAGTATACAGCTACTATTCTCAATAAATGGTGAAAGCACTAATGAAGTTTTGTGTTGAGTCGACAGAGTGGCAGGAAACTTTTCAGAACATATGCTAATTCACCATTGGACACATCGCCTTAACACAAGGGAACAAAACCCTGATGGTCTCTATGCATACTTAGCTTAAATTGAGGGCATTGTCGAGGATGTGCCACTTAGTTACCGGCTATGGCCTGACTTAACCCAATTCCAAATAGATTTCCTTATTGATGCATTGGAGGGAGAGCTGAAGGCCATTGCCGAATGGGTCCAACAAAATGGAATCTTTCATTCATGTTATTACTTCTGTGAGGGGATTTGTCAACGTTTGGCAGAACTGTACGAGGAAGAGCCTTGGGAGGAACCTGAGGAAGACGAAGAAGATTCTAGTATGGACGAAGAGGAAGAAGACATTTTGGAAATAGAAATCGAGAATCACCCTCCAGAATTTGATAGTTCTGATGATGAGATGGAACTAGAAGAGTACAGGAGTGACCTTGAGGGACCTTCTTGCGAGTCCGAAGATGAGGAAAATGTCTGGATATGGAAGTCAGCTAGTTTCAAATAGGAGAATCTTTGGAGTGTTTTTTTTTTAATTTCCCTAATGGACTATGTAATGAATATGTATTTCCTTATGAGACAATGAAAGTTGCTTAAGTTAAACCTTGGTAGATGCTAAGTCCTTGTAGTCTAATAAGAAATGTTATTTTCAGATGGTGCACACTCGAAGAATGTTGGCCGTAGAACCACCCAACCATCAAGACGATGACACTGAAGGACGTGCTAGCGACGTTCCTGAGAGTAATGCAAGCCAAGGAAATTCGGGAACAAATGGAAGCCGGTTAGATCAAATGGAGAGGATTATGGGGAACATGATAGGGTTCATGCAAGGAACCCAAACCCAGGATGGTCGAGTGACTAATATGCTCGACCTGTACCGCCGATAATACCCTCCCACCTTCCAGGGAAGACTTGGAGCGGATCCTAGCAAAGGAGAATTTTAGATCGAATAAACCAAGAAATTGCTTGATCACCTTCATTGTGGCGACGAGGAAAAGGTTAATTGTGCCACCTTCATGCTTCAAGACGAAGCGGATAGGTGGTGGAAAGGAGTTAAGAGGGCGATGACACCGCAAGCTGGAGCATCGTACATCACATGGGACCGATTTAAAGAACTCTTCAATGAAAAGTACTTCCCATTGAGTGTGAGAATGAAGAAGGAAAGGGAGTTCATGGAACTAAGGCAAACTGGAGACCTGACCATCACTCAGTACGAGGATACCTTCAATCGATTAATTAAATATATGCCCATATATAAGGGAGATGAAAGAATTAAAGCCCAGAAGTTTTTGGAAGGATTGAATCTCAAGCTTCAGAGAGCCTTAAGCAATGTAGGCACTCAGTCCTATGCTGAAGTGGTACAACAAGCCATCACCGCTGAGGCTAACTTGGGATGGATCGAAGCCATTCAAGGAGCAAGCCAGGAGGGCAATAACTCTAGGCCAGGGAAAGAAAAGAAATTGGACCCCAAAGGGTCTCAATTCAAGCCTAGCAAGCAATGCCCACGATGCCAGAAGCAGCACCCTAGGAAGCCATGCCGTCAGGGAATGAAAGGTTGCTACAACTGTGGGGAGGAAGGACATTTCAGTTGGAATTGTCCCAAGAAAGGACTCACCTGTTACAATTTCCAACAAACGGGACATCTTTCAAAGGACTGTCCTAAGAAAGCAATCATTTGTTACAATTGCCAACAACCAAGACATTTCGCAACGGACTGCACAAAGCCGCGACAAGCTAGACAACCTCAAGGACCGCCAAAAAATGCTAAGGTGCGGCAAGGAAGGGTATTCAACCTGACACAGCAAGATACGGCAGAGAACCCAACCGTGATTCAAGGTACCATGTTCATTTCTGACTTTCCTATGCATGTTCTGATAGATTCCGGAGCATCTCATTCATTCATATCACATGCGTTAGCTAAAGAGCTAGGGGAAGAACCTGAACAAATGAATTGCCGTATGATTGTAGCAACCCCTATGGGGAAGTCTCAAGAAACATCGTCAGGGTACCAAGATAAGTCAATCCAAATAGGAGGTGTTGAATTCCTAGTAGACCTAATCCTACTAGAAATTCTAGATTTCGATGTAATCCTAGGAATGGATTTCCTAGGGAAATACAATGCCTCGATAGATTGTAAAGCCAAAACAGTCAGTCTTAAAATTAGAGACTTGATTGTCAAGTTTCGAGGGCAATGAAGGGTAAATGAAAAAAAGTGGATCTCAGCCTTGAAGGCAGAGAAATTATTGCAAAAGGGGGCATATGGATATCTAGCCCATATCGAGGAAAAGAAAGAAGATCTTTTAAAAATAGAAGAGGTACGGATGGTTAATGAATTCAGAGATGTATTTCCAGAGGAGCTACCTGGGTTACCACCGCAGAGAGAGATTGAATTTTCCATAGAAATAATGCCAGGGGCAAGTCCAGTTTCTATACCTTCTTATAAAATGGCTCCCGCGAAATTGAGAGAGTTAAAAATTCAACTTCAAGAACTGTTGGACAAGGGGTTCATCAGACCTAGCATGTCTCCATGAGGAGCACCGATACTTTTTGTCAGGAAAAAGGATGGGAGCTTAAGGATGTGCATAGATTATCGGCAGTTGAACAAAATAACTATTAAAAATAAGTACCCGTTACCCAGAATAGATGAGTTGTTCGACCAATTGCAAGGAGCCAAGGTTTTCTCGAAGATTGATCTGAGATCAGGGTACTACCAACTAAGAATCAAGATAGATGACGTACCCAAGACTGCTTTCCGTTCACGATATGGACATTATGAATTTATGGTTATGCCTTTTGGGCTAACCAATGCCCCAGCAGCTTTTATGGATACCATGAATCGAATTTTCAAGCCATTCCTAGACAAGTTTGTGATCGTGTTCATAGATGACATACTGATTTATTCTCCTTCAGAGGAAGAACACGAATTGCATTTAAAGGTCGTGTTGCAAACATTGCGAGAACATAAGCTTTATGCCAAATTCTCTAAATGCGAATTCTGGTTAAGCCAAGTGGCATTTCTAGGGCATGTGATATCAGCCGAAGGAATATCGGTCGATCCAGCAAAGATAACGGCTGTAAAGAATTGGAAGCAACCTCGATCTGTTACAGAAATTAAGAGAGCTTCTTAGGGTTGGCAGGTTACTACAGAAAGTTTGTAGAAGGATTTTCCAAGATCTCTACACCCCTCACCAAGTTAACCCAGAAAGGAGTGAAGTTTGATTGGAACAAGCAGTGCGAGACGAGCTTTCAGATGCTCAAGGATAAGCTCACAACCGCACCGGTGCTAGCTATGCCAGACAAGTCAGGAGGCTATGTGGTGTATGTCGATGCCTCGAAGAATGGCTTGGGATGTGTGTTGATGCAGCACGGTAGAGTTATTGCCTACAGATCCCGACAGCTTAAGAATCACGAGCGAAATTACCCGACCCGTGATTTGGAGTTAGCAGCCGTGGTGTTCGCACTAAAAATTTGGAGGCACTACCTATACGGTGAGAAGTTTGAAATTTTCACTTATCATAAGAGTTTACAATATGTGTTCTCTCAGAAAGATTTGAACATAAGGCAACGACGATGGATGGAGTTTTTGAAAGATTATGACTGCACTATCCAGTACCATCCAGGTAAAGCTAATAGTGTGGCTGATGCCTTAAGTAGAAAAGAAATCGCTTGTGTGGCTGGATTGATGTTATCTGAATGGAAGCTAGTCGAGGATTTTAGCTTAATGACAGTAGGGACAGTTTCTTGAGGAAACTCTTCTTACGTAGCTAGTCTCACCTTGCAACCAGATTTGATGGATCAGATACGACAGGCCTATTCAAAAGATCCCCGAATTAGACTATGGGTTGATGAGTTCGATCAGGTAAAGAAACCAGAATTTAAGGTAAAAGAAAATATCCTTCGATTTCAAGGAAGGGTATATGTACCTCGGGTGAAGGAATTACGACAAGTGATTTTGGGATAAGCTCACCGATCTGGGTACTCGATACATCCTGGTGCCACTAAAATGTACTAAGATTTGAAGTCAGTATATTGGTGGCCTGGAATGAAGAAAAGCGTGGCAAGATACGTCAGACAATGCGATACGTGCCAGAGAATCAAGATCGAGCATCAGAAACCAGGTGGAAGTTTACAACCGTTAGAAATCTCGGAATGGAAATAGGAGCACATCACAATGGATTTTGTGACGGGGTTGCCAAAGAACCCTAAGGGAAGTGATGCCATCTGGGTAATTGTTGACAGACTAACTAAGTCTGCTCACTTCCTAGCAATGAAAGTAGGTCAACCAATCAACAAGCTAGCTCAACAGTATCTCAACGAGATTGTTAGATTGCATGGGGTACCTGTAAGTATTGTCTCAGATCGCGACCCAAGATTCACTTCGAGATTTTGGGAAAGTCTGCAAAAGTGTTTAGGCACTCAACTTAGGCTAAGTACGGCCTATCATCCCCAGACCGATGGTCAGTCAGAAAGGACCATTCAGACCTTGGAAGACATGTTGCGGGCCTGTGCTGTAGATTTTTCAAGAAGCTAGGAAGAGCATCTACCATTGGTAGAGTTCGCCTACAAAACAGTTATCATAGTAGCATTGGTATGGCTCCTTACGAAGCATTGTATGGTCGAAAGTGTAGGTCTCCATTATGTTGGACTGAAGTGGGTGAACGTCAAATGTTGGGGCCCGAGATAGTTCAGCAAACGTCTGAGAAAATAAAGATCATTCGAGAAAGAATCAAAGAAGCTCAGAGTCGTCAGAAATCTTATGCGGACACTAGAAGAAGGACTTTGGAATTTCAAGTTGGAAACAAGGTGTACTTGAAGTTATCTCCCCTTAGAATGGTCACTCGAAGCAACAAGAAGAAAGGCAAGTTGAGTCTCAGGTATATAGGTCCGTATGATATATTGGAGAGAATTAGGCCAGTTGCTTATCGACTAGCCTTACCTATGGCCTTATCCAACCTTCATGATGTATTCCACGTGTCGCAGCTTCGAAAGCACGAGCCAGATCCCTCTCAAGTAATGCTATCAGAAGCAGTCGAGGTTCAAGAAAATCTCTCCTACCTAGAGAGGCCCGTTAAGATTTTGGATCGAAAGGAGCAAGTCTTGAGGAACAAGTCAATACCATTGGTACAAATTTTGTGGAGAAACCCGATAAGTGAAGAGTTGACTTGGGAACGAGAAGAAGATATGAAAACCAATTTTTCATTTTTGTTTGAGGAATCTTTAGATAGAATGATTGAAAAATGAACAAATTTCGAGGACGAAATTTTTATAAGGAGAGGAGAATGTAATATCCTAGTATTTTGAGAGTAATAATTATTATTATTATTATTATTTTGTTTGTATTTAAAATATTTTTACTTTCATTGGAGATTATAATTGAGAAAACTAATGAGTTAAGTGAAAAAAGAAAGCTAAATAAATGGGCTTAGAGTTAATGGACTAAGTTGAAAAAAAAGAAAGGCTAAATAAATGGGCTTATAGTTAGTGGGCTAAGTTGAGAAATGAAAGGTTAAGTAAATGGGCTTAGAGTTAGTAGGTTAAGAAAGTGGGCTTGAGTTTATGGACTAAATGAAATAATAGTCCATTCAAAATAGGATTTAGTTGAAAAATAATAATAAAAAATAATAAGTGAATTAATGGAGAATGTGGGAGACAAAATATGGTGTGAATAAATAATCAAAGATAATGGGTGAATTAATGAAGAATGTGGGAGACAAAATATGGTGTGAATAAATAATCAAAGATAATGGGTGAATTAATAGAGAAATGTGGAAGACAAAATATGGTGTGGACAAATAATCAAAGATAAAGGATGAATTAATGGAGAAATGTGGGAGACAAAGTAAAGTGTGGCCAAATAATTAAAGATAATGGGTGAATTAATGGAGAAATGTAGAAGATAAAGTAGAGTATGAACAAATAATTAAAGATTATGAGTGAGATTTAGTGAAAAATTAAATAAAAAAATGATAAAATAATAAAATATGGTGGATCACTACAATTAAATTAAACTTAATTCAACCTCTATAAATAGAGAAAACTTGAAAGGTTGAAAGACTTGAATTAGAAAGAGAAATGTTGTAAGAAAGAAGGATTTAAGAGTAAGAGAGAGATTTGAAAGAAAGAGATTGTGAGAAAAATTGAGCTTGTGAGAGAGATTTGGGAGGAGTAAAGAAGAGAAATTTGGGCACATCAAAGACAAGTTTGAAGAAAGTGTTACAAGGTAAGTGTAAAATATCTCAAATAGATGGAAGTTGATAATATTTTCTTTTATCTTATTATGTTTAAATTTTTGAAACATTTCAAAAAAAAAAATTAGGTGTTTTATTTTATGAATTATTATGGAAGAAATTTATGAAAAATATGGAAAGAAATATTTATTTGGTAATTGTTGGGATAAAGAGAATTCTTGGAAAATAGAAGAAAATAGGAAAAAATTATGAAAAATTCCCATAAAATTTTAAAAGATTAGAAATGTTGTTTTATGAATTTTTGTGGAGAAAAATTAAAAAATGCTTTGGGAAGTATTTATTTTGGAATTATTGAGGAAATAATGAGGAGAAATTTAAGTGATTGAGGAAAAATTGAGGAAAAGAAGTTTTAATACCCTTGAATAAATATGATGTCTAGGACTCATTGAGACTAAAGTTTGGGTATAACTAAAAGTCTAGTACGAAAGTCAAGGCGAGCACATTTTTGAGATTAAAGCACATTTTTCGAGACTCAAGCCGATTTCAAAGGTAAGCTAGTATTTCTCAAACCTAATTTGTCTATGTAAGGTAATTTCTAAAATGTGTCATATGATTTGATAGAATGTTAAATGCGATGTATGTTTCAAAGTATGTTTCGACATGTTGACATGGTATGATGTGTGCATATGTCACGTAGATGCATTTACATAATATGATGATAATATGCATATGTTCACTTGTAATCCATCGTTACTCATGCATCGTATATGTTTGAGAGTACGGGTGGGCATTGCTGCTTTACCAATGGTGCACCCATACACCTCGGCTTGGAAAGAGCTGGTCGTAAAAATGGTAAGTGACATATGAAGTATGGATGCCCGTCGGCTCAAACAGGCCAAAAGATAAGACATTATGCATTTACATTCATTCATGAATATTATACTCTTACTTAGATGGCCGATCATCTAATTGGGCGATGCCCCTAGAATATTTAATGTTCCAGATGGAAGTCATAGCAGAAACGAAGAAAATGAAGGCATGTGATGGCACTCGTTGAAGTGCGTAAATGTATCGGTTATGCATATAACCTATCATGTTATGTCTTGCTATCTTATCCATGATGTTAATTATGATATTTCGGCATGTAATATTAAGGGATGATCATGATTGTGTTTAAACACTAGTACGTTTGAGAATAATGTTATGATTTTATTATGAATATGAATGTACGATTCTAATGTTAAAAGCTTGTTAAGTATTAGGTTACGATTTATCATGTTTCCGCTGTTAGCTATGGTTACCCCAATGAAGAAAATGAGAGAAAGAAAAAGAAATATATGAGGTATAAAATAATTATTAATTAATAAATGTCGGGGTAAGAAACGCTTCGAGAAGAACGGGGCGTTACAATAACCATTACACCATCCACCAATTTTACTTACATGGCTATAAACATTAATTCACACAATTGTTACATCATTTAATCATAATATTTAAGTAGTCTTAAAGAAAAAATTTGCATCACCCCATTGGGATACAACATCCTCATAATTTGTATTTCCTAAATACAATCTCAAAATCGTTGTAATAAGTCACCATCCAAATTGCTACTTATGCTGGGCGCTACCACCCTAAATTTCTTCTAAGTAAGAAAACAAATCATATTCGCTAATTCATTAAAGTCACTATAGTCTTCCTCAAATTCAATTTCTCTCGATTTTGGGGAAACTTATGGTTCACTTGGTAAAATCCCTTCAATCTTGGCTAATTAATCTATCGAATCTCATATTATTTTCTTCCACACTTTAGTTAGTTGTCCCTATACATTAGAGGTCGTTCATTTTAAATTTCTTGCAAAGTTCTTGTTGGATTTTGCAACATTTTCTTCTTTTAGTCTATTGAAGAGTTGCTTATAAGTCTCAGTGTCTTCCTTTCTATATATGTTGTTTGTTATCTCTTTCAATGTCTCATTCAATTATTGGGGTACAAGCTCCATTCTTGCTCGATCTGTCATCCTTTGTCCCACAATTGAAGGTATCGATGGTAGACTTTTTCAATCTTCTTTAGGTACACGAAGAGATCATTCTTGAGTTTCATTACACTAAGTTCTCCTAAATCTTCTTCCCAATAATTTCTTAGGTAGATTTCAAAGAATGAAAATCTCCTTTTATTTTTGTGTCATAATCTTATCATCTATTAAGCAAAATACTTACGATCATAAGTTCTATAGGAAATTGTCAAATCACTATGGTAATTTACACTCAAACTATAACATCTTCAAGGTTACCCTACTCATCTAACAAACTTTTTCTTACGTTCAGTTTGATACCAACTGTAATGCTTCAATTCTCTAGTGCATTATTTCCTAAAAAAATTAGGAAATTTTTATTTTTTTATTTTTATTTCGTTTTTTAGTTACTTTTACATCCAATAATTTTCATGAATTCCTAATTTGGTCCATTAATCATAATTAAAGTGACTAGTTAGACTTCTACGAAAAACACAATCTAGATCAAACCTTAATAACACATGAACATTAAAGAATTTTATTAAAAATAAATCTATTATATTTCCTAATTGGGTTCACATCATTTGTCAGGGCTCACTCCCGGATTACTTGCTAGTATAGGAAATCCGAGAGAAGGTCCATTCAAGATGGATACAGATACACGTATCACTTAAAATTTGTCAAAAATTATTTTCATTCCTATATTTTCTCACAATCAATCGGAGCCAAAATAAATATTATACATAATTCTTTACATTACAAGTTCGGGTTTACAACCCATACATTTTAATATATATATATATATATACACAAAAGGGCATCAAGGCTTTAAATACAAAATAAAACCCTCTAATTATGCCCTCAAACTACACCCATGGATCTTTGAGACCAAGATATCTCTGTACACATCTAACTGGAGCTTGCCCCCAAAACTATCTTCTCATTTTCCTGGAATGACAAAAGAAGTAAGGATGAACCACAAGGCTCAACAAGCATATAGCAAAATGGAGACATCAATAGGATAATATATGAATCCATGGGCAATTCAAAGCCAAGGAAAAATCACAATCCCAACAAGTAAACTTCACTTGAATCCATACCTTCAACGCTTGACAACATCATCTGCCAAAAATTTATAATTCATTACATTTCATCAAAACTCATTTTTCAAAGTGAGCCCTAAGGCTCGACAAGTATATAAATCAACGAAAACTAGATATGACCAAACTTCCCTGAACATCATTCATATCATACCTCATATGGACACACACCAATCCCCAAAGCATAGGTGACACACTGTTGGTATTTTATGAAGAAAGAAGAAAATGGAAAAGAAAAAAATATCAAAGCGAAAGTCGTATATTTTATTCAATTGTAAACTCCAATTGATACAACTAAAATGTAAATTTAAATGAGCATAAAGAAGAAATAATATGGCATAATATCTAGTCAAAATAACTAACAAACAATATCGGATATTTGCTAATTTATTAGTTATGGATAATCCTAATTTATTTTAACTTCTTCAAACCATATCAGCAGCTACTAAGTCAAAATTCAACATTTCTCCTTGATTTTGAGGCTGCAAATGCAAAGCATTTTAATTTTGGCATGACTTAGATATAGCATATGGGCATTTTATGATTTTATAGTTGTGAGGCATAGGTATGGTTATGGGTTTTGGGGCATAGGCATTTTTTTTTTTTTTTGGTATAGGCATTTTTTTTTTGGCATAGGCATGGATATGGTTTTTTTGAGTAGAGTTAAAATAACTCTTCCTCCTCATGTTGGTTAGCAGCAGCTCTAGCTTCTCCTTCTTGTTGTTGTGATCTGCACACAATTGTAATGTGACCTAATTGACTACATTTGTTGCACTTTACATCGGGCCTCCACCAACACTTGTATTGTGGATGATTGGTTTTTTTGCAATAAGGACAAGGTGGATAATTTCCACTATTGTTGTTTCCAGCATTTGCTAACTTCTTGTTGTGATTCCAAACATTTTTTTCACCAGTGGGCCTTGTTTGTGCTTGGAAAGCTCCTTCGACGGCTCCTCCTATTCTCACAAGCCTTCTTTATTCTTGAACTTGTAAGGCAATAAGTAACTCTGCCAAGGAAATGCTTGACAGATCTTTTGCATTTTCTAGAGAAGAAATAATGATTTCGTACCTCTCTGGAAGTGTAACAAGTATTTTTTCAATGATTCTTTGATCAGGAAAATCTTTACCTAACAACCTCACTTTGTTAGCAAGGCTAAGCAACATGTCAGTGTACTCCTTCACAGTTTTTGACTCCTTCATTCTTTGCATTTCAAACTCTCTGATCAATTTTAACACTTGCATATTCTTCACTCGTTCATTGCCTTGGTATTCTTCTTTGAGATGATCCCAAATTGCTTTTGCTGAAGACAGGTTCATGATTTTTGTGAAAATATTGAAAGAAACTGCAGCATACAAATAGGCCATGGCTTTAGCCTTCTTTGTCTTCCTCTCCTTGTGAATCTTTATTTGGTTCACAGTTGGATTGGCCGGCAAATCAGCGCCTACGTAATCTTGCTCAACTGCTTCCCAAAGATCTAGTGCCTTGAGATGGACTTTCATTTTAATAACTCATACTTGATAGTTGTTGCCACCAAATATCGGTATTGTCGGCATTCCGTGACTTGATTCTGCTTCCATATTTGTAGATTGTTGGCTTGAATTTGAGTATTTGTGAATATGGTTTTTTTTGTTTCTCTCAACTCACAAATCCCTCAAGAAAAACGCTCTGATACCACTTGTTGGTATTTTATGAAGAAAGAAGAAAATGGAAAAAAAAAAATATCAAAGCGAAAGTCGTATATTTTATTCAATCGTAAACTCCAATTTATACAACTAAAATGTAAATTGAAATGAGTATAAAGAGGAGAATAATATGGCATAATATCTAGTCAAAATAACTAACAAACAATATCGGATATTTGCTAATTTATTGGTTATGGATAATTCTAATTTATTTTGACTTCTTCAAACCATATCAGCAGCTACTAAGTCAAAATTCAACACACACAATCAATCCCATATAGTTATATCACACGTTACCCAGTCATAACATCAATGCATGGATGCACATATAATGGCGCCCAAGACCCTCTATACAAACCTATTATAGCCAAGGACAGGCTACCAAAATAAAAACGTGAGTCCGAGATTCTCATCTCACATCCATCACCATCATCATCATGTACCACATCACTCATAATCTCCTTAATATCACAAGCTGTTGTGGGTCTCCACCCACAATTTTATGCATCACAAGATCCAACTGTTATGAGTCTCCATCTACATTCTTACGCATCACAGAATCTAGCCGTCGTAAGCCTCTACTCACAGTCTTACGCACTACAAGCACAAACCCATTTCCACCACCATCACCACCGCACGCAAAAGAACCATGGAATGTAACATATAAGGAATGTAATGGCTCTTGCAGCATTAACGTGATGACTAGGCCCCCATAAGTCAAGCATCAAGCCATGCTACGCCTACGTAAGAATCCACACACACATGAATGCTCTATGCATATGTTCGCCTAACATACACATGTCAGCACTCATAAGCCAATCTGTTCATGACAATGCTCATGCTCCCATCACATACAAAACATGACCCCCCCAATGAATGCAACCCATGATCCAACACCACAAAGTGGGGCAATATAAAAACATAATGCCATGCAACACAACCGCAACCAATGTTATGATAAATGACATTCACACATCCTCACTTTGATTTCCCATTAGAGCTCTTGGCTCTTCCACACATTTCACATTGATTAAGGGCAATTATTCATATAATGATAGTCATGCATCAAGCATGAGTTACTATGGACATGCCAACCAAGATCACATCCTATTAACTTCCCAAATAATCATCAACATGCTTTCTCATGCAACTCAATTACATTTTTATCTTATGAACCCCACGAATATACATATAGGTGTCTTCCACCATATTTTATCATTTTAGAGGATTGAGGATATCAAAGGAAGCATTTAAAAATACTTTACATTAGCCATCCTACTTATTTTGGATTAAGAAGAGCCTTAACCCATTCAAATCATAATCGAAATATATAATATTATATATTAAATTGAAGCCCTCGAAGCCTAGTTTATGACGCTTCAAACGAATCACAAATCCAAGTTCTACATCAAAAATTAAGGCCAAAACAATGAGACATGTGTAGAGCAATCAAGTTGCGACCGAGTCGACTCGGCGGAAATCCGAGTCGACTTGAACTGAGTCAACTCCCTCGAAATCGAGTCAACTTGGGCCGAGTCAATTTAACCTCCTGGATGAGTTAACTTGGCCGAGAACAAACAAAAAAGGCAAAAAAACCACCAAAATCACTCAAAATGGCCACTAAACCTCCAAAAACTCTCATTCTAACTTCCTAACCCACAAATGTCATTCCATGAATGGAATATGGGATGAAATATACCCCATGGAGATTACCAAAGAGATCTAAAACCATCTCAAACTAAAAAATTAATACAACACTTACAATCAAATGAGAGAAACCATTAAATCGAAAATGATTTCAACACAATGGAAAAGACAACTTTTTGCATCAAATAGGAAAGAAATAGAGAAGAGAAACTTGCACAAAATAAGATTTAAAGTGCAAGTAGAACTTTGCCTTTTGAAGGAAATCGAAGAAAAGAAAATCCTTCCGATGAAGCCAACCTCTCCACTTCTTGAAGCTCCAAACATGGAGATAAATGGAAAAAGAAAAATAAGATTAGAAAAATAAGGAGGAAGAAGATGAAAAATGAAGAAGGATCCAACGGGAGAAAGAGAAAATGAAGAAGAAGCATGAAGCCAACCACTCTCCCCACGAAAATTATCAAAACGCCCTCATATACACACACAAAACACAAAATATCTCATGTCCCTTATGGACATTTTATATTTTACTTATTTCTTTCTCAATTTCTTTATCAAACCAAATTTTCAAATCTCCATTTTACCCTCACCTTTATTCCCAAAGCAAGCCCATTTTTGACAATTGACACAATTCTTATTTTCATTTAATTTAAAACAAAATTTCAATTGGGCTCAATCCCAAATTAATAATTCAACACATACTTGGCCCAATGGACTAACTTTATAACTTCATTTAACATAACAAAATTTTACATGGGCCTAACTAATTATCAAAGCCCAATCCATATTATTCTTATTTATTTCATTACTTATTAATACATACCATTTCATACACATAGCGCAAAACCCAGTTCACCAACCCAACTCAAAGTGACTCATTCAAAATCATTCCCATTTAATTAGCACGTAATTTTTTTGCATAAATTTGGCTACATGAAAATATTTCTTAATATTTAATTTAATAAGACAAAATTTTTAATGCTCCTAAATAAATATTCAATAATTTCTAAATTCATTAACAAGTCATTACATCATTCACAAAAATTAAAAGAGATAAAATGCATTGATTAAAAATAAAATAAGAATCTTCTCTATCCCATCACCTTTTCTTTCCCGTTCACACATACCCCCACATTATACCATAATAGAGATATATTATATCACAAATTCCCTTACATTATATCTTAGGCATATCTAATTCTAATACCACACCTTTTTTTTTTTTTTTTTCTAATACTATAAGATCAAATTCTAGAATGGCAAAAATCCTCATTTTCTATTACCTCATGGACAAATCCTAATTTTGGTATTGCTGAGAAACATTGGATCATAATTAATTTAATGACACTGTAAAAATTGTCACTGTAATGCCTTGAACCTGCTGTTCTTCGATCTCAACGCCTCCCGCACATCCTCAATCCCAACCTCCGAGCACGTTAACACCAATCTCTCTGTTCCATTTCCATTCCGATTGCGTATGCTCCACCATCTACACCCGCCCTTGTCAAATTCGCAGCCGATTACTTCCTCCGCCCACGAAGGATTGAATATGTACACAAATTTTCCCGAGAAACAAACGCCGATCGAAGATAGTTGGAGGCTTTCACCCTTTAGTTTTTCCAGAAGCTCCATTGGCATCTCTCCGATCTCCCCTTCGCACTCGAAGCTCTCGCAGTTCACTCCCCAAAGCTTGAGTCCTTTGGCGTTGCTCGCGTCTCCGATCAGTGCGATTAGTATCAAACGGTTGTTGGAGAACGAGATGACGGAGTAGAAAATGGATGGATCGGGATGGAGATTGTACGGTCCGGACCAGGTCTTGGTCTCTGGATCGAGGGCGAGTGTCGTGCCGGAGTGCTTCTCTGTCACGTAGAGCTTGCGGTCGTCGCTGGCAGCGGACAGCCACGTCGACGCCGAGGAATCTTTGAGGACCGCCGGCATGGACTCGCAGGAGCTCCAGGTTCGAGAAGCGACGTCGTAGATCTCGACGGCGAGTGGATTGTTCTCGAAGTCGCATGCTCCGCCGGCAACGACGATGCGGCCGCCGACGGCCGCGACAATCGGATCGGCGCGCCACACGGCGGGAGCGTCCGCTTGGTGCCACGTCAGCCGGAGAGGATCGACCGAGAAGGAGAGCGTCGCGGGGGACAGCGCGTAGAGGATGTTCGATGAAGAAGATCGGACGGCCGAAACGTGCTCGATCGGCGGCGGCTCGACTTCGAACCACACGTCGGACCTCGGGTCGTAGGCGCGCGCGGTGACACGGTTCGGAGTCCGACTGCCCTGTGCGTGAACGATGACCCACGGCTTGGGCGCGTTGAAGTGACGAAGCGACGAGAAAACCGCACGCATCCAGCCCTTGGACACGTGGGAAGCAGGCACGAGATCAACAAGCGACACGTGCGACAGTATCCGCTCCAATACATGCCCATGGACCGGAGCTTCGTCCTTCTCCTTGCTGCTCGCTCTTACCATTTGGAAGACAGCTTTGTGAGAATTGGTCGGCAAGAGACTAAACTATGGCCATTTATATATAGTGGAACCATTGAAGCATAGCATATAACCCCCCATTTTGGTTTTTTTTTTTCTCTTGTTATGGTTGGTGAATTGCTTAGTTTAAAATGCACGTTAATGTCTTATGGTACATGTGGCTGAACCACTGATTACCAATAACAATAACACCTTAATCTTATGGATGGCCCATTACAGCCGACAAGGACCATTTCGTGACCCATGAGATGTTGGTGATATTTTGCTTAATGATTCATTCTGTCTGGATCTTATCCACTGATGCCCCAACTGAATGTGCATTCAGTACGAAAAACATTGAAATGGGTTGGCTTGGGTGGCGTGGTGGAGCTGCCCCAACTGTTCTTGTCCTTTGTCCCAAAAGGTAAAGTGTTCATCCCAGGTGCTCCTCACCCAAGTTTGATAGGAATGTGGAGGGATATTAATCATGATGACTCAACCGATCAACAGACCCAACTACTTTGATAGGAATGTGGAAGAATGTTAATCATGGTGACTTCACCGATTAAAGAGGCTGTCTCAACTGTTTTGCTTTATCCACAAATGGATTCTCCCACACTCAAAACTCATTTGTATAATTAAATCATCTTTGATTCTTGTAAAAAACATTAAGAGTTGGCTATTATAAATTTATTCATAATAGGTATGGACCTCTATATATAGAGATGGTTGGCAAATTAGGATAACCTATATCGCACCTAATTGTAGACCTTGTTTGAATGTTACTGATACATAAATAAACTTGTTGCAACTTAGCAAAGAATAACAATAATGAAATAAGATTTTTGCACATGATTATAGGCCATCAGATCGATTACATATATCTGAGAAGGGTTACTTCGTTCATGTATTTTTAGAATTTGTATTCATGGAAAAATTACAAAAAAAAACCCCTACATTTATGTACATATGTTTTATAAAGCAAGTACACAAAAATATTTATTGGGATTACTACCTTTGTACGGTTTCTCGCCGTTCGTACCCTCAATTTCGACGAATAAAGTAAAAATGGAGGTAGAGGGCTACATCTAGTATTAGAGTGGTTCATCAAATAATCAGAGAGATGCGTAAGAGGAGTTCATAAAAATATTTTTTTCCCTATACTATGATGGAATCTTAAAAATTGATGGGCTTCAACATGGACCCTTTCTTGTTCCCGGGCTAGTGGCCCATAACAATTGCCATGTTCCTGTGAAGCTATTTTATACAATATGTTTAGACAATCAGTGCTCTAAATAAACTTTCTGTTAAAGAAATATGTAACTTACTGAGATTGATATAATTTTCTATTATAGTTTCCGTTTAAGCCAAAAAAAAATGCCTATTACGTGCAAAATTTTCAAAAGAAACATAATATTTACACATAAAATGCCAAATTTGAAGACATCTTTGCTATCATAAACCATAAGAATGAATTTTCTGTTCCCGAAAGTGAGTAAAAAGAACATCATCAATTCCAATTGTATTTCTCATATAAAATTTGTCTGTATAGCACTGTTTGCTTCAAAATCACCACCGCTAGTGATCCCGAAAAGAGGACAATTCTAGGCTATTATGGGGCATCGATGCCCATCTAAAGTGCACGGCACCTTCTCGTTTTTACATTGCATCCCTACCA
Source organism: Diospyros kaki (assembly GCA_036245055.1). Lineage (NCBI taxonomy): Eukaryota > Viridiplantae > Streptophyta > Magnoliopsida > Ericales > Ebenaceae > Diospyros > Diospyros kaki. Next base: position 5,518,245 of record BSEG01000002.1, on the reverse strand, counting down.
TTATTTTTACACCACAGCTCCTATTGTTGCACACCATATCCCTTGGTTCACAAGATCTAACTTGTACGTCAAACTGATGTACTGTAGCTGAAAAGGTTAAAAACAAGAGCAGACCCATCTGGGTACAGTTAAAAGTAGTTTAATCTCTGTCTTTGTCTGTCCTCTTTCGGAGAATGGGCAGAGAAAATAGATTTGGACATCGACCACGGGCAATTGTTGACTTTCAATACACAAGTTAAGCATGACTTATACCTAATCAACACAAAGATGATACATCAAACTACTAGGCAATTTGTCTATTCATCAACTTCACAACAACCCAAGGGCCCTATTAATAAGTCATTGACGCACAGGTACCATCAGCAATGACGAATTATCAGTACCATGTAGTCTATTCTAAGGTAATTGTTTGCAGGTTGAGCCTTGGATATTAGTACAAATCATAATACAGATTTAACTTCTTCGTGTTTGTCATAAAGCTTTAGTCATACTGACTTATTCCAATGCCAGAAGCTCGAAAAATGAAAGGTGGTATGGATGACAAGACCCATAAATTTATGCAGCTGCACTGATGCACTCAATCGCCTGTTTGCAGATGCCGGTCATTGTTGCCTCAGGTCCATAAACCTGCAAAAGAACACAGAACTCAAACGCTGTTTCAGAAGTTTTGGTTCCTCAGATAACAAGTTGAACACAATTTTCAGATCTTAATACCTCAATGGGGATGCCAATTTCCTTGCCAAGTGTTCTCATTTTTGCTAGACCCCTTTGGTAATTTGGACCTCCTCTCCTAACATATATATGCATTCTTGCAGCCTTAAGATTTGATTCCTGTTCAATACACTGAAGAATTCAGTATTGATGGTTCATGGTGAAGGGATAACACTCAAAGCAAACAGAGCCCAGAAAATGTGAGGTCACCTTCTCCTTCAGAGCTCTAATTATGCCATTAAATGTGGCAGCAACATCTGTGAAGTTAGCAATACCTCCTCCAATTACAAGGGCTCTCCTGCGGCCATCTGGATCTGCAGTTGCACACTGTAGAACATTCATGAGATTATTTATGAATACATTATAGCCTCAAAAGAAGCCAAGAAAATAAGAGCTAAAATTCTATTGTTGGACCAAACAATTGTTAGGCAATTTAATAGAATCAGGCATGATGTATTGAAAGAAACATTATCACTAATTTGGTGGAACTTCATTCTATATTATAAATGAATGGTCCTCACATCGATTACAACTCTGGCATACCGCAGCACCTCCTCTTCGTTGGGTGCCCCGCTGTATTCAGCATAGTTCCCCAGCTCAGAAGCAAATCCAAGATCCCCAACCTGATCAAGTAAATGAGATAGCATGTAAGAAGATAAGCTAGTGATTTTTCTTAACCTGCTATATATCAAATCTCCTAAACCATTAAAACCTACTGTATCTGCATAGATGACACTGGCTCCACCTCCAGCTACCATGGTCCAGATTCGTCCAGTCGGGTTCAAAACAGTGAACTTCAACGATGCACTGGTCTGCAAGAAAATAACAAACACCCATTTCCATTAAGATCCTCATGTTTGAAGTCTGAAGAAAATTAAATAAAGGGCATATGATACTCCAACGCAATCAAAGAAAAATGGCCCAAAAAAATGTAGCATTTTCTGTTGAAAATTTTAATCTAGTATTTCACCAGATGACAATCTTAAGGGTTATAAAGAAGAAGAATCACATAAAAATGAACAAAAAAAAAAAGAAATCACCCCAGCTGTCTAATTTTTTCTTGAAGATAGGATTTATCAATAAAAACAATCACAAGTGCAGCCTGGTGCCTGAATGTATACCTTCTCATCTAGTCCATGAATAATACTTTCTGTAGAACTCATAACTCTTCCAAATGGCATAGGAAATTCAATATTGCCCCACCTGCAAGAACAAAGTCTTGTATGAGGAGACTGGAATAGGGGAGCAGTGGAGGATGGATTTCATTGAATTGCATCAATGTATATACTTAGAAAATTGGCTATCACCAAAAATAGGAATATACTTTTTGAAGTTTTTGAAGGCAGCAGTATCATCAAGTTCCCCTCTCATATCCAAAGGATAAGGCTTTCCATTAACCAACGTGAAAGGATTCATCTCTAGGAAGGTGAAGTCCAGATCTAAAGCATTAACAAATTTTGCACTTTGTTAGCAATTATTCATGTTGACTTAAATAACTTTGAAAGGAAAGGGATCTAGATCTTCAGCATACCTAAGAATAGAGAAAAAGTCACTTTAATGAATTCCTCAATTACCCCTTTGAACTGAATCATAAAACGGAAGTGTTAACTGTTTTAGATCAACAGAATAAACATGTTAAAGCCAGAAAGCACTTGACTCCTACAGGACTATCATGTACCCTTGGTAAAAAGGGAGTTAATCATGGAATTTGACGTAAATGTATAACCATTATCATGGAAATTACCTCCAAGGGTAGTGTCGCAACAAGTGGAGCACAGATCTCTGATGTGAATGACACCCCTGTAGGGACAAATATGGTCTTAACCTGGACGAACAAGAAACATCAGCTTTAAATTGTAGATACACAATAGCATATAAGAGAGAGAACAATCTGATTTGTGGTGAGCAATGAATTGGTTCATGCAGAGTAGAGAGCAGATCATATTCATAAGTACCTTGTCCCAGTTTTCTTCAATTTCAATTCCTCCACATTCTGAAAAGCTTATGCTACATCCAAGTCGTTCTGACACAATATTAAGGTAAAACTCTTCCTTGTGTGGGACAAAAGGTTCAACAATGAAAGTTGTTATGGGTCCTTTACATCCTCCCATCTCAACCTGTTGATCCAAACACATGAAAAGTGAATAGAACATTTTCTATGAGAAAATATGTGCAAAGCAGTTCATATTGATACTTGTTGAATCAAAAGGATGAGAGTGAAGAATGGAAAATTTCAAATACCTCTTTGCCAAGTCGCTCTTTTACGAAAACAGCAACTTGAGCCAAATCCAGATTCAAGGCAACTAGTCCACTCTTTCCACGCTTCCCAAACAGCATATCAGGTTTCACAACCAGTTTCTCTGATGAGAGCCAGGGCTCCTTTTCCACTAGCTCATTAATATCAGTTGACTCTGTTATCTGGCCCAGAAAAGAAATAAATCTTATCAGTTAAGTTCACTGAAGATCACAACATTGTTTATACTCTGATAGAATTAATTCAAGCAACTTTAGTAGCTTTTAATTTGAACAATAAAATATGAAAAATCAAGGGGAGGAAAAAAGGATATTGAATTCCAATCAGAGGTTAGTAATATAGACACCAAATTGTTAGACTGCTATAGCTATCAACTCATCATTGTTCAAGGCTTTTGAGGATTTTAAGAAACAAGGCCTCCTATCTGTGGTGTATATGAAAAGGCATCTTCGGAGTTCTAAACATTGGTTGTAAGATAATTATATTACCAATGAAAAGAATTTAAAAAAAAAATCAAACTTCAAGTTTATATCTTTGTTCCATAAGAAACAAGGACTCTTTCCATCAATCCAGTTTTGATGCCAACACTTCCAAAACTGGCAGGCTGGTAGAAAGCTAGCACCATCTTACTTCCAACAAATCCCTTAGAAAATATAAATTTCCCAAACCAACTAAACTTTCAATGCTGAGACAATCAAACAGTAACCTCACTACCAACTAGAGATGAATCTAATTACAAATCATATCGATGAAGTCATCCACCAAGAATAAGATCTGAATCTTCAAGGATTGGCTTAGATTCTTATGAAAATCCACAATGAAACCATAATTCGTTGTATACATCATAGAGTAACTAACAGCAACATCTTTATTAACATAAATTATTGAAATAAGAATCATATATGAATCCAATATGTCAGGAGATAAGAATCGAAATGTAAGAAATGGCTCGTACTTGTGCCGATTTAATCCCCAACTCAGTCCCGGCAAGCCTCTTGTAGTGCTCCTTAAGCAACCTCTTGGAATCATACTCTCTAATCTTCTTGCGTGCCATTTCTATTGACCTGTTTTCATAGAACCCACAATAACTCCAAATTCAAACCCAAATCCACCTTCCATAACCAAAGCACAACTAGAAATCTTCCCCATAAAAAGGTATAAACAATACGAACAAAATTCCAGTCACATGAGCGAAAATAGAGCATAAACTGTTAAAACCCCATCTTAAAGCAAAAACCCAGTGATCATCCAAAAGAGACCCGGCGCCCCGACGATTCAATTCAGCATACAGATCAATCAACAGCATCACAAACTGGGATTTAACAAAAACGAACTAAAAATCAGAAAATTGGAAAGAAACGAATGGGATTACCGTTCTCGCGCAACCGAAACAGAGACAGAGAGGGATTCAACAGAAATCGAGGCTTTCAGAGTTCGATTGCACTTATTTATAGCTGAAAATTGGGCTTCATTCAACCGTTTATTTTCTAATACCGAAATGTTAATTTTTTTTTTTTATCACAGCAGCGTCACCTTTATGAGCATGGTTTTTCCGCGGGAAACAAAACAATGAACAAATAAATAAATAAATAACTATAAAAATAAATATAAATACCTACGTGGCCACGTGCGGAGGCCACTCGTACCGTTGCACCTACCCGGCCAGCCTGAGCCGGCGGCTGCCCGAGTGTTGACATTGATTTTATTTTTTGCTTGTTAACATTAATTCATAATATTTATTTTGTAACAGTCGATTAATTATTTATATTACTAATATTATAGTACTATTTCAATACTAAAAATGAAATTTACCTAGATTAGATATCATGTCCTCCCCCTCCTCGTGGCCCTTAGCTACAATAGTCAATAGTTAATCACTTAAATATGCTCCACAAAATTTGGTAGGGCTTGGTCACATCCAAAGGACCCAACACAATTAATTGATTCAACAATATGTTTGACAAAATTGCTTCATTCCAACTTTATCTGAAAAAAGTCCAAATTCACTACAATAATAGTAGTACGAACCTATGTTACACGAAAACGGAAATGGGAAACGTTTCCGATAGGAAACGAAAATGTGGAAACAGACATTTTTTTAAAAAAAATAGGCATAAATAAGGTCCGAAACGGAAATAAAAAACGTTTCTGAAACATTTCAGAAACGGGAAAACGACACCTATGAAGTGTTTCCATGCAACATAGGTACGAACTCTAAATTTTTCTTATTTTAATATATCTATGTAATGTTTATTAACTAAAATATAAATAAAAAAATATGAAATTTTTTTATTATTTTCAATGTATTTATTAAACTTAATTATTTGGTGACTATTAAAAAAGAAATTACGTGACTTTTTATCTGATATTTTTTAAATATATTTATCTATTTTTCCTCCAGATAAGCATATCTTAGACTTTATATATTCTGTAATGCATTTTAAAAAATTTAACAAATAATTTGATAAAAAAATTTAGATACTTCTTAGTTTTATCTTAATTATTTTATATTTTAATTTAAAAAATATTTTAAATTTATTTTTATATAATTTTATTTTACTTATTTTAACAAACGATAATGTAATGCATGTGATGTTGTGAAATTAAAGAGGAATTGGTTTTTTTTTTCAAGTCAATGATGTAAACTGTTGAATCTTTGGTGGAGGGGGTGGCCGTTTCCAAAGCTGGCTTGCTTGCAAGTCAAGTATGGATGGCTTATCAAATTGACTTAAATTTCGAGTTATTCCAAGCCCATTGAAAGCACCTTCATCGTCATTAGTCAGAGGAGGGGGCCGCCGCCGACACCGACGCCTTGGAGCCCACCTTTTTGCATTTTCTTTCAATATTGCAGTTCTTCGCAACCCAAGCAAGGGTTGATATTTGACAAAATGTCGATTCACTTAACCTATTTATGTTATGTACGATTTTCAAATGATGCCCATTGCAATAACTTATACAACTCACGTGGACATAATCTTTGTGCCATTAACAGGCAAAACACATCAACAAATAACACTTTAATATTCTTGTTATCTCTTAAAGAGAAATTTTTAATTAAATTTAGTCTAATTTATTGTCGCTCAAGTTTAGGGTTATAAATAAACCGAGTCATTTGTGAGTGGGTTGATATTTGATTTGATAAAAATTCGTTTGAGTTACACAGTTTGTTAAGCTAGAGAAACTAAGTTTGAACTTAATTTTAAATCTCAATTTGTAAACGAATCGAAATTGAATTCAATAAAAGTCAGCTCATTAAAGTTCACAAATATGTTTTATTGGAAACTCGTGAATACTAATAATCTCGATTAAAGACTCGTAAATATATTCAATTAGAAATTGCGAATAAGTCATGAATAACCTCATTTATAAATACATTAATATATTTATTTATAATTTTATAAATATATTATTTAATATAAAGTTATCAAACTTTAAATTATTATAATAATAAAATAAATTTAAATATTTATATATATATTAATTTAACATAATAGAATATATGTATATATAATAAAAAAATAATAAATTAAGTTTATGTAAAATAACAAGTTTTGCCAAAACCAATCACCAACTTGATCTCACCAACAAGCACTCAAACTCATGTTGAGTTCGAGGTTGAGCTCAACATGTTAATTTTTTGACAAGCCGAACTTAACTCTAGAAACAAACTAATGAATTGAGTTTAAGCTTAGTAAAATTTGACTCGATTTGATTCAATTGCAATTCTACTAAGGTTCTATGATAAGGTCGGGCCATGAGAGTTGGGAGTCCTAGACTATTTAAAATTTGGAGTCCCTTTAAAAAATAATAAAAAATATGAAAATTTTATTGAGGTCCTTTTTTAATACTAAAATATTTATAATTAAAAATTTATTGGGGTCTTTTTTGGATAAAAAAATATTTTTAATGTTAAAATATTTAAATATTTGTACTGTTAAACTTGGCCAAAAAAAATTATTGGAATCCCCCTTTTTAGGGGCTAGGCATAGGCCTCACTTCCTTATGCCTTAAGTTGGCCATGTTCAACGATTTTCTTTGCAACCCTAGTGAATTACTCTGAGTTCAATTAAACCCCAAACATTGGGCTATATGTAGAATGCATTATAAAAGAGAGAATCCTTTATTGAGCATGGCAAACTAGATATGAAAATTTGAAAAAAAAATGAAGGCATTTTGGAAATTTTAATTATTATTAAATAATATAATAGAGTTTTGATAGGAAAATTGTTGTTGTTTTCAAAATAGAAGGGGTGCTATACGCTTTTAGGCTTAACCTCAAGAAATCCAAGCACATTTTTTTTTCTAAAATAATAACGCTATATGTTAATATAAAGATAATCTTCATATATATATATATATATATGAGTTCGAGGTAAAAAGTATTATGCCCAATTCTATCACAAACCCATTATTTACATTTTGGGTTTTTCTAAAACTATAACTCAAATCCAAATTCAAATTAATTGACAAAACTTTACTTTAATTAAGGCAAGTACAAAATGTTATCCTTAATTATTTAATTTTGTTATATTTCTTAACTTGTCTTCAACAATTTATTCTATATTCTCTCACATCGTCATGTCCTAGTGGGTTTAGAATTTGTGATTGTTGTTTTGTTCTTTGATACATGCTAGTTTGATTATTAGACCACATAAATTAAATTTTGGGATTTTTCAATTGCCTTGGTCAATGAGGTGAGAGAATTCATAATACGGTTTTGTAAAGTCTTATCACACGTTTAAAAATTTGTGTATGCTTTCAAGCTTTTAGGACTCTTTTGGTATTTAAATTAAATAGTGATGGAATAAAATAAAAAATGAGTTAAACTAGTGATAGTGTAACTCTTCACTCTCACAATCATCATGTTATTAAACGGACAAATTTTTTTAAATAAATAATTTATTTAACTTCTATTTTTAAATAATATGCATCTCTCCTCGCTCATCTAGTAAGTTGCTTCATTCACTTTAGCTAAATTCATAAAAAAAAAAATGTTACTTGAAAGTCTCACCCTGATTCATTTTAGAATATTATTATTTATTCTAAAATACAAATTAAGAATAAAAAATCAAAATTTTAGTGTATCTAAACTTGGAATGATCATCTTTATGTAGTCTCCCAATACTTGTGCTCTCGATTATATCAAGAGAGGTAACTCGTAGGTATGAGGTTTTATCTCACTGCGCAGAAGAAGGATCGAACTCGCGACTCACCAAATTGACGCCGACATATCGCTTGCCCAACCACTCGATCTAAATTTGTTTATATTGAATGTTAATGATTTTATTATTTTAACACCCCATCGAAATTAAATTTTCAAAATATACAACTCAATGTGAAAATTTGTGAAATTTTAGAATAGAAGACCCATAATTCAACCTTAAATAAAATTATCATCTCAAATGAAAATCATTTGACCGATTTAAAAATTGTATAAATTTGATTATTTATAATTTTGCTCCTATTAGTCTTTAGATACGTGACTAACCAAGTCTCCAGATTTTTGCATGAGCCATATGCCATTGGACATCTTCCTCAATGAGATACAACAAACCCAAATTAAGTTGATTTTTTTAAGGTTTGGTCCTTTCGAACTTAACCAAAGTTAGTTGTTTTGACATCTTATTCAATGGGTTACAACAAACCCAAAATTAAGTTGATTTTATTAAGGTTTCGTCCTTTCGAGCTTAATCCAAAGTTAGTTCTTTTTATGGATTAATTGTGTCATACAATCTTATTAAATTGAACTTATCTTTTTGCACACAATTAAGATTGTCGTTAAGACGATATAGTTTTTGAAAAAAAAAATACTTTTGAGCATAAATATGGATTAAAATACTGTTTTATGCCAAAATAGAAAATGAGATCTCATCTTAGACTATGAAAGAATAATTTCACCAGATCTTAAGCATCTTAAAGTCTACAAACTAGTTTAATTTAGATAGTTGATCTTATAAAATAACTAACACTCAAAAGTTTCTCAATCTATTAGGAGCTCTTATAAGTTTTAATTATATAGATCAATTGAAACAAGATACTTGTGTCGTCATTTTACATGCAAGATCGTAAGATAAATCATACACAAACATAAATTCAAGACTATGTCGTCATGGTTTTTCATGTAAAACCTTATCAAGATACCAAAGTACTATCAAAATGCATCATCAATCATCTTCTTTTTAAGTCTTGAGTTCTTTTTTATTTATTTGAAGTATTGATTTTACTTAAACATATTTGAATGTGCGAGCTAATGCTTCACACTTTATGAAAGTTAATAAAAAAAATTTGTGTATGATTATGTAATAAGCATGAACATTTTTTTTGACACCTTTGTGACCCATAGAGGGTAACTTTTACCAAATTAATTAATTTGTGAGATTGATACCAAAGTGCAACTCAAGGGTTCACCAATGATAAAAGATGTGTCAACACCCATAACGTATCAACCCTAAGACTATAGCTATATGCATGCAAAGAAAGGGCATTTTTTCTTTTATTCACAAGTTTTAAGCATCATGAATCTATGTTTCCATGTTTTGAGGGACATTTGATCAACCACATAATATATCATGCAATATGAGTTGGAAATTGATAATAAACACTCAGTTTGCTTTACTTAGATTGACTCCAACACAATTCCCTATTTTGTTTCCTATTATATTATAAATAATTCATTTCTTATTTTAATTTTGTCTCAACAACTATGCGAATTCCAATTGCACTTTCTATTCTTCTTTTTATTTGACTCTATATTTTATTTATTTATTAAAAAATTTTAATTCTATTTATTTTACCTTATCTATAATCAAATATACAAAATGATCAAATACACATATACATAAAATCAATAATCAAATATACAAAATAATCAAATACAAACACACACAAATTAATAATTAAATATATAAAATAATCAGATATATACATACACAAAATCAATAATCAAATACACAAATCAATAATTAAATACATAAATACACAATATCACTAATCCAATACAAAAATAAATAAAAAATTTCCAAAATCACAAGCCAATGATTGATCTACCTCTCGTCAAATAAGACGTTGCTACTAGTTTTGCTCGTCGTCTCCGCTGCTGCTTGTCATTGTCGTCGTTTTCGTTGGTCGTTGCTGTCATCAAATCTGGTGGTCGTCGCCCTAAAATCCTCTTCCACCATATCTGCAACTTATTTTCCCTAGATCTAATGGTTAGTGCATCTGCCATCCACGTTCTTTAGCTGATTTCGTATTTCGACGCTTTTGGGTAGGCATTTTTCTAATGTTGATGGCTGTTGTAGGAAAAAAATGACAATAGTGGGTTACCTGATTTCACTTGCCAAGTCTAATGAGGGTTTTGGGTCTCATCAAAATTTGAGTGATGGCAAGCAGGGTTGGGGGTGGGATTTTTCATTTGGCTTGCTAGATTTTAGCTTGGCGAACAATTTGGCTTGCTCATTGGAGTCAGAAAGATTTGTTTGTTTTCTCTAAATTCTCCTTTCTTATAATTTACTCAAATAATCAAACAAACACATCAAAATTAACAATAAAGATCTCAATTGGCATCAACTTTCAACTTATGTTGAGTTAAGCTCAATGCCAAATAAGGGAGAGAAGGTGTTTGATAACTTGAATTTTTGCTTTAAGTTAACTTAAGGTCTGTTTGATTGGGTATATTTTATATGAAAAATAGTCATTTTTTTTATCTAAATTTTAGGTTGTGTTTTCTTTGTTGTTTTCAAGTCATTTTTAGTTTTTAATTTTTTAAAATAATGAAAACACGTTCTCTTTACTGTTTTTAAAAATACATTTTAAAAAAAAAAAAATTGTAAAGAAAACTCAAAACAACAAAAAGTTGTTTTGAGTGTTTTCATTCAAAACAAATTCTAAACTCAAAACACGTTTATTTATGTATTTATTCATGTTTTACTATTGTAATGAGAAAAAATATTACAAAATTTATTAACTTTAAAATGTATATATTTTTTTAATAATATATTAATATTAAATATTTCTAATTTACTGAATAATCAATTTTTTTTGTATAAAATATTATTAAAAATTTATTTCAAAATTTCAAAGAGAACGAGTTTTTTAATTTTATATTTTTAAAAATAGTTTTTTAAAATGACAAAGAGAACGTGTTTTCAATTTTCTATAAACTGACAACTAAAATAGAAAATTAAAAATGAATTCAAAACTCAAAACTGAAAATTAAAAATCAAAGAGAATGCAACATTAGTTTTTGAGATGTTTGATTAGCTATATTTTTCAAATAATATATACAAATTATAACTTTTGATTACATGATGGACTTTTCTCACTTTTACTGAAAAATAAATTTGGGGGGAGAGGGCTAGGTAATTCATTTTCTCCCTCGGGTAATTATACGCTACCCGAATTTCTCTTACCGACACCTTATCGAAACCAAATTAATAAAATTATTCATCGCCCCTCAACAATATTACAAATTTGCCATTGAGAGTTCCTTTTGAGTCATTCCTCCACAACCCCCCCATGCGAATCAGTCCACACACCCCACCCCACCCCGTCTTCTCCTGACTCCCATCTCCTAAAGCTAACCAAATGGGTAATATTTTCCCATCATGCTTCTCCATAAACGAACATGCTCAACTCTTTTTTGTTTTCTATTAAATAAATTCATTTTTCACGTGGCATCACTAGTGGGCATAATTTTATCCTAAAGACGATCTCTTATTAGCAAGTATTTGTTAAACAATACATCACTAGTAGGCTTAATATATTTTTTATTATATTTATTAAATTTAGCTGATAATTCATTTAAAAAAATTACATAACTTTTTATTTGAGATTTTATAAATTAATTTTATATAAATATATATACATAATTTTTTATTAATAGAAAAAAAGAGTAATTTTAATAAAACCTGTTGAATGCAAGTGTATTTTACTCTAAAGTAAAATCTATTGCTACATCACTCTCTTCTCTTCGTTTAAGACTTTAACACAACCATTAAATTGACATTAATAATAATAAACCCAAGAAAAAAATATGTCAGAGCAATTTAGTTTTGGGTAAGGCGTGGGTAAAAAAAATTTTGGCATTGTAGAATTGCTCTTCTCCCTCATCACTCCCGAATGCTTCTTCATTCTCAAGTTTTTCTTCCATTCGATGCCGAATCTTCCCTTGTTCATTGTGATCTTTGCCGAGGACGAGTTTTGAGGGTTCATCTTCATCTTCATTCAAGATAAGGTTTTCCACCATCTTATTTTTCATTTTCGACTTCCACGAAAATCTAGAAGCAGATCTATAGCGAGAGAGGGATATTGAGCGAACGAAAGGCAACGACGAAGTGAGCGAGAGAGAGGGCGAGCAAGCAACGGTGAGTCGTCGAGGGGTTTGAAGGGGTGGGCGGCCCACGGTGAGTGACCATTTTCTCTCAATCATCCCCTTCCCCTTCCCTTTTACACGACTCTACAACAACTAGGGGCCAGAGCTTTCATGAGGCCCGTGAGGTTGTTGCTTAGGGCCCATGAAAATTTGAGTATTTGGGCCCATAAATTGGACACCTCCCTCTTTGGTAAGGAGTCGAGATCTGTTGTCCCATTTTGCTGTCTTCTTTCTTGTCTAACCAATGAGAAGTAGCCATATCACCCATTTTTAAATAGTAATTTTGTAAAAAAGTTATAAAATCTAACAAAAAAATTATAAAATCAAATAATAACATATGTATAATCAACATATATTTTATTTATAATTTTTTTGTTTGATTTTATAATTTTTTTATAAAAATTATTATTTAAAAATGAGTGATGTGGTTAATTCTCATTAACTAGATAGAAAAGGAGAGAACAAAATGGAAGAGCAGATCTCAGCTCTTCGGTAAGGGCCCATTGCCCGAGCCCAGCCGCCTACAGTCCACACCCCCTCCCCTTCTGCAAATCTTCGCCTGCCCCTGCTCTAAACCCTTCTCCTTCTCTCGCTTTCACTGCCCTGCCTCTTTCGACTCTCACTCCGTCGCCCTCGCCCTCGCCCTAGCCGTCCGCGGCTCGCCCTCGCTCTCGCCTCTCGCTGCCTCTCTCTGCCTCTCGCCCTCTCGCCCTCGCCCTCGCTCTCTCGCCTCTCGCTGCTCGGTCGCTCGCCCTCGCCCTTGTGGCCGGTGGCTCGCTCTCTGTCGACCGTCGGTCCGTCGCTCACTGCCTCTCTCTCGGTCCGTCGCTTGGTCGCGCGGTCGCAGTTTCGCACCCTCGCGGGCTCGCCCTCCGTCGCTCGCTGTCGCTGGTGGTGGCTCGCTGCCTCTCGATTGCCGATTGACTCATCAGATTCAGTCTTTCAGATCTACTTCTCTGAAGCTAACTCCAGAATCCAGATCTGCTTCAATTTTCAGCGGTTAGTTGCTCCTTAATTTCGTTCCATTTATGATGTCTTCGGAGATTTGGATAGCTTGCCTATGTCTATTTTTTTTATGTTGGCTGAATCTGGAAAAAGCAAATTTAATTTTATTGATGTTGTTCCTTCATTTCGCTTATATAATATACATGACAACTGTTTACTTGTTAGAAGTTAGAACTAGAGTCTAGAGATGCCTTGTTCATTTTATTCTTCTTCTTATTATTACAAGTCTAGATATAGAAATTAAGTTTAACATTATTATTGCTTAAGTGTCATGTATTGTCATAATATTTTGTTCCTTTTGACTTTTGTTAGGTTTAAGCAATAGTCACAAATCATGCCTCCTACATATGTATGGAGCTCAAAAAAGAAAAAGGAAACAGAGGGACGAATCATTAGTTCAATGTCAAGTCGGTGATATGTTTAAATACTTTAATAGCAACAAAATAACACAGAGAGAAGAAATAGTTGAAAACCTGGGTGAAACTTTGGTAGAGGAACAAGAAACTTGAAATGATAATGTCAATGAATAATGTGAAAATGTTGATGAATTGAATGAAGACAAAGATGATCATGTTGATGTCAATGATAATGTCAATGAGATTTGGGGTCCCATTTTTACATTTTGCCTCAGGGCCCCCAAATCTCAGACAACAACCCTAAGACCTGACCCACAAACAATCCATCGCTGGTCATGTTCTTCCACTTTTCTTTCTTTATGCGATTCCATACATATTCATTCGGGAAATTGAATTTACTCATCGCAACCATTGTAATAAAAATTTTAAATTTTACTATTTGTAACCCTTGAATTTACTCTTTGCAACCATTTACATACCAAATATACCATCCACACACTCATCCTTCAAAACACACATCCACGCGCTCAAACTCTAGTCTTCTTCTTCTTATTCTTCTTCAGAACAGCACCGCCGACCTCGACCTCGAAATCGCAGGTAAGCCATATTTGATTTATTTCATGTAGAGGCAACTGATCTCTTCATTCGCGGAAGAATTTCCAGTTCGAAAAGCCCCAATTTTCGAGGGAAAATTTTTCCCCGAACATCGTTGTTCGGGGGAAAAATTTTCCCCCGAACAGCGATGTTCGGGGGGGCGGGGTTCCCCCGAACATCGCTGTTCGGGGGAAATATTTTCCCCCGAATAGCGATGTTCGGGGGGCGGGGTACATACGAATCATAGAGAAAATTTAAAACAGTTAAAAGTAAATAGAAACATATACATGTGCACTTTCTTTCTTTTGTGTACTCAGCATCTTACCTAATTTGAAAATATGAAAGCAAATGATGTATAAAATTAAAACCGAACTTACCTAATTTGGATCAGATTAAGTTGAGTTATTGGTATCAAAAATTAAAATTAACTCAAAAAAAATTAAGATTAAAGCAACATTAATTTAAGAAAAAATAAATATAATGTTAATGCAAAGATTCGGAACATAATAATTCAAAATAATTTATATATATTTGAAATAATTTATATACAAAATTATTATATATATATGTATATAGTTATAATATATATATAATAATATAATAAACATATAATAGTATAGTATAATATTATATAATATATTATATTATTGAATTAGATTCTATATTATATTATTGAATTATATAATATATTATAATATATATAATATATTATATTGGATTTCGAGAGAATTGTTTCTCCCGAAATCCGGAATTCGGGAGAAAAAATTTCTCCCTAATTCCGTAATTCGGGAGAAATTGTTTCTCCCGAATTCCGGATTTCGGGAGAAACAATTCTCCCGAAATCCAATATAATATATTATATATATATTATAATATATTATACTATACTATTATATGTTTATTATATTATTATATATATTATAACTATATACATATATATAATAATTTTGTATATAAATTATTTCAAATATATATAAATTATTATGTTACGAATATTTGGATTAATATTATATTTATTTTTTTTAAATTAATGTTTCTTTAATCTTAAAATTAATTAAAATTATCGGTATCAAAAATTAAAATTAATTCATAATTTCTCAAAAATTAAAATTAATTAAAATTATTGCTTTAATTTTTGAGTTATTGGTATCAAAAATTAAAATTAATTTAAAAAAAATTAAGATTAAACCAACATTAATTTAAGAAAAATTAAATATAACATTAATCCAAAGATTCGAAACATAATAATTCAGAATAATTTATATATATTTGAAATAATTTATGTAAATGTAAATTATGTTTTTTTACATTTATCCGTCGTGTATGTATATGTAAATTATGTGATATTATGTGATTAAACTAGTCATAGATGTTATAAATTGTGTTTTTTCTCGCCGAAACAGGAATACTCATTTCTTTTTTGTCAAACACTATGTAATAATGGTTACGCGATATTCAGTTGTGAGTGAAAAAGTGGTTATGGCGATGGTGATCGAGAAAGTGAGTGTACGCGCTTGAAGAATGATAATGGATGGTTGAGTGTCAAATGTTTAAATGAAGGGTAAATATGAATTTTCATTTCAGGGTATTTTAGGAATATTGAAAGTGGGTTGCAGAGAGTAAAAGTATGGTTGCAAATAGAACTTCCCTATTCATTCATTTGTTGGAATATACAGAGTGGTTTTCTTTGGAAGGCTATATGGATAGTGAGGCCTTTATTTGTATGGCATAACTTGAATCCGTTCTCACCATTAATGATTTCATCATTGATAATTGAAGGAAGAGAAGATGCATTAGGACTGACTAGTGCTTTGTGTGTAAGGTGCAGGGAGTTGGTAGATCATATTTGTGACATTGTTTAGTGGCTTCTGAGTTGTAAAATCTGGTATGGGTTTTCATGATTTTAGACCTTCTTCGCTTGTGGGTAAAGAGCTTCCTTGGGAGGAGCTCTAGATTGGTGTAGAACATCACTTCTTTGATGATGAGGTGAGTATGGTAAAAGAGACAGAAGGGTGTGTGAATGTGTTAGAAGTCATTTACATTTTTCAAAGGAAGCACTCTTGGATCCCTTTTTTATGGCTGAAAGAGGATTCCCCATTTTTCTTATCATTTCTGCTCTTTGTTTATGGCTTTTACTGTGGGCACATAATTTTGTAGGCTTTTTTTTCTTCCACCTTGTAGGTTCACCCTTTTCTGGCATTTTCAAATGAATTTGATTTACTTGTAGAAAAATAGAAGAAAAGAGAATTCTGGCTGAATACCACTGGGATAGTGGGCGTCATTAGATTTTCAAATTCTGTTGTGTATTATTCAGAAGTTTGCTCCTGTGTCTTAAATACTGATGCTAAAGAAAGGGATTTTCAAATTCTGTTGTGTATTTCCTGTGGAAGCTTATTCCTTTGATCTTTATTGATCTTTCCCATAGTCTCAGTCCCTTTTCATTCAGAAGAACAGTATTTCTTGACTTTTATCGTTACTAGTTATTCTCAGCGAGCTTAAGCATTATACTTCTAAACAAAGATGCTTTGAATGGTCTGAAGCCAATTTATGAAAATTTGTTCACTTTTGTTGCTTTGTTTAATTATGTTTGCTTGATTTCCCATTTGTTTAATTATGTTTGCTTATATAGTTTCTTCACATTCAGGATTGTTCTTTGGTTAAACAGATTTTAGGAACAAAATCTGTTTTTATCTTTTCTGGTAACTTATGAATGATTGGGTTGTTAATTTTTCCCCTTCCATTTTTTCACCATATTTTCTGATTCTTGGGACAGTGCATTGATTGTGTTGAATAGCTCTTTCCTGAAATCATTTTGATGAAATCATTTTGAATCAAACATGTGATCTTAATTTTTGGGAAAACATTTTGTATGTGGGCTGATTATCTTATATTATATAATTTATTGACTTTTCATTTTATACGTGGTAGTGAGTAACATGGCTACAACAAGGAATCAACGTCGACGGCAACGACAATGTTTGGGTTTATTTTGGACGATGGTCATGCAAGCGATTGTGATATATAATGAAATTAGGTGTCGTAGCTGACATCTCCCAAGGGCTCCTCATAGAAATTGGGATTCTGAAAGACAAATGACCCTTACACGAATGTTTGGAATGAGTGATAGAATCTGTCATGAGCTACTTAGGATGAAAATAGGTTTGTTTCATAGATTATGTGATCGGTTACGAACATATGGATTGGTTGATAGTAGATCTGTCCTAGTTGAGGAACAGGTGGCTATTTTTCTAAACACGGTCGGGCATGACTAACGTAATCAAGATGGAAGTTTTACTTTCTTTAGATCTGGTCAAACATTGAGTTATTACTTCCATAGGGTGTTACACGCATGTCTCAGGTTGTATAGAGATGTAGTTTTTAACGCCACTATTCACAACTCACCATACGAGAAGGAAAATGTCAAGCCTTGGTTCACATATTTTCAGGTTAGAAATCAATGTCTTATCATTATATTTCATAAAGGTTCAATATTCTTATTTTCTTATTAAAAGTAATTTTTTTTTGGGTAAAGGATGCAGTTGGGGCAATAGATGGTACACATATTGTTGCGAATGTCCCCTTAGAGGAACAAGCTAGGTATCGCAATAGAAAGCAAGTGATTTCTCAAAATGTTTTAGTAGCTTGCACATTTGATATGAAATTTACATATGTGCTTGCTGGCTGGGAGGGATCGGCACGTGACAGTCGATTGTTAAGGAGTGCAATCTTACGGCAAGGACATAAGCTGACAGTTCCTTTGGGTAAGTTGTACCACTAGTTTGATGACATTTTTTTTCACAAGATTACCAATTATTTAATAATGAATATGTAACAAGCAATTCTTTAATAGGTAAATATTATCTCTGTGATGCTGGCTTCCCATTGGTTCCGAGATTTCTTGCACCATATCGCAGGACTCGTTATCATCATAGAGACATTGAGGGTCAACGTCCTGAAAGTAGTAAGGAGTTGTTCAATTTTCGACATTCATCTCTACGTAATGTTATTGAGAGGACAATTGGTTTGCTTAAGAAAAGATTTGCATATTTGAGGCATCAACCCTACCACGACATTGAAACACAAGCAAAGATAGTCCTTGCTTGTTGTGCCATCCACAACTTCTTAAGGATTGATGATATAGAAGATGTTTGTGGTGAGGATGTAGATACTAGCGATGATGAGGTTAACCCTACACATGTCGATGTACCTGAAGATGATACTCCAAATGCTGACATATCTTTCATAGCTGATGCAACATGGTCTGATAATAGGAATACAATTGCTGATTTAATGTGGGTTGATTATCATCCCAACCATGATGCAGGAGTTGATTTCGATTAAATTTGAATTTTTAATTGTTATTTATGTCCTTATGTAATGGTTGGCATGAACTTGCTTGTATTTCACATGTTGTATTTGGCACTGTTGAAATTGAACACAAGACTTGTTGAATTTTTATTTTTTTAACATATTATGTTATTATTATTTTTTAAGACATTGTTGAAATTGAACTCAAGACTGATTAACATTGTTGAATTTAAAGATAGATTATTAGTTAGTTATTATTTTTTTAACATGGTATTATGTAATGGTTGACCATAAGTTTTTAATTTTGAAAGACAGATTTCATGGCACATAATTGACAAAACCCTATGGGAGAGGAAATGAGCTCAAGCCAAATGGATCCTACATCTAAAAATCGTCACATACATTGGAATGATGCAATGGATGTATGATTAGCTCACTATATTATCAAGTGTTGAACGGTCACAAAAGAAGTGACAATAGTGTTACCACATCTCAAGTGTACAAGGTAATTGAGAGCGTATATAATGGGTGTGGGGTTGTGGTGTCGGAAAAAAATGTAAGGGCACGTTTGAGCCACCAATTCACACTTTAAGTTAGTGGCAGTAGCTTCACTAAGGAAGCTATGTGTACTGCCACTATCTATGAGAACCATCAACTTCCTCTTTCGAACTTGCCTCTTCACTTTATAATCTTTCCCGTGGGTCCCCCCTTCAAAGCATGGAAGGAGATTTCTCCTCCCTCATCCTCTGCCAACTCATTGTCTTCCCCAAGATCACCCCTTTCCTCATCTTCTTTCTCTTCTTCTCTACCTTCCATTTTCAATAATTGTCGTTTATACTAGTGGCCAAGGCTGTATATGTCACTGCACTTGTAGTAGAGCTCGAATTGCCTTCTCTACTCCATTGCAATCTCCTTTGCTACATTAGAATTGCTCTTAGGAGGTCCTACCTAACGTCACTCTTGCATTCATTCCCTTTGAACTCATCCCCACTGTTTGTTGAGTATTCAAGCCAGTCTTAGGCCACACCATATTCCTCCCAAATATAGCCTCCAATGTTAGCTCTTGCAATCTGGCCTTCTTTGCAACTTGCCTCACTGTGGTAGGCATCATCATTTTGACCATAGATCGCATCTTTCCCCTAAGGCCACTCAGGAAGTTGGATACAAAATACTGCTTAGTTAGTGACAGCTGAGGATTCCACATAAGGACCCTTAATTCCTCAAACTTATCCAAATATTTAATTACTGTTCCTACTTGTTTCAGCATCTTAAACTCTTCAATCATATCGGACGTATTATTTTTCCCGAACCTCACACACATCTCCTTTGCAAATTCATTCCAATTTGCCTTCATTTCTTTCACTTTGATCCATTCTTGGTACCAAGAGTCAATTATATTATTCAAATAAGCCGCTAGCATGGTTACCTTCTGCACTCCCGGCACATTGTAGTATAATTGAAAAAACCTTTCACACCTACAGATCCACCATCTAGGCTTGGATCCATTGAACAAGGGAATCTCCAATCATGGCATTGGGGTAGGATTATTAGCATGAGGAGTAATTCCTCTTACTTGGATTTACGTGCCCTCCTTTGAGGGTTCAGTTGGCTCCTCTATCCTCGGGGGTTGTGGAAGGATTCCATGGCCGGAATGACTAGGATTCGTGAATGATCGGGGTGGAAATTCAGGTGGCAACTTGAATTGAGGAAGAGGGGACAACATGTTGAACATGCTATTGATCCTTTGTCCATACTGCTCCATTGTTTCTCGGTGCTTTGCCAATTCGCGTTGCATCTCCTCTCGCGAGGCGTTTTGATCTTCTTTTCCCTGAGTGACCGCCTTGTGCATCTGATTAATGCCAAACTCTAGCGCCTCCATTATTGTCTCCAACTGCTTCAAACTTGTACCCTCTGCCATTGCCTCCACCTCGCTAGATCACCTCAATTGCTTGTTCCGATCACCACCTTCGTTGTTGAGGATGACCGGTTTTGATACCAAAATGATAAGTCTTGGATCTGGGACTTATAGTGTAATTTATTTCTAAAAACTTTTAAGTTTGGGCTCTTAAAACTAATGTTAAAATTAATATAAATCTCATAATCAAGTGATTTTGAAGTTTATAATAATGTATATACCATGTTAATTTTTATTAATATGATTTGATAAAAATAAAAAAAAGGAATTGAATTGTAACAAAGTGAAATTTATTACGAATTATAAAATTTAAAAATTAATAATATAATTTATCTAATTTTTATTATATTAATTAGAATAAATATTTTATTAAATAATTATAATTAAAAGCAAACAAGTTTATTATTATTACAAATTTGCTATACAATGCATGCACCTCATTTTCACTTTCCGATGATCACATAAACCCTAGTCGGACCCTTTTTCCTTGTTCTTCAGTCTGCCACAGATTTGTCCTCGACTTTGCTTGACTTGGGTAAGTTTTGTCTACATTGGTAGTGAAAGAGTATTTTTTGCCATTAGCTCTATTTCAATTTAAGCAATTTCACTAAATGCATACTTTCTGCCATTAGTTTCGTTTACAAAATCGCTGAAAGGGAAGCCCCCCTCACTCTTCTCTCTTTCTTCGGCTTATTTGGTCTTTGAGAGGTTTCTATTGAAAAACCCTTGCTAGATCGATCACAGAGTATTTTTCTTGAAGAATTCTTCCCTGCCATTTCAGCTTCCAAGTTCCAGTCACCAGCTTGGTATCGAGAAATGGTAGTAAGCCCACCATTGCTGCTCTAACTCTTCAATCTTCCCTGGTGTGAATTCATTTTGATCTTCTTATCTTCTGCCTTTTTATATTTTAGGCAAATTAACTTGATCTTTGGATTCATTCAGTTGTTTGTTCCTTCTTTGTTTTGAATTTTCTTAGGATTCAGTTGCTTGCAAATTCTACTTAAAACACGTGATATGGGTTGTTATCTCGAGTATAGGATAAAGTCATTCCTAGAAGATCAGTGAAGGCAGTGCACATAAGTGGTTATTGAAGGTTTAGGTAGGAAATTGTATCCCATGTGAAATTAGTGAAAGTTATGGAGTTTAACTGTAAATATCTATAGTTTTCATTGGGATGTCCACCCCTTAGTCCATAAATAAGGGGGCAAGGGGTTAGCTGAGAGTCATATAATTCATTTTTCTATGTGAGTACTACTTCTGTTTCGTTATGAGAGGAAAGGCTAGAGAGAAGAGATAGTGCTTTGTAATCTTGGTGAGCGATTGAGGGTGTACTCGGGTACTGCTATACTAATCTGTTTTCAATAAAATAAGGTTGCTCTCTCTCAGGAGGATTCTCAGGCTGGATGTAGGGTTGTCCTAAGAGACAATCTAAACCAGGAAAAATCTGGTGTTCTTGATTGGTTTGCATTTCTGTTTCTATTCATTTCAATTCTATATTCTGTTGTTTACATTTTGTTTTGTTACAATCAATCCACGAGAGTGTGTGTGACTGTGAGAGGCTTTAATTCCGCATAAAATTCAATTCCAGTGGTTCCTAGATTAACATGGGTTTTGTTTGATGTTTTAAATTTAGCAGTTTGTACTATAGGATTCATGGTTTTAGTAATATGATTTTGTTTGTGAATTGGATTCAAGAGATTAGTTGCTTGGAAACAATAAACCAAAGTTTCTTCACATACACGATTCATTTGCTTTGTGCGTGTGCGTGGATGATCAAAACAATAAATAAATGGAAATTGTAAAAACTAACCACATCTTAAATAGAAAATTCGTTTTTAACTCCTCTGAAAAAAAAAAAATATTTTTACCCCCTCAAACAAACTAATTACACTATATAGCCACTTTTATCAGTATAGTTTCATTAAGTAGTTAAACCTGATTATTAGTGCAGTTTCAGTTTTGATTTTTTCACACAATTTTCAGTTCAGATTTACCTTAATATATTTTACTCACAACCATAATCGAAACTGACATCCAAAGTGGCTATAAAGTGTAATTAATTTGTTTGAGGGGGTAAAAATGTTTTTTTTTCTTTGAAAGGGTTAAAAACGATTGTGTCCATTTGTTTTCAGTTATTTTGGCTAATATGGTTAAATCAATATCTTCAAAAATTTGATTTGGTTTAGTTACATTGTAAATAAGTTTGGTTATCAACCCATGTCATGACCCAAGATTCCATAGGAGGGCATTATAGTAATAGACTTAGCAAGTTGTTAGGAGATATTTTGTAATGTTGTCACAGCACATGGGTGCTGTTATTTTTGTTAGATGAAGCCTATATAAAGGCTCCATTGTAAGAGGAGAAGATATGTATGAAATGAGTAAATGAATATTTAATTCTCTCTCAATTTCTCTCTCTTTCTCTCTCTCTCTCTCGTTTTTCACGGTTACATTCATTCTCTCCCTAATTCTATTCAATCTCCCTCTTCATTTCTTCTCAATTTCTTCCCCAATTCCTTTTCTAGCCTATCACGAACCCTAGGTTCGTGACAACCCACCTGTCACAACCCCAAAGGGCGGACAAGGGTAGGAATATAATTAGTAGAGAGGGGGCAAGACTGTAATTAGCCTAAGGCTTGTAATAAGCAATAGTTGTACCAAACGGTTGTAGCTTTAACAACTTGTACATTTTTGGTTACAACTAAAGGGCTACTTATAAAAGGAGAACTGGCTCCCGAGGATGGGATTTATGCAATGAAATAGATCATAAATCTTTCCCTCAAATTCTCTCTCAAATCTCCCTCTTCCTTTTGAATTCTCGCTACCTCTCTCTGTCCAATTCAAATACCTATGGCTACTACAATTTCTAGAATTGTATAAGTATTAGATCTGAGACTTATCATTTTGGTATCAGAGTCGGTCATCCTCGGCGATGAAGGTGGTGATTGGAACAAGCAATTGAGGTGATCTAGAAGGGTAGAGGTAATGGCAGAGGGTACATGTTTGAAGCAGTTGGAGACATGAATGGAGGCGTTGGAGTTTGGCATGAATCAGATGCACGAGGCAGTCACTTAGGGAAGAGAAGATTAGAACGCCTAGTGGGAGGAGATGCAACGGGAATTGGCGAAGCACTGGGAAACAATGGAGCACTATGGACAGAGGATCAATAGCATGTCCAACATGCTGTCATCTCTTCCTCAATTTAAGCTACCACCTGAATTCCCACCCCGATCATTCACGGATCCTAATCATTTCGGCCATGGAATCCTTCCATAGCCCCTGGGGATGGAGGAGCCAACTAAATCCTCAGAGGAGGACACGTGAATCCAGGTAAGAGGAATTACTCTTCATACTAATAATCATACCCCGATGCCATGGCTGGAGATTCCCTTGTTCGATGGATCCAAGCTTAGATGGTGGATCCGTAGGTGTGAAAGGTTTTTTCAATTATACTACAATGTGCCGAGAGTGCAGAAGGTAACCATGGCAGTTTATTTGAATAATATAATCGACTCCTGGTACCAATGATGGATCAAAGCGAGAGAAATGGAGGTAGGTTGGAATGAATTTGCAAAGGAGATGTGTGTGAGGTTCGGGAAAAAGAATATGTCTGATATTATTGAAGAGTTTAAGATGTTGAAACAAGTAGGAACAATAACTGAATATTTGGATAAGTTTGAGGAATTAAGTGCCCTTATGTGGAATGCTCAGCCATCACTAATTGAGCAGTATATCCAACTTCGTAAGTGGTCTTAGGGGAGAGATGTGATCTATGGTTAAAATGATGATGCCTACCACAGTGAGGCAAGTTGCAGAGAAGGCCAGATTGCAAGATCTAACATTGGAGGCCATATTTAGGAGGAATAAGGTGTGGCCTAAGACTGACTTGAATACTCAAGAGACAGTGGGGATGAGTTCTGTTAAAGGTTGTCTCGAGTATATGGTATAAGAAGAAGAAAAGTGAAAGCAGTAAGTGATGGCAGTGCGCTAGAGGGCTATTGAAGAATTAGATAGAAGTTTATATCCCAAACTATAATTAATGAAAATTGGGGGAGTTAACTGTAAATATCTAATGTCTTCTTTAGGGATATTAGCCCACTCTGTAAATAGAGTGCTAGGGGGTGTGTGCGGCGATTCTATTCTCTTCTATTGTAACGAGTACATTGTATTCTCTGAGAGGAAGGCTAGAGTTTTGTTTTTTAGCTTTGTAATCTTGGGAGAGAAGTTGTTGTTTTTGTACTCGAGAATAGGGGGGAGATCTTGCTGCTGTACTGGTCTTTTTTCTCCTTAATAAGACAACTAGGAGGGCTCTTTGAAGGTTGGATGTAGGTTTCCTCAAAGGAAACCGAACCAAGATAAGTCTCCGCCTACTGCTTGTGGTTTGATTGTTTCTTGTTCTTATTTTCATTCTGTTTGATTGCTTATGTTTTTCTGTATTCAATTCCTATTATCGCTAAGTGGATTTGAGAGTCTTGAGAGAGGCATATATCATCTAAGGGTAATTCCACATAGTTCTAGGATAACAAGTTTGAAGGGAATGAATGTAGTAGTGTCGTTGGGACCTCCTAAGACCAATTTTAATGTACCAAAGGGGACTACAATGGAGCAGAGAAGGCAATTGGGGCTTTGCTACAAGTGCGGTGACATATACAGCCTTGGCCACTAGTATAAACGACAATTATTGAAAATGGAAGGTAGAGAAGAAGAGAAAGAAGATGAGGAAGGGAATGATCTTGGCAAAGACAATGAGTGGCAGACGAAGTCGAAGCAAAGGATGAGGGAGGAGAAATCTCCTTCCTGCTTTGAAGGGGGGGACCCACAAGAAAGATTGTAAAAGTGAAGGGGCAAGTTCGGAAGAGGAAGCTGATGGTTCTCATAGATAGTGGTAGTACGCATAGCTTCCTTAGTGAAGCTACTACCGTTGACCTGAAGTGTGAATTGGTGGCTACTATGCCGTTGTTTATCACGGTGGCCAATGGTAATCGCATGTATAGCCACTACAAATGCGTTGACTTCAAGTGGTTCATATAGGGTCAAGAATTCTCTATGGATTTGAGAGTTTTGGAGTTGGGAGGATATGATATTGTATTGGGAGTAGATTGGATGAGGATCGCTAGTCCTCTAACATTCGACTTTAACAAGTTAGAGGTGACAGTAGATGTGGCCGGTGAGAAGCTAACATTTGTGGGGAGTTTGGAAACGGGGGAGTGTAAACTAATCATGGGGAAGAAGCTGCAAAAGTTACTCACGAAGAGGAAGGTCCAAATCTCCTAGCTATTCTCCATTCAAGCTGTGGAACTAGAAGAAGGAGAATGCACTAAAAGGAGGGACAAAGAGGAGTAAAGACTGGAACTTATTAGGCCCCAAGATGAGGTAACTACTATGGACACCCTCAATGAACTTTTGATTGAGTTTAAGGATTTATTTGTTGAACCTACCTCTCTTCCTCCTACGTGAGCCCTAAACCATACTATCCCTCTTAAGCTAAACTAAGAACTGGTTAACATCTGGCCCTATCGTTACCCACCTATACAGAAGTTTGAAATTGAAAAACAAGTGAAACAGATGCTATCCACCTCAATTATACAACCTATCCAAAGCCCATTTGCATCACCCATCCTATTAGCCAAAAAAAATGATAGCACCTGGTAGTTTTGTGTGGATTACCACCAGCTCAATTCCCTAACCATCAAGAATAAATTTCCTATCCCCATTATAAAAGACTTGATGGATGAATTATAGGGAGCAACCATTTTTTCTAAGCTAGACCTAAGATCTAGTTCCCATTAGATCAGAACGCACCTTGGCGCTATTTCAAAAACTACATTTCGTACCCATCAAGGCCTTTATGAATTTCTTGTTATGCCATTCGGGCTCACTAATGCCCCTGCAACCTTTCAAGCCTTGATGAACCAATTATTCATGCCCTACCTAGGGAAATTCATATTAGTATTCTTTGATGATATACTAATATATAGCCCTAACCTGGAACTCCACCTCACCCACCTAAGGATAACTTTTGAAATCCTTAAAACTCGATCAATTGTATGTCAAAATGTCCAAATGTTTGTTTGCAAAGAAGGTGGTGGAATATTTGGGACATGTGATTTCGGGTGAAGGGGTGAGTACAGATCTAGGGAAGATTTCAGTCATGACTGAATGGCCCAGACCTTCCACCGTTAGAGAATTGAGGGGCTTCTTGAGGTTAACAAGATACTACAGGAGGTTTGTCCAACACTATGGGATAATTAGCAAGCCCCTAACAAAATTGCTAAAGAAGGATAAGTTCTAGTGGAATCCCAAAGCAGATATAACATTCATAGCTCTTAAGGTGGTCATGACACAAGGCTTGGTGTTGGCATTACTAGATTTCTCAAAAACCTTTGTGGTGGAGACGGATGCTAGTGATATAGGAGTAGGTGCAGTGCTTGTACTATAGGGGAGACCACTGGTGTACATCAGCCAGGCCTTAGCCCCAAAGCATTTGGGACTAAGTGTGTACGATAAAGAACTATTAGCAATGTTGGTGGCAGTAGACAAGTGGAGGCACTACCTTGAGGGCAACCACTTCATCATTAAGACTGATCACGACACCCTGAGGTATCTATTGCAACAAAGATTACATACTCATATCCGAAGAAAAGGGGTATCCAAACTGCTAGGTTTGGATTATATGATCCCCTACAGGCAAGGGAGAGAACAAAGTGGTTGATGCACTTTCCAGAAGAGGAAGACAGGTTAGCTATAGTGCCATCATAGCCATAGTCCTGATTGGATGAAGGAGGTCACAAAGAGCTATGGGAATATTGAGTGGCTGAAAGAATTGCAAGAGCAACTGGGAGTAGAGGGTATATTATGTCCAAGGGGCTGATTAGGTATCGAGGCCAGATGGTGGTGGGAGATGACTAGAGAATTAAGGGGAGGATTCTACAGTCTTTACATGACTCTCCCTTGGGGGGCCACTCTGGAATCAGGGCTACTTATCACAAGATAAGGCAACTCTTCTTTTTGCTAAGACTAAAGAAAGAAGTGGTGGAGTTTGTACTCACTTGTCCTACCAAAGATGTAAGCATGAGCATGTGGCTCTACCGGGATTATTCCAACCGCTAGCCATACCAAAACAAGCTTGGGAAAGGGTATCCATGGACTTCATTGAGGGGTTACCTAAATCAGAAGGTAGGGATGTCACCTTGGTGATTGTGGACAGGCTAACCAAATTTGCACACTTTATAGGTCTCACCCATCCATTCACGACCCAAGAAGTGGCTAGACAGTTCTTAGACTCGGTGGCTAAGATCCATGGGATCCCAAAGTCCATAGTGTTCAATAGGGACAAAATTTTCACAAGCCACTTTTGACAGGAGTTGTTCAAAGGCTTGGGAGTAGGGCTGCATATGTCCACAACTTACCATCTAGGGATGGATGGGCAAACTGAAAAAGTGAATCAATGCCTGTAGTCCTATCTGAGATGATGTGTTCTGCAAAACCTAAGAGCTGGAGTAGATGGTTGTCTATGGCACAGTGGTGGTACAACTCAAGCTATTTGTACCACCACTGTGCCATTAAAAAGTCTCTATTTGAAATATTATTTGGATACTAGCCCCTATTCTGCTTACCTTAATGAATGCCCCCACAATAGTGATTGTCGTGGAAGACTATCTATAACAAAGGCAGAGGATGATACAATTGTTGAAGAAGGAGTTTGCAATGGCTCAGAATAGGATGAAACAAGTGGCTGATAAGAAGAGAAGTGATTGGGGATTCAACGTGGGTGATAAGGTGTACCTAAAGGTCAAGAGGCTCCTCTAGCACTCCTTCTCAACAACTCCAACTTCCAAGTTGAGCCCTGAATACTTTGGGCCTTATACTATGCTAGCTAAGGTAGGCAAGGTAACTTATAGGTTGCAATTGCCTGAGGGGACACCCACTCATCCATCCGGTGTTCCATGTGTTATTCTTGAAGAAAGTAGTAGAACCTACAGCCACTACAAGCCCATATCTTCCCCCAGTAGATGAAGACAGGGAGGTGCCCATGGAACCTCTGGCAATTGTGGATCAGAGGATCACCTACAAGGACACACTACCCCTCACGGAAGTGCTGGTTCAATGGAGCCATTTGCACCCAGATATCACCACTTGGGAGTACCTACTAGACTTGTGTCATGGTCCTAGGGTTTATAACGGGCTGAAATTGGCAATCGGAAGGATTCGATTGAATTAAGGTCAAGAACAGAATATATAAAGGGAAAATTGAAGAAGAATGGAAAAGAAATTAGAGAGAATGAGGGAGAGCAATAGAGAAACAAGAGGGAGAAGAGAGAGTATTGTAGAGAGAATTAGAATTAGAAATTCATCATTTAATTCAAGTATATTCATCTCCTCTTGCAATGGGCCCTTATATAGGCATAAGTAACTCCTTAACTAATTTCTAACAGCACCCATGTGCTCCTAACAAACAACCAAATATCTCATAACAAACTAATATAAGTTTGTTATAATATTACCCCTTTATTATATCCCTATCACAACATTACCCTTCTAATCCTCCTAGGGACATGACAACTTGTTGAGGCAGTACCCCCGCACAACCCATCTGCTGTCCTTTCTTGGGGACAAGAAAGACCTCAAGGGGAGGGAAAATGTCACGACCCCAAAGGGCGCACAAGGGTAGGAATATAATTAGTAGAGAGGGGCAAGGCTGTACTTAGCCTAAGGCTTGTAATAAGTAGTAGTTGTACCAAACGGTTGTAGCTTTAACTTCGGTTACAGCTAAAGGGCTGCCTATAAAAGGAGAACAGGTGCCCGAGGATGGGATTTATGCAATGAAATAGATCATAGATCTTTCCCTCCAATTCTCTCTCAAATCTCCCTCCTCCTTTCGAACTCTCTCTCTGTCTCTCTCCATTTCAAATTCCTACAGCTACTACAGTTTCCGGAGTTGTATTAGTCTCAAATCCGAGACTGATCACCACCCTATAACAAACCCAAAAAACCAAATAATGTTCCCACCCACCATTAGGCATAAAGCTTGTGGTTCATTCTCATTGGTTCTCACACTTTATTCCATTATAATCAACATTGACAGTTCACTTCCCCAGGGAATCATTTAGGTAATGAATAATGTTTTTTCGTTTTCAGAAAATTTTCAAAACATTTAGGGCCTGTTCAGTTGTAGAAAACATTTTCAAAATTTTCAACTTGAACTTTACAACTAAACATGCCCCTACATTTTATGTTTCAAAAACCAATAGCATTCATTTTTAGAAAATTTAGATAACATCTTTTTAATGTTTTCCAATTGGAGATTCAATCGTTCAATAGAAAATTGGAGTTGACAAGTTAGAAAATGTTTTCTACTACTGGACAAGCCCTTATATTCCTAGATCTGTAGATCTAGGTTGAGCACATTTATATATCTTTTAGATCTGCTCTTTTTGAGATCTGAGTGAACTGGCCTTTGTGTAATGAAAATTTTTGGAAGTTCTTTGTTAGGTTTTGAACCACAAATTCTTTAAATTATATATAAAAAGCTTACTTGACAAGTGGTTGTCTCTTGTACCAATTTGTTCTTGAATGGGGGACGAGGTAGGTCAAAATGGCAGAACCTATATCATGTCTCCCTTCTCTAAACAGCATAACTTTCTTGAACAAGTTCTTCTTATTCCACATTTTGTTTAAATTCTTCAATGGTTGCAGCAACAGTGGCATTTGATTTGTTCTTCCCATCTTTGCCTCATTGTTTTTATTTGAATTTTAATTTTAGCACCAAAACATGATCTGATTTTCAATTAACTATTGGACTGAAATATGATCTGATTGTTTTAATTTTAGGATTGAAATCTAATATAGATTCAAATCTAACTGTTATTGAAACTAATTGCTTATACAATGTATTTTTGCTAACTTTATGTGTGTTGATGATGTTCATATAGATACCTATAGTTTTGACGTTGCATAACTATGACTATATACTTGTTTATATGGTCATGGTGTTTCTTTAAGGACTTGATTTGAAGCTGATGAACACAATTTTGTTTGGTCACAGTGTTTAACATATCTAACTCCATAATTGGGGCTAGGGTCGAGCATTGTTTAGGTTAAATTGAATTTTGGACCAAATCGATAAATTTTGGTTAATTAGGTTTTATTTTTTAATAAATTTGGTTTAGTTTATTTTTTACAAAAAAAAATCAATTTTTAATTTTCTTTTTCAATTTTAAAGTCAAAATTGAAGTTAAGTTTACAAAAATACCCTTAGATGTTACCCTATCTGTATGGTGGCATTGGCTATTAGGAATGGCAATGGATTGGGGTCCCTAACCTTGTCTCCCATATTCATGTTCTTGTCCATGCCCCCATCCCTGTAGGATAATGTAGTTAATTCCCCATTTCCCATCTCCATTAGATAATGGATACCCAAAGAATATACATTACCCCATCAATTTATATAAAATTAAGAAATAATTTAAAAATAAATTTGAAACTTATCTTGTGCCGGTCATGTTTCTCTTTCTTCCGCCATATTGATGTCCTTGATCATTGCTAAAATTTAAAAAAAAAAATTGAAATAATGCAAAACAAATTGCTCCCAATATGCTTCTCCTTTCCTCTTTTCAGCAAACCATAATCTGAGCTTCTCTCTTTTCTTTTTCTTTTGATTTTACCTCTTTTTCTGTGGATAATGGCTTTTCAAATTTTCATTCAGATTACAACTTTTTCTCCCTGTCAATCAAGAGCCCTTGTTACAGATTCTCCTTGTGCCACCTTCTTTTCCCCAGATGCACACCAGCAACTCTTACCTCAGCTTCCAGCTGAGATGCCATCCAGCTCATTCCTTCATTACATTCTCAGCTACCACACCTGAGCCAAGCTGATCCTTTTCCATTTTTCTGTTGGATTTTCATCAGACTAGTAGAGCTATCAGCAGGTTACAACCTGTTACTGTCTTTTTTAATCTCTAATTTTATACTTTAGGTAGTTCCCCTTGAGTGAAATAATCGCAGCCTTCAACAGATTCTTTTCACTGAAATTTTAATCCTCTGTTGGTTTAGCACCTAAACAGATTGGCCATATGATTTCCCTCACCACCTTTCTCTCCAGAATTCGCTAACCCAATTTCCAATTTGTTCTAATTCAGTCCAGCAGCCTCTAGTCCCCTCTATTTTCCTATTTTCCCTCTCTTAACTTTATGCTTTTCCTTAATCAATGACAGAAGCATATTCAGGAAAATGTTTATAAATGTGACCCTCCCCTAATCCCCACAAAGTGGGGAGTCTTGTGCACTGCGGGTGCCCTTTATATTATATGGATGCCCTCTTGACACATTGTTATTTCCCGTGGCTATTTGGAAATTTAATTTATATATTTACAAGGCTCGGATGTTACAGGTATGTGTAACCCTACCTATGGGAATGAAAATGAGGAATCAAACAAATTACCAATGTGGATGGGAATGGGAAGGTTGTTGACTAAAACAATGTGAAGGATATATTTTAGTCTCAAGAAAAATGCTATAGAAAATGTGGTAAGTAACTTGTTTGACAAATACCTTTCTTATTTTGTCGTAATTAATAAAATAGGTGTTATCAATCTAAGTATATTAGTGTAGAGACTTGTCTGTATGAAAATGTTATTCTATCAAAATTTACAAAAAATCACTATTTGAATAATGTGATAATGATAGTTTTAAGAATGTAAAACATTAAAATGAGTTATTTATTGAACAGTGATCATATTTAAAACTATTACATCATTCTGTACAGAATTTTAATTAATTTTTCTGTTGATTTGGCATTGCCTTATACATTTTTTTTTTTCTAGTTGGATTCTAACTCTTTGTTTTCCAGTTTGGGTTGGTTTACGAACCTTCCCATTATTGGATTAAAAACTTGGGTTGGGTAAAGACCATTTTAATGCCTGGTCTCAGAATGTTTGACTAGGACAAACACTTTCTACTGTTTATACAATTTGCAAGCTTCCCAAGTGAATTCCTATTGCTCTAGCAAATTTTTTGCAACCATCTCTGGTCAGGTGCATTTCTACAATCTACAAGTTGTCACTTTCATTCTATTTGCTAGTTCAATATTGACACTTTTTATTGATCTGATTGGAAAATTTTGAAATTTATGTATTCTTGTTGATTGAAAGTGTGTAAACATGGAGACGGATGGGTTTGAGCAATTGAAGAATCAGTTGAAGGAATGGTTACAAGAAGCTGAAAAATTGGTTGAGCAGATACCTCAAACTCAACTTTATGCAACAATTGGGGCTCTGGTGCTGACTACCTTTCTCCTCTTATTAGGTGGGTCAAGAGACAGGTGCCCTTGCATTTCTAGATGGTTCCATGTTTTGATAACTATTATAGGTTCTTTTAGGTTCCCTATTTTACAATTTAGTTGGTATTTGATGCATCTTGAGAAATTATATTTATGTTGTCATTGTTGTGTAGACTATTCTTGCTTCACTTCTAATGTTCATAAGTTAGGATTTTGATGGTGTGATCTCCAAATCCATAAACAAATGCATGGTTTTGCAAGTCTTTGAGTTTGATTGTGGTGGAATAAGGGTCAACAAGACAGACTTGCAAAGAGAAACTTGGTACAAGTCAAACTGTACAATGAGCTCTTTGCAAAACCTGTTTTTACATTCGTAATTTAACCTTTTTGTTAAGAAAGCTTATGTATCCAGAAACTTTTCAGAAGGATATCTGAATGTCTACAATGTTAGGAATTATCCATTCTACCTTTATGAGATGCATATCTAAGATACTAAGTTGCTGACAGCATAAGCTGGGATTTAGGGATGGCCATGGGTACCTGCCAAACCCACTTGGGGGGTTTGGACCTATAGTTTTCAAACAGAGAATGTATTTACAAAAGAAAAAACTCAGTCCTTGAGGATGGGCATGGGGTCCTTCAACTGTACCTCGGCTCACACACATTAATTATTAAATAATAATTTTATTCTATATACATTTTATTTTATTTTCCTATGAGATAAAAGATTTTTATAAAAATTAAAATCTTTTTAATGTTTAGATCTACTCATTGTCAAATTTGATTTTATGATACTTCATCTATTATGTTTTATTTTTATGTTTGAACCTCCAAATTCCTTTATCCATCAATGTGTTTTTCATTATTTCATTTTTTAAAACTATATTAGTAATTTGAGACGTGATATGTTAACATGTGGGACAAAAGCATAGTTGAGAATGCAAAATAACTTCCAGGGATAAATTATTTTTTAAAATTGTTTTTAAATTTTTATATATTTTGATTGGGTAATGTATATCTGATGGGTAAGGGATACATGGTCCAAACCTGACCCATTATCTTTCCCAGGCACTTTGGATATCTTTCTGTCACCCAAATATTAATTTGTTGTTTTAACACATTTTATACTCATGGAAAGCTGGATAGAACTTTAATTTATAAATGATAAGAAGAATTGCTTTAAAAGACAAGGACTTAAGTGGGGCCTTGGTGGACTTTATTTCACTTTTTCATAAATGTTTGCATGCAAGTCCGCAGTTGAGTCTGTTATCATTGTTATTTCATTGTCTTGAATCAAAGTGTGGACTTTATTCTCCATTGTTGAGTATTTAGTTTCAATTGAAGATTGCAACAAACCGTGCTAACAAATCATTTTCTCCTTTCTTGACCATGCAGCTCGTTTGTTCAGGAGCACAAAGCCCAACACCATTGTTCTGACTGGGTTAAGTGGAAGTGGAAAAACTGTTATTTTCTACCAAGTAAGCAATTCGTGTAATGTTTCTATTGCATATTTGTACTGATAAATTTACTTCAATGTTTTTTTTATTAATGAGATTAGTTATGTGAATAGAAGATAAACAAAAATTATTCCAATCTTGGAACTGCTGTACTGGGGCTCCAGATCCTGGTCGAGCTTAAACCATGTTTTTGTGATAAAGCCATTATTTGATTCCCCAATTTGGACAGATTGTGATGTCAGGAAAGAACTTCAGCTATATAAACCTAAAAAAATGTTATTGGTTACAGCAATGCAGAAACTCTTATTTCTTGGAAATATGTTCAATTACCTTGTTCTGGTTCAAGTTATTTTCACCCTGTTCCTCCCTCTTATTATTCTTCTAAAGGTTATTTAGATAGCTTTAAAGCCTGATACTGGACCTGATGGCCACTGACTTCAAATGCCCTCAAATGGTAGATGGCTGGCCACCTAATTGTTATATCCAAGTGTGATCGGAGTTTGTATGTAACTTGTTTCTAAATTTGTTTCCTTCTCATCTAGTTTGATGAATATCTGGATCCATTTCAAGTTTGGGCATCTCACTATGCTCAATCATTTTATATTTTATCATACAGCTTTCTGATTGCACATTATGGATGTTAATCTATCTGTGTATGTTCCAGCTACAAGATGGTTCTTCCCATCAGGGTACTGTGACCTCGATGGAACCAAATGAAGGTACTTTTGTGCTACATTCTGAAAAGAGCAAGGTAATATATTTTGCTATGTCAAATAAACGCAGAGCAAGAAAACATTTTATTTAGTAATGTGTTTTTATTTGCATTTTGTGCTTTACGTATATTGAGAATATACTGATTGTAATTAATTGCTTCCCTCTCATCTTCTTTGCCAAATGCTGATTGTCAAACTAGAGATTTGCTTAAACAGGCCTCTTTATGTGTCATTAACAGAAGGACAAAATAAAGCCTGTTCATATTGTTGATGTCCCTGGGCATTCCCGTCTTCGACCCAAATTAGATGAGTTCTTTCCTCAAGCAGCTGGCATAGTGTTTGTAGTGGACGCTTTGGAATTCTTGCCAAATTGCCGTGCTGCTTCAGAGTAGGTGCACCATGCGGTATATGAGATATGAATCCAAACATTCATGAACTTATTGAATGATTCTCGTTTGTGATATTTTATGTGCAAAAGGTACCTCTATGATATTTTGACCCGGGCAGTTGTTGTAAAGAAGAAAATTCCCATACTTATCCTCTGCAACAAGGTGGATAAAGTGACCGCACACACCAAGGAGTTCATACGGAAACAACTGGAGAAAGAAATGTAAGGGCTGAATCTCAATTATCTGTTGATTTTTGATTATTTGATTACTGCTGCTTCTGTTTCCTACTTACCTCATCTTGGGTGAGACAATATAGCTGCTTAGGTTGTCAAAATTACTGCCCTCCTAGTTATCGGTGATAGGTAGAAGAGACATGAGGCTGGGGAAGAGAATCTATCATATTACCTATGCATCATTCAGAAAAATTACTTAGATTTTCATGACTGATATCACTGTCATAAGAGAGAGCTTTCAATTGGGTGTTTTCCGTTGCCTTTGGGAATTTTCCCGTGCTGCTTATTTATAAACATTCATAGCTTAAAGTGAAGTTTCTGCTTTAACACTATAGCGTGTACTTCAATCTATTTGTGTTCTGTCACTTTGCAGCGACAATCTCCGGGCCTCAAGAACTGCTGTATCAGCAGCTGATGTTGCTAATGAATACTCTCTTGGTGTCCCTGGCAAAGCCTTCTCATTCTCTCAGTGCCTGAACAGAGTGACTGTTGCAGAATCCTCTGGCTTGACTGGTGAAATAACTCAGCTGGAGCAGTTCATCAGGGAGCATGTGAAGGGTTAACAGGATAATTTTACTTATTCCCAACTGAATTGTATCTCAAGATTAATTGGTCTTCCTGGCTTAATGCTGGAGTATTTCAAGAAGTAATGGCCAAATAAATTGCAAGGGTGGAAGGGAAAAAGATCTGAAGCTACAGGGAAGGCATTCAAGTCATATCATGGAGGTTGTGGTTCTGGTTGTCTGGGTGTACTTGAACCACTTACAATGTCATTGGTATCCTGTAGTATATGCAAGCATAGTGTGTGAGACTTTGGGATGAATGGCTGCAAATTGCCAGGAATCGTGTCGCATATTCTACATTCTTTGATACATCTGAATTTTTCTTAGCGTCACCATTGTTTGATTTTGTTTATCTTTTCTGGTTGCTTGCGTCTCTTTTCAATAGCCCATCATGTCTCTTAACAAAGTCAAGTGTTTCTTCATGCTAACGCAGTGCTGATAAGTGAATTCCCATGGATTAACCTGAACTGGCACCTGTAGTTGGAGTTGCATTGCCTCGTTAAACGGATAAGGAATAGTTGATTTTACAAAGATCTATTAAAGAGAATTTACTATTACATTTGCACCAGTTGTGATGATTCCATTAATTACACCTGAAGATTGGAGCACTGCTGAGTGAGGCATTTCCAGTGTTGCTCCATCCTCTGGGAGCCGCATTTGCAAACAACCTTCCAAGTAATTTCTAATGTTAAAAGGGTTCAATGTTTTTGGCCAAAGATCCACCAATCTTTAAGCCACCAACCTTTGAAGCTCGCCTCCATCACATGCCACAGTCAAATGCGAATGTTATGAATGCAGCTCAGCTGGAAGGCCTCTGGGTATCTTTATTCAACTTTCATTGCTCACTTGGCCACTTTGCTATATAATCCACTGGCAATGACCCTAGAGGTACTGATGATTCTGCTCCTTCAAATGCGTCACTCAGATAGTATTCGTCACCATCGTTCTCACCATCACCATCATCTTGGCCATAAATCGCATTCTCACTTTGGTTCTCCTTGTGAAGACCTTCAGGATCTGCCCCTGATCTGCCAGTACCATCTTCACCACCTGACAATACTATTGCTGGATACGAGTGCTCTGTCACCTGTGATAAGCCCTCAAATTCTTCCACTTTCTCCAAAAGAGCATCAGGGCCAAGATCAATCTCGTCCAACAATAATGCCTTGCTTATATCGATTGCTCGCCTCCACAGGGACAACATTTTAGGGCTTGAGAATACAGCTTTAGGATCTGATGTAGGATAATCAGCATTCTGACTTCCTGAAGTCAAAAGGAAGAGAAATTACAAACAATTGGTGAATCAGAGCTAGAACATTGACAGGATGAGTCCTCAACTCATAATAGTATCAGCAAGTAGTTTAAGGTATCCGAGAGAAGAATAAGAGAAACTGAAGGACTAGAAATCTAGTTATGATCAAGAAAAATTGGATGCCGTTTTAAGATATTGGAGCATTTGGAAGCAAGCTCAACGGAAATACCTACCATTAAATAGCCTATTGCTCATGCATTCTCTCTTACCATTTTTGCACATCTAGCGATTATTCTCAATACAGAGTCCTATTTGGTGTAGTAGAGATTTAATTACATTAACTTGTAAGCTCATTATGCTGTACTGTGGAAGAATGAAAAGAAGAGATTCTTTGCAAAGAAAATGACCTCTTTAAAGGACCTAGTTAATAAGAAGAAAATGAGTGTGAAAAATACTGTTCTTTGCAATGTACTGTCCAACAACCTGCTTCCGTGGAGAAACCTGATATTGTTTTCTTTTAACATAATCCCCAACCAGGACTAGGTACCAGCATTTACTGGAATCCTCAACAGTTAGCAATAAGCCCAAACAAATTATATGTAGAACTGGGAATAAACTATTTTCTCCAAGCAAATTGCCCCATTAATTCAGATGGCCATAGGAAGTTTATTTCTGAACATTTTTTAGCCTAGGTCAATGGAAGCACATCTTACTTGAATTTGGTAGAGAGTCCAATGAATTCTCAGTTCACCATTAGAGGTTTTTTTTTTTTTTTTTAAACTTGATGACCCAACTGGTTTTGAAAGCTCACACCCTGGAGGTATGGTTAAATGTAGAGCACATCTTACCATATAGTACAGCTTATTGCAGGCCTTGGATAGAGTAACATATGGCCAACAATGTCAAACTTATAGAATCCTCTTTTACAATAATTTCTTTCTCCCTCGTTTTTGAACTTTATTTTTTGTTTTGTTAAATCAACTCAATCTGCTAGGTAGACTCGGATCAATTTGTTAACAAGAACCCATGTACCAGAACCATCCAAGAGGAGTAAGAAAGATCAAAGTTTCACAGGAAATTAAAGGGCAATAGAAAATTTACTATTATGGATTTTAGAGATTTTCACTATAATGCTATCAAATTCAATTTATTACTGTTGAGCCCCCAAAAATAGTAGTAATGAAAATAAAAATGAACTAGTGAACTGAATCCAGTATGTCTAGTCTCACCTGATTCCATGTGCCTCTCTGTGCAGTCACTATCAGCAAGATTTGAAGCTGAAGGAGCTTCTGGGTACTTTGATTTCCAACCTTGTCCCCTCCACATCAGTATCTGTTCATTGTCAAAAGATAATAGCACACAAGGAACCAACTCCTGTGGCAAGATAACGAAGAAAGTGAGCAAACAAGTGACAGAACTTTGTCAACAGAGTATGATGGAAAGTATCTGCTGAAAGCAATGCAAACTAGAAGGACTGTGTTATACGTGCATGTACAATATTGCATGCTTCTCAAAGTCTCCTTTTCATTTTCCTATTATACCCAAGACTATGAAGCTTTGTAATTTAAAGGTTTTAAATATTATCAACAATGGTCATTCTAAGAGTGTTATTTGTTTGAACTATTCTAGTGTAATGCCTTATACTCAGTTGTTAGACAAATTCACTAGAGAAATGAAATAATTAAATCTGAAATCAGACTGTAATGATAATCAGAAGAAAAATATGGTACAAACCTTCAGCTTAGCACCTATCTTCTTATAGTCACTTGCATGCAACCCCTTGCAGTCAATCTTAACCAATATGCTTCCTTCAAAAGCATTCCTCACATCTTTCACCAAGGAAGTGTATACTCCATTTTTTGCTGCAGCAGAAATGGAGGAAAAAATGAATATTAACAAATTAGATATACAAATTAAGTTTTTGAAGTCCCAGTAATGCATAAAAATACACTCCTGGAAAACCTAGAGATATATTATACAATATTAACTTCTTAGCGAGACACATTCCAAGCATATTCATGCATGGAAAAAATCACTACAATGAAAAAAGGAAATAGTAATTGATGCAATAGGTCACAGAACCAACCTCAGGGTTGTCTGGAAACTACTGAAACTCTCTAATAAAAAAAAAAATACCTAACAATTCAAATCTTCTCAAATAAAGAGTAACTTAAAGTTCAAAATCCATATAATTGTGAAAGAGAAAGACAAGCTATAATTTAGAGTCACGTAAAGGCAAGCTAAGTGGAATATGTATTACTAAATAACACTGAAATATAACGCAAAATTTCTGAATAACAAAAAATTAGCAATCAAAACTGTGTTCCGTAAAGCAAACAAATATTTGTCCAAAACACTTACTGAAGTAACAAATGCCATGCTTTTGAGTTATCTCAAAAGGTTTGGTTGTCTGTTTGAACCATAGCATTTGGTACAAAGGCCAAATAAGTTATTTTGCCTTATAAAATATGTAGAAACATAACCTTAATAAAAAGTGAAAAGGTAACTGCATTAAGAAAGTTTATGCATGGCTATGGAACCTGGGATGGATCACAAATTAGCCTGGAGTGATCAAATAAATAACAAAATATTAATCACAATCAAGAAGTCCAAAAAATCACTTCATCACTGATTACCATTCCAGTAATCACTCAAATCTATGTGGAACCGAATTAATCATCAACATCCTGTCCCTGACCTCTTATGAACAAGATAAAACAGAAAATCCAGCTATTATATCAAGAAGGGATCTCTTAACAAGACGAACAATAAGGTGGTGTTTTATACCTAATTTACAAATTGGCAATAGATTTTTCCCCTTCTCACGTAGCTCATCTGCTTCAGATTTCGTTAAACCTTCTGGAGCTTCTTGTATAAGCTTTGGGTAAATTGGCGTGGCAGGTTTCCAGAGCATCACGGGGTACCTTGGACGAGTGAGGTGATCATAGTGCCTGCCACGGAACAGATACACTATTCCACCAACTCGATGAATTATTTTCCCACCCGTTCTTTCCTGGTGTTATGAGCAGCAATTAAGTGAATGTGAAACAAGAATTAGGCCCCTAATGTAAGAATTCAGAGGTATGTGACTAATTTAAGATCACAACAATGTGCCAGGTGCATTAATTATCACACATACAAGGATAGACAAACACATTTTACCTACAAGGTTACAACCGTGCCCCTATTCATATTTTAAAGGGATAAACACAGAAACATACCTGGGGTTCATTATAATATACACTTCTCATTAAATTTATTGTTAAACTTACAGAAACATACTTGAATTTTTTTTAACCTAACAGAAACCTACCTAAGGTCTAAATTTTCATGAAGAAAAATTTCACAAAAATAGTCAATATACTTTCCAAAGTTTAATAAAAGTAATGACAGAGTTGCAAATTAAAAAAAAAAAATCATTTAAAGAATTTTAGGTATCAAAAAGTCAACCATGAGGGGCAATTTTAGATACCTAAAACCCCTCAAATTATTTTTTTTGGACTTGCAACTTCACGAACACTTTGATCTACCTTTGAAAAGTGTATTTAATATTTTTGCGAAATTTTTCTCTATGAAGATTTAGACCTTAGGTATGTTTTTGTTAGGTTAAAAATGGTTTAGGTATGAACTATAAGATTAATAAGAAGTTTACTGAAAAATGCATATTAAAGCAAACCTCAGTTATGTTTCTGTAATTTATCCCTAT
The DNA here is from genome assembly GCA_036245055.1 of Diospyros kaki. Taxonomy (NCBI): domain Eukaryota; kingdom Viridiplantae; phylum Streptophyta; class Magnoliopsida; order Ericales; family Ebenaceae; genus Diospyros; species Diospyros kaki. The sequence continues at coordinate 5,477,144 of BSEG01000002.1, read as the reverse complement.
TTTTAAAGCAAACTGTTCGATTTCAAGAATAACTACCATTAAGGCTATATGCTTGCTTCTATTCATATATTTAAAGCAATGACATCCATAGTTCAAGAAACCTACTGGCAATGTCTTATTTGTTGGATATCAAGATAGTCCCATGGGGAAAGAAATCATTGATAATAGGTTTCAGACAGTACCAGTGAAGGACAAAATGATAAACATGAGTCACTTCAGATTGCACAAAGCAGGACAAACAACCTTTCATCGGCCATTACAGAAACACAAACCAAAATCACAGCATTTTCAAGAACTTCAATAAGGCTTGTGTGATATACTGCATGCCTAAATATGAGCTGTTCAAGGAATATAAATTGACTTGTACAAAGATTTACTAGCTGGTGCCTAAATAGAGTAAACAATGGATCAAAGTATTCAAGGAATTTATGCATCAAAAGTTGAAATGACATAAAATTTAGGCCTGGCACTGGCCTCCAGAGTGACAAAAGAGAGACTTACATCATTACAAGACTTGAATGAAAAAGTTTAAGCAGAATAGTTTACCTAGCAAATTGCTAAAAAAGATGAATAAAAGTAAGTGAACTGCATTAAGAAGAAGAGGAATATGTAAGCATCCACAGAAATAACCATCCAAGACAAAAAGGTTGGAGATATGTAGTGGGTAGAGACAATTGTAAAGCAGTACATGCACTTCTCTCAGAAAGTCAGAGAAGAATAAAGAATAAAAACATCATAATGGTTTCAATTTTGATCAACCAAGAGTTATTTAATGAAACTCTTCATTTGAGCAGATTGAATTTTGAACTAATTAATTATAATGAGATAACTTATTATTCAGGATTCTGATGATGTATTTTCCTAGGGAACTTTTGAAAGGTTGCTTTCTAGGAAAATAAAGGGCCTGTTCAATCGGAGATGGTTGTCATAAAACAGTAAGGAAACAAAGACCAGAACTTCATCCAGGAGTCACAAACAATATCATAATTGGTTATAGCTGACAAGATCAAGAAACTACAAGCCAAAGTTTAGCATGAACATAACTAATCAACATAGACAGCTATAAGACAATAACATAAGATGATAATTCCCACAAATTAACTACAAAGAAAATCTAAAAATTTTTGCTTGAACCTCTAAACAACGGCAAACATTGTTCATGTCAACAGTTGGAACACCCAAGCATCGAACTTTACAAACTGGTTGCCTCCTCCAATGAGTATGTACCAATTCCAACATATTATGTGTTAATCCGTCCCTGCCTACAGAATTCATTCAAGAACTAAAGTTAGCTTCCACTAAAATTACTCACAAATATTCTTATAAAGGCTAGGAAAACAGAAAATAAAGGTAATTAACTTCTTCTTTTTTTTTTAACAAGTTCCAATTTTTTTCACTTGCAATTTCTAGACCAACTAAAAAGTTCAAAAAATCTAGCTTCAATTCAGACTCATTTTATTTCCATATTTCCCCTTGATTTCTCTTTTCCCTCTGCAAGTCCATGTTCAAAATAGCATTCAATTTGCCAATACATAAAGAACCCAATTATCCAGAACTTGATTCAAGCAACTGAACTGAACCGTACCCAGATTGACCTGCCGGTTACTTGAAATATGAGGCTGTAGCAGCTCCCGAATCTCTGCCTTCGTCAATGGCTTTCCCAGGACCTGTTTTCTCTGCTTTACCTTCGTCGGAAAGTCCCCGAGCTTGTACGGCTTCAGCATTTCCAATTCCTTCCCTCCGTTTGTCCCAAACGGCGACTTATCGCCCGAATCCAAGAGACGAATTTTCCTCTTCTTCGAGCCCTTCATCGGCGCCTTGCCGGTCCACGGCCTCGGCATGGTCGGCGGTGCGAAGGGCAAGAAAGCCGGCTCGCGGATGGCCAGAGGCTTGGCTTTCGGCGTCTCCGAGTAACTGAACTGGAACTCGAAAGGCGCTCCGGGAAGGAGATACGACAGGCCGGAATCACCAACGAGGACGGAACGGTCCCCGTCGGATGAAATGACTCCGCCTCTGACAGGCTTGTAGTATTTGGAGCGGTGGTGGAAGGTCTTGAAGGCGGGAGCGGACTGGGGTTTTGGAGGTTGGGGAGGACGTTTTTGGGACTTCAGTGGCGGCGGGTATTTGGGGACCGGAATGGGCGGTTGCGGCGGCGGGTGTGCGGCGGCGGCGGGGTCGTTAGGCGGTGGAGTCGAAGGGAGGTTGGAGAAGATGTTGAAGCCTGGTAGCGAAGCCAAAATCGCCATTCAAGGACCTTTGTCGTAAGTGCATATACGTCTAAGTATAGAGCGATTGAGTATATACCGATTATTAGCACTAATGTTTAGCAGATTTTGCTGGGGCAGAGCAAAGAACGGAGCGAGAGAAGAAGAAGAAGAGGAGGATGATACACTTCTCCCAGATATTTGAAGGCTGTGGTGGTGTGAGTGAGGACTGAGGGGCGCGAGCGTCATATAACGTCGTCGTACCACCAAGGTGATGATAGTACGACCCCATTTGTCCACTTACTCACGCATTTAAGTTAATGAAAATAAGTTTTTGTATTTGATTTTACTTAATAATAATTTATTTATAATTAAAATTATGAATAATGTTAGGAGTTATAACCGATGTTATAAGTTATGTGATACATTCTTATTGAAGAAACAATATTAGAAGTTATGACTAATAACGATATCATCAATTATGTAGCGCATTCTCATTAGAAATGGTTAAAAAAATTATGTGTCATTGTCTTCTCTGCCTAGTGTCTTTTTTAATGAAGACACCGTTATTAGTCATGACTCGACATTACTCTAATGTTAATATAATAATATTAATAATAAATTATCATTATTACATTTCAAATAAATGACGCATATTTTGTTTATATTATTATAAAATTAGTAAAATTGATAAATCTTAAATTAATTCAATTGCTAAACTTAATTAATAATGCGAGAAATTCCAAAAATCAATAACCATTCAAATTCCATCTATTTTGCAAATTTATTAATTTTTAAGGCTTTAGTAAATACCTTATTACCAGTATTTTATCTTTTAGAGATTAATTTTATATTTTTAAAAGAATTATTATCTCCCAAATCAAAAAAAGACATACCAATTTTATATTATAAGTTGAATAATTTTTTTAATAGTGTTGTCGTTTGAACGTAATAATGAATTTATCGAGTTATTTAAAAAAAATTATCGAATAAAAATATTATCGTCGAACCATCTGATTCTACAAGAAAGAGAATGATCAAAAAGTATGTGAAAGTTCCCGTGTAAATACTTTAATGTTTAGATTTGATACTGAAGACAATGAAAACTTAAAAATTGTATTGAAACCAATATTATAAACGTAATTTTTTTAAAATGATGGTATGTTTATTTATAGAGAAGTATGGAGCAATCCTAAATCTTATAGAATTAAGATTTTTATAGATGATATTTATCTCAATATTTTGAGATTTTATCAAGATTATAATTCTTTATAGATGATATCTATCATTTTCATAGAATCTTCAAAGAGATCCTCAGATGTTGAAATTTATCTAATTTGCATGTTGCGTGGAACCCTATCTCCATTCGTTCTCGAGAAAATGATTTAGAGGTTTTACCATCTTTGAGGGGGTGAGAATGGCTCTTTGGTATGGATTTCCAAAAACAGAGACTAGGGTTGCAATTAAGTAGAGTCACTAAGCTTGGCTCGACAAACCTAAGCCCGAGCTCAAGCTCAAGCTTTGGAAAATCTGGCTCTATGATTAGCTTGAGGATATGGTTCATATACTTTTTCCATTAAAGTCACTAACTTTACCAAATTTCACCACCAGAATAGGAAATACACTAGAGGTGTGTAGCAATAGTGAAAGGCGGCGGAAAAGGAAGATGTAGTGGCAATCGACAAAAGGCGAGGTGACGATTAGGTCTAGTCTCATCTTCGTTTCTTCCCAACAGTAGCAATAGTATGTAATTGTTAGAGAATCATCATCCCTGCTCAATGTTGGATGGAGATGAAGATGAACAAAATAGGCTCAAATAGGTTGCCTTTTTGCTAGATAAGAAGAGGAAGGAACAGGCGACAAAATACAAGAGAAAAAGAGATGAATGAAACAAGCAAAGAAACCTCGGAGATAGAGAGACTGCCCCAAATCAATCAAATCTGATATAATGATCATATGTGTACATGTATATATATTTTTATTTAAATAATATATATAATACATATATGTATTTATGTTTAAATAATATATTTTTAAATTATAAAATATATATCTAATATATACATATATTATTTCATTATAAAATAATATATTTATAAAAATATGAATATATTTATAAATGAACTAATCTTAAATTTTTAATCAAATTTGCTCACGAGTCTCTAATCAAGTTAACTCGTGAGTTAACGAAGTGAGATTTACTGAATTTAAACCTAATTTATTTACAAATTAAGTTTTAAAATTAAGTTCAATCCCGTCTCGTTTACTTTAATGAACAAAAATAAATAAATTTTTATTGAATTAAATTCCACATTACTCGCGAAGGACGCGACTCATTTATAACCTGACCACACAATCACCCATGGCCGGCCTTCGCAAAAGGCCCTTGCAGTCTCCTGCGGCCAATCTCCTAGGGCAGGCCTTCGCAAGAGACATCGGCCTCCACGGGAGACCCCTGAATGAATGATTATGATTATAATTATGATTGTGGTTATGATTTTGGATGCACCATGAGTTATGAAAGGGATACATACACTTTATCATTCTTGCACGCAATCATTTTGATGATTATGCTTCCGTTGTGCCTTCATCCTTAAGCACACTTAATCCTACTAAATATTATCCATATTTAGAACAATACAAAATTACTATAATTTATTTTTACTTACTTTTAAATGCTTTTAAACTAATTTTCATAATACAAAGGAGAATATTGTAATAACCATTATTGAATTTTAACCTAATTAAAAGAATTCTCTTTCAAGTTTAAGAAGGAACAATAACCTTCTATGTTATTAAATAAACTGTATCATGACTATTTTACCCATCATGCTTTTTACTTTAAGGGGCGTTTGGTACAGGAGAAATTTTAAGATTTCTGAAAATGTTAGATTGAAAATTTATATTCTCATGTTTGATACAATTTTTTTATAAAAAGAATCCTGAAAAATAGGATTTTTGGGAATGATTTTTAAGCAACTTTTCCACAAAAAGATTTTCATGAAAGTGGTTAGAAATCCAAGTTTTTCATAGACTTGAGAATGTTTTTAACAAATAAAAAGACTAAAATATCACTTACCCTTTTATAACCCCATACAAACATATTATATATATTATATATATGTAATATATTTATATATTATATATTAAATATAAAAATATATTATAATATATTTATATTATTTATTATAAAATATTATATATATATTAAAGTAAATATTCAAACAAATATATATTATGTATATATTATATATATATACACACACGCATGGATATATACATAATGTGTAAAAAAATAACATTTTTTAACTTTCTAAAAATATCATGGGTCCTAATATTTTATATAGTAGAAAAAATTTATCATTTTTAAATAAAAAATTAAATAAGGATAATTTTGAAAAAGAACATAAATTCTCAATAATATTACATTTAAACCAAACATAAGAATGTAAAATTCTCAGAAAAGAATACTCAACATTCCTGAAAATGTTTAAATCTAACCAAATATAGAATTACATAAATCCTGAGAATCAAAGATTTCTAAGAACATTCCCAAGAATCATGAATCCTAAGAATTTAAAAACTTCTCTCATACCAAATGTCCCCTAATTTTAAAAAAATATAAAAATAACAATAATGAAACTTTTAGGTTTCATCATGGCGTCGGTGCGTTGGTGGGTGGGTTTATTACATGAACAACTGTGACAATAAACGTAGATATTTAAATCATGAGATAAACGTTGAGAGCTCAATTGATCAATCTAAATCTAGTTTGAGATACACCTTGAAGGCTCGACTTAAATTTAAAGACAAGAGAGGATGAACCTAAATGCATTCAAGTTTATCACATAAATAAACCTAAATTATTTGGGTTCATTGTGTAAAGGGAAGGAAATGAAAAAAGATGAATAAAAAATAATGTTTTTAAATATAAGAGTATTTTAATTATTTTTAATATTTAATTAAAATTAATTAATAACAGAGAGAAATTACAATTTAACTTTAAACTTTAGGAGTACTTGTTATATATTTTTTTAAGGTAACTTTTACAATTATCCTAATCTATGTATATTGTTATATGTAATATTACAAAATCTATTTGACCCTGCAACAATTTTATGCAAGTGACACCCCAATTTTGTGCCAAGTGGCACCACGGCTCGTGTTCAATTTCAACAAGCTATTTATTAATTACTTATTAAAATAATCTCTATAAATTGTTACTTAAAGTTGCATTCAAATAAAAACGAAAAAATAGTATTTTTTTAAAAAAAGTGAAATAAAGTGTAAATTAAAAAAATATAAGATATCTTTTGTAGATATAATTTTAATATAAAAAATAGATCAAATATAATACAAAGTTATAAACAAACATAAACAATAAATTGGCCGCCACAAGCCGATGACAAAAAAGAACAACCACGAGAGAATTAAGGCTCGATTGACTGCGACATGAGTACTGAACAACAAAAAACAATCGGTGGCAATGGCGAGAGGGAATGACGACTGCGAGAGGATTGAGAGTTGATTGACGATGACACAAGCATTGAGCAAAGCAAAAAATAATAGGCTACGAAGGTGAGAGAGAATGACAACAATAAAAGGTTTTAGGCACGGGGATTTTTGGGATTTGGAAATGGAAATTAAATTTAGGTGTGTAAAACTTCAATCTAATCGAAATAATCGAATCGAACCAATCGAAAACTTCTCTAAATTTTATTTACTAAATATTTTTAAAATAAATTAACAATTATTACACCCCATGCGTCACCCCTTAGTTATTAAAAATAATTATAAATGTAAATCACAAATGAATTATTGTATTTGTATCAAACCAAAATTTAGGAATAAAATTAGCAAAAAATTGGACATTTATTAATCTTCTAGCTACATTTATACTTGTTATTGCATGAATACAATAATAAATTTATTTGACTAAAAACGTTGCCGTCAAGTCGTTTGAGTTTGTAAGAAAGAAACAATCAGATAGTGTGAGGAAGCACTCTGATACTTAAATCAAACACTTAAGATAACGAAAACTGTATTAAAACAAGTACCAGAGATATCTCTTTTCAATAATGAATGGCTGTTTATTTATAGAGAGATACTGAGTAATATTAATTAGTTCGGAATTAAGATTATTGCAGATAACGTGTACCCTGATTTTACCTAATTCAGCTGATATCAGGATTCTGACATTTTTAAACCTATTAAAATTAATATTCTTATGAATGGTGTCTATCTCTTGTATTATGAAATTATTTAAGAATTAAAATTTTTATGGTTAGTTACTTATTTTTTTTAGAATATTTGAAAGAATTCTTCAATATCAAAATTATTTAGTTTGTGCGTTTGTAAGAGACCTTTTGTATATGAAAAATTTATGTCTTTTAAATCAAAAAATTACTTTAAATTTTTAAACTTTTCTTTTAATCATCTTTTATCTAGGACACAATAATATTTAAAGGATTGATAGACACTGTGGAGGGTGAAGACATTTGAATTGGTTGATGTTTGTGGATAAAGAATATGCTTGAATTTTATATATTTATTATTTTAATATATATATATATATATACACAATTAAAGTTCAAGCATTTAAACCGAGTAAGCAGATTGATACTGACTGACCGCGGTCACGGTGTGTGTCAAATGTGATAAACGTGGAGAATGAGCATAATTGTTGTTCCGTGTTGAACTAAAATATGGTAATCCCGAAAAGGCCCAGTTTTTGGATTAATTTTCACGTTAACAACTATTATCTATTATTGTGATTTGTGAAGTAGTAGGGCCCACGGCTCAGCGCGGCCGGGCATCTTTCAATTACACTTTGGTCATGGGTTTCCACCTGCACCTGCACCGGCACGACGACATGCACGCGGCTGCTTTATTGTTGTTCCAAAAGGTGAAATCACTCACCTCGACTGTTCTCTATAATCGGTCTGATAGTATGCGGGGAAGAGGTAAATTCATGATAACTCAGCTGGACGCAGTGGCTAGACCCGTGCCCACCACGCACAAGAAACCCCCTCACTTTGAAGAGAGTTACCTCCACTCTGCTGCTTGCGGGACTTGATCCCTGGTCATTGTTTCAAGATTCACCACGGAGGCACTTTGTGCCCCCTTCTTGACCAACTGGACTGCCCATGCGCGCCATGTGGCTGCTTTATTTATGGAGGGGAGAGAAGGTGGTGGTGTATTATGGATGTTGGTACTTGAGACTACCCAAACTACCCTTCATAGATGTGAAATTATATATTCTTTCAAATTGGTTTGGTCGTAAGAAAACTTACATCTAGCAATATTACAAAAGGAGGGGGTATGGATCATGGATGGATGGATGGGGGGATGCGTGAAGCGGAGATTCTGCTACGATGCGGGGAATGGGGATGGTGGAAGGTGGAAGGTGGAAGGTGGAAGGCAGAAGGTGGAGGGTGGAAGGTGGAACTGGATGGGCTCCACCTCCTCGCCCTTCATTTTTTTTCTTTCCACACACTCGCTCTCTTTCTCCGCTGTTTTCTCTTCCTCTTCCTCTTCCTCTTCCCCTTCGCCTTCCCCCCAGACAGCTCTAGAACAACCCTAAGACCCGACCCGACCCACAACCAAGCCATCGCCGATCCTTTTCTTCCACTTTCCTTTCACACGCACTCTTCTTCTCCTCTCTTTGATCTCTATTTCTCCTCCATTTTTATATTTTGGATGATACGCTTATCTGTGTACTAATAGATAGCTATTCAGAGTCCAAAGGCTTCTGATTCTCTTTCCGATTGATGTTTCATTTTGTGGGTTTGGTTGATCTTTTTTGTTGTGCTTCCAAGTTCTCTTGATGCGCTTCCAGATTTGCAGGATCGGCAGAGTTCTTTGCTTCGAGACTGAGCCAATCCATTCTGCCTAGCGATAATACGGGTTTGCGTTGAATTTTATTGTCTTTTCATTTTGTTAATGGACTTGTTTTCTTTCCCAACAGCTTGATCGAGGTTCCGAGTTCGGGTCTTTGGATTTTCTTCCCCGTTTTACACATGTATATACAGAAGCAAAATTGATCGACTCTTAGATCTAGTTTTGAGTGTAAAACAAGATCACACAAACTTGCTCTTAGTTACCAACCCCCACCACCTCCAATATTTCTTGCTTTTTAGTGTGATCCGTTTGGGTTTGGACTTTGGCTGCTCGTCTGAAGGTGTGAAACCATTCAGTTTATGGGTTTCCATAGGATCTTGGGAAGCAAGCTGATTACCGTTCTTTGTTAGTTGGAACTTGGATCAATTGACTTGGTTCTCTGACAAATAGTTTTCATGGACTTTTCAACTATGGGATATATATTATATCTAGCCCAACGCCTATGATGATATTTCAGACTCCAGAGAGGTTTTTCGGCCTCCAGCTCAGTGGCAATGCATGTGTACTTCCAAAGCAGCTCGTTCCCATTAACATAGGTTTATAATGCATCTGTTAAAGCTAATAAAATGTATTGTCGGTTGTGTTTGTGTTCAAGCTTTATGCCCATGTATGCTAAACAAATTTACACTTCAATTAGTTAGTAGAGGTGCCTCCACATGGCAAAGCATATTCTGTGGAACTAGTAACAAAAATTCTCTGTCATTGATATATACCTACATAAGATAAATTTCAGCTTGTTGCACTGGATGATCTTAACCAGCCACGTAAACTCTCCTTTTTAAATATTTTAGTTTCTTAACAATTAGTAGACTAGAAGAGGTCTAAAGAAACATGAATCTACATCAAATATGCTGGATTAGATTAAAACCAAAAAAAAAAAATGATTCATAGTATCAACCATCAATTTTGGCGCAAAAAATTTGCATGGAAAGGCTTTTGCTTAGAAGCCAGGTCAATATGAGCAGTCCTAATGGGCATTTATGCTTTTAGCCCTTTATTCTTGTGAGATTTTATGTTGGTTGTGTTGAATTTGGTTTTATGTGTGTCCTATATCTGGTACAGTTTCTGACCCCTCTTGGTAATCCTGAATTTGACTTCTTTTCATATTTACATTTTTCAGAGATTGGATTTGCAGTTTGACAAGATCTTAATCTTGGAAAATGCTGGGGGGAAACAGCAATGCTACCACACTTCCCATTTTCCTTGATGAGAATCACTTGCAGTATCATGTGAATTCTTCAAATCAACTACAGTTATTTGGAAACTGTGAGTTCCCTTTCCATTCAATTACAGTACGAGAAAAGTAAATTTGTTGTTCCTCCTTTTAGGTATTTGTAGTGCATATGAACGTGCAGTGCTTTTAAACTTGGAAGGTGTGTCCTCTGGTTCATATATATGTTCTTGTATGCTATTGCACAAAGATGTAATTTTGGTTGGTCTTCTATCTATTTTGAGGTTGGGTTTTCTTTTCTACCAATTGTCTTGTGCTTCCCTTGGTTGGAATTTTACTTCTATTAGGTGTTAGTAGTGCATCTTCCCTACTTGAACCATACATGTATTATGATGATTCTCAATCTTTGAAACAAATGGTTTGAGTCAGTGTCTTGATATCAGGCACAAGCCTGGCGCTTAGAAACAAACCAGGCGAGCGAGATCTGCCCAGGCATGCCCAGGCCCTCAGGCGCAACCTTGGGCATAGATGTTAAAAGCGCGCCTAGAAATTAGTTGTCAAGCAGCTCATTGCCCACCAAAACCAGCTACCATTCTTGGTTCCAACCTCCGCTCTTCTCAGTTCTAGCATGTATACATTACAATATATTTACATTTATTTAGTTTAAGTAAATATCTATATTTTCTTTAATTTATATTTTATCTTTCATTTACTTTAATACATAAATATAAATAAGAAAGTACCCCCCATTTGGATTCAATAAAAATATCTAAAAAATTAAAATTTATAGCAATAAAAAAATAAAATTTTGATTTTAGTACAAACTTGGCATTTAGCAATTTTACTACCTCCAAAATACATATCTACTATTTCTTGAAAAATTCATTAAAAATCATTTTAACAATGAATATTAACTATCAAAATGCTGGAAGATAGTTTTTCAAAATGAGAATATTTTCTTATATGTCTCCTTATAATGCACTAATCTTCCAGATTTAGAAAAATAGTATTTTTCAAAATGAAAACATTTTATTGATTGTGAATTTGTAGTGTTTATGTGTTTGTTAAGAACTTCGCATGATGATTTGTACTTGTTTGAGTTTGAGTATTATCTCTTTGTTTTTCTTAAGATAGTCTTTAGAGTGGTATTGTTGTTGACATGTGAATCTTGTAAGAATAAAAAATTTAAAATCTCATCCAACACTATTGATACTAATCCTGATAGTAACTCTGCTGGTAGAAGAAAATATCCAGTATGGAAATATCATCGTTAGCATATGTTGAATTATATATTTTTTTTATAACGTGCTTGTTAAAATATTATTAAAAGTTAAGATCTATTTTATATCTTTTTCTTCAACTAGGACATTTTTATTTTTGATCGCGCCTCGCTTTGCGCCTCAGGCTCCATGATCCTTGTGCGCCTTAATGCGCGTTAGGCCTTTAATAACACTGGGTTGAGTGTTGAAACACCAAATCAGTCTTGCCTCTCCAAGGCAGGAAGTTGTGTTCGAAATGTGCAGGGGACACGACCGTGGTCAGAAGTGTTTTCTGCTTGCAGCCTGGGTATGATAAGTAGGCATCCTGTTATGCTAGGTTCAGTCCGTTCCTCGAGTGTTTGCTTCTATGGAACTTGATTACATTTAGAAGAGAATGCTAGCAAAAAGGTGCACTGAGAAAAAGTTTCTTGTTTTTGTTTTTATTGAAGCTGGCTTTCTCTGCTCAATCATTTTTTCCCATTTGGCTGTAGAAACTTTATTGAACAAATAATATTATGTTGATCACCTGAAATTTTGTTTCTAATTCTGTAATTGGAAAAAAAGAAGTCATTGATGTATTTTGGGATTTGGGCCATTTTCAATTTCTTTTACAGGATCATGTACATTTCTCATTTGGTTGTTTTGTTAAAGCTGGATTGGTGTTTAATGCTTGCAATTTTTATTACAATTTCAGTTGGGTGCAATGGTGATCGACAACAACATATTGAGCATTTATCCCACTATGCGGGATCAGCAGGATGCAGTGTTGATCCAGTAAATTATTTTGGAAATGAGCACACTGCCCATATGCTTCAGCCTAAGAAACGATCCAGGGAAGCAGATGCTATCCCAAGGCAGCAGAAGCTTCAGATTTTCCTTAATTACAATGCCTGTCGTGATGAAGCTGACCGATCAGCAAACATACCAAACCAGAACCCTGTATCAACTGGGTTAAGGCTATCGTATGATGATGATGAACACAACTCTTCTGTTACCTCTCCAAGTGGAAGTATGACGGCAGCACCACCAACCATTTTATCTCTTGGAGATAATATGAGGACTGACCTTGATCGGCAGAATGAAGAGCTAAATCAGTATATTAAGATTCAGGTACATTTTTTACCATCATCTTTTTGAACTATGAGGCAGATGTGGCAACCATTCTGTGTTTCCATGCGGTAGCTTCTGGTTCCACTATCAATCTCATCTGCTGCGTAAGAGTTCTTCATATTTTGTACAAGTCATGTCATGGATTACTGACTTCGGTTTGCAGATAGTCACATGCATATAGCTTGCTTGCTTTGGGTTACTTGTCAGCCATTTTCTAATAGCTCATTGGGGAGTCAGTTATTCTAGCATACAGCTTTCTGCCTTGAACTAATTCCTTTATGGAATTAATTTGAAGCTATTGTTTTCCTTTCTTCTTGTATTTTGTTTTCGAATATTCTAGAACTAATGATATTTAATATAGTTGTCAAGTATCTTTATGGATGATCCTTCTGGGTTTGCAATTGTGGACAAAACATGTCTAAAATAGACTCAAAATGTGAGCTGTTTTTGGTTTATGTTGTACCTCAAGTACCTGGTAGGATCTGAGATTTTTGTATTGGAGCTTCATATAGTGTTATAGTTTGTTTGGTTGTTTGTTGCACTTTAATCAGTGCCACTATTTGAAACAGGAAGAAAATCTGGCAAAGGGGATAAGGGACATAAAGCAGAGGCACATGGCGTCTTTCCTGACCGTCATAGAGAAAGGAGTTAGTCGGAAGTTGCAGGAGAAGGATCTCGAGATAGAGAATATAAACCAGAAGAACAGAGAACTGGTTGAGAGAATAAAGCAGGTTGCAGTCGAAGCCCAGAACTGGCACCATAGAGCCAAGTACAATGAGTCGATGGTTACCATTCTGAAGAACAACCTCCAGCAGGTAATTTCACAGGGTGCTGAACGAAGCAAGGAGGGGTTTGGAGACAGCGAAATCGATGATGCTGCCTCCTATGTTGATCCAAGCAACTATCTCAGCATCCCAGGTCGGAGTGGCAAGGCTGCCTTCTTGAAGGACAATATGATTTGCAGGTCATGCAAGTCCAATGAGGTATCCATCTTGTTGATGCCTTGCCGGCATTTGTGTTTGTGTAAGGATTGCGATGGATTAACCAATGTTTGCCCTGTATGCCAGTTGGTGAAAACTACTAGTTTTCAAGTCTACTTGGCCTAAATCAGTTACCAAACTTAGAAATTGAAAATATACTCCACAGCTATCACTTCATTTAAGTTGGCGTCCCTTCAAATTTACAGATTCCACATGGATATCTTCTTGTACATTCATAAAATGAATTTGGGACCATTGAATTCCAAGCCTTTAAATTATAGTGTTGAATGTTCATACCTCTCCTTTGCTTTTTTGGGATGGTATAAGTTACCCACTCTGCGAAATTTGATATTCCTTACTGCTGTTGTCTCATATTCTTCTCCCCACTCATTACTTAGCCGGAGAGTATAGACATTTGATTTCTAGTGTTATGCCAGTGCCCATCGCCAAGATACTAGTTAAAAGATGTGTCTTAATTTTTTGTACTGGTATTTGTTGCTGCAAGAACTTGCAATTTGTTAAATGCACTTTCATAGTTGAGATGACATATTACAATTACCTCCTATTCAAAATCTCAAAAAGTTTAACCCCTACCGTTGAATAACTGCCGTTAAATTTTGTAAAATTTCGAAAATGTTTTTGCACCCTCTTCCTCTCCTCTTATCTCTTTCTTCTCCAAAACCGTCCCTTCTCGGGCGACTCCTCCAACAACTCTCTCTCTCTCTCTCTCTATATATATATATATATATATATAGATATTGATTGTGAGAGAACCCAAACTAGGGAGGATGACTCTCTCTCTCTCTATATATAGATATTGATTGTGAGAGAACCCAAACTAGCGAGTTCATCCCCATCTAAGAACCCAGGTTCCTCCCCCCCCCCCCCCCCCCCGGTTCGTATTTCTAAAAAAATAAAAAACAGCACAGGTTGGAAACCCTGATAATGCCGGCCTCGGTCTTTGGCTACCAATTTTTTACATTTTTGGAAGATAGGATTGGTCATTATAATTTCTCAAACTAAAAAAAATGTCTTTGGAATTAGGTCTAGCTTCGATGTCAATATTTACCCGAAGTACTTACTAATTACTCATCTACTCGTACAATTGTACATGGCCTAATTAGCTACATAACAAGGGTACTAGGGTTGTCGAAGCGAGGTTATAAGAAAAAAGAAAAAAAAAAAGGTTCTGTGGATTTTGGATAACTGTTCAAGAATCTCACACCAACGAAGGAAAAAAAAATCTTGAATCATATACGAGGGTTTAATAATACTACCTGATAGCTTAGCTTAAATTCTCGAGTTTAATGCTAATCATTTGTCTAACGGTAAATCAGTATTAGAATGATGGAACACGTGATTTTATCTAGAGTGGTCTTACCCATTCTTGACAATACAAGTAAATTTGGGTGTATGGAACACCACTAATCCGCCTAAAGCTTTTAAATTATAAGAATACTGTTCCTTATTAACGACACCGTTTTAATAATGAAGCTGGTAGGAGGGTCAGCTACAATCCCTGCCATGTGGCAACAGAGGGCAGCTTGGCAACTGCCTTGGCTGTCCTTCTCTCGATTGTGTCTAACGTCTGCTGATTATTCTTGTCCTTTTCACGTGCAATCTAGACCGTTGATGCTGCCTTTATCTGTTGCAATCCCAACCATCATTTTACATCGTGCAATCCTTATTTAATGCATTGTGCATCAAGATATGTGGCATAGAGATTGAGTGAGAGAGTGAAAAGAGATGCAAGGGTCTGAGGGTTTTTCTCATTTTCAGTTGTTTCATACTCGCTAGCTCCTTCGTGTTCTTCTTTCTGGTTCAATAAGGTAAGCTTCTGATCTTTCTTTTATGTGATTTTGGGGCAATTTTGTTACTAAATCAGTCTGTGTAAATAGAGTAGTTGCGAGGCTTGTATACTGTAAGTATTGTAAACCCTATTTTACTCTAATAGTACAATGAACTCTCCTTTGTCAGAGCTCAATGTGGACATAACCATTTCAGGGTGAACCACGATAAATCTCTCTGTGTTATTTTCTTTTCATCGTTCTGTTTGTGTTTGTTGGTTGTTTTGTATGTTTTTGATTGCGTCTCTGTTGTTGGGTCTAAAAGTTTATAGTGATATCAAAGTGTGTGTGCAATTTGCTCTCCATTTGCACAAAAAGTGGTATCAGAGCCATTTTTTTGATACGCACGATTTAGGTCTTTTATTCCTCTAAGAGTCTGTGTGATCAAATCGAGGGTTATTCATCATACTGTTGGTCATGTCTGAATCTCTAGGGTTTTCTGAAGAGTCACGATCAATGAGTGTTTTCTGTGTCTCTGTCAGTGTCTATGATTTTCTTAGGATACCTTCGTGTAAAGCGAAGATGACAACAACCCGATTTGAAATCGGAACATTTGATGGAAAGGAGAATTTCGGTAGTTGGAAAAAGAAGATGAGAATGTTACTCTCTCATCACAAAGTACTTATTGCATTAGAACCAGATGATCAAAAATGGTCCGATGAACAAACAACTAGGACCAATGAGATAAGGGAGGAGGCATTCAACTTGATATTCCTCCATTTGGGGGATACTGTGATCAAGAAGGTAGACGATATGACTAACCCCCTTGATTTATGGAATAAACTTAAATTTCTTTATGTTGTTTTTGCTCCTAACTTAGTTTATTTGAAAGGAATGCTATTTAATTTTAAAATGAATGCATTAAAATCTATGGATGACAATATAGATGAATTTACTAAACTTACATTATTGTTAAGAGGTACTGACTAAACCCTAAGTGATACTAGTGAGGCAATGAAACTATTAAATTCATTACTTGATGATGATAATGTAGTCAAACATGTTTTCCAGTACACTGGGATTGTGTCTACCTTAGAATTTGTAATCTCTGGAATTAAGGCTAGGAAATTAGAACTACACACTTCTAAAAGACTTGGTAACAATATGTTTGTTAAGGGAAAGTTTGAAAAGGGGCAAAATAGTTTCAACAATAATCAAAATGGGGGTTCAAGACCTAAGGGAAAACAAAATGGAAAGAAGGGAAAATAAAAGCAATCTAAATGAAAATATTATCACTGTGGGAATGAGGGTCACATTAAAAAATACTGTTATGATTTTATCAAAAAATAGAAACAAGGAGGTAATGTGACAATAGCTTCCAGTAGCTCTAACACCTTAGTTGAAGTTTTAAATGTCTCTTGTACCTCAATTGCTAATGAATAGATAATGAATTCAGGATATTCTTTTCACATGTGTCCAAATATAGAATGGTTTCAAAATTTTAGCACTAAAGAGACTGATATTGTTTATATGGGAAATAATCATTCATGCAGTATTAAAGGCATAGATGACATCTCTCTGAAATTAGATGATAATAAAATTAGAATGTTGATTGATGTGAGATATGTACCTGGTTTAAAACGAAATTTGATTTCTCTTGGTACCTTAGATGAATTAAGATTTTTCCTATAAAGCTGAAAATGATTTTCTGCATGTATTCAAAAATGATGACCTTATTCTATCTGGTATAAAGAAACATGATTTATATGTATTGAATGGTTATTCTCATATATCCTCTGCATTCATAGCTAAATTTGATAGAACAGATCTTTGGCACTTAAGACTTGTCCATATGAGCCAAAAAGGGCTACAGGCACTATTCAACCAAGGGTACCTTGATCCAGTCTCTGTAGACTCCTTAAGCTTCTGTGAATCATGTACCCTTAGCAAGCAACACAAGTTGAGCTTCCCAAAGGGAACTCACTTGGCGAAGGCATGCCTACAATACTTGCATGCAAACCTTTGGGGTCCCTCCCAAATCCCCTCTCACGATGGTAACATATATTTTTTGTCTATTGTTGATGATTACACTAGAAATGTTTGGATATTTCTAATGAAAACTAAGGATCAAACCCTAGAAAAATTTAGATCATGGAAAACTTTAGTTGAAAATCAAACAGATAGGAAGATTAAAATACTAAGAACAGATAATGGACTGGAATTCTGCAATAGGGAGTTTGATGAACTATGTAAAACCTACGGTATACTTAGGCATAGAACAGTAAGGAACACCCCTCAGCAAAATGGAGTTGTTGAGAAGATGAACAGAACCTTATTAAAAAAGATTATGTGCCTTTTATTTACTGCTGTAATGCCTAAAACTTTTTTAAGAGAAGTTCTATCTACTGCACCTCACCTAGTAAATAGGAGTTCTTCAACAGTAACAAATCTTAGGTATCCTAAGGAAAACTGGATTGGGAGAAAAATGAACTTAAACTATCTGAGAGTTTTTGTGTGTGAAGCTTATACTCACCAATCAGAAGGAAAATTAGATCCTAGTGCCATTAAATGTGTTTTTGTTGGATATCAAGAAGGAACCAAGGGTTATAGGTTATGGGACAAAAATTCAGGTGGAGTTAAAATCATTATAAGCAGAGATGTAATATTCAATAAATCAGTTTTCCCATGTAAGCTTTATAACATTGAAGATTATCCCAAACCTAGCAACCCTGATGATTTTGTAATAAGAGGAAGTACTCAAATTGAGGTGGAGCAACAGGATTCGCCTGCTGCTTCTACCTCTCAAGATCCCAGCACTCAAGTTGAGTCCCCAACTCAAGATGAAACCTCTGATTAGAATAATAATCATGACGTTCAACTTGATGACCCTAAGGTTAAGGAATATGACACTCCTCAATAAGACCTCAGCAATTATCAACTGACTCGAGACCGAGTCAGGAGGTTTATCAGCCCTCCAATTAGATATGCATGCTCAAGACTTGGTGTTTTGTGCTTTAGTAGCAGGAATGGAAATGAGGAGCAGTGAGCCTACCTATTACGAGGGGACTGTCAGCTCCCATGACAGCACTAAGTGGAACAGTGTTCTAAAAGGCGCTAGTTGGGCGCCAGGTTGGGGCCTAGCGTCTAGGGGGCCTAGGCGGAGCCTAAGAAAACTGCTATTTTTTTTTTTGTTTTTAAAATTTTGTGATGTAATTTGATGTAAATCAAAGTTAAAAAACATTGATAATGCAATATAAACCAAAAATACAACAATAATGGAATGACAAGTGAAATATAGAATTAAGCATGAGAAAACAAATTGTTATAGATCAGTTCTAGATTCAATAAGATATAAGCGACAATAATGTAACATAAACCATACTTGAAGAATTTAAGTATCTAACTATCTAATTAGACTTCTTCTTCTCCATATTCTTCTAATACATGAATAATTAGACTTTTTCCTGTAAAATAATTAAATAATTCAAATTAAGACAATAAAATAACAAAATAATTTATGTTTTACAATATAATAAAAACAGAAATATAAACAATAATAAAAACATCAATATACTTTCAAATTTTTTAGAAATATTATAGGATATATATAATTAATAATAAAAACTAAATATAAATCTAATAATTACATATAAATAGAAAAGAAAAATGAAATAAAATAAAAAATTAAAAACATAAAAACGAAATCGCACAACACAGGCGCAACAAACGCAAAACAGAGAGAGAGAGAGAGAGAGAGAGGGGGTTACGAGTGGGCTGGAGTCGCTGGACGGAGATGGAGCTTGCCGCGACGGAGATGGAGCTCGACGACGAGGACGAGGGCGGAGGCGACGATGCTGAGGCAACGAGGAAGCGGAGGACGCGACGGAGAAGATGCCGGTGACGATGAAGCTTGGCGGCGAGGATGGAGCTGGATGCAGCGACGACGGTGAGCTACTGGCGGCCGATGAAGCTTGGCGGCGTTGAGGTGAGAAGAGAGTGAAGAGGGCGAGACGCTAACAGCAACAGGTTTGATTTTTGATTTAGCAAAAAAACCCTAAAAATTGATATTTAAACCGAGAAAAACCCCTAGGTGCTCTGGCCGACTAGGCGCCCAAGCAGACCGATTACTCGGGCCGGCGCCTAGGAGGCCCGACTAGGGCAATTTCGGGGCGGCCGCTGGCTGCCTAGCACCTAGGCGGGCGCCTAGCCCAATTTTTAGAACACTGAAGTGGAAAAAGGAAATGGATGATGAAATGGCCTCTTTAAAGGTTAATAAGACTTGAAAATTGGTTCCAAGGCCTGATAAGCAGAAGTTGATTAAGTGTAAGTGGTTGTTCAACCTTAAAGAATGTATGTCTCCATTTGATCCCTTAAGATTTAAAGCAAGACTTGTAGCTAAAAGTTTTTCACAGAGAAATAGAATAGACTACATTGAAATTTTTTTACCTGTAGTTAAATTCAAAACCATACGTACAATACTTGTTGTTGTAGTGCATTTTGACTTAGAACTTGAACAATTGATTGTCAAAACTGTATTTTTACATGGTGACATTGATGAAATCATTTACATGGAACAACCTATTGGATATATTGACATTCATTATCCTAAATATATATATGCTTGCTTAAAAAATTATTGTATAAATTAAAACAATCTCCTAGGCAATGGTACAAAAAGTTTGATAATTTTGTTACTGAGATTGGCTTTAATCGAAATAAATATGATAGTTGTTTTTACTATATACTATATGATATCCCAATTTATCTTCTTTTGTATGTTGATAATATCATGATAATTAGTAAGTCTTAAGTAAAAAATATGTGAATTAAAGGCTCTGTTAAATACTAATTTCGATAGGAAAGACTTAGAACCTACTAAGAAAATCTTGGTGATGATAGTAGAAAGAAATAGAAGTAAAAACAGTTTGAAAATACACCAGCATGACTACATGCTTAAGATTGTACAAAATTTGGCATGGCTGAGTGTAAACTTGTTAGTGTTCTCTTAGTTGGACATTTTATCTTGTCTAAAACTCAGTGTCCATCATATGAATCAGAAACTCTTAAAATGAAAAACATACCACATGCTAATGTGATTGGAACCATAATGTACTCAATGATAAATACTAGGCCAAATTTTACATATTCTATATCTCTACTCCACAAGGTTTATGTCTAACCCTGGGAAAGTACATTGGGAAGCTTTAAAACATGTGCTAAAATATATTAATGGTTCTTTGAATGTTGATTTAAATTTTGAGAAAATAGATGATACACTTGACTTAGTGGAATTTGTAGACTCAGATTTTGTAGGGGATAGAGACTCCCGTAAGTCCACCACAACATTCTTCTTCACCTTGGATGGCAACTACATCAGTTGGAAGTCACAACTGCAGCCTTTTGTTACTCTGTCTTCTACTGAGGCAAAATATGTGACTGTTACCGATGCCTTCAAGTAAGCCATTTGGCTTCAAGGTCTTTTACGGGAAATCCATCTACTACAAGGTAAGATCAAGGTATTTTTTAATAGCTAGAGTGTTATCTACTTATGTAAAAATCCTGTTTATCATGAAAGAACTAAACATGTGGATGTAAAATATCCTCTTGTGAGAGATCAGATAAGTGGTGGAGTTGTTTCAATACAAAAAGTGCCAACTGAAGACAATCCAGCCGACATGGGAACTAAGGTAGTGACTGTAGCCAAGTTCAAGCACTGCATGGGCTTACTGCATGTCGAAGTTGGTTAATCCAAACCAATCTGAGTAATAAAGGTGAGAATTGAAGCTTGCTGCACTTATTGGGGTATTTTCACTTGTATCGTTAATACTTCAAGGTAGAGATTGTTGATTGTAAAGCATGTAACACCACCATTTTAATAATGAAGTTGGGCAGGAGGGTTAGCTGCAACCGCTGCCACGTGGGAGCGGAGGGCAGCTCGGCAAATGCCCGGCTATCCTTTTTTCGATCGTGCCGAACGTCTGCTAATTATTCATGTTCTTTACGCGTGCAATCTAGACCGTTGATGCTGCCTTTATCTGTTGCAATCCCAGCCATCCTTTTACATCGTGTGATAATTATTTAATGCATTGTGCATCGGGATATGTAACATAGAAATTGAGAGAGAGAGTGAAAGGAGACGCAAGGGTCCGAAGGTTTTTCTCATTTTTGGTTGTTTCATACTCTCTGGCTCCTTCGTGTTCATCTTTCTAGTTCAATAAGGTAAGCCTATGATCTTTCTTTTATGTGGTTTTGAGGCGATTTTATTAATGAACCAATCTGTGTAAATAGAGTGATTGTGAGGCTTGTATGCTGTAACTATTATAAACTCTATTTTACTCTGATAGTGTAGTGAGCTCTCCTTTGTCAGAGCACAACATGAACGTAGCCCTTTCAAGGTGAACCACAGTAAATCTCTTTGTGTCATTTTCTTTCCATCGTTCTGTTTGTGTTTGCTGGTTGTTTTGTATGTTTCTGATTGCGTCTCTGTTGTTGGGTCTAAAAGCTTACAGTGATATCAAAGTGTGTGTGTGTGTGTGCGTGCGCGCAATTTGCTCTGTGTTTACGCAACAAATACACTCTAAACATCTAAATGTCTATAAACAATATGAAATTTTATGTACAGTGTTGAGTAAGAATGAAGTACCAGACATCCTAAGTTGCTTCAGCTCAAGAGTATGGGTTAACGTGCAGGTACAGTTGAAGTGATGCCCATATGCAGATCTTCTGATGAAACATAGCCGACGTGAGCAGAAATCAAGCAAGGAATGGAAAGGGGATCACAAAGATAGCAGCCGAAGAAATCCTGAATACAGTTTTCCATTAGATTCTACGTCTATTGTCTGCTCGTGGTTTCTTGGAAGGCCCAGATTCCAGATGTCCACCACTTGATTGTATCTGAAATACAAAAGGGCACATTGTAGAATTGAATCCAACAAAAAACATTTTGGACTAGGATCGTGTTAGTGACTAATTTACCTTATTAAGTTTTTCCCTGACAAATTGAACCGTGTGATTCATAGATTGTGATGGGAAATAATCCTGTCAATGGAAAACAAGACAGAGTGCAAAACATTTGTTAGCTGGGGTTACGAAGATAGTAAGCAACTTTAGAAATTCATGATGAGGTGCCAAACAAGAAATAATCACTTGAAAGAACGGAACAGCTGGTATCATCCAACATCAACCAACTTAAAGGCCTTGTTGTGGTCTCATCTTTAATGGACATATCTTACATTGCTGATGAGACGCATAATATCATATGAAGTAAGGTAGAACAATTTACATCACTATTGATTATTCTATTGAACATGTATATAATTTGATAGGTAATATAGCGCAACCTAAATTTAGGCACTTTATGGCAATACAGCCTAAAGCTGCTTAATGTTCCTTCCAGTACTAGCTGATAGAAGAGTTCATTACGAGAATTGAGCCATCAATGCTGAAAGAAAGCAAACTTTTCACAGAACATTACAACTACAATATATCCTAAGCTGCTGGTGCCCCCTTGGGAGGCTGGCTGACAGAAAAATTTTAGGCAAGATCATTAGAAGGACGAAGCAACCATTACTGAAGGGAAACATATTTTTCATATATCATTACAACTGCAATACCACTCAAAGCCAGCAACTTTCCAGCAACTTTCTATGGTGCTTACATCTGGGTTGTTGATTATAACACTATAAAAAGGGTACATTTGTTTACTAGTTGCTGAAGACATGGATGGTAGAGAAATTTGCAGAAATGATAAACTGTTTTAGTTGATATTGGAAAAAAAATATCATCTAACCTTGTCAGAGGTAATCCTTGTCATGGAAGAATCTTTATTGTGAGCAACATGTTGTGGTTCTACACTGGCAATAAGGAAAGACAACTCACTCTTTCATCAATCACAATAAAATAATTTGCAGGAAATTTATCCAGAAAACAGCTGCAAGCCTGCAAATATCAGCTAAATAGCAGATTACCTATGGTTGGAAACAAAAACTGTCTGTGATGAAGTTGTAACTGATAAAGGCTCATAGGAAGGACCCATATTATGAACAATGGATCCACTGGATCTTCCAGCTGAAATATTGAGATGTTCATATGATGAAAGAAAATTAGCACGCCTTGCCAAATCAAAGATGAAACAAATAGATTAGCATTGTGCCAATAACCAAAGAAATATTACAGTTTAATCGTGCTAGAACTTCCTTTCTTCGGCCTTCTAATTTCTCTTTTGTGTCTGAGAGGCTTTCATAATGAGTTGCATATGAGACCTTTAATCGATTCCCAAAGAAGACATACTCATCCAACTTCCTCTTTGCAAACCTACAAAAACCAACTAAACCCTTAAACATGGAGATGAAACTTACAGCAGATCCATGTTTAACTACAATCAATGGCATAATATAAGTCACTTGCAAAAATATTATGCACTCCAAGTGAGGCAAAAACTTTAGCAGTTTATACATAGACATACACCATAAAAAAAACCACTTAACCACCTAGCATTGTTGATTTGACAAAATTTGATCCAGTACACATCAGTAAACGGCTCACAATCTTCATCATCCATTGGCTTGAATCTGAAGAAGGCATATGAATAAATGGAAGTATGATATGACAATCAAAAATAGGGTTAAATCTACTTTACACGGAAGTATAAGTACAGTATACTAAACATAGGGTTTCACTACTTTGTAAGGCACTGAACGCTTAGTATAAGTGGCATATCGCCAAGTCCTCCTAAGAAAGAATTAACATATAAAGTATGATAAGAACAGCCGGAGAAATTAAAGAGAGGTCAACAGCAAAATAGTAAATCCGCTATTCGCAGAACTGGCCTGACCAGAAGTTGGATACAGAAAGAAAAACAAAAACAAAAACATAAATTTATTTTCTAAAACCCAGTAATACTAGAAATTGTTTTCCAAACATGGTTTCCTCCACAGATACTATCCAAACTCCGTTAAGACATATTTCCAACATACCACTCGTGTGTGTGTGCATGTAGGTAGATACAAACATACATTGGGAGAGGCAGAAAGCATACTCCTCAATATCTCCATAGGATCCGAATAATTTCGATAATTCATCACCACATCCCAATGCCGGAACGTTCTTGACGATCAAATACCTTTCATATAACAAAAGTCGAAATTCAATTTAGAACCGGTAATATCCAAACTGATCTAATTAAGGATTTTGCACAGCTGGATTAACAACGCAAAACAATACTACAAACAACTAAAATAGAAAGTGAAAAAATCGAAAATCCAAACTACAAAACTACACCAACACAAATTAGGGTTCAAACACAAAATAAGTTACACAAACAAAAGGTATAGAAGTGTATCAAGGGGAGGAGAGAAACAGACTTTGATTCGTCGCAAACCGTATACACGCGAACCGCAGGTGGCTCGTCCTTGCTTCGAGGCATACTCTGGGCAGTTCGCTCAAATAGCTAACAGCGGGTTTCTGGCGGAGAACAGATCCGAGACTGTTGCAGAAAATTGAGACGAGACGACGATGGCGCGGGTTTATGTCATGGAAACCATCATGGGCCTCGTTTGGGCTTAGAGATGTTAAGTTGCAGTCTCTTGTAAGCTGAGCTTGGGCTTTGTTGGGCCTGGGCCGACCAAGCGAAAGAAATAATTTCCGCTTCAAAAAAAATAAAAAGAAAAGAAAAAGAAGCTGCCAGCAGTTGGTGACATTTAAAATGAATTTTATAATTTAAAAATAAAATTTATTTATAAATAAAAATATTTCATGTTCTTCTCTCTTCGCTTCATCGATTTTTGTCTCTATAATCATTATCTCTATTTTTGTCTCTATTATCATTATCGATGCTAATACCAATTCCCATTAGTTTGACGTCATTACCGATTATAGGTTAAGTTTATTTAAATATAATATTATTTATTTATTTATTTATATTTTTATATAAATTATTAAATATAATATATTTAAATTATTAAATTATTTTTTATTTACAAATGAATTCTAAATATTCTCTAATCCTCCACTAACAGATATTTTTATATGTCCATATTCCAAACTTAGGTTACATGGAAAGTGATATGGGAAATATTTTCAATACGAAACGAAAATAGAAAAATAGTATCTTTTAAAAAAAAAGTAAGAAATGAAAATAAGGGTAAAAGTGTAAATAAAAAAATATAAAAAAATTTACAAATTAAATTATTAAATAAAAATTATAAAAAATAATTATTTAATATAAAGCAATCGATAGCAGGACAAAGCAGCCGATGGCAAGTAAAGTAATTGATGACGGCATTGAATATGGAGTTGTGAATAGGTTTGTGTAGGACGAAAAAGGCAAAACCAAGCACATAAACCTCAATTTGTATCACTAATTATTTGATGTAACACTGAGTAATTGGCGCCGAGAGGAAATCGAGCAATCGGAATTGGAAAACTCGACCTAGTGAGACTTGAGCAATCAAACACCAAGCAACAGAGCACTTAAAGCTATGAATCGACGATGACACCTAACACCAAACAATTGGCGTACAAAAGGAACAAAAAGTATAGATAATTGGTCAAAGAGTCTAGAGAGTTCAGAATTTCAAAAGAATTAGTACATATATATATATATATTGGTTATAGATGGAAGAAATTTCATCTCTAATCAACGTTTGTCACAAAAAAACATTTTTGACATTTCAAATTTATTATGAAATAGGCCTCAAAATGTTTCTAAAATTACAAAAACACTCTAAAAAAATTTTTGAAGTTTTCGACACGAGAAACATCTCAAAAATATCGAAGTAATGTTTCTAAGTCGTTTTCGTGCATCAGAGCCCTAAACTCTTGCCAATGGAGAATGAAGGGAGTTTGATGGGTACAGTACGAACTATGTTGCAAGGAAAATAGTTTTTCCATTTTCGAAACGTTTCTTATTTTTGTTTTGAACCCTATTTATACTTATTTTTTTTTATAAAAATGTTTATTTTCATGTTTCCGTTTCGTTTCAGAAATATTTCTGTTTTCGTTTCTGTGTAACCTAAAGTACAAATACCCACCTCCACCTAGTATGGTATTTTCATTGCCATCTATAAAAATATCACTAAACTGTAAATAGAAATAAAAATAAAAGAAGGAAATGGAGAAGAAATTACTGTATTTTGAAAAGAGAAATTCTATTCGCAGTCACGTTTTTACTCTTCGCAACCATATTTTAATATACCTAAAATACCCTTTTTTGAAAACTCATTTTTACCCTCACATCCACTTTCTCCCTCAATCAATTACGAGCCACCTATCCCTTTCAAAACCGCCACCCATCCCTTCTAAAACGAAAACAATACAACAAAAAAATACTAGATCCAATGCAATCGAAAATGAAAAAATAAATAAAAATATAACACTAAAATAACACACATGCATACACACATATATATATACGCACACATATATATAGATATATATATATATAAATATTTTGTGTTTGGACAATTGCGTATGACTAGTGACGAGAGAAAAAGTGGGCAAAATATATATCTGTGTGTCTGTATTGTATATATATGTGTTTATATATGTATATATGTGTTTTTTATTTTGTAAACTTGTCTCATGAAGGTTGTATTTGTGAATCGAAATTTTTGAGATTTGAAAATATGTTATAGAGATGAATGTGTGTAAATGATTGTCTGTGTGGAAAAGAGTATTTTTGAAAAATATTGACCGTAAAGAGTTATTAAATTGGTTGTAAAAAATAAAAAAATAAAAATAAATTTTTAGTAGATGTAAAGAGCAAAAAAGTGGCGAATTACCCTTTTGAAAATTGGATTTCAGAGGCGAAGAGCTGAGCTCCATTCTGATTCTAATTTGAATCCTTTGAAGGAGAATGCACGCCTGCGAGATGCTTGATTAAATGTCACAAAGGGTCTGAACTCAACTCTGTAAAGTGAAAACTTCTTTTATGTGTCAAACAGGTTGCAAAATTACTTTAAGAAGCCTGTGAAAAAAGGAGAATGGCGTTTGATTCAATGGAATCTCTTCCGGAGAGCGACCCAGAAACGACAGCAGCGATATTCATGCTTGGTGGATATGAAGCAGAAAGAGTTGCTAAAATACTAAGAAGAAAGAGAACAATTTATTTATCTGTCTATTTCCTTTTTAGCAAAACCCTCAAAATACAGGGATGGTTCCAAGATTCAAATTTTATTCTGGAACTGGCGAGTTTATAAACTGAGAGGCGGATTCCGGTTCTGTCTTGGTGGTGGTGGTGCCTCCTACTATTCTGGGATTTGCAGTTGTTGCCCGAAATTACCTGAATAAACGGAAATGTGTTTTAAATAGTCCCTCTTATTGGTGAAACAACAATCAACGTTTTTCTTTTCCAATCTCCTGGTTGCCCTGTTTGGCAATCTGTAAATTAGATAAGTACACACACACATATATATATATATGTATAGGCATATCAATTACGATGTTTGTTTCAAAAGGTGAAATCGCTCATCCTGGACGCCCCCCACCCCTGACCTGACAGGATGTGAGGGGTTTAACTATGGTGACCCAGCCGGACACAGTGACTAGACCGTGCATACCACGCACAAGGAGCTCCCTCACTTTGGAGAGAAGTTTACCCCACACTGTTGCTTGCGAGACTCGATCTCTGATCCTTGTTCCAAGATTCACCACGAAAAGTATTTTGTGACTCCCTTCTTGACCAACTGGGCTGTCCATGCGGGTTGTCAATCACAATGTTCATGCCATGGTAGGTTGCCCAATAGAGAAGGATTTTGTGAGTATTGGTTTTTGTAGCAATTTTTGCCATGAAGCATAATAGTCCAGACCTAGAAGCCATGAACGAACACTTTTTGACTTGTGAATGTTAATGGACTGGGGTTGAAGAGTAAAGCAAAGGCCTCCAAAAATAGTCTTACACTTGAAGCGTGGACATGTGGGAAATAAGATAGGATACTTTCATGTACTTCCAAGCCAAGGCACATAACCCCCACAAAACCCACCATTTTACCATGCTAATCCTCATGTATAAATTAAAACCCAATACCATGGCATGATTTATCTAAATCAAGCAGTGTTGCAAACCCCCCACAATCAATAAGAACATGGACAAAGTTTTCCTGGTTTCCTTCTTAGCCTTCTTGATGTTAGCCCATGGAACTGCGGGAAACAGTCCATCTGACACCAGTGCCATTCTGAGAGAGCTTGGAAGCTTTGACATTGAAGAAGGTGCTGATACAGAACCTTCTGACCATCCGTTCTGGACGAACGAACGTGGCAGCAAGGTTCTTGTCAATGTGGATGCATTTGGAGCAGTTGGAGATGGAGTTTCCGATGATACTCAGGTGATTGCTTCTTAGTAGCGCATTTGTTAAAATAAGTAAGATAAAATTGTATTAAGATAATATTAGAATACTTTTTAAATTAAAATATTAAATAATCAAGATAAAATTGTGAAGCATTTTGAGATTTTTAGTGGGTTGTCAAATAAATTTAACAAAAATAATGAAAAATACTTTTATCTGAAATATTATCTATAATTTATTTTTTTCAATATATATATTAATTAACAAGCAATGCTTAAATATGTGAAGTTCATCCCAATTTCGTGTCAACGGTACATTGTAGATCTCCATTGTACATGCAAGGCTTCGAACGGCATTAGATGGAAACCTTGTTTTGAGAATTATCATGCCCAACTGAAGCCCCTCAATTATTTACTGAGATTGAATGTAATGTCCTCCAAGTTTTTCATTCTTGACGTGGCTTACAATTGTTGTCACTTGTCAGGCATTTGTGAAGGCTTGGAAGCAAGCTTGTTCTACGCCAAAATCAGTTTTATTGGTTCCCAATGGACGCCAATATCTTGTCAATGCAACAAGATTCAAGGGACCTTGTTCTGATAGATTAATTGTCCAGGTAACCTCGAACTCCATTTTTTCTTTTTTATGTTGGGTGAGGAATGAGGATAGGATCTCATGTCATATCTGATGCATTGTCTTTCTTGTCAATTTGACTACTGGATACAGATCGAAGGAAAAATTCAAGCCCCAGATGAGCCGAAAAACTGGGATCCAAAGAGCCCGCGGAACTGGCTAGATTTCTCCAATCTGACTAGAGTCAGTTTCCAGGGGGGTGGAGTTATCGATGGCTCAGGCAAGAAATGGTGGGACGCTTCTTGCAAAAGGAACAAGTCAAATGTAAGTTCTGCCAAGTTACACGTGTACTTGAATTCTAGAAACAGAGACGTTTTGTCCATCCACCGTACTGATTTTGTTATATTCTTTTGTTTCTTGTATTCCCTGACAGCCATGCAAAGAAGCACCAACAGTAAGAATCTTAAGTTTTCATTGGCCATTGATAAACAAACATTTTCTATCTTTCTCTTCAGAAATAATGAGAAATTCATTGCAGGCATTTACTATAGATACAAGCTCAGCTATTAGCGTGAGAGGCCTTACCATTCAGAACAGCCAACAAATGCATTTTGTCATCTCCAAATGTGACTCTGTACGCTTGTCTGCTATAAAAATTTCTTCTGATCAAGGAAGTCCAAATACTGATGGAATCCATATAACTGGATCAACAAATGTAGATCTTCAGAACTGTAAAATTGGAACAGGTTCCCAAACTCTCCCTATATTTTCACAGCAGTTTGCATAATATCTGATGGTAGTAGAACATATAGCAACACCTGCTTGTTTAAATTGATTTGAAAGCCTCTGCAAATAGTGTATTAACAAGGGAAAATGAAAGAACAAAAACACACGAACGCGCACTAATGAGACGAATAGAACACCTCTCCATACAAATTACATGCATCTGAAACGCTTCATCCAGGTTGTAATACAAGCAAGAGGCACATTTGTATTATAAAGAAGTAGAATGATATGGTGATGGTGTGTGTTCTATTTCAGGGGACGACTGTATCTCCATTGTCAGTGGTAGCTCGGGTATCAAGATGAAGAGAATTTACTGTGGACCTGGTCATGGTATTAGGTACCATCTAGTCCGAAATTATGTGTTTTGTTAATTTGTTGGTAATTAGTTCATCACTTCATGTTTTACAATATTATGGCTAGTGAAACTACGTGCAGAGAAGACATAATGTATGTGATTGGCAGCCAGAAAAACATGAAAAAGGTTGTCGAAGATTACCAGTTTCTTGGTTTCTAAAATCTTGCCTCTTCATTCCGATTCTTGTCTTACAGCATAGGAAGCCTTGGGAAGGGCAACTCCACTGGTATAGTCACAAAGGTGGTCTTGGATACAGCATTCCTCAATGAGACTACGAATGGCCTGAGGATTAAGACTTGGCAGGTATTGTCCGTGCTCCCATCACTAAAATAAGCCAACTACAACATAAACTGATGATATCACAATTCACATTTGTTCTTATTTGCATTTTCTTACCAGATTTCTTATCTTCAGATGAATAACATTCATCAAGACTACATAAGTTACCAATGCCTTTCACTGGGAAACTTTTTCTTCTGTTAACATGTTCAGGAATCTAGGATATAGCATGTTCCTAATATCCAAACCGTTACAACTTTGCTCTCTGGCTGCAGGGAGGAAATGGTTATGTTCGTTCAATACGTTACCAGAACGTGAGGATGGAAGACGTTTCAAATCCCATCATCATCGACCAGTTCTACTGTGATTCCCCAACTAGTTGCCAGAACCAGGTAAACCCTCTGTGTTCATTCCCTTCTACCCGAAAACTCTAATCTATAGCTGCTGAACTGTATGACTGCTCTACAGACTCTCAATTGTTACATGCTAAACTTTTATCTCACTATATGCAACGGATATATAGATTTTAGCTCATCAATTATTTCTTCCCATGACCTTATCTTTTACGTGGCCCTTATAATTAATATCATATCAAGTGTCGCTCAAAATACAAGAAATTTTGTGACTTGTCTGCTTCTTCCTATGTTTCTCTCAGACTTCAGCTGTGGAAGTAAGTCAAATCATGTATCAAAACATTAGTGGGACATCAAGGAGCGAAAAGGCGATGAGATTTGCCTGCAGTGACACAGTCCCATGCAAAAACATAATCCTCAACAACATCAACCTACAGAAGAAGGATGGCACAACTGAGGCCGACTGCAACTCAGCCACCGGCATTGTGTTCGGATACGTTCAGCCGTCAGCAGAGTGCCTGAATTCCTCTGACAAAAACTTGATGATCGAACAGATTGAAGAGGTTGAGCTTGCAGAGCCCAGTAGAGAGAACCTCATTCATACTGATCTCTGATTTAGCTCTCTCCCCATAGAAGCTTATTGCGAGATGATTTTTATTGATTGAGTGAATGGTCTAGAGTGGAGGGTTGAGCCTCTGAGATACAATAAGATGTGCCAATATAAGTTTATACAGGATTTGTAAACTGAAATCAGTAGGACTACAGATAGAAACTCTATGTAATATACTTGAAAGGATTCATGTAATCACACCTATTATACTTGAAAAAATTGAAGAAATTGAAGAAATGCATCCATCTATTATATGATTCTGTGTCTTTTGAAACTCTATGTAATAGATGCTTTTGAATTTTTTTTTTTTTTTAGGGGTTAAAGGATTCCATATAAAAGAAAACTTGATGAAGTATAAAAGTCTTAGATAAAATATGAGAATGGAGTGTAAATAAATGAAAATCTATAATTCATGTAATCAATCTTTCATTCTTAAATAACAAATAATAAGACAACATGAATCATTGAATATAAAATATCAACATGTAATTTATACATAAACAAAAATATTTAAATTCTTTTCTTTCCTACAAATATTAATTTCAAAGAAATAGGGCTCCAAGAGATTCATAAATGGTGGGCTAAGTGGCATGGGCATGGCGAAAAAGGGGTTGAATCTGTGTTCATGATGCGTTGGAGATAGATTCGGGCACGTTTGACACATAATTTTATTTTAAAATTCAAAAAGAAAAAAAAATAATAGACGCGCATATCCAACACTCTAAACAGACATGTCAAACACTTATAAACACTGCATGAATTTTATTTTAATTTTAACAAACAGTTAGGATAATTTTTAAAAACAATTTATGTTTTATATCATTGTGCGAATTTAATGATAAACTCATTTGTAACTATTTTAATTTTTTGTATAATTGTGTGAAATTTAAATTTTGCATAATTGGGTTTTTTTATTTTTTATGTTTATGTTGTGTTGTATCTGTGTCACCGTGTCTATGCAACCTTGATGTGGGGATGGAGTGGGCTGGATTTTGTTGGCAAATTGATTGAGACTATTCCATGTTGCGTAGTATACAAACCAGAAGCTGGTGACCAATCAATTTATATATATGCCTTAACAAACTTTTTGTAGACATTTAAAATAATCACTAAAATTATTTTAATTATGACTCAAAATTTAAATTTGATTGAGATTTGAACTCCTAATTTAATTGTAATTATGATTTTAAATTTAATTTTGACTAAAATTCATCTCATATACAAGAATATCGTTATGAATTATCTTCCTTCATAAAGCTTGAGATAGAACAAGAAAGTTTGTCAACTGGGAATATTTATTTATTTATTAAAACTAATGTTTTTTTACTGGCTTCAAGTTCTAGAATGATCCGTGAGAGGAGGAGCCTTCTTCCTTCATAAAGTTGCCCAGCTTTTTGAATTTTTTATATGGTTATATGGCAAACAATAAAGCAAACTACAGACTTAAACCACACATAGAATCAGTCAGAGCCTTTGTTGTTTTCTTCAAATCCAAATCCAAATCTAAGTTCACAGTCCTAAAACCCAGATTTCACATTTGTTGTGAAGGAGGAGGAGGAGAGGAGGAAAGAAATTAAGATGGTTGGCTGCTGCTGCTGCTGAGTTGTGTTGGCCAGATTTGAAAGGGAACAAACAAAAAATGGACCCAAAATCATGTCCAAATCGAGTTTCTGGTTTCACGAGGCCAGCCCACTCATTTAAGTTCACGAGCGTGTTGCAGAACAAGACAGCTTAGAAGATGCTAGGCAAATGCAATCACTTCACTTCTTCCCAACTCTCTCTCTCTCTCTGTCTCCATTATCACACACACACACATGCATACACGCATGCGTAATATATAAATATTGTAAAGAGACAGAGAGAGATAAGAGAGAGAGGGATTCAGTTACTGATTCTTCATATAGTGGTTAAAACTAAGAGCTCGCAAAACAAAGCAACGTGAGGCAACTAGCAAGCAGGTCGTATAGTACTTGTATTATTATTAATTATTAAAATGTCCATTTTAAAACTGTATCTGCTTCAGAGATTTACAAGGGTTTGTGTCTCTCCATTCATGAGACTAAATCTAAATGCACCCCAACAAAGTTAATGTAAAATAATAGCCTGGTTCATGTAATTAGGAGGCGGTTGAAAAGATAATGATTATAAATTCTTAACAGTAACAATAAGTTTCCTTTCAACGTCTAATAATAAGCTTGTTTTTGGCAATAAGACAAAGTGTTTTCAACTTCAATAATTGATTTTTGAAAATAATAATCTTAAAAAAGGTAAAAATAAAATGTTACAATGTCAGAGAAGGCTCTAATGGAGGGATGCCTGCCTGCCACTTATTTTGTTTGCAGCAGACACTGAGAGGCCCAAAACCTGCACTGTTTGTTTGTGCAGATCTATGAGCGTTTGACATGAACACAAGGCAATGGAACAAATAACCATGGCAGAGGGTGGATAAAGTTTTGAAAACCCAATGCTTCATAAATTTACTGAGAATTTTGTAAATTTTTAAAGCATTTTAATAAATTTTAACATTTAATATCTAATATTTAACAAATCAATAAAATATTAACACATCATCTGGGTTTGGAAAACCCATTAAATTTTCCATTCACTGTTCCGCAGTGGCCTTCCCCTCAACCCATTACAGAGAATTACAGTCAGTCAAAACGCACCCACAAACCCACTTCGGAGTCTGATTATCAGAAATCTTAGTTTCAGTATTTCATGGCTTTTTAAGGGGTAGTTAATTCTTCAATTAAATCAATATATGGAAAAAAGAAAGAAAAGAAAATAAATGTGCATCTTGTGTGTGTGTGTGTGTGTGTGTGTGTGAGAGAGAGAGAGAGAGAGAGAGAGAGAGAGAGAGAGGGAGAGGTTCCGTGGAGGGCGATTGAAAGAGGTCAAGTCCTTTGGGATGATGAAAACGAAGTGTGGTTCAGCCTGTCTGTGAATTTGGAGCAACAGAGATAAGGGAGATATAGACAGGCATTTATGTTGCACAGATTCAGAATAAAAAAAGAAAAAGCGAAAGTTGAGTGTAAAAACTGCAATCACATTGCTATCTTATTCATGGAATTCTATGCAAATTATTCTCTCCCATTGTTATTAACATTGAGAATGAATTCGTGCCATGCCATGAATCCCATACGATTGCAAAAAGTTTCCCACACTTTAGTTCACGCAAAGAAACTGAATCTGCGGTTTTCTTGTGGCTTTACTAATTACATGTAGATGGAGAGTTTCCAGATTATGCGCCATAGTTTCAACCCCTTCTTTAACATTCTTTTTAATTGTAAAGCCATCAATCTTACCTAAAAAAGTGTTTCCTTTCGCCCCATTATTGTGAACCAACTTATTATTGGTTGGTAACACTTGGCAATATCTATAAACATATGATAAGTAGCAATCTGTGGGCGCATTGGCGTTTCTCTCCCATCATTTTCTTCTCCCAACTCAATTAATGCAGCTTGGCTTATTTATTAGAGTTTTTGTACATAAAACATCCAAAACCCTGAAAGCCATTTCTCAGAACTGTAACAGGTCAACATCTCTCTCTCTCCCTCCCTGGCTCCCTCCCAAATAGGAATTGTTGGTTGGACAATTTGGTTTTGGGGGCTCGGGTCATTGTTGATGGTTAAGAAGACAAAGTACAAAAGAAAACTACCCGTGACCAATGCATGTGATCATAAGCAGCTGTTATAATCAGTTCCCTTGACTTGTTATTAGAACCGATCACATGTCTCCTTGGCTTAGCATAGAATAGTAAAAAGTAGAAAATAAAAACAACTAATAATGCAAATGATATTAAAATTTGAAAACATAGATGCTAGAGAAGAGCATGTAGGGAAATAGCATCAATCACATTAATGTTTTTCAAACATCAATCCGTCCATCTATCTATATGTGCGTGTGTGTGTATTATGCATGTATGTTCTTTTCCTAATGAACTAAATTTAGAAGACTTAAGAAGAGTCCTGTTAACAGAAGTTGGTTGGTTTTGTTAAACATTGGCTGGAACTGGCTTATGGAGTCAAGTTCATTCTCAATGTAGATGCCAGAGAACGTCAAGAAAGAAATAGTAAAATATGACCACCATAGCAAATAGATAAATCGCGCACAAAAAAGAAACTGGTTGAGGAAATGGATGAGTGACATGAACCACAGGCAACCACAAATTGATATGTGACAAATGGGACATTGATAAGCTAAAATATATCCCAACTAAATGTCACAAACAAAGAAGGCAAATCATTAATTAAAGAGAAAAGGAAAAAGGGAAACCCAGAATGAAACAAAAATGCCTAGCATTAATAAACACTATTTTGCTTATGGCTATACAGTCCCATGAGTTCTATTGGGCCCTGCTCTTCCTATTTAAACCTCAGTTTTGGTACCTTTGGTTATCTTCCAGGAGTAATATACTCTCTCTCTCTCTCTCTCTCAAAATACAGTAAATATGAGAGCATTTAGTCTCAGAAGTCTTACAGTTATGCTTCTTGTTGCCTTCCTCGTATGGTCATGTCAGACATACACTAGCAATGCTAGAATGAGCAAGCATTGGAAGCAAAGCAAAGGTGCCTTAGAGTCTCTGTATAAGAGGGAAGGAAATAATCACGGCAGTAGTCACCACCAAAGCAATGCTGGTAAATCAAAGAATAAAGTTGAATCGCCAAAAGCACCAGTACCTCCAGAAACCAAACCAAAGAAAGATGGTGTGTCAACCGCGCCAAAGAAAGATTACAGTGGTCTTTCAACTGTCTTTAATGTAATAGATTTTGGTGCCACCGGAGATGGAACTAGAGATGACACGAAGGTACCTCCAAATTCTTCCTTCCTGTTCACATATTAATTAGGCATCTAGACTTGGTGGTTCCAGTGCAAGTCTTGCAAAATTTAGACTTTAAGCTCTTCTTGTTCTCAACCCTGCATTCATAAAGCTTGCTTTTCCCCTCAATGGTGAAGGGAGAAGGATACTTGGAGAATATTGCATGTATTGCAAAATATAGTAATGATAAGCATGAAACTGCTTTCATTATATAGATTAGAAACTTGAATTCTAGCTTCTTCAACAACTCACGAAACTAACAAGTAACACAATTAAGCAAAAAGTAAAAGATAATTTCAAAATTTTAACAGAATAGGAGGTTGCCAGACTACCAAGGGCATTATGGAAAAATATCTTTACGAATAATTCAAGTGGAGTACATATGATGACATTTAAATGATTCTCGTTACGGCAGTTTAGTCAATAGCAACTGCATATAGTACT
Organism: Diospyros kaki; assembly: GCA_036245055.1. NCBI lineage: Eukaryota > Viridiplantae > Streptophyta > Magnoliopsida > Ericales > Ebenaceae > Diospyros > Diospyros kaki. Next base: position 5,440,234 of record BSEG01000002.1, on the reverse strand, counting down.
GTACAAACTAACACCTGCATGATTACAAATAAACCGATGACATTCTTCCAGCTAGTAAAGACATAGTAAATATGCGCAGCAAAAAATTAAAAAAAAAAAGAACATAGTAAATATTAATATTGTTTGTATTGCTGAGATAAGGTGATTTCTTATGGTGTAACCCAGGCATTTGAAGCCACATGGGCAGCCGCTTGTAAAGTTGAGGCCTCAACAATCGTTATCCCAGCAGAGTATACATTCCTCGTGGGACCCATTTCATTTTCCGGTCCATATTGTCAACCAAACATTGTCTTTCAGGTAATTCTGATTTGCCACTGTCAAATGTTTCAATCATATACAGAAACATATTAACCAGCTTATATCAAGTCAAATTCCAATGCCCAAGTGTGCATGTGCCAGTACCACCAATTGCTAGATAACGAAGCAATTTTAGATCAAATGTGACACATCTTGACTTTAAATTATGCTTCTGCAGCTAGATGGCATGATTATTGCACCAATGAGCTACGAAGCTTGGGGTTCAGGTCTATTACAATGGCTGGAATTTACAAAACTAAATGGAATAACAGTTAGAGGAACAGGGACCATTGATGGAAGGGGCTCAATCTGGTGGCAAGACTACCCATATGAACCCATAGACGACGAATCAAAATTGATTATTCCATTAAACAACACATTTCAAGAGAACCGGCCAGTTCCTGTAACTATTCACTGCAGCCTCTCATTTCTTTGTCTATATCTGGTATCTCTGTTATCCATAACTGACAACTCTTATATTTTGATAACTATGTGGCAGGTAAGTAGTTCACTGGATGGGAAAATGCCAAGCATCAAACCAACTGTAAGGACCACTTCAGAATTCTAATTAAAGTGTATTTTCTACAACCATGCTATCTGCTATAATAATTCAACTTTGCTTCACAGGCACTGAGATTCTATGGAAGTTTCAATGTGACAGTCACAGGCATAACGATTCAAAACAGTCCCCAGTGCCACCTCAAGTTTGACTTCTGCACTGGAGTTTCAGTATTCAATATGAGCACCTCATCTCCTGGAGACAGCCCTAATACTGATGGCATCCACTTGCAGAACTCCCGGGATGTGTTAATCCGCAGCACTAATCTTGCATGTGGTAATTCATCAACAAATGGGTACTTTGAAATTACATCCATAGTTTTCATTACTGGTTAAGCCTACTTGCACATCTTCAAAGAGTTCCAAAGTCCAAACTTGGTCATACGGTATCAACCACTATATACCTAGCGACTGATTGATAACATTACTAACTAAATGGTGAAGAGGAGTCAATAAAATTAATATACTTGTGACAAATTCCTCAAATCAAGCCAAAAACTCATCTTGTTGACCCTTGCCATATCACTGAGTTTGAACAACTAATATATTGATATTGCAATCAGTTGCCTATTTTATCCTTGTCCACTACATGCCTAATGAGGTCATTCACAAACAAGTGCCATATACCTTGAAAGATTGGTATGGAATATCAAATCAACGATAATCAATTAGGATTGACTCCAAAACTTCATCCACAGGAAGAAGTTCATCTCTTGTCATATTCATTAATTCCTGTCATTTCTAGAAATAAAAGCAACAGCCATGCGCCCCCCCCTCCTCGTATTTAACTTCATAAAGCTCAAAAAATAGAAGTGAAGATAAATGAAAACCCATTTACCACTTATTACAATATAGCATATGAAGATAGATGGTTCATGAGGCAAGTATATCGCCCACAAAGGTCTCAACTTCTAATGCTTTATGCAGGAGATGACTGCATTTCTATACAAACAGGATGCACAAATGTATACATACACGATGTAAACTGTGGGCCTGGACATGGAATCAGCATTGGAGGGCTCGGAAAGGATGACAGCAGGGCCTGTGTCTCAAACATTACTGTTCGTGATGTCAGGATGCACAACACAATGAATGGAGTCAGGATAAAAACATGGCAGGTAAGATACACCATGCAGTTAGTTTATAGCATATAACTTGGTCACACAACATGCATAAATTGAATTAAACATTCATAAATCCAGAAATACTCTCAGAACCAAGCAATTGTTCTGCAAATCACTATAAATTGCTAAACATACCCAAAGAGAATCAAGTTCTCCAGTCAGTATTGAGTTTCTAAATTCCAAAGGAGTGAGTTTTCTCTGTAAAATAGGTTTCTAGTCACCACTGGATACATTTAACTTTTAGTGAGAATTAATTAAAAATCTTTGAAAATCGTCCGAGTTTGCATGAAACAACCAATTTGTTAAAGTCAAAACTTCACAATCTGACCTAGTCCAAATGTATTTGTGCAGGGTGGATCAGGGTCCGTGCAAGGAGTACTATTCTCGAACATTCAAGTTTCTGAAGTCCAACTCCCCATAGTAATTGACCAATACTATTGCGACAAAAAAAAATGCAACAACCAAACATCTGCAGTGGCCTTATCAGGAATTACATATGAAAATATAAGAGGTACTTACACAGTGAAACCAGTACACCTTGCCTGCAGTGATGGCCTGCCATGTGTGGAACTCACATTAACTGACATAGAACTAAAACCACAACAAGAACTGTACCGCATTTATGATCCCTTCTGTTGGCAGACATTTGGAGAGTTGAACTCTCCTACTATGCCCCCAATTGATTGTCTGCAGATTGGCAAGCCATCAAGCAACCGGATTCAAAATTATTATGACTTATGTTAAACTGAGCATATATTGTGGTGTCTTTATTTGTGTGGTCAGTGTGATTTCCTGACCCCTTTCACACCATAGGTAGGGATGTAATACTACATATTTTAGTAGCAGTGGTTCTACGGATCCTTCTTCACTAGGGTTGCATTGGTTCATGTTGTGTTAGCACACAACATCATTGATAGTGAATTGTTCAGTAGTTGGTTTGATTCACCCCCTTAGTCTGCTAAGATAAACTGGCCTTATATACATGTATTTATTTATGTTAGGTGTGATAAATAAATCACCAACTCAACAAGTTCATACTTAGCAATCACTATAGATAGTACAAGTGTATATGCTGATGCATAAATTTTTCCTATTAGTGAGAGAAGATGACAAGTAAAACACCACTGCCAGAATCTACTAATCAGATAGCTGGTGAAATGACAGTAAATTGCGATTATCAGATGTATATATGTGCTTATTTATGATGTGGTTAAAAGATAAAACATCTATTCGGCCAATTTTTTAATTTATACTCACTACAGAATACCAGTGGGTGGCATCAAACACAAGCTTGTCTCTGTTAGTGAGAGAATATGAGAAAAACAGGTGTAAAACATGGGAAAGCAAATGAGAATACACAGAAAAGCATATATATATATTAGAACTGAGATGACCACTGAAACAAAACAAAGACACTAAAAAAAAAAAAAAACAAGCCTTTATCCCATTATGTGAGGTCAGCTACATGAATTCTAACTCTTCAATGATTTCTATCTATAGGCTTATCTTTTGTAAGGCCCTTATAAATAAGAAAATAAACAAAAAAACAACAAAAGATGAAATTTATGGAAGGCAAAGGCCAGAAGCAGGTAATTTACCAGTGAAGGCTCATGTTGATGAAAACTCACGAAAGATAGGAACTCTGAAGTCTGAATTAAGAGAAACACAGCTGCGAGCCAAATGATAGGCAAGAAGCAATACAGAAGTCAGTGTGTTTATCAAGTTTAGTAAAAATCAAATTAAGCTTTCTATTTTCAATTTTACCTAGTTAATGATTATTCCCATTTCAGTCCTCCATGCTAAACAAACCTAATGTGCACATCCACATCATCTCAGCTTACTGTGCTCCAGCTATATAAATTTTCTTTTACTCCAGCTCTAAACTATTTTTCTTTTTTCACAAGAATTCCAATTGTTAACCATTTATTAGATCAATGAGACTATCAATTTCATGTATGTTATACTTAAATAAGGAATGGCCAGTTAACAATCTCTTACTTGAAAACCGGAGGGAAAAGGGGCCAACAGTCATGAATGATGCCCATGCATCAAACAGGAAGTCTATTCAGTAATTACAAAATTTTTGTTCTTATTTTTTTTAGATAAGTTTGTAATTGTATAATTTGATATTATGGATCAAAAAAATAGGCAGCAGGATAGCAATCCAATACAAGAATCCAGTAGCAAAATCATTCTGTAAAGGAAATTTCACCTCTTTGACCACTAGTATCCATATCAAACTCAGTCACATTTACATAGTATCTGATCTCTGCAGGTCCACGCTGTAGTCATTGTATTTCACAAAAGTTACTGCAGCATTACCATAAGAGACCTTCACACATAAAGTACTGCAAGGACACAAACTGTTCACTGCAATAAAGAAACCTCAACAAACCATTGATGCTATCCAGTCACAGCCTAAAAAATCCTCCTTTTCTGTGAAACACAACTCAAAGTTGTTCATCCACCTGAAAAACAATACAGAAATTACCAACATCTTTTCCTTTTCGAACAAATAGGATAGAATGGCTACTATTTCTAAAGGAAAAGATTTTAAACGCACATTTAGGCTATTCAGAATGGTTATAAACATATCAATCTTATAGATATTATTTTATTTTTAATCTTCTTCACTAGTCATGTCTATCTTGTAAGTTTTCGGGCCTGGCATCTCAACTATGATTGCTAATTAGTATGTGGACAACAAAGTTCATTCTTGAAGTTTTGCTATTGAAAATGAAAAGATTCCAATCAACTTATCAAAACCCAAAGATAATATGCAAAATACAAAGCTAGACAACAACACAGCACCAATAACAACAAAGAAGTTACATACAAGGAGAAAATTCTGTTAAGTTTGGAACAATAAATTAGGAAGAAGAAGCCCTTGCTTTTGTCCATGATGACATTGAGTCCTGTTTCAGTCGTGCGTCCTATGACCTTATCCATAGTGACATATGGGGTCCTTCTCCTATTCCTAATATCACTAGGGCATGGTGGTTTATGTTTTTTATTGATTAGTACATATGTCACCTGGATTTATCTTTTAAAGAACAAATCTGAAGTGAGTTCCATATTTCTAGTTTTCTATAATATGGTGAGAACCCAATTCAATGTTGAAATCAAAAGAATTCGGTCTGATAATGCTAAGGACTATTTTGATCAGTTCCTCACTTCCTAGTTTCAAGCAAGAGGCATAATCCATGAATCCTCTTGTGTAAATACCCCACAACAAAATGGGGTAGCCGAGAGAAAGAATAAACACCTACTTACTATTACAAGGGCTCTTCTATTTCAAAGGAATGTTCTAAAACAGTACTAGGGGAAAGCCATTTTAACTGCTACTCACCTTATGAACAGATTGCCTTCAAAAAATCTAAATTCCCAAAGTCCACTCCAACTGTTGTCTCAATTCTTTCCACAGATCTCAATCTCTAATGGTCTTATACCTGGAGTGTTTGGGTGCGTAGCATTTATTCATTTACACTCTTAACACAAGGGAAAGCTTGATCCTAGAGCTCTTAAATGCATCTTTGTGGGGTATTTACCTACTCAATAAGGCTATAAGTGTTTCCATCCACTAACCAAAAAATTCTTTGTATTAGCGGATGCTACATTTGCTGAACAAAATCAGTATTTTGCTCAACATTCCCTTCAGGGGGAGACCTTAATAACTAAGAATAAGGATAGAGACCTATTTCTTCTTGAATTTCCATCCTCGTTACCCCCCCTCTGTTCCACACTTACAACCTACTGTTTCATCATCACAACCTACATCTAACACTCGATCCAAAACTCAAGAACATATACAAGATGGTCCAATCCAGGAACCTATAGACCATCCACTTCAAGTATACTTAAGAAGAAAGAAACTAGTTGCTCATCCGACAATTGTTCAAGCATCTAAATCCTAGTGGGATCTTAAGTAAACGGATATAATTCCGATTAAGTAAAGGAATTCACTGCTGGTATTTCAACTCCAAATTACAAGAAACAAAGGTAAACAAGGAAAAGAATGGGCATTCGAGAGGCCCAGAACCCTCCTGTAGCATCTACTCAATTTCTTCACATTTTTCTCTCTCTTATATTCCCTATTTACAGGTTGTTATTCTCCCTCCATGACCGCATCTGGTTATGCACATGCTGGTTTGTTACACAAACCAACCAAGTTCTGATTCTACCCTTGGAGTACATGCTGGCTGTTATGCAAACCTAGTTGTGTTACCATTCTGCCCTTGACTCCTGAAGCGCCTTTGAATTTGATAGGTCCGTTGCATCGGAGGCTTATCATTACTCCCCTTCGCAACTTTCACCTTGTCCTCAAGGTGGAAAGTGAGAAATTGCTATTGAATTAGGCTATAGGGCTCCCAAGTCGCTTCCAACGGCGATAACCCCTTCCATTGAATTAGAACATCCAAGCCACGTAAATTATTTCCTATTCCTGGCCGAACTCCCAACACTTCCTCTGGCTCTACTAGCATCTCTAAATCTGCACTTAGTTGATTGGGAATCTCCACAGTGGCTTTCAAGGCCTTTTTTGCCTCACGTTGTTGGGACACATGGAAAACGGGGTGAATGTTGCAATGTGGCAGCAGTGTTAACTTGTAGGCTACAGGCCTTACCTCATTTTCTATTTTGAATGGACCATAAAATCTAAGAGCCAACTTCTCATTTGAACGGGCAACCAATGTTTTTCTGCGATTAGGCCTTAGCTTCAAGTAGACTAAGTCCCCTACCTTGTACTTCACCTCCCTTCTTTTCATATTTGCCCCTTCTTCATCATCGCTTGGGCTCTTAGTAGCTGTGCCTTTAGTTCCTCCAAATTTTGATCTCTTTCAATCAACTGTTACTCAACCACCGAAATAGGAGTGGATCCCCTTTCAAACCTCAATATTGCTGGTGGTTCTCGCCCATAAACTGCCTAGAATGGGGTTAGCCTCGAGGCTGTGTGGTATGAAGTGTTATACCATAGTTCAACCCAAGGCAGCCACATGTACCAAGCTTTAGGTTTGGAAGAAGCAAAGCAGTGCAAGTATGTTTCCAAGGTCCTATTAAGTACCTCCGTTTGGCCATCCATTTGTGGGTGATAAGCAGTGCTGCAGTGGAGCTTGGTGCCTTGGAGGCAAAACAATTCCTCCCAAAATCTGCTCATGAAAATCTTATCCCTATTCGATACAATTGATCATTGTAGACCATAAAGCCTCACAACTTCTTTAACAAAAACTCCTGCCACCTCTCCTGTTGTAAAGGGATGCTTAAGTCCAATAAAATGTCCATACTAAATCTGTCTATCACCACCAAAATTGAGTCCATTTTGCCTAACTTTGGTAAGCCCTCAATGAAGTCCATAGCAATATCATCCCAAATTTGAATTTGGGATAAGAAGGGGCTGCAAGAGTCCTCCTGGCTTTAGGGCCAGATATTTGTTTTGCTGAAAAACAACACAATTACTCACATACCGGTAGATGTCACGCTTCATTCCCGACCAATAGAAATTAGCTGCAATCCTCTTGTGAGTTTTCAAAAATCTCGAGTGTCCTCCCACACTTCCATCGTGTCCCTCATGTAGTAGTAGAGAAATGAGAGAAGATCCCCTTGGTAGGTACAACCGACCCTTGTAAAGGAGGTGGCTGTCTACCAATTGGAAATTGGATCGGGAGGAAGGATCAAATTGGAGATCCCTGACAACCCTTTGCAGCCTTTCATCTTTTTCTACTTCGTGAGGCAATTGATCAAGTTGGAGCACCTTAGGAACTATTAAGGCTAATAGGGTTGCGGAGTGGCTGATGCGGGACAGGCCATTTGCTGCCTTATTTTCCAATCTTAGGCAGTATTGTATCTCAAACTGAAATCCTATTAATTTCTCCATCCACTTTTGATATTCTGGACTCACCAATCTTTGCTCCATCAGAAATTTGAGGCTCTTCTGATTAGTTCGAACGACAAACTTTCTTCCCAACAAGTAATGTCTCCATTTTTGCACCGCAAACACGATGGCCATCAATTCTAGTTCATAAACCGATTTCCTCCTCCCTAACTGATTAAAAGCATGACTGAAATAAGCAATAGGTCTGTGATCTTACATTAATATTGCCCCCATACCTTGTCCCAACGCATCCGTTTCAACCATAAATGGCTTGCCAAAATCTGGCAAGGCTAAAACGGGAAACGACACCATTGCAGCCTTAAGCCATTGGAAAGCTTGCTCAGCTGCCTCATCCTAGAAAAAATGTTCTTCCGTAGTCGCTCCGTGAGAGGCCATGCCAACCTGCCATAGTCCTTAACAAATCGCCTATAATACCCCATGAGTCCAAGAAAGCCTCGCAATTCCTTCAACATGGTAGGAGTGGGCCAATCTAACATAGCTTGTACCTTGCTACAATCAGCTGAAACCCCTTGTTGTGATATGAGGTGACCCAAATATTCAATTTCTAGCTGTCCGAACAAGCACTTCTTCCTATTCGCAAATAGCTGGTTATCTGCCAGCACTCTCAAAACACAACATAAATGTTGTGCATGTTGTTCAAAATTCCTGCTAAAAATCAGTATATCATCAAAAAATACTAACACAAAACGCCTCAATTGCTCCCTGAAAATGTCATTCATCAGCGATTGAAACATGGCTGACGCATTCGTCAATCTAAACGGCATAACAAGAAACTCGTAATGGCCTTCATGCGTCTTGAAGGCAGTCTTCGGAACATCCTTAGCCTTGACTTGAATTTGATGATAACTAGACTTAGGATTGAATTTGGAAAAAACCGTGGCCCCTTGAAGTTCATCCAACAGCTCCTCGATCATCGGGATTGGAAAATTGGCAGGCACTGTCACCTTGTTCAAAGCTCTATAGTCCACGCAAAAACGCCACCCCCCATCCTTCTTCTTGACAAGCAACACCAGACTAGAAAAAAGGCTGGAACTCGGTTGTATAATTCCGGCGGCTAACATTTCACCTACCATTTTCTCAATCTCATTTTTTTGAAGGTAAGGGTAATGATAGGGCCGCACACTAATCGGTACAGTTCCTGGAGGTAGATTGATTGCATGGTCCTTTTTTCTAGAAGGAGGCACCTCCGGTGTTGTAAACACCCCCTCAAACTCAGCTAATACCTCCTTTAGGAACAACATAACTTCTACCTGACATTCATTGAATTATGCTGCTATCATTCCTAGTTCTAGTAGCATTCCTTCTCCATTCTCCTTGAAGGCCTTCATCATAACCTTCAAGGATACCAAGCTTTTGCTCAAGCTGGGATTTCCCTGCAAAGTCACGGCCAATCCCCCAACCTGAAACTTCATAGTTAAGGCCTTCCAATCCACACTCATCTTTCCCACTATAGCTAGCCATTTCATCCCAAGGATTACATCAAAGCTACCCAATTCCAGGGGTAGGAAATCTTCCACAATTTGCAAATTTTGGAGGGTAAGCTTCACCCCTTTGCAAATACTCGCCCCTTGCACTACCATTCCGGGCCCCATGATCACCCCATACCCTACTGTTTCCGTCCTATGCAGACCCAGCTGTTGCACCAAATCTATTGCAATGACATTGTGGGTGGCTCCTCTGTTAATGAGCACCACTATTGGCTGCCCCCCTATGTCTCCTTTGAGCTTTATAGTTTGTGTTGTAGTTAATCCAACTACCGAATTCATGGAGAGCTCAATGACCTCCCCCCCTTGCCCCCGCTCTCCTACTATCTCTTCCAACGTTTCTCCCTCATCTACCTCCTCTTCTACCTCTTCATTGTATATCATCATCACTTGCAGCTCCTTATTTCTGCACTTGTGGCCTATAGTATACTTCTCATCACATTGAAAGCATAGACCCTTATCCCTTTTTGCCTTCCACTCAGCCTCGCTAAGCTGCTTGAAGGGTGGGTTGCTCCCTTTCCTAGTGGCCTGTGATCGATAAGAATTAGGTGAATTGATCGTCGTTTGTTTTGGGGGTTATTGTGAGGGTGGTAGAATTCCCCCTCGCTGGTAAGACAAAATTGGGTTCAGCATGGTTTGTCCCTTGTTCGACCTTGATCCACCTATACCTCCCCGAACCACCTGATTCCGCTCCTCTATACATTGAGTTAAGTCCATCATCTGTTCTAAACCCCTCGGCCTCAACACCCTTAACTCGGCTTTGATATCAAGTTGCAAACCATTGATGAAATGCCCTTCCAGCATGGCTTCTGGCAGGTTTTCAAGGGACGATGCCAATGCCTCAAAGCATTGGCGGTACTCCTTGACAGTTCCTTTTTGCCGGAGGGCTAGAAACTGCTCTTCGACGGAGCCTTCTTGGGTGCGTCAAAAGCGGCTCCTCAACAAGAACTTGAAGTCCTCCTAATTCCTAATCCTTCGCCGCTTCTCCTCCCATTGGAACCACGAAAGCGCAACACCCTCCAAACACAGTGCTGCTGTGTCCATCTTCTCCTCGTCAGTCAGCCCATTCACCGCAAAGTACCTATCAGCTCGGAATATCCAGCCGTCAAGATCTCTGCCTTCAAAAAGGGGCATCTCCAATCGTCACCCTCGGATCTCCAACCGCCAACCCCTCTCAGAACCCCTTGCTTCAGCTCACTGCACCCCTATTTTTGGCGTCGCCTCGGAATCTTGAGTGAATTCCGGAGGCTAGCCTCCCAACTTCTCCTTGTTCTTCCTCTCCCATTCCGATTCTTCCCACCTCGTTCTCATCCAAGCGAACTGTTCCAGCAAGCTCGCTACATTCTTCTCCACTGATTGAACCTCACCCCTCATGGCATCAACACCCCGTTGCATGCCTTCGCTCCTCCCTTCCAATTCACCTACTCGATTAGTCAGGTTCACCATTAGGATCGATGATGCTCTGATACCAAAATTGGTGGGATCTCAAGTAAACGGATATAATTCCGATTAAGTAAAGGAATTCACTGCTAGTATTTCAACTCCAGATTACAAGAAACAAAGGTAAACAAGGAAAAGAATGGGCATTCGAGAGGCCCAGAACTCTCCTGTAGCATTTACTCAATTTCTTCACACCTTTCTCTCTCTTCTATTCCCTATTTATAGGTTGTTATTCTCCCTCCATAACTGCATCTGGTTATGCACATGTTGGTTTGTTACACAAACCAGCCAAGTTTTGATTCTACCCTTGGAGCACATGCTGGTTGTTATGAAAACCCAACTATGTTACCATTCTGCCCTTGACTCCTGAAGCGCCTTTGATAGGTCCGCTACATCGAAGGCCTATCAAATCCACACCTGGTCTTGACATTGATCATAATGAGGTAATCACTTCTCGTTCCATCTCCCCTAATGAGATTGAATTTGTTGTTAACCCATCTAACTCAAGTAATAGTGAACTTCCTATTGCTAATCGTAAAGGAACTAGAGCTTGCACAAAGCATCCTCTACACCTATTCATGTCCTACAAAAATCCATCCCCTAGTTGTAAAGCTTTTCTTACCAACATAAGCTCCATTCCTATACCAAAAATAGTATATGAGGCATTACGTAGTGAGAATTGGAGAAATGCTATGAGGGTAGAGATGCAGGCCCTTGATAAAAATAGGACATGGGATCTTGTAAGGTTGCCTAAAGGGAAGGAACCTGAGGGGTGTAGGTGGATATTTACAATTAAATATAACTCTGATGGGTCATTAGAAAGATATAAAGCAAGATCGGTTGCAAAGGGTTATACCCAAACCTATGGTGTAGATTATCTTGAAACCTTTGCTCTGGCTGCAAAAAGGAACACTATAAGGCTATTGTTGTCTCCAGCATCTAACCTTGGTTGGAAATTGCAACAATTTGATGTGAAAAATGCCTTTTTACATGGAGATCTAGAGGAAGAAACCTATATGGAAGTACCACCAGGATTATGTTCAAAAGCAGGAAAGGATGTTGTATGCAGATTGAATAAAGCTCTATATAGTTTGAAGCAGTCTCCAAGAGCATGGTTTGGAAGATTTACCAAAGCCAAGCTTAGTTTGGGATACAAGCAAAGCCAAGGTGGTCACACTTTTTTTGTAAGACATTCTATTTCCAGAAAGGTAACTGTTTTATTAGTCTATGTGAATGACATTATAATGACAGGGGATGACTTGGAAGGAATTGGAAGTCTAAAGAAGTGTTTGAAATTAAGGAGTTAGGCAAATTGAAGTATTTCTTGGGTATAGAAGTGGCACACTCTCAACACGGGATTTTCATATCTCAACAGAAGTATATTCTTGACTTATTAACAGATACAGGTATGCTAGGATGTAGGCCTGCTAAAACCCCTATTGAACCTAATCATCGACTTGATGACAACCCAGAAGATACAACAACAGATAAGAGACTCTACCAAAGATTAGTTAGGAGGCTCATTTATCTGTCACATACTAGGCCAAACATAGCATATGATGTGGGAGTTGTTAGTCAATTCATGCACAATCCTAGGGAGATACACCTGAAAGCAATGCAATTTTGCATTACTTAAAGGGTACACCAAGTAAGGGAATTTTGTTCAAAAGAAGGCAAGAACTAACTCTTGAAGCCTATACAAATGCTAACTATGTAGGGTCAGTGATTGACAGGAGGTCAACATATGGGTATTGCATAGATCTAGGTGGAAATATTGAGACTTGGAGGAGTAAGAAACAAAGTGTAGTGGCAAGATCAAGTACAAAGGCTAAATTCAGGTCAATGACCCTTGGGATTTGTGAGTTGTTATGGGTAAAAATAATTCTAGAAGATTTGAAAGTTAGGTGGAAGGCTCCTATGAAGCTATACTATGATAATAAGTCAACTATTAATATTGTTCACAACTCGGTGCAACATGACTGCACTAAATATGTGGAAGTTGGCAGGCATTTTATAAAAGAAAAAGTTGAAAGTGGTATAATTTGTACACCATTTGTGTCTACAGGAAATCAACTTGTAGACTTACTCACTAAAAGTCTTCCGGGTGCAGTTTTTCAAAGGATAACAAATAAACTGGAAATTGAGGATATCCATTCACCAGCTTAAGGGGGAGTGTCAGAAGATAAGTAGTGTGATTTTCTCAGTTTTATTGGATTTATCCAGTGGCTTGTGTCTTATTGTTTTATCCTTCATTTGTTGGTTATTTTGATTATCTTTATCCGATGGTTGTGGTCAAAGTGGACTTGAGTCTTGGTCCTTATCTTTTTATTTGTTTCAGGATAGTTGGTTAGATAGCGCGTCCTATTTTTAAGGAAATGGGTTATTAACCCTCAGAACTGTATATATTAAGTCCTATTTTGCTGAAAATATACACGATTTTCTTGCTAAAGTTTTATTAATCACTTTTGTAGGCACTATAACAAGTTTTTTTTTTTGAAAGAACACTATAATTCCTTGGTTTTACAAGAAGTGACAGCTTCCTTGACTAATTACCATTGACTTAAACTAAATTTCACAATATGAGATGAACTTCACATGAAAAGATGTCAGTCCCATTTGTATCATTGAGTTGACTACAAGTAGATGAGATAGCTCGCTACTGTTAAATTTGGTCCACTATTTCGTCAGCTATCTTATATCCCACCATGAGAGGATACCTCAAATGACCAAGCACCTTGATATGCATGGCAATCTTTATAAAGGTAGAACTTCTGTGAAAATGCTACTACTTCACAATTTCTGCCATCCAGCAATTTCTGCAAATATCCTGCAAAAGTCTGCACCATGATCCATGAACACCTTGTAGCTCGTATAGCAACACAGAGAATTAGCTTGTTCAGGAATTTCTGTAAATGAAAGTTGACTTTGGCGCTCACCAAGCAGATGAGGCGAGGCCAAGATCACATCTCAATGAATTAACTGTATGAAACAGTAAACAACCTACAGCCTCCCCTAAACCCTGATGTAAGCTGGAGTATTCTGCAGCATGTACAAGCTATAATTGAATTTCAGAAAAGAAAATATGTTCAAAGATGTAGCAGTAGGCATTTTTCATTTTATATGGAAATACGCTCTAGAGGCCATAAATGTGGGAAATGCTTTTGCTTGGATGAAACCACCTTGAGATGCAGCCAAAAAACAAACTCAGTAATTCTTATAGCTACTTGAGCATTGTTCAAACATTATATCTCGTTTGTATACCACTCCTTTGAGTAGTTGTTTTGCAAATTTCTTATGGCAACTATGCCTTTCGACTTCTCTCCAACAATCCACCCTACCATGACATCAAATATGAGATAAGTAACACCGGAAATCACAACCCAATATTCTGCAAAGGCTTGTCTCAAGATTCAATCAATTATGAGTAGCCAACAGCGCTAGGATAAACAATCAGCTCATAGCTGTGATTCTTGTGAATGGATCAAACCAGCAATCTATGAAAGTGCCTTTTCTTTCCGATTGCATGTCTGTATGACAAATAAACCACAAAATAATCTTCATAGCTGGACGTAAAGTATATCGGTCTATTCAACCACTTCCAGTAATTTTTGTGCTCTCCTCACAGCTATGGTGCTCTTCTTTTTTTTTTTTTTCATTTCAAATACAGCTCGATTTAATAGTCAAGAACCAGGAGCATCCGATTCATGACACAATTGACCCATTTCGAAATATCAAAGTCTTTATTTCAAATTTACATATGAATTCACCACGTGGGAGAACAAAACCAGATTAACCTAAATAATTTCCAAATGCAAAACAAATTCGAAAGGAATAGAATAAAAAAACGATGACAAAAATTATTCACCAAGGTTTTCACAACAAATTCGGACAAGCAACTTGCTTCGTATCAAATCCAAATATTTATTCAACTTATTTCTTAATTCACGTTGTATATTGAAATCATTTTCAGTTAAAGTCCATCCAAATTTAAAAGATTACACTATTCAAACGAGTTCTCGATCGAACTGGTTTGGTAAGAAAACTCACAATTCAATCCCTCTCCCCAGCCCAAGGTTTACGCTCCTGTGAACACACTCGAGAAATTCTTCCGTTCTGCAGCCGTGAGAATCGCACTAAAACCGCGACCATAATGCTCGTCGGCACGATCACTGCCATCACGATTGACATCGTCGCCTTGCTCCTTGGAAGAACATGATGGGATTGGGAACGCCCCAGTGTACCTTCAGTCATACCGTATCCGTATTTTAATTCAAATACTCGTACCAGCGAATAGTGTATTTACTATTTAACATTTCATTTTTATATTTATTAAATAACAAATATACATTAAATACTGGCATTTTTTTAATTTAAATTAGGGTTAGTTATTAAAAACATTTAACAAATTTTGACAAGTATATCAATTCTACCATTACACTTTAAAATTTATGAATTTTATATTTAAATTATTAATTTTTATCAGTTTTACAAAACCACAACATCGTTAAGATTTAAATAATCAATACAATAATTATTAATTTTTCTAGATATTTTTAAATTTAACCTTGTAAATATTTAAATTTATTAATTCTAATTAAATACAAATTTTAAAAAGAAAACGAAAATTCAATAATTAATATATCAAAAAAATTATAAAATTAACCTTTTTAATCATTTCTAAATCGACCTAATCTAATATTTTAAAATCAATAAACGAACATAGATTAAAGGGTCCGAAGTTGCATGAAGCAGGAATGTATACTTGTTGCCCCATGGGCATAGGTTAAGTGGTGCACAAATAATAAGTTAGGGTTAGTACTAGTAAATCATGAGTTCGATATTCAGTCTAGGCAAGAGCCAAATGTGTAATATCCCAAAAGTCTAAAGAATGGTAGTATATATCGAAGATAAATAAGGAAGGGAATAACATCAGTTGGATACGTTTTGGACTGAATGTAAGTAAAGAACTATCGGGTTAAGTGTGCTTAAGTTATGAAAGTTTAAGGATGGGTGACCCCCTGGGAAGTTGGTGTAGGTCCCTCAGGGTAAGTTGCTCTGGTCCTTTCTATTGCTCAATGTGAGATGTTACAAAAGGTCCGCCTGTAATTTACCTCATCTACCAAAATTGAGAACACGAACGGTGGGGGATCGCGTAAGAACGGTAATCCGAATGAATGTATATATTGTTGAACTATCACTCAAATCCCAAGAACATTTATGTCAAATCACTAAGAATAAAATAAACAATAAGCAGAAGCGTACTTGTATCCATTATTATGATTGATCAAAATGGGCCTTTTGATCTTTCAATTGATATATAATTTCTTTAAAATTTCTCTGTTAATGGGGATGTAGAGATTAAAACCTAACTATCAATTGGGGACCATAACCCATATATAACTATTTTTAGCAATTAACAGTTTTTAATATTTTTAAATTGACCTCTCATCAATTTAAAAATACAACTTATGTCTCTATATATTAATTCCATGATAGTTTAATATCCAATAGTCCAAAAATTAAATTTTATATATCACTTTTAATTGGTTAAATTTTAAGATAGCATTACACATTTAAAAATATATTTATGGCCCTATATGCTGAATCATTTATTGTCAACAATTTCTCATTGGCCCACATATGTAATCTTACAAATATGCACAACCTTATGTGCTCCAAAATTTTGGGTTACATATGTAATCTTACAAATATGCATAATCTTATGAACTCCAAAATTTTAGAGTAAATGAGGAAGATTTTTGTTATTTATAGTAAATTATTCTATTATTTTTGTTTTCGCATTAGTATATGAACATATATATTTTTAGATAATTTAATTATGTAGTGTCTTGTGTGTCAATCACGGGATACACTTAGAATTTTTTTTTTAAGTAAATTGAGTGTACGGGTGAACTTCAACTGCAGACATTCAAAAGGAAAGTATGCGTCTGTTTAGAGCTTACAGTCTCAGACCATGAATTGGGCCCTCCATGACATGGGTTTGAATTTTTTTTTAGCAAATTGTTTTTATATTTTTCCTGATTTAAACGTTATTTGTACGTTAATTTTTTATAATTTAAAATATTTTTAAAAATTTATTGATTTATTTTTTAATTAACATAATTTGTAATAGAAGGAGTATTTGACTAAAAAATAAACCAGAAAAACTTTTGAAATAATCTGGAGATATTTTACACATTCTAAATTTAAAATTTAAGGGTGCGTTCTCTTTACTTTTTAATTTTCAGTTTTGAGTTTTGAATTCATTTTCAGTTTTTTATTTTAGTAGTCTGTTTTTAGAAAATTGAAAACACGTTCTCTTTGTTATTTTGAAAAACTATTTCTCAAAACAGAAAATTATAAAACGCGTTCTCTTGGAAATTTTGAAAGTAATATTTTATACAAAAAAATTTGATTATTTAGTAAATTAGAAATATTTAATGTTAATATATTATTAAAAAAATATATACATTTTAAAGTTAATGAATTTTGTAATATTTTTTCCCATTACAATAGTAAAATATGAATAAATACATAAAGAAATATGTTTTGAGTTTAGAGTTTGTTTTGAATGAAAACACTCAAAATAACTTTTTGTTATTTTGAGTTTTCTTTATAATTTTTTTTTTGTTTTCAAAAATATATTTTTAAAAACAGCAAAGAGAACGCGTTTTCATTATTTTAGAAAATTAAAAACTAAAAATAACTTGAAAATAACAAATAGAATGCAACCTTTGGATAATTATCATAAATAAAAATTTCAAAATTCAATCATTCTAAAATATATACACATAATATATAATATATATGCGCAAGTAAATATATACACGTTAATATATACATATATAAATATATACACACACATATATAATATGTATATATATAATATATGCATGGATCACACACACAGATATATACATATATATAATATATACAATAATAAAATTAGTTAAAAAGTTTTATTTATTTATAAAATTAGAGGAATAATTTGTCTTATGTATGTGTAAAAAAACTTAAAAAATTTTAAATAAAAGTTTAGCAGATGACGTTTAACAATAATAATTATTATTTAGAAATTATGAATTTAAATTGATAAGAAATTTTATAATTAGGAACAATTTAATTTAATAAACTTTCTCTTTTATAACGTTAATGACTCGCACCATCTTCACAATTTTTTTTTATTTGTATTTCATTAATCTTATTAGTTTATTGCATGAAATAAAATCCACACTCCATTTATTGTTGGAGAAGCTTAAAATTGTGCACTACTATATATATGTATTTTACTTTAGTTAGTAATGTTGTGACCATGTTCTTTTAGATAAAAAGGGGTGAAATATTTACTTATTTTATATAGTGACCTTACTATAAACTCTAAAATTTTATATAGGGTGATGATTTTCTTTTTGTGTTATAAGTAAGAAATTTATTAAAAATAAAAAAATAATGTACCAAGATAAGTTTTTTTAAAGAGATTTAGTATGGTTATTACCATGCTCAGACTTAATCCCACACAAAGACGTGCGATGATCGGATGAAATTAAAACAATCTTTCTTACACTTACACAATTGATTTGAAAGAACAAATAAACAATAAAACTCACAATTTTAAAAAGAGAACCACTCTTTGATAGAGAAGCTTTCATTTAAGATTGAAGGAAGATCCAATTAGAATCCAAATTCCAATTAGAATCCAAATAAGATCTTTGCATGTCTAATAGTGTTTCTCTTTAGACTTGTGGTTTTTCAAATCAAAGAGTACAAGTATGTAAAAAGTGATCCAATCAAGTGATATTGATAGGTGTTGCACATTTTAGAGTAAGAATAATGGGAACATGACACTACGCTGGCATAGTTTTGGTTCACAATTATGTAGATACAAAATATTATATATTTACACACCCACTATTAGGTATTTTACAGAAGAACTAATTTTTTTTATTTTTGTTTTATTTTATTTTTTTCAAACTTTAAGTAAGATAAAAATTTCTTTTTCTCTATCATTGCTATTACTTCATCACGATTCTTGATTTGCTTGACGTCTCCAATCCCAAGGAGTTATTGCTTGACAATTCCATAAGAAAAATGCTATTGATATATCATTATGTACACCTTGAACTACACAATGATGTATTAATGTCTAAAATGCTCTCACTTAAGGTGATAAGGCGCAGTAAAGCGAGGGGTATGTATGTCATTTATGTGTCTTGTGTAATTCAAAGTGTACATAAATGATGTATAAATAGCATAATTCATTTCATAAACTTGGCAGAGTAATTGTAGAAGCTTTCCTAGGGATTGCGAGTTGAAATCTCCTAAGAAATTTTCCTTCCCTCCCTGGTTCTCACGAAGTGGGTCATTGCATGCATTGATGAAGAATTAAGTAAGGTGCTTAAACAAATTGAATATGGTAGACTGGTATTTGACAAACGCATCCTCCGAAGAAATAGGGATTTGATGTTGCAATGAATGGAGTAATATTGAGTTAACATTATCACACTTTGACCTCGTCTTCTCATGATGATGATCTGCAACTCAATCTCATTAATTTTGAGATAGTGGCACAAACAAGAGTGAAGAATGATGCATTTCAAATGCCTCATCGATCTCGTATGATATGACATCTCGTTTCCTTAACATTCTCTAATAGAAAGTCTATATATAATATATTTTTTGTATTATAGAATACATTTTTCAAATTATACAAAATATTTTTCATAATATACAAGTTATCGTGCCTTTAATACCAAAAAAGTTTTTATAACTTTTTAGGACAATGATTAAGGAACATTAAATATATATATATTTTTAGATAATATATTTATTACATATCATTTAGAACGTTAAATTAGTTGACATTTAAACAAAATTATTTATTACAATAAAATCAACCAATAACAAATATTTAAATCTAAAAACTAAATATACTTTTATATATACTCTTTTATATATATTTTATATATACTCTTTAACCATTGCTTTGAAAGATAATGTTATTTAGACACAGACACAATATTTGTACATAATTCACTTTCTTTTTGAGTGAGTTGTTTGTGAATATTTATGTATTAAGAAAAAACAAAGCTGATAAAAATAACTTAGTAATTACAAAACATTGTTACTATACTGGTAATAACATGCAAGTATAAGTTTTTTTACTAAATTTCATACTAGGAATTACATACAAATGCAAATTCCAAATGAAATTGTTTTTCTAAATTATATTATATGCTAACTAATAATGCACGTTAGATTAAGCAACAAACACTACGTGAAAAAACAATTTATGTAAAATATTTTTACGTGGCAATATCTAGAACGCCTTGTTAGAGCTCTTGGGCTCTCAACATGGTCCAATCATATTTGAGGCTTGGAAGTGCCCAGCCCAAATATGCAGGACACTAATCATCGGTCCCTGGACATAAAAAAAAAAAAAAAAAAAAAAAGCCTATCAATTCCAAGACTGGGCCTGTCCTGGCCCGTAGGCAGATGTCCTTTCTTACTTTTTCGATTTTAATTTTTGAATATAGTGAGATATAGCCGTTATATTATCTTGATTTTAGTTATCGTGGGTTAGAAGATTAAGACGATTTCGATGGTCGATTTTGATTTTTGAAATTTGTCATGGATGGTGGCTGACAATTCTCTTTAAAACATAGGTTGTCTTTTTTTAAAAAATAAATAAATTTCAAATCTAATAAGATCTAATTGTTGGATAATTTTAGTTTCTAAGTATTTTAGTCATAAGATTAAGATTATTCCAATGACTGGTTTCAATCATCAAAATCTATTATGGACGGTGGCTGATGATATTTTTTCAAAAATAGGTAGTCTTTTTAAAAAATATTAATTTTTAGATATATTGAAATCCAACTATTAGATTGTTTTATTTTTTGATATATAGGTCACAAGACTAAGATAATTTTGATGATCGATTCCAATAGTCAGAATCTATCATGCTAAAAAGAAGATAGAAAACATATATGATTTCGAAGTAACAATATATATGATAATTTATTTATAATTTTTAAGCATTTTAATTTTTAAAATTATCATAAATGAAAAAAGAATTCAACAGAGAAAGCAACTTCATTAAGTTGATGATATAAAATGATGTTATATTTTTTCACAAATAAAAAAGAATTAATTTTTTTATGGTCAAAGTCAATCAAGTGGCGTCAATGCTGCCGACCCTGTCATGGAGCATAGTTTTCCTTTCTCTTTTTTTTAGATTATGCACTGTCACTCGCGTTCCCGTTGCTCGGTCCCATAATTCTAACAGAAGAGGTAAATTAGGAGATCCAATAGACAGATTTTGACCTCTAGCACAACTGCAAATGTGAAGGCGACAAACATTTTTCATTTTCAGGGTCGCTCCTTACCTACTTAATTATTTGGATAAATCACACTAAAGATCACTAAACTTTAGTGTGTTTTTTATTTTGGTCACTAAACTTTAATTCTTTTCAATGTGATCACAAAAGTTTAAAAAATTTTACAATGTGATCACATATAAGATTTTTAAGACATTCTATAGTTAGAGTGAGTAACGTGGCGCTGATGTGACAAATAATAAAAATATTGTGTAATAATATTTTAATATAATATTATTATATATTGACATGTGACATGATCTAATTAGTTGTAATTATACAATAATTTTTATTATTTACCACATTAACTGAGAAATCTTATATGTGATCATATTGTAATATTTTTTGAACTTTTATGATCATATTATAGAGAATTAAAATTTAATGATTAAAATAAAAAATATATCAAAATTTAATAATTTTTGGTGTGATTTACCCAAACTATTTTCTAGCTTTCTCTTTTTTCTATGCATAAAGTGGTGTCATGTGCCATGGATTACACTTTTACTCATGTGCTGAGACGTCAATCCTTTCTCTTTTTTTTTATGTTGATTTTTTTTAGAGTAAAATATTTACTTTTAATAAAAATAAACAGTAATAATGTTATTGTTTTCTACATAATTCACTTTCTTTTTGAGTGAGTTATTTGTGAATATTTATGTATTAAGAAGAAACAAAGCTAATAAAAATAACTTAGTAATTATAAAATATTTTGTTACTGGTAATTAATAACATGCAAGTATAAATTTTTTACTGAATTTTATACTAGTAATGACATGCAAATGCAAATTTCAAATGAAATCGTTTTTCTAAATTATATTATATGGTGACTAATAATGCACGTTAGTTACACCTATTAAGCAGCAAACACTACGTGAAAAAATTATTAACTCAAATATTTTGACATGGCAATATTTAGAAGGCCTTGTTAGAGCTCTTGGTATAAGAGCCTACATTCGAATATTTTCGTTAGCATAGGATATTCGAAAGGAGGTTATCATAGAAATGATATAGAACAAACTATAAATAAATAAAAAACTCATTTCATTACTAGCAGCGAAAACTAAATTAAAGTTCAGTTACACTTCCAATATTTCACGAGTTTGGGTTTGACGACCATATAAAATAGATAAAAGACTCTAATGCTAACTAACAAAATAAAAATCAATTCATCTCAAGTCTCACCAAAATACAAATCAGGATCTTTAAGTTAGGATACGTTTCCGTACACCACTATCCCTAGAACTTAGTCCCATTAGACTCGTTCCCAATAATAACATTTCTTTTACTTAGAATGACAAAGAAGATCAAGTAAGCCACAAGGCTCAGCAAGTTCAAGAAGCAATGAATAGAATATAGGATTCAAGAATATGGTGACGCCCAACAGAGTAATCCAAAACTCAACAGTTATATACAAGATTCATGATTTATGACTTGATCAATCCCAAGTTAAATGTATCATACCACCATATATCACCATGCAAATGAGCATACCAAATTAAGTGTCAGAATTAAATCTTGTAGGCCCGTAAGCCATCAAACAACATATGCCAAAGTACATCAAGAGAATAAATGTAATACCCCATACTTATATGAGGTTGCCACGTAATGTAAGCAAGTTTAAAATGTCAGAAATTGGCTTGATAACAGTTATCAGTATCGAATCGACTGTAGGGAATGCACTAGAATGAAATTGTCTAAGGAAAATGACATGGTCTCTGTAACATCCCATATTTTCAAACTCAAATATGAGGTAATACCTAGGGTTATTAGGTTCTAATATTTGAGGAAATAGGTCATTTCAAGGAATTGAGGAAGTCTTGAAGAAAAAATTCAGTTTTCGAACCAGTGGCAAAATCGTAAATATTGAAGTCGGGTAAAAGTGTAATTTACCTAAAATCTTGGGGTGCTAAGTGTAATTTATCCATTTTCTGGGGACCAAAAAGTGCAATTAAAAATGGCTCAGGGACCAAGTTGCAAGGGCCTAAGTGCAAATTATCCGAAAAGTTTGGGCCAATGTGTAGTTCTTGAAACCTTAAAAATATCATCCATGGGCAAATCATGAATGACTAAGTGTCCCCCTGGGTGTCACAATTGGATTGGTTAAAATCTAATGATTATGGGTGTAATGATTATGGGTGTAATGATGAGCATAGTGTGAACACTCAAAACAAATGGAATTTTGGATTCCAAACTCTATTAAATTCAATTAAGAGACGAGAGGTGCATTTGAGTTGGAATGCACATGGGAGAAATGATGAAGCCTTATCTTTAATGACACATGGCAATCAACCATTGGGTTACTTGGAAGTTAAGTTAAAGTCACATGATGGCTCATAATGACCCTTTGAGATGGCATTACATGATTGGCTAAGGAAAAACTTACTTTGCTTCCAAATTTGCAAAAGTCTCCAAACATTATCTCTAAGGACATGTGGCAAGCATTCATTGGCCACTTGGAGATAGGATTTAAAGTGTAATGATGGAAAATGTGGAAAATGAATTAAACCATGTGGGATGTAATGATGGGAATATTGGAAAATCAAATTAAACATGTGATGGCTCATATCTCAAGGGAGACTTGTCGTAAGGGCATGAAAATGCACAAATCTTTAGGGACACATGGCATATTTTAATTGGATGCTCATGTGGAATGATGACGCGACACGTGGCATGATTTGGTTCGCTGAAGTTTCCTATAAATAAGGGCTTTGGGGTTATTCATTTGGGCACCAAGAAAGGAGGAAAAGGAAGGGAGTTTGAGAGAGGAAATGCTACCAAAAAGAAAGGAGAAAGTCGATGGAGAATAAGCCTTAACAGAACTTTCGGGTCTTCCTCGAAGTTCGTACCAATCAGTCAGAAAACCACGAGAAAACTATTCCCGCTTATTGTAAACAGTGCTTTCTTGGGTAAATAGTCAAGGTGAGTGGTTCTTGTGCGTGCTTCCTCTTGATCATACTTGGTTTCATTTGTGAGTGGTTCTTGTGCATGCTTCCTCTTAATCATTCTTGGTTTCACTTGTGAGTGGTTCATGCATGGTTCTTTCTTTCTCTTAACCATCATTGGTTTCATTTGTGGATGGCTTCTGGCTTACGTCTTATGTTTCCTTTGTTTCGAGCATATCTTTCCTATCTTTGAACATATCATGGAGTTTGTGGTTGTGGTTTGTTGATGGGTCATCGTGGGAAATCGTGTCCGTGCAATAGGACTGGGTCGTGGCATGCATATTATTTTTCCCTTGGTTTGTGTATATTCCTTCTGCTTTGTCTTACATCATGTTGTTTGATGACTGTGGCTTGTTGGTGGTTTTTCATATGTGAACTACCACGGGGACCCGTGTAAGAGGGCTAACCACGTGGGCTCGCGTAATAGGGTTATCTCGTGCTTGTGTAAAAGGGCCGAGAGGTTCAGACATGGCAACACCCCAGCATCTGCTATCACAGGAGACCACCTCGTGCTTGTGTAAAAGGGCTGAGTGGGTCGATCATGGCTACGTTCTGGCATGTCCATCTCGTGCCCGTGTAAAGGGGTTAAGAGGTTCATGGCAGCACCATAGCATGGCTATCGTTGGGAAGATTTTGTGGCATATCTATATATTACACATGCATGCACTATTTTCTTTCTTGTATCACTCACTTAGATATCATTATCTAACTCGGGTGTTTTATACCCCTGGAACATTCACCGTTCCAGGTATATGAGATGTACCAGGTGATACAGGTTCCAGTGCGAGTAAAGGCAAGGAGGTGGTGCTTGGCTAGCTTTGGGTTTTATTTCATTATGTACCCATGTAATCTGAGTGATGTATTGTAATAGCAGCTAAGATGCTCGAGCTTGTAATAAGTGTGTGAGTGTCCTATAGTTGTACTAAGGGTTGTGGTTTCGATGTGCGTGCGTGGGTAATATCTCAATTAATGCACCTTAAGTGTTGTATGGGGAAGCTGCTCATGATAAGGGTTTGGTTGCTAGATTGGGCATGTATTGCAATTGTAACCACAAGTAGTGAGGTGTGTCTTTTGGGTTTATTGGAAGTCGTACGCATTTCTTATACATATAAAGGAAATCTAGTGGAAACCCCTTTATTTAGCTTTGGTTAAGCTTTCAGGTTCGATCCAACGCTTCCGTTGGTAAGGGTTTCCATAACGCCCGTGGTGATGCTAGCTTACATTTTACATCGTTGTGTATTTGGAAAAGTGGGGCGTTACAGTCTCGATGAGCGTTCTGAGATAAGATTTATGGTAATAAAAGAAATTGGAATTGAGGCAATTTTCGGTATAATTAAAATACAGCTACCATTTAGGCTGCTAAATCGAATCGTCGTAGGAGACTTCCAAAAAATCAACAGAACCCTAAGGGAGTTCCAATTTTTCATAATGAGCAACCCTTTAGTAGTTTTAGGATTAAACGATGGCCCAGTGAGGATGCTGGAGTAAAATTGACATTATAGAGGCTATAATTGCAATTAAGGAATTGCCCAAATGATATAGAAATGAAATTAGGTATTTAAATATGTATTTTATTATTATTATAGTGTAATATATATATATGTATAAAATAAGTGTGTGTGTGCAAGCATCCCAGCCATTCCCTGCATCTTTAAGCCATCCCTTTGCTAAATCATGGCTGCAATTGGAGTATGTTTGACGCCAAGAGGGTTCTTCACGCAATGAGGTATGGGCAGTAAGGTGAGGGAGCAACTGAGGGTTATAAATAGAGGATGTGAGAAAGAAGGAAGCAACGAAGAAGGAATGGAAATTGAAACAGAAAGAGCTTGCGGCGGAGAGAAATGGCCGAGAGAGAGAGAGAGAGTTTGAGCTTGGGCTGGGTAATCTGAGAGAAGCATGGGAGAGAGAGAGAGAGAGAGAGAGAGAGAGAGAGAGAGAGAGCTGGAAGGGAGATGGGCCGCGGCCATGGCAGCCGTTGGCAGCAAACCGTGATGGCGGTGGTTTGCGGAAGGCCGGGGACGGTGCAATAGGTCACCGAAGCAGCAACAATGCCTGGTTCGGGCGCATGGCAAGCGCAAGCGGGAGGAGAAGGAAAAAAAGAGAAGAAGAAGAAGAAGAAGGAGGAAGGAAGGAAGGAGAAGAAGAATAGAGGAAAAAGAGAAAAGAAGAAAGGAAAAAAAAATGGGGGAAGAAGAAACTGCTGGTCGTGAGTTGTAGGGGAGGAAGAAGAAGAGAGGAGGGAAGAAAAAGAAAAGAAAAAAAGAAATGAAAAGTAAAGAAAAAGAAAAAGGAAGAAAAGAAAAGAAATGGGGGAAAAATAGAAAAAATTCTCAAAAAAAATCTTGAAATGTAGGAATTACATATTTATTAATATTTCAGAGAGTTTGAGAGAGAAAATAGTTTGGGCACGCGTTTCGAGGACGTGACACGCATACTCAGGATGCTAGAGAAGCTAAGTTAAAGTAAATAAAATTTCTTAGAAAATTTCAGAAATTCAAGAATATTATTTTATGAATTTTTATAATTAAATATTTGAGAAATATTTAGTTTAGATTTATTGAGGAAAAATAGGTAGAAATAGAGAGAAAAATAAAAAAATACAAGAAATTATGAAAAAATAGGTTTTAATACTTATTTAATTAAATATGGTGATTAAGATGTTTTGAGGTCTAAAGTTGAAGTGACTTGTGCAAATTTTGAGGTTGGCATGCAAATCGAGGCAATGCACGAATTTCGAGACATGCAAGAATATCGAGGTAGTCGATAAGCTTGAGAAAGTAAATGGTACTTCCCACTGAACTTAGTTTTATAGAAAATGGTTGGTTTGTAAATAGTTCAACCCAAAACTCGAATTTAAGTAAATGATTTTATCATATTGTCATATCTTGTTATGAATATGTCATGTAGATTGCATTGACATGTTATGAAATGCTTATGTACACGTTGATATCATTGATCATGCGCATGTTGTTCGTTGGGAGTACAAACTGGCACCGCTGCTTTACCAAGGGTGCCCCCATACACCCCGGCTTCAAAAGAGGTGACCGTAAAAATGGTGAGTAGCATGAAGGGTGCAGTTGACCCCTACGAAGAAGGAAGACATTACATTCATGCACGAAAATATTTTGTACCCTTACTTAGATAATTCATCATCTAACTTGAGCTTTGCTTTTGAAATATTCAAACGTTCCAGATGGAGATTGTAGCAGAAACAAGGATGAATGAGACATGAAATGACACTTAGTAAGGTGAATGATGAATTAAATGGCAAGTTTAATGTATGTAATGTAGCCCATGTATTTAAGTTCTGCTATTTTGAATTCTGGACGTTTTGAAAGAATGAGGATGTATAACCCTATTTAAGGTTAATGTTAGTTGGGAACTTATGCTTTGTATTAAGTTAGGTTGAGGAACGATGATGTAAGAACTAAATTTCAATTAATGTTAAGATATTAGGTTCGATCCTTACTTTCGCATATGATATGTATAATAATTCTCTTTCGAGAAAAATAATTGGAAGTTCTAGGACGGATACAAGAAATGATATGATTTAAAATTAGTTTGAAAGGAAAAAAATTTATTGTCCAAAAAATGTCCCAATTTATAACGCACCCGAGAAAACGAGACGTTACAACAAAAACTCATATTCAACATGAAGCTAACATGTCGGGCTATGGCCACCTTGTCCCGCGCCAAGTGCTCTAGGGTACCCTTTCCCTCCGTACAAAATATTAGTGCGCAAAGATAAATAATACTATACCTCATAATATGATCATATTGAATGTGTGTGAAACGTGTCATGCATTCACTTTCACATATATCTAAACATCATGAATTTCATCTCACAAGCTGTTGTCATACTTATATATATTTTATACCTATCTTACAATACTGAATAGTTTTTCTACTCGTATCAAATACGCACACAAGATATAAAAATTTATTCAAGAACTAATTTAAACAATTTGCTCAAGAATTCTTACAATTTATTTACATACATACCAAGTACTTAGATAAATATTTTTAACCCTATGATTCGAGTTATTTAATTTTTGGACATTAAAATCAATAGGATGTTTTTCTGATACATATATATCAACGGTTCAAGTAGCCACGGGGGCATGCGTACTATGCTGCTCAGACATTAAAGTGGATGGGGACTGATGAAATTGCCTATACACCATACCGACTCTACCGCTATACGCTGACTCCCTTGCCCCGACCCACACTGGCACTACCTGGAATGATGGAAAGCAAAGTGAGTCGAGAGACTCAACAAGCATAAAGAAAAGAAAGGTTAAAGGCTGAACATGACCAGAAAACTCTCCCCAAAATAAACCCCCAAGAACACACGAGGCATGAGACGCTACAACACAATAGTATAACATAATAAAAGCACATACCGGTCCTTGGGGCCCACACAAGACACACGGCACCCAAGTCCCAAACTAACCTGCCGCTAACCTGAAAGGCAACAAATATATCCACAAACCTGTGCGCGCAATCCCGGGACGGTACTCCCGTCACCCGTCCATGTCGGTACTCCTGACACCCGAGCCATAGGCTCCCTCGAAATGGTACTCCCGTCCGAGAACTAATAACTACCAGTAGCCATGCAATGCACATAAAATGCAATGGCATACTGAGCATTAACGTGACACACTGGCGCCCATACATCCAGGCATCAAGCCATGCTCCACTCATAAAGTAAATCACACGTGATGCATATGCCCGTGCTGGATGCATCATAACCAAGCTAGGATGTCTGTGACCAAGCATAACCAGAACATGAAAACCCCAACATGCAGCCCGTACCCATGTGCACACCAAAACATGCAACAAGAAATAAATGATACCAGTCATGCTATAATCACGTAACGGCAGAGCTAATCAACAGTGCTTGGCACCGGTCAACGGTCAGTGGGTAGGAGAGACTAGCTGGCAGCATAAGATAGACCGTACGACAATCACTCTATCACCAAACCGCCGATCCCAGCCCCTACTGCACAACCGCTCTAGTCGGTAAACAACCTAAATCCATAAATATACCCGAACAACTAAGAACCTAGCCCTGGGTGAGTACGACATCATTCTCAACAGGCAGGGGGGTGGCACAAACTCCTGTAGGTAACCAACGAGTAAAATTCACGAGACCAGTTTAATAAATTAAACTTTAAAACTAACCATTTAAAAACTCCATAATTAATTAATAGTCGAAATAAACGAAGGGATGTCAAATAAATTGACCAAAAAATGGACGAGGAGGGTATAAGAAACTTGCCTTAACAGAGATATCCTTAGGCTTGTTTGGTCTAAAAGCGACAAAAATTATACCAACTGTAACACCCAATTTATTTGCCAAAATTAACAAAATTGGGCTCTAAAAGAAATTCTGACCAAACAGAATATTAATTACTAACTAGGCTACATACCTAGAAAATTAAATCTTGAATTAAACTAGGTTTAATTTGAATTTTGGCCCCAAAATCTCTCAAATTCACGTTTGCGAGCGCACTGAAATTTCTCTGGAAATTGCTCACTGTTGGCTGCAAGAAGAATGCCCGAAATTGGGCTTAAATAGGGGTAAAAATGGGCAGATGAGGCGTGGCCACGTGGCAGCCGCGGAGCCAGCGCTGGAGGCCACCGCCTCTTAAGGAAACAGTGTCGTTTTGGGCGCCAATTGGTTGATTAAAAATCAACCAAGTTCCAACCTCGCGTGAGTAGCCCCGCCTGCGTCTCGAACCCGCATCCGCGCCCGCCTCCACATGCCCGCGTGCCACCCATACTGGCTGCATCTTCATTTAAATTAGCATCCCACTTTAGTTTTAAATGCTAATTGAGACTGCCTTTATTAATTTCTAACACTTCACACACTGCTCCCCTCCAATTCCTTAATCTCATAATAAATTATTATTATTATGCTTGATTATAAACTTATAATAATGCTTGATTATAAACTTATCCTTACACTTAATATTATAATTGTTAATGTCATTATTCTCATACTTATTATCATTATAGTTATTAACAACAATTTTTTTTTAATATCCCTTTTTAAATTAAATTAAACCAAAAATAATCAATTAAACTTAATTACGATTTACAGGTCGTTAACAAGGCCCAATCATATTTGAGGCATGGAAGTGCCCAACCCAAATATACATGACACTAATCATCGGTTTCCCCTTGAACACTAATCATATTTCAACTGTAAACATTCATAAGGAAGGTACCTATCCCCTTTGGGCACATGGCGTCAGACTATGAATGGGGATGACCAGTTCTTTGCAAGGATTTGAAGAATTATTTTACGTAAATTGCTCCCGCTTCTTCTGTCATTTAAGTTATTTTTCTAAATTTTTTTTGTAGTTTAAAAGTAATTTTAGATTTTTTTAATGTTTTCTCTTTTTGATATTTCTTTCTTTTGTTATCAATGATGTTAATTAAATTTTAATTAAACTAGTTAAATTAAATTATATTTTAAGCAAAAACTAAATAAAAATTAAAAAATCACATCACCAAAAAAAAAAAATATATTAATTAAAATATAAAGAAACCATTTTTTAATCTGTCCCACAATTGAAACTGTAGAATGGTGGGGACAACCCAACTCGATACCCAACCCAATCAAGTTAGGGTATAAAATGGCATCTGGAAAGGCATCATTGCCCATCATTTATGGAAGATTCCGACAATCAAAACTACTCATTGGAGTCACCTTACTCTTACAATCCACATATCCAAAAATCAAAACGATTTAACGATTAGATTTCAATAGATCTAAAAATTAATTATTTTAGAAAAGATTACTTGTTTTTTGAAGCGCATTACCATCTATGGTAGATTCCAACAATCAGAACTGGGCATCACAATTGTCTTGATCTTATGACCCATATACCAAAAACTAAAATGATCTAATAGATGGATCTCAATAAAATTGGAAATTAATTTTTTTTAAAAAATATTACTTGTTCTAGAAAGGCATCACTGACTACCATCCATGGCAGATTTCAATGATCAAAACCGACCATCATATTCGCCTTGGTCTTGTGACACACAAACAAAAACCAAAATAACGTTTAGGGCAGATTCCAACAATTGGAACCGACTATTGGAATCGCCTTGGTCTTATGACTAACATATAGAAAAGCCAAAATAATTCAAACGATTGGATCTCACTAGATTTGAAAATTAATTTTTTTTTGAAAAAAGGCTACTCATTTTTGGAAGGGTATCGTTGGTTATCATCCATGGTAGATTCCAATGATTGGGATTGACAATTGAAATCGCCTTGGTTTTGTAACTCACATACTCAATAACCAAAACAATCCATTAGTTAAATCTCACTAAATTTGAAAATTTAAATTGAAAAACTTTTAATGCTTAGCTTAAATTGGAGAAACTGCAATTGCTAGTACCTAAGACAACAATCAATTGGTTGGATGAGAGAGAATGGATTGATAAATCGGAGGAAAAGAAGGCGAGTTGATGGCCAATGGTTGTTGGTTGAAAAAGAAAATAAGATGGAAACACAGGCAAGAAAGATAGAGCAACAAGCCGTTGCTAGGGTTTGGTGGGAGTTATGTCGGCTCCCATATGCCTTTTCATAACTTGACTCGGGTGGGTCAAGTATTGTGTCGGTTTAACTCACCATCCTATATATTTTCAGTCCTCATCGAGTCAGTCTAACTAAAACTCTACCTACTTGTATCAAGATATAAAAAGGCATGTGAGAACAAGCCAAACTCCAACCAAACCTTAGCAACTGCTTGGTGTTCTATCCTTCTTGCCTACAACTTTTTTTCCTCAACTAACAATCGTCAACAGTTGGCTCACTTTCTCTTCCTTCCTTTCGACAGTCCGTTCTCTGTTGATCCCTTGACACACACAATGGCCGCTCAAGAGGGGGGTGAATTGAGTGAATAAAACTAATTAAACCAAATTCTTCCCTTCTAAAAACTCTTGAGATTTTCTTATACAAAATACACTTGTTATAAATATATATGTTCTTTGAGTGTTATAACAATATAAATATGCAAACAACAATAATAACACAAGAATATATAGTGGTTCGGTGTCTCCTACACCTACTCCACTCTCTCAAGGTCAACCCGACACTTGAGGTTCCACTATAACCACACCTAAGTTTTCAACAAGCTCACCTAGGGAACTTTTACACAACATCGAGGTTTTCCCCTTAGCTCACCCCGGAAACTAATACAACAATATAACAACAACAATGACACCTAGATTACAATAGGCTATAGGATGTCACACCACAATCCAATACAAATAAATCCTATGTCCAAACAACCTTGGACTAATATGGAAATAAACACAATGATATACAAGGAAAAATAGAAATAATACAAGTTACCACAAATGGAGAGAATGTCTTCTCCTTTACCTTGGGCTCCAATGGATTAAACTTTAATCTTGAGCCTTGGATTGCTATTCTTAAGTTGCTTGAGAGCTTGGGTGTGCTTTAGGAAGATAGATTATAATTGTGCATTAGCCTTCTCTAAAAATCCCTTCTTGATATTTATAGTGGAGATTCCAATAGATCTGTAACGGTTAGGAAAAATTTAACCGTTGGACTCGAGAGTCGACTTCTCTAAAACATGAGTCAACTCCTATTTGAAGTAGAAGTCGACTCTAGTTATACAAGAGTCGACTTCTCTAATTCTAGAGTCCACTCTTCGAAAAACACCAATATTGCTAGTTCGACTCTGCATCAACTGCTCTCGGATGGGTCGCCTCTCGCTTTGGAAGAGTCGACTCCAACTTAAGGGGAGTCGACTCCTTTGAACCAAGAGTCGACTTGTGAGGCCAGATTTATAGAAAATAAATTTTATACATGTAGCGATAGATTGAACATATAAACCATATAGCATGTATACAATACAAGATATTTACATTTCTTTGGTTTAAGTAAATGTCCTCATTTTATTTTATTTATATTTTACTTTCCATTTACTTTAATACATAAATATAAATAACAAAGTACTCCCCATTTGGATTCAATGAAAATATCTAAAAAATCAAAATCTAAATAGATAAAAAAGTAGATTTTTGTTTTAAAACAAATTCTAGATTTGGCGATTTTAGCACTTTCAAAATACATACTTTTCATTTCTTGAAAAATTAATTAAAAATTATTTTAACACTAATGAATATTAGCTATGAAAATACCGAGAATTAATTTTCCAAAAAGAAAACATTTTCTTATATGTCCCTTGTAATGCACTAATATTCCAGACTTAGAGAAATAGCATTTCTTGGTTCATTTTGATACACAAAATATTATAATATTTAAGATATATCAAAAATACATTAGGGGTTTTAAATATACCAAAAATAATTTTACGAAAATTATATTTTGTTAATTATCAAAACACATAATAGGTTGATTGGAGCAATTTGGCTCAACAACCTCCCCATTTTTTATGATTACAAAAACACAATAATTTTATGAAAATATTTTTGCAAAACAACCCCCCTAAGCTTTGTACTAAAAGATACCAATAAAACAAAAAACACAAAAATTACTTTTGAAAAACATGAACCAAGATTTTTTCAACAAAAGACCATTTTGTAAGGTTTTTCAACGAATAACCACTTTCTAGACCTCTCCCCCTTACAACTTACCTCCCCCTTTGGCATACCTCCCCTTTACTACATACTTCTCCCCATTTTTTTAAATAATCAAAAAGTGAAAATAGTTAGTATAGAGTGAGATATAAGGAAAATAATAAAACAATGAATGACAAGGGATTAGAGCATGTAGAGTATGACAATTAAGCATGAAATAACAACCAAGCAATCCAATCATATATACTAGTCAAAGAAATAATTAAGATATCAATTAAAACAAATGGCTAGACAAATATTATATGCCTTTGATTTGAAATAATTTAAAAAAAAATTGATACTAATTTAAGGTTGATACCAATTGAAACATTGAGGCCAATTGTTTGAAATCATATTGCCAAATAAAGAGATTGATACCAATTGATGAAAATATGCCTCATTAGGAAACATGTTGATACCAATTAAAGGCAAAATATGATACCAATTGTTGAAATAATATAAACTCTTTGAAACCAATTGTTGCAAAAAAAAATCCTCTTGATATCACATGTTGAAGAACAATGAAACAAAATAATACCAATTCATAAAACAATGAAACACTAGGATACCAATTGATTTTAAGAAGCATATTAATTTAGGCATACTTATACTAAAAAAATGAGCGATGAAAATTTAATCAATTAATCTCATTTTCTCCTTTGAAAACATAGGCAAAAAACAATTAACAAAACATATACTAATATATTCTATAAGGCCTAATACACACATAAATGAAACACTTAAAGCACATAAAACACGCAACATATTTAGACCCTTTCAAAAAATAATTCTTCTACAAAATAGGGACTAAATTGTCCAAAACCTCATTTTTCTTCCAAATGAACTAATTTGCTTGCATTGAATGACTCCAAAAATATATCAATCATAATAGGTCATGCAATTTAGATCAACAATGGAAATGAGGGTTATTTAACAAAATCCCAAAAAATTTCAAGCATTTAAACACCATGGGATAAAACCTAAACTAAAGCATGAAATTTTTCTTTAAGCTCAATTCTTTTATATGCCATAAGATGATTTTTCACATTTTAAAATATTTGACAAACATAGATTTCAAGCCATGATAATTTTAGAATTTAGGAATGAGGTGATTACCTGAAAAAACCCAACCTCTCCTATTCTTATTTATCCCATTGGCTTTCCATCCTATTTTTGAGAGTGAGGTTTAAACCATAAAACTCGTCACATCTTTTGTGCTATGAGTCTCCACTTAAATAAATATAACATGTTCCCCATGTGGATCTCATACACATTGGCACACATAAGGCTAAGTTTTAGCCTTGGGCACCCACCTATAGATAGGACCTTTAGCTTTTGGCTCTTGAATGCCCTTTGCCTTAGTGTTGGACCCTTTAGGAGGATCCAAAGCTTTCATTTGTTGAACTACCCTTTTTGGCACTCAAATTTTGATTTCATTTCTCTTAGGGGGTTGGGGAGTCCATTTATATGGTTCCCAGGATTTTTTTTTGATATTTTGGCTTTGGCTTTGGAGAATTAGAATTCTTTTTTGTAATTAATGTTGCCAAAGACTTTTCTATTGCACCATTTTCTAATGTGAGTTTGGAGTTTTGAGCTTTTAGAAACAACACTTTTTTCTCCAAGATGGGAAATTTTTCAATCATTTTATCATCTATTTTTGTGTCATTTTTCTTTTTAAGCTTTTCTTCTAAAGACTCATTTTCTTCTTTAAATTCTTGAATTTTTTCTTTTAAGATTTATGCTTCATTTTTTAATGATTCATTGTCCTCTTCAAGATCTTATTTTTCCTTAGCAAAAAATTTCTTTGCATTCTTAAACTCCTTAAGAGACTTAAATTTGACAAATAATTCTTTAAATGCCTCTTGAAGTTCATCAACTTCTACAATCTCTTATTCTTCTTCCTCTTCTTGAGCCATAAAGCATACATGTGCCTTTTCCTTATTGGATTGGAATGACTCACTAGAATCATCCATATCCCATGCGGGAATGGCATTTCTCTTTGATTTGTTGGTTTTTTTTTTCTTCCTTCTTCTTTTTCTTTTTCTCCTCACCCTTGAATGCTAATGTTTTCTTTTCATTATGCTCTTTTGCATCTTCATTCATTTTCCTTAGCATTCTAAATATATGGGGGGCTTTTTGGAACAAGCTATTCAAATTACTAATTATCTCACTAAGCCATAATTTACATTTTTGATATTGAGATATAAGAAAACTCATTTTAGAATTATTGATTCCTTCATGAATTCTCTCTAACTCTTTCCATAATTCATAAGATGTGGAGTATGAAGACAATTTTCCACACTCACTAGGCATTAAAGAACTAAGAATTATATACCTAGCCCTATGGTCTATTTCTAATTTTCTTAGGTTTTCCTTTGACCATTCTTCCTCATATTGAGAAGATAAATCAAATTCATCCCTAACAAAGTTTCCATAAAAGATAGCTTATGGAAATGATATAGAATTCCATCCTAATCTTCTAAGAAGCATAATCCTTTCTAATGAGCATTGGAGGACTAGAAGGGATTGAGACATCACCTAGGGATTGAGACATCACCTAGGGATTGGCTAAAATAAGAGGCCATTATAAGATCTATCCTAAGATTTGAGATTGAAAATTACAAATATTTTAGGACCCGCTCCGATACCAATTGTTGGTCCCTTGACATACACAATGGCCACTCAAGAGGAGGATGAATTGAGTGATTAAAACTAATTAAACCAAATTCTTTCTTTTTAAAAACTCTTGAGATTTTCTTATACAAAATACACTTGTTATAAATATATATGTTCTTTGAGTGTAATAACAATATAAATATGCAAACAACAGTAATAACACAAGAATATATAGTGGTTCGGTGTCTCCAACACTTACTCTACTCTCTCAAGGTCAACCCGACACTTGAGGTTCCACTATAACTACACCTAAGTTTTCAACAAGCTCACCTAGGGAACTTTTACACAACACCAAGGATTTCCCCTTAACTCACCCCGAAAACTAATACAACAATACTACAATAATAACAATAACACCTAGATTACAATAGGCTCTAGGATGCCACGCCACAATCTCATACAAATAAATTCTATGTCCAAACAACCTTAGACTAATATTAAACACAATGATATACAAGGAAAAATAGAAATAATACAAGTTACCACAAATAGAAAGAATGTCTTCTTCTTTGCCTTGGACTCCAATGGATTAAACTTTAATCTTGAGCCTTGCATTGCTATTCTTAAGTTGCTTGAGAGCTTGGGTGTAATAACCCAAATTTATTTATTTATTATTAATATTAGTATTATTATTAATATTAATACTTACTGTTATTATTACCGTTATTATAATTAGTACTATTATTATTATAGTAATATTATTATTATTTCTAGTATTATTATTTATTGTGGATATAATTACTATTATTATTAGTATGTTTATTATTATTATGTTCACTGTTATTATGATGTATCGCTAATATTATTATTATTATAACTATTCTTATTATTATCATTAGTTAATATCTATAGTTATTATAATATTATATGTATTATGTGTAAGAGCTTTAAACAAAGAGGCAGTGTGTGTTCGTGCGTGTATGTCCGAAGCTCCCCAAACGTGGCCGAATGCCTCATCTGCCTCCAAGTTCCCAGGCCGCATTATTAGATTTATCGGGAAGACAGCGGTGGTGGAACGTCCACTAGCTACTGTCTCAACCTTCATATCAGTGAGAGTTAGAGAGAGAGTGGGACACAGAGAGTTGAGCGCCTAGCAGCAAGCGAAGAAGGAATAGAGGATTTGCAGGGAAGTTCGAGGGAGTGGCTGTGCCTTTGTTTCGGTTCAAGCTGTTCAGGCAAGTCTCCATTTTCCCCCTTCTTTACCTTTTTTCCCTTGTAGTGTGTGTGTGTTGTGCAGTGAAATAGCCATATATATATATTCGTGTGAGAGCAGGGGGCTAGCCGAGGGCATGCAGGTTCTTCTCCCTTTGCTTGTTGTTTCTCCGATGTCCTCCTTAGTTGTAGACTTCTCGGTGATGGAGTGAGGGTAGCTGTTGCTGCAAGTATATATATATATATATATATATATATATTTGGGACTGCGTATATACAGGAGCAGTGCACGCTTGAGACACTATTCGGTCTCCCTTTCTCGATTTTATTCTTTAAAACAGTGGTTTTGGTGCCTTCTCAACCTATATAAACTCAAGACCTTGGCTGATGTGCATGTCTAAATATGTAAAAAATATGTATACATTCGGTAAGGCAAGGATAAATTGTTGTTGGAGGTTTAAGTGTCCAAGGCTGTTATATATATATAAATAATGTGTATAGGTGCAGTGTAATTATAAGTATGTTTAGATAGAAGTTATATTATTAAATAATAATTGAAGGTTGGGGATCATCCGTGTGTCCATATGTAGGTGCTGTGTAATAATATGTATGTTTAGATATATAATTACACACATATATATATGTTTAACTAATGTATAAGCGCTGTGTAATTATATATATATGTTTAGATAGAAGTTATACTATTAAATAATAATTGAAGGTTGGGGATTAATATTAATTTTGTAAAAGTAAGTAAGTAATATTAGTAATAGACAATATTAATAAATAATATGTGGTGTTATTATTAGAATTATCCTACTTTCTTAATAATAATAATAACGATAATAATATTTGTAATCAATATGTAATATATGTCATAATTCATTAAATTATATATTATAATATAAAGGTGTAACTTAGTAAAGTAATAGAAGCTGTAAATGTACCCAGCGTCTTGATTGTGTTTCTAGAGAGTTTATTCACCCTCTACCTCTTAAATGGAATGAAGATAGGTACACTTGGGTTAGATATCGGCTAGTGTCTTTTAGGGAGTAAGCGTATGATTCATAACACTGCTTTCCCTGTTCCAATCAGTTAAATACATGGTGTTTTAAAATGCAAGTCTTGTATGCTTGAGACGGGTTATGCATTTGGGAAATTCATGTTTGTGTATGCTTGCTCACGGGCATTTCATTGTATGTGTCTCTCTAGGTGCACTACAAGAATTTTGGATTTTAGCGATGGAATATTTTCGTCGCTAAATCCAAAAATCTGTCGCTAAATCAATTTAGCGACGGATTAGCGATGAACTTTTTTTGTCACTGAAACAATCGTCGCTATATTTTTTGTGACGGATCCATCGCCAATTTAGTGACGGATCAGCGACGAAAAATTTTCCATCGCTAAATGTATTTTTTTTTAAATTTAGTGACGAAAATTTCTATCGCTATTTTTTAAAAAAAATTATAAAAAAATTAAAATTTATTTTAGCGACGGAATATTCCATCGTTATTTTTAATTTTTTTTATAAAATATTTTTTTTATTTTTAAAATATAAAAGTAAAAATTAAAAAAATGTTAAATAAAAAAATTAAAAAATTAAAAAATATTTTCACTACAATCCTACAAACATAAAATTATTAAAAACGAAGATAATTAATTAATACTTAAATATTTAAACTTTAAATATAATAAAAAATAGAATAAAATTAGAATCCTATCAAACATTTCTAATAATTTATTGAAAACAAATAAAATATATAAATAAATAAAATAACACAAAAAAAAAAGAAAGATGCATAAAAAATATATGAACAAAAAACAACATAATAAATAATTTTTTAATGAAATAACATAAACAAAAACATATAAAACAAATAAAAGAACATTTCTTTCACTGAAAAAACATATAAAAGAAATAAATAATTTCTTTCTTTTTTACCTGAAAAGAAAGAAAAATAAAAAAAATTAAACAAAATAAATAAACTAATACAGAAAACACTTCAAATTTACTTAAATGTAACATGAGCTGCAAATAAATTTTAAAAATAAAAAATAAAATAAATATCCAAAAAATAAAAAAAATAATTTAACCTTGGTAAGGGCGAGGGCGAGGGCGAGAGGTTGCAAACGAGAGACGCGAGGGGCCGCGAGCGAGGGTGACAAAGCGAGCAAGCGAGAGACGAGGGCGACTCGCGAGTGAGAAACGAGGGAGAGCAACAAGAGGCGAGGGCGATGCAGCAAGTGAGAGCGAGAAAGTGATGGCGAGACAGCGAGGGCGAGGGAGAGGCCGCGAAGGAGAGGCGAGATCGAGTGAGGGCGAAGCAGCGAGCGAGAGCGAGAGCTGGGGGAGGGCGAGGCAGTGAGCGAAAGCGGGAGCGAGGGCAAGGGCGAGAGGTGAGGGCGAGAAGCCAGAGAGAGCTAGAGAGGGTTAGAGATTTAGGGGGAGGGGGGACTTAGGGTTTTTTGGGGGGAAAGGAGGGGGAGGGGGGATTTGCTTAAGAAAAAGGCGGGGAGTTTCTCGCCTCTTAGATTTATTTTTTTAATATTTATTAATTAAATAAAAAATAATATAATTTGTAAAAATAATAGAAATAATTATTTAATTGATAAAAATAATATAATTTAAATAAAATTTTATTATTAAATAATTAAAATAAAATCTTATTGTAATTATCTAAAATTTTAATTATATTATAAATGTAATAATTATAATAAATTAATTTGATATATTGAATTATTTATTAATAGTTTGTTATCTTAAAAAATTATTTTTTTCTATAAATAAAAATTATACTAAACGAATTTCAAATTGCTGAATTTCATCTATAACTCATAGACAAAATTAAAGAGCACAAATAATAAAGAGATATATTTATTTTTTTCTTGGTCAACATTAATATTTTTTACAAAACACTTAAATTTTAAAAATAAAAATTAACCCGTATAGTTTTTTTATAGTATAACTATTAAGGGAGAAAACCATTCCATATCTTCGTCTGAAAATCATTCCGAACTTATCTTGATACTCTGTTATCCTGATCAACACATGTCACTTCTCTAGTTGTTTATTATGAATGACTTAATTGTACTTTTAATTGTGTTACAATATCTATATATTAGATAGTGACATATGATATTGTTATAAATATAAGACACAATGTCATCCATATATTATAGTTTTTAAACTTTTTAGTTTAGCAAAAAATTCTCCTATTTATAAAGAAAAAGAGATTGACAAATAGCTCTTAGACACCTTTTTATATAATGTAATCTCTCAATGTTGTTTTATTTTTATGATTTTTAAAATTTAAAATAAAAAATTTCAATAATATTATGATTTTTAAACTTTTTATTTATTTTTCAAATGTAGTGTTTGTTTACATTTTGTACATATTTAATAAATATTACAAATAATTAATTATTATACATTTAATATATTTTTTATTTTATACACATGAAATATATTAATTGATATAGTTAGAATTTAGCAATATTATGATTTTTAATATTAATATATTTATTTAAATTTTATAAATTAATTTTTTTATATTCATCTCATGTTTAAATGTATGTTTAATTTTTTATAAAATTTAAATATTTATATATTTAAATATTCATCTCAAATTTAAATATTTATAAATTAATTGAATAAAATAAATTAAAAATTAAAGCGACGAATTTGGACCATTTATCGCTAACTTTAATTTTTTAATTTTTTTATTTAAATTAATTTCAATTTTAAATTTTTTTATTATAAAATTTAGCGACGAAAATCTATTTTCGTCGCTAAATTTTAATAATAAAAAATTAAAATTGAAATTTTATTTTAATTATTTAAATTAATATTAAAATTAATTTTTTATTTTAAATTTTGCGAAGGAATTTATTTTCCGTCGCTAAAATTAGTGAGAGAAATAAATTCAGTCGCTATATATTTTTTTTGTTTTTTTATTATTATTAAAATTTAGCGACGAAAAATTATTTCCGTTGCTAATTTTAGCGACGGATTATTTTTTCCTTTGCTAAAAGAATTTTTTTTTTATTTGTAGCGACAAAATTTTTTTCCGTCGCTAAAATTCGTTGCTAATTTTCTAAAAAAAGAAATTTGTAATCTATCGCAATTTCGTCGCAAAATAGCGACAGAAATGTCCGTCTCTAAAAATTCATCACTAAATCCCATTTTTCTTGTAGTGGTGGCGAGCCTGGCCTGATGCATGGTTTATGAGGGCTATGTATCACGTTTATGCTTAATATGCCACTATATTAGATAGCCACGAGCATTTGTATTTGACGTGTGTTTTACTAATTGGGCGAGGCTTGACGGGATGCTTGGCTTATGGGGGTTTTGTATCTTATCCGGTCTACTATGCCACCCTTTATTTATTGCATTTGCACAGCCTTGGCGTCGGTTCTTGAGATACAACTGTACGGTGTCGGGTTTCCCGAACCAAGTTATTTAGAGACGCTTCGGCGTACCCAGTTTCTATCTTTGACGCTTATGCGTGCCAACGGGTATTGGTCGCTCCCACTTGAGCGAGTTTT
Source organism: Diospyros kaki (assembly GCA_036245055.1). Classification (NCBI taxonomy): domain Eukaryota; kingdom Viridiplantae; phylum Streptophyta; class Magnoliopsida; order Ericales; family Ebenaceae; genus Diospyros; species Diospyros kaki. Next base: position 5,398,120 of record BSEG01000002.1, on the reverse strand, counting down.
GGCTCGAGTGACAGGTACCGCTTGCCTTCAGGGCAGCAACAGGTTTGTGGTATGGACTTGGGTGCCATTGCATTTCTTATTTGGGCCCCAAGATCCTGTATGTGAGCATTATTACTTTTACAGTTGGTACATGTATCAGTTTATGAGATTGCATGGCATGTTATGCATGGGTTTTGGTTTGCTATACACTTGAGATGCAAGTTTACTCTTAGCACTTATTATATCCGTTCTTTCTTTCTTTATGAGCTTGCTGAGTCATTTGGACTCACCTTGTTTCCTTTTCATTCCAGCTAAAGGTAAGGACCCAATTGTGGGCGAGTCTAGTAATTCCCAGTTTCTCAGTTAGACAGTGTACAGGACCATGTAGACCTAGCAGTTATCAGCCTGGGGGTTTCTTTTTATGCATTTTGTTGCTTCCGGATTACATTTTGATTCAGTTATTGGGTCTGTATGGATCATTTTTTATTTTGTGACTGGTGTGCTAGTGTGTTTATGTTATGCATGCTTGGGCTATGTAAGCCTAGAGATCAGTTGTTGTATATCAGGTTGAGGTTTTTATATACATGCTGTGATGACAAGTTTCCTTTATCAGGTTTTTCTGCTTTTTGGTAGTTGCGTGCATAACAGTTCATCCAGGTCCAGGTTGTCTCTATTTTAGTAGGGCACCCGCTCTGGTTCTTTGGGGACTAGGGTGAGGGCTTTACATTGGGTGTGCTTTAGGAAGATAGATCTTGATTGTGCATTAGTTTTCTCCAAAAATCCCTTCTTGATATTTATAGTGGAGCTTCCAACGGATCTGTAATAGCTAGGAAAAATTTGACCGTTAGACTCGAGAATCGACTTCTCTAATTCTAGAGTTGATTCTTCGAAAAACACCAATGTTGTCAGGTCGACTCTGCATTAACTGCTCTCGGCTGGGTTGCCTCTCGCTTTGCAAGTGTCGACTCTAGCTTAAGGGGAGTCGACTCCTTTGAACCAAGAGTCGACTTCTAAGGCTAGATTTGCAGAAAATAAATTTTATACATGTAGCAATAGATTGAACATATAAACAATATAGCAAGTAAATGTCCTTATTTTATTTTATTTATATTTTATCTTCCATTTACTTTAATACATAAATGTAAATAACAAAGTACCCACCATTTGGATTCAATAAAAATATCTAAAAAATCAAAATCCAAATAGATAAGAAAGTAGATTTTTGATTTTAGAACAAATTCCAGATTTGACGATTTTAGCACTTCCAAAATACATACTTTCTATTTATTGAAAAATTAATTAAAAATTATTTTAACACTAATGAATATTAGTTATGAAAATACCGAGAGTTAGTTTTCCAAAAAGAAAACATTTTCTTATATGTCCCTTATAATGCGTTAATATTCCAAATTTAGAGAAATAACATTTCTTGGTTCATTTTGATACACAAAATACTATAATATTTAAGACATATCAAAAATACATTAGGGATTTTAAATATACCAAAAATAGTTTTAGTAAAATTATATTTTGTTAATCATTAAAACACATAATAGGTTGATCGAAGCAATTTGGCTCAACATTCTCTCTCGTCCGACCAATTGATTGTCAACCCAAATATGGGCAATGGAAATTTCTCTAATTTAAGGTAGATACTTTAAGTTATCTGATTTTAATTTTCAAATCTAAATCGTTATATTGTCTTGATTTTTAGGTATATGGGTTACAAGACCAAGACAATTTTAATAGTCAATTTCGATTGTTAAAATTTGTCATGGACGGTGGCGAGCAATTCCCTTTCAAAAATAGGTAGTCTTTTTTCTAAAAAAATTATTTTTAAATCTAGTAAGATACAATCGTTGGATTATTTTGATTTCTAGATATTTTGGTCACAAGACTGAGGAGATTTCGATGGTTGGTTTCAATAATTTGAAATTTGCTATAGACGGTGATTGGTGATACTCTTTAAAAAATGGGTATTTTTTTATAAAAAAATTAATTTTTTTATCTATTGAAATTTAACCAATTGTTTTGATTTTTTGGTATGTGACCACAAGACTAAGATAATTTTGATGATCAATTCTAATTGTCATAAACGATCAGCTGTTGTCTTGCCAAAAAAAAAAAAAAGATGAAAAATATATATGATTTTAAAGAGACAATATATATGATAATTTATTTACATATATTTATATTTTTTAGCATTCTAATTTTTAAAATTATGCTAAACGATCAATTCTAATTTTTAGCATTCTAGAGATATTTCTTCCTTGAAGTCACTTACCAAATATGAGCTTGAGCTGTTGAATAAAGATGAATCTCTTCAACTCTTTAGTTTGCATGCCTTCAACCAACACAATCCCCCAGAGAACTTTATGGAGCTTTCAAATATAGTGGTGGATTATGCAGGGGGTATTCCATTAGTTCTTGAAGTTTGGGGTTGCTTTTTGAATGGAAACAATGATCAATCTGATTGGAGAAGTGCAATTGCAAAAATGAAAAAGATTCCTCATGATGATGTTCAAAGAAAACTAAGGATAAGTTTTGATTCACTAGATGAAAATGAGAAAAAATTGTTCCTAGATATAACATTCTTCTTTTTTGGCGAGAGAGAAAATTTTACCATTCAAGTATTACAAGACGACAAGATTTTCCCAGAAATTGGATTTCAACCTATGAAGAATCTATGTCTCCTAAAATGTGTAGGATCTGTGATTGTAATGCATGACATTCTCAAGCAGATGGGTAGGGAGATGCTTCGACAAGAGATTCTTGATTATCCAGAAAAACATAGTAGATTATGGGATTGCAAGGATGCTCTTCAAGTGCTAAAAAATTGTGAGGTGAGATCTACAGTGCCCAACTTCGCATTAACATTTGATGTTTACTTTCTTTATTTTTTGCTCAACAAGAAAAATAGAGAAAACAAGATGACAAACAAAGATGAAAACCTTACTGATGGCTATGAGCATTTGTCCAAATGTTTAGCATGGCTACAATTGCATCACTTCGGTTTCAATGTTTTGCCATCACAATTATACTTGGAGAATTTGGTTGCTCTCGACCTAAGTTGTAGCAACATAAAACAACTTTGGAGGGGAACTAAGATGAAAACATTTATTTCTTATATATTTTTCTTTGCACATTTACCATATGTATATCATATCATATGAGAATTGATCTTTTATTGTTGTTTTCAACAGGTTTTAGATAAACCAAAATTTCTTGACCTCGATTATTGCAAAAACTTAACCACAACTCCTAATTTCTCTGGGCTTCTCAATCTTGAGAAATTGAATCTTGACGACTGCGTAAGATCGCAAGAGGTGGATAAGTCTATTAGGCATCTCAGTTATTACACAACCAATGATGACACAATTGATGATGATGATGTCAAATATTACCCAACTGATGATGACACATTCGATGATGATGATGTCAGTTATTACACAAGCAATGATGATGATGTTAGTTATTACACAAGCGATGATGACACAATCGATGATGATGATGTCAATTATTACGCAAGTGATGATGATACATTCGATGATGATGATGTCAGTTATTACATAATCGATGATCATCATCAGTAGTAAGTTTCTCTCTAACACAAGATGGAAGATTGATTCAATCAATAAATTGATGAAATCTATTGTTTGTAGCAGGTATATATATATATATATTCCTATTTAGCCATGTTTTTAATTTTTTTCCCCACTTGTTAGCTGCTGGCATATAATAAAATATATTCTGTAAGCTCTTATAATAAATATTACTAGGGTGAATGTCACATGACACTCTAAATTAATTTATACTTTACATGTTTCACGTGATAGGATATGCATACAATAAATTCTCAAATACACGAATCAAGTAAATATATAAAATATCATGAATCCATTTTAAGGGTTTAAAAACACTCAATATTATGAGTCTAAATTCTAATTTCCAAACAAAGATAGATTTTAATGTGAAAAATTTAAATTAAAAAAATTATTAATAAAAAATAAGATATTATTATAATGATATTAATACAATAATAGTAATATAATTACAATAATTTTAAAGTATTAGATATTTATTTATAAATCTATCATTTAAGAATATAAAAAAAAATTTAAACAAATTTATATTTTAATGAGTCATGAAGAAATAAATCTTGATGATGAGAAGAATCTTTAATTGTACATTATCACAATTCAAATTTGAAGTCTCAATTACAGTTAAAGTTGAATCTTGGATTACAATTATAACAAATTTTATCTTGACAAGAAATTTAAATATAAAATTATTTTAAAGTTTTTCTTTTTGAAAAATCATGAAAAATTAATCTTTCTAATGAATATCAACTAAATTCATAAAACGCCCACTTTAGTTGATATTTTCAATCACACTCAAAAGAACTCAACATATCTTTACTGATCTTAATGACTAAATCTTCACTAATATATTTATACCCACTTAAATTAAGAGTAATTTCATAATTAAAATCCATCTATACCCAAATTGCTCTCATCTTCACCTAAAAATCTTATATTCCAGGCCAACAATAAAATATCATATTTTAAAGTTGCCATTGCTAATATCAAATAATCTCAAATATGATCAAAAGATCGATAAAGAAAGGTCAAACAAAAACAAATCAAGATAACAGATTTGAACCACAAGTCTAGCCGAGACAAATCTATCAAATCTAGGATGAATAGCCTGGTGGGTCAAATCTGGTTTGAATGGATCAAATATGGGTGAATTTGAGTTAGGATTTGTTGGATATGGGCAGATTTAGACAGAGTAAGCTCAAAAGACTGACGACTATGGTGAACTTGTTGACGACGATGGTATGTGATTGATGGAGAAGACGAAGGCAAATGGATGGAATCGTTGGTGATCAAAAAAAGGTGGCAGCTAAAAAGACGAATAGTTAACAACAATGATGAATGGCATAGGAGTCGTCTTCGATAGTGGCAAAAAGCTGAAAGGCTGATGGTTATGACAAATCGTTAGCTATGGGATGCAAATAACTGATGGCGGTGACAACAATGACATTTGGTAACAAAATCGTAGGTGACGAAGAAGATGAATGATTTCATATCTAATGGTGGAGATTTGCCAAAATCTGATGGTTTGATCCAACAATTCTGATACCAATTTATTATAATTTTGGATCGAAAACAAATCACTATCAAACTATCAACCATACAAACGAATATAGAATTTAACGTGAAAAATCCAGATTGAGAAAAACCACAAATAGGAAGAATAAAAAATCACTAAATTGATATTAGTACAATAATAGTGATATAGCTGTAACTAATTTTAGAGTATTGGAAACTTATTTATAGATCTACCACTAATCTATAAATATATACAAGAAAAGAATTTAAATAAATTCATATTCTAATAAGAAGATAAGTTACAAAAAAGATAAATTTTTATGAGGCTTGAAGAGGATATATCTTTAATTGTAGATGTATCTTAATCACAATCAAATTTAAAGTTCTAATCACAGACAAATTTGAATTCTAAATCACAATTATAACATATATGATTACAAATCATAAATTTTATAAATTTAACTAATTGAAAATTTAAGGAAGAGAAAAAAATACTTACAAAATATTTTCCAAAAACTAACCATTTTTAAATTTACATGATTCATTTCAATTGACCCAATAACTTAGTCTACTAAGACCAAGGTCATCATGAATCGTAACCCAATTTGGCACAACGTACTTAAGAAAAGAGTTAAATTTGGTTCGACCAACAAAAAGAAGAGTCTAGCAACGCATAACCCACTCATTTGACAGATACTTGTAGAGTGGAGTGGTGAAGGAAATTGGGTGTGTTGTTAAAGGATTAAACTACTTGTAGATTAAGCTACTTGTAGGAGTGGTGAAGGAAAGGCTTACTGAATTTATTAAATTTATTTTTAGAAATTTTAGTCAAGTTGCTTGCCCAATGCCTGCCCACACTCTCTCTCTCTCTCTTTCTTTGTAACATCCTGCATCGACTGATAGGAAGAACCGGAACAATTTACCCTGATGGACCCACGCGAACTTTCCAAGGGGTCACCCATCCCTAAGCTTCCTTAGCTCAAACACGCTTAACTCCAGAGTTCCTTGCAAACATTCAACCCAAAAGGTATCCAGTTAGTGTTGTTTCCTTCCTTACTTATCCTCAATATATACTATTCTCCTCTAGGCTCCAGGGGTATTACATTCTCCCCCCTTGAGCACATGACGTTCTCGTCATGCGACCTTACAATTGGTCCCAGACCTTCTCCCCTTTAGAGACTGTCATCCTAGAAGACTGCCAGGAACCACTCCTTGATCAGGCCTCGCGCCCCGTCGCCACTCCCCGTCCTCATTGGACTGCCTTCTCCAAGGGTCAGCTCTGATACCACTTGTAACATCCCGCATCGAGCAATAGGAAGAACCAAAACAACTTATGTTAGACCGGGAAGTGCTATGGCACACACCAAGATGGGGGATGAATTGGTTATTTTAAAAATGCTTGATAGAACTTTGAAATCCTTTTGATTGAAAATAAAAACTCAATGCAAGTGAGGATAATGAAATGTTAGTAGTGATAAACAAATCATAAAACATAAGCAAGAGAGAACACAAAGATTTATAGTGGTTCGGCTTAACCCAAGCCTAATCCACTACCTTTGCTCATCACTAAAGATTTTTCAAACCATATACTAAAACCCCCTACTTAAACAAAGTAGGTCCTCTAGTCTGAGTGTAACACCCCGACTTCCAGGGCATTAATATATGCTAGGATTTTTTTTTTCCTTCAAACATAAATCGGCAATAAATCCTCAACATAGCTTTTATTTAATAACACTCCGAACATAGTAAATGAACGATACACTTTGAATATAGCAAGATTAGAACCTGTAGGTAACCTCAGAAACATAACATATGCAAGTACATACATATCGCTCACTTAACATGACATTATAGACAATATTAAAATCTTAAACAATACATTCGAATAAAACAGATAGTTCTAGTCCCACATGGGACCCACAAAATTCTCACCACGATCATGCCTCGACTACTTCCTTGCCCTTCCGACTGCTTACCCTGCCTGGAACATGGAATATTCTAAGGACATAATCCAATATTAGAAGATGAAATCTTCTAAGTGAAGGTTAGATAAGCATGAATGAATGATACATGATGTATGGACATTTATGAACATATACCCATAATGTAACTTCTCGACCCCACTAGCCTGGATAGGAATCCTAGACAAATCCCGAACCTCTACAGGATAGGCCTAACGTTATTCCCTCAATGCCCTAGGGGAATTACGGCTACACTTTGAGGGTATCATCCCAACCTCATGCACGAGTTCCAATATGACAAAAATATCGTGTCGTGCATATATCACGTTTTTTCATGCAACAACATATGAATGAAAATGATCATAACGTATGAAAATATCATGCTTAGAGAGGAAATCATAACATATATGGGTTATAAGGACAAAACCACTCACTTTTCACAGCTATCGGGATACCTCGATTTGCGTGCTAACTTGGAAATTCGCACCAAATGTTTCACCTCAAGTCCAAAAGTACCCTAGGCAAGATATTTATTTAAATAATCAATAAACACTATTTTCCCTCAATTTTCTTGCCTTTTTCTCTATTTTCCTTCAATTTTTCCTTACTAATATCCCAAAATAAATACCTATACTTAATTTTCTCCAAATATTTTTATACCAAAAATTCTAAAATATTTTTCTAAGCAATTTAAAAAAAATTACACAAAAATCTAAGGCCGCACGCGCCCACACGCGCTGACGCGTGCTAGGGCGAGTGAGACTGGTGTGTGGGGCCCACGCGCTGGTCGTCTTCTCCGGCCACGGCCATATCGAAAAAATGCAAAACCGATGCCAAAAGAAAGCCCATGTAGAGTCAATCCTAAGGGTACCTGAGATGGCTCAAAAGGAGGTCTGGAAGTCAACCAACGAAGGCCTCGAACTCTCGGTCAGGCGGTCCGTCTAGGGTTCCGACGAAGCTTCGATTCGCCTTCGATTCTGCTCCGTTGCTCCCCAAATGCTCCAGATATGCTCTTCAAGCTATGGGCAACAAAAGCCCCTTATCCTTACCTCTCAATTCGTCCAAATTAGCCCTCGATTTGGAGCTTCTTTCTTTGAAAATTTCGGCCATCTTCGAGCTCTATTTATTGGCGATGTCGAGCTTCGAAATGGCCTTGGATGGCTTGCCCATTGCCTTAGGAGTCTTCATCGCCCCTAGATCGACCCAAAAACACCGATATTCACCTGCAAAAGCGAGTTGCAGGTGACCTATTTTCGGCCAGTTTTCTTGGCCGATTTTTTTGAAATTCAGGCCACTCCGGTGGCTGTTATCGGCTCATGATGACTCCAATGAGATCCCCGACCATCCCTTGTGCTAGCCCATTGCCTGAAATGGCCGGCCAGAGCTTGTTCGCCATTGTCAGAAACCATTGCTATGGAGTTTCTGAAAATTACAGATTCGCCCCCTCAGATTCGATTTTTCCATTTTGGCCCTTTTCCTCACAACCCCAACACTTTCTTCAATTTCATTTGAGCCCCTTAGGTTCCAATCTTTCAATTTCCTCTTTGTCACTTTTGCAAAAATGACATTTTGACCCCCTCAAGCAATTTTAGAAAATTACACTTAGGCCCATTTTTCCGTTTAGGCTTTAAACCTACTCGTTTCTTCTTGAAACTTTTGAAGGGTTGCTTTACTCGACAAACCGAAGCTTCCCATAGCTTCCGTTATCATCTCGGGAGTCTCCTACTAGAATTCGATTTTGCAGCTTAAATGACGGCTGCATTTTTGCTGTACCAAAAATTGTTCTGGATTGCATTTCTTTCGATCTTATAAATCATGCCTCGAAATGCTTGTTAGAGGCGTTCCTATTTCCTTAGACATTTAAGTCTTAGGGTACTCCCTTCGGTTGATTCGATAAATTTTTTGGGCTTTTTGGATACCTAACTTACCCGAATTTCCAGTTTTCTTTTAAAATAAAAATCCAAAGTTTTGGGGTATTACACTGAGACTAGGAATTTACAAAACCTGCCACTCAAATGGGCCCTCTAGCTACACAAGTTAGGAAGAATAAGAAATATAGAATATGAGAGAATCTAAGAGATGAATCTCTTAGTTACAATGTCTCTCAAGATTAAACAAGGCTTAAATGAATGTATCAACAATAATAGAACAAAGCCTTGGAAAGAAAAGTATAACAATGAAAGCACAGAACACTATAAGTTTCGAATAAAATGATTTGTAATATTTAGATCATCTCATTTCCGTCCATTAGCCATCTCTTGATCTTGCTTGAGTTGTATATATAGGCTTCCATAAAGATTGAAGAGGAAACTAGCCGTTTGTGACAGTTGGAGTTTGAAAAACTAGCCGTTGGAAGCTTTCTGCAAAAGATATAGTCGGCAGAAAAAAATGCATAGTTGACTATTTTTACAAGTAAAACAAGACATGGTCGACAGACAAGAAGGCATAGTCGACCGATGCAAAAATGTGAAGAAAATTTTGAAACTTATGAACAAATATAGTCGACAGAAGAAAAGCCATAGTCGACTATCCTTACATGATAGTCGACAGAAGCCTTATATAGTTGATAGATTAAATTATCATAGTCGACTATCTTTATGCATAGTCGACAGCACGGAACAACATAGTCGACTATCCATTTGAAAAATCTGAAAACTTAATAGATAACATGTAGAAGCACACTTGATTGATACAAAACATCACCACATATTTACATTTCTTTAGTTTAAGTAAATGTCCTCATTTTGTTTAATTTATATTTTATCTTTCATTTACTTTAATACATAAATGTAAATAACAAAGTACCCCTCATTTGGATTCAATAAAAATATCTAAAAAATCAAAATCCATAAGAATAAAAAAGTAGAATTTGAGTTTTAGTACAAACTTAGGATTTTGCGATTTTACCACCTCCAAGATATACACTTTCTATTTCTTAAAAAATTCGTTAAAAATCATTTTATCACTAATGAATGTTAGTTATTGAATTACAGGGAGTTAGTTTTCTAAAAAGAAAAAATTTTCATATATGTCTCCTTATAAGGTGCTAACCTTCCAGACTTTGAAAAATATGACTTTGAAATCTCGATACTTGAAATTCATTTGGTTTTCATTCTCACAAAGTAATACTTGATATTGAAATTGATTTATGTTGAAAACCACAACCTTGATTCATGACTTAGAGATTAAATAAAATATTATTTTTCATCATCAAAACTAAGTATACAAAAGTAAAACAACAACTTACCCTGATGGGCCAACGCGAACTTCCCAGGGGATCACTCACCCTTGAGCTTCCCCAACTCAAGCACGCTTAATCTCGGAGTTCCTTGCCAACATTCAACTCAAAAGGTATCTAGCTGGTGTTGTTTCCTCCCTTACTTATCCTCGATATATACTATTCTCCTCTAGGCTCCCGGGGTATTACATTCTTTCTCTCTCTCACACACACACACAAACTCTTTGTCTGAAACCCATTACCCAAAGAGGTCTGTCAGTCGTCGCTCCCCTCACCTCGCCATCGCCGCGAGCATTGTCAGTCATCGCCCCTCCGCCACGAGCACCAACCACCGTTACCTCTCCCTTTATCGCTCGCATCGCCTCATCCCCACCACTGCAAAGAGCACGGTAGGCGCAGACCATCGTCGCGCCCCACCACTTCTACGAGCACCGCCGTTGCCCCCCCACCACCACGAGTGTAATGCCATGCTTTTCCCGAGCATTAAATAACTTAGGAATTTTAGGGATATATCTATTTTTTTAACATACACTCAATATAAATTATTTTTCGACAATCCTGTACTACTTTCACAGCATACTAAAATAAGAATAAAAAAACTAAGACAAGTAATTATCATAAATGCAGAAGCAATAATTGAAACCTGATATGGTACATAACTGAATTCACTTAAATCATAACATAAGAATCCGTACCATAGTATATCTTTAAATACAAAATACATGGAGGCTTATCTTTCAAAGATAATAACCTAATACCCCAGATACAATCAAATAATACCCCAATAATATTGAACAATATTACATGATCGGTTCCTCAAAACACCACTATAATACATAAGACGTTTACGTAGTACTAATCATCAAAAGAGTATAAGATTAAAACATATCCGTCTCTTCATGATGAAGCAAAATACCAGAATCACATACTAAATCCATCAAACATGTCCACGTGCCGTCACGTCTCAATCACTTCCATATCTAAGCTGCGAATCCTATCTGGAACGTTTGAATGTTATAAGGGTATAACCCAATTAGAAGATGAATTTTCTAGTGAGGGCTTAAAAAAAGATACATTAATGCATGATGCAATAATATGAACAAACATATGCCTTAATGTAACTTTCCTGGCCCACTAGCTCCACACGGAACGCTAGGCAAAATTCCAACCTACTTTCAAGATAATCCTAACGTTGTTCCTTTAATTGTCTTTGGGGAATTATGGCTACACTATTAGGGCGACATTCCAATCCCATGCATGAATATCAATATGACAATAATATCGTGTCATATAAAAATTATGACTTTTCGTGCAATAGTATATGAACAAATATGACAAAATGATCATAACTTTCATGAGTATCATGCATAATATAAGCAATCATACCATATACAAGCTTTTAGGGAGAACCACTCACCTTTTGTACCAAGTTCAGAATACCTAAAAAACGTGCACTGCCTCGATTCGCGTACCCAACCTCGATTTTCATGCTGAACTTAGAAATCACTTAAACTCAAGCCACAATGATCTTGTTGATGCAAAACGTGTATATAATAGAGGGAAAAAGCTGATTCTTAGAGGATTAATTTATTCACTATATAGTTCTTGTTAAATAGAGCTTGAGTTTAATAGAAAATAGAAAAATCTACTGATTACAAGGTATAAATATCAACTTTCTAATAACAAGTCAAAAAATTCATAAATAATATCTTATCTCCTAAATACTTGGTCTTCAGCCACATGTTGTTGTTGACCCATTGCTCAACAACTAATCAGCCTAATCTTTAAACTATATGCAACTACTTCAAGCATTCTTTCAACACTCCTCCTTGCCTTAATAGCTGCAGAGACCTGATTTTTAATTTTGGCATGTCTTGGATATAGGCATATGGGCATTTTATGGTTTATGGTTATGAGGCATAGGTATGGTTATGGGGCATAGGCATGGATATGATTTTGAGTAGAGTTAAAATAACTCCTCATCTAGTTGGCTATTCATTATTGCTTTGGCTTCATTTTGTTGTTGATTTTTACATACTTTCTCCACATGACCCAATTAACCACATTTATTGCATTTGACATCTAGTCTCCACCAATACTTGTTCTTTGGATGATTTGTCTTTTTATAATAAGGGCAAGTATGATGATTTCCCTCATTGTTCTTCATTGACTTTGCTTGAAAAGTCCTTTACACAGAGTCTTTTGTCCTCATCAATCTTCTTTGTTCTTGTGCTGCAAGGCACTTAAAACTTTTGCCAAGGTGGTCTTGGACAAATCCTTTGTGCTTTCCAAGGAGGTTATTGAAGCTTCGTAATTTTTTTTGGAACAGTAACAAGAATCTTTTGTACTATTCTTGAATCAGTAAACTCTGAACCTACCAACTTGATCTTGTTGGCAATACTTATAAGTTTGTCTGAATACTTTTTTATAGTTTCAGACTCTTTCATCTTTTACATTTCAAATTCCTTTATTAAGTTTAAGACCTGCATACCTTTTATTCTTTCATTCCCAGTATACTTACTTTTAAGGAAGTTCCATACCTCAAAAGTTGATTTCAAAGTCATTATCCTTGTAAAGATGGATGATGAAACTACAACAAAAAGAGTAGCTCTGGCCTTGGACTTTTTTTACTTTCTCTCCTTGTGGTTCCTTATTTGTGCCACCGTGGGATTCTCAGGTAGTGGAGAAACTACATACTCCTTTTCAACAGCCTCCCATAGATCATTAGCCTCTAAGTGTGCTTCCATTCTTGCAGACCAAACATGGTAGTTTTCGCCACAGAAAACTGGTGGTGCAAGGGCCGTAAATGGTACTTCTGAATCCATTGATGTAGAGAAGCAAGTGTTTTGTGGAATTTGTGTGTGGTTGATGTTCTTAACTTTGGCTATGGATCATAAGTCCCTTAAGAATGAGGGCTTTGATACCATTTGTTAGTGTAAAATGTATATAGAATAGAGGGAAGAGGCTGATTCTTAGAGGATTATTTGATTCATTGCATAGTTCCTGTTAAACAGATGTTGAGTTTAACAAAAATAGAAAAATATGCTGATTACAAGGCATAAATATCAACTTCCTAATAACAAGTCAAAAAATTCAAAAATAATATCTTATCTCCTAAATATTTGATCCTCAGCCACATGTTGTTGTTGATCTATTCCTCAGCAACTAATCAGTCTAATCTTTATACTATATGCAGCTACTTCAAGAATTCTTTCAACAGATCCTATAAATCATATTTACACATAGAATATATTAATACCTCAAATTCTTCATATTTTTCTCCATTTTTCTCCCATTTTCCTTTCTAATATTCCAGATAAATACCTCCTTAACTAATTACTCAAATATTTTTCCACAACAATTCATAATATTCTAAGAACTTTAAAATAAAATTTCAGAACTTACCCCGATTCTTCATTTGCATCCATAATGAGGCTGGTCATTGTTCAAATCGAGAAACTAGAAAGCCAAATACCAAATCTTTTTGCACAAACCTCTTCTCCTTATTTTTCTCTTTTTTTCTACATTTTTTTCCAGATTTTTCCAGACTCGGACGCGTCTTCACATGCCGCCTTAATGTTGGCCACGCGCCTTCCACAGGTAGGTATGGCTAGTGCATGACTAGAATAAATTTTTTTATGGTCAGAGTCAATCAAGTGGCGTCAATGCTGCCGGCCCTGTTGTGGAGCACAATTTTCCTTTCTCTTTTTTTTTTTTTCTTTTCTTCTATGCATCAAGTGGTGTCATGTGCCATGGAGTACACTTTTACTCATGTGCCAAGGTGTCAATCCTTTCTCTTTTTTCTATGATGAATTTTTTAGAGTAATAATATTTACTTTTAATAAAAATAAACAGTAATAATATTATTCAAATAGTTTTTGTACATAATTCACTTTCTTTTTGAGTGAGTTGTTTGTGAATATTTATGTATTAAGAAGGAACAAAGCTGATAAAAATAACTTAGTAATTACAAAACATTTTGTTACTGGTAATTAATAACATGCAAGTATAAATTTTTTACTGAATTTTATACTGGTAATGACATGCAAATGCAAATTCCAAATGAAATCGTTTTTCTAAATTATATTACATGGAGACTAATAATGAACATTATAAGAGTAAGGTACTGAATTTTATACTAGTAATGACATGCAAATGCAAATTCCAAATGAAATCATTTTTCTAAATTGTATTACATGGCGACTAATAATGAACATTATAAGAGTAAGCTGACTCTAACAATACATGAGTTGGAATCAAAGAGTTCTAGACTTTAGCTGCTATATAGCCAACGAGGGATCCTATGATCGATTCTCACTATTAAGTTTCGTGAGAATCTTTAAGGTGAGAGATTTCACCTTTTGAAATGTCCACTCATATTTGAGGCATGGAAATGCCCAGCCCAAATATACAAGACACTAATCATCAGTTCCCCCTTGGACACTAATCATATTTTGACTGTAAACATTCAGAAGAAAGGTACCTATCCGCTTCGGGCACATGGTGTCAGACTATGAATGGGGATGACTAGTCCTTTGCACGGATTTGAAGAATTATTTTACGTAAATTGCTCTCACTTCTTCTATCATTTAAGTTATTTTTTTGAAAATTTTTTTGTAGTTTAAAAGTAATTTTAGATTTTTTTAATGTTTTCTTTTTTTGATATTTCTTTCTTTTGTTATCAATGATGTTAATTAAATTTTAATTAAACTAGTTAAATTAAATTATATTTTAAGCAAAAAAAATAAAAATTAAAAAATCACATCACCAAAAAAAACATATATATTAATTAAACTATAAAGAAACTATTTTTTAATCCGTCCTACAATTTAAACTGTAGGATGGCGGGGACAACCCAACTAGATACCCAACCCAATCGAGTCAAGGTATAAAATGGCATCTGGAAAGGCATTATTGCCCATCATTTATGGAAGATTCCGACAATTGAAACTACTCATTGGAGTCACCTTACTCTTATAATCCACATATCCAAAAATCAAAACGATTTAACGATTAGATTTCAATAGATTTAAAAATTAATTACTTTAGAAAAGATTACTTATTTTTTGAAGCGCATTACCATCTATGGTAGATTCCAACAATCGGAACTGGCCATCACAATTCTCTTAGTCTTATGACCCCTATACCAAAAACTAAAACGATCTAATGAATGGATCTCAATAAAATTGGAAATTAATCTTTTTTAAAAAAATATTACTTGTTCTTGAAGGGCATCACCGACTACCATCCATGGTAGATTTCAATGATCGAAACCGACCATCATAATCGCCTTGGTCTTGTGACACACATAAACAAAAATCAAAACGACGTTTACGACAGATTCCAACAATTGGAACCGACTATTGGAATCGCCTTGGTCTTGTGACCAACATATAGAAAAACCAAAACAATTCAAATGATTGGATCTCACTAGATTTGAAAATTATTTTTTTTTTTAAAAAGGCTACTCATTTTTGGAAGGGCATCGTTGGTTATCATCCATGGTAGATTCCAACGATTGGAATAGACAATCGAAATCGCCTTGGTTTTGTAACTCACATACTCAATGACCAAAACAATCCATTAGTTAGATCTCACTAGATTTGAAAATTTAAATTGAAAAACTTTTGGTGCTTAGCTTAAATTGGAGAAACTGCAATTGCTGGTATCTAAGACGACAATCAATTGGTTGGATGAGAGAGAATGGATTGCTAAATCAGAAGAAAAGAAGGCAAGTTGATGGCCAGTGGTTGTTGGCTAAAAAAGAAAATAAGATGGAAACGCAGGCAAGAAGGACAGAGCAACAAGTCGTTACTAGGGTTTGGTGGGAGTTATGTTGGCTCCCACATGCCTTTTCATAACTTTACTCGGGTGGGTCAAGTATCATGTCGGTTTGACTCACCATCCTATATATTTTCAGCCCTCATCGAATCCGTCTAACTAGATACTCTACCTACTTGGATCGAGATATAAAAAGACATGTGAGAAAGAGCCAAACTCCAACCAAACCTTAGCAACTGCTTGGTGCTCTATCCCTCTCGCCTGCATCTCTTTTTCCTCGTTCAATAATCGTCGACGGTTGGCTCACTTTCTCTTCCTTCCGGCCGACAGTCCCTTCTCTCTCGTCCAACTAATTGATTATCGGCCCAAAAACCGATAATGAAAATTTCTCTAATTTAAGGTAGATACTTGAAGTTATCTGATTTTAATTTTCCAATCTAAATCGTTATATTGTTTTGGTTTTTAGGTATATGGGTCACAAGACCAAGGCAATTTTGATAGTCAATTTGGATTGTCAAAATTTGCCATGGATAGTGGCTAGCAATTCTCTTTAAAAAACAGGTAGTCTTTTTTCTAAAAAATTTATTTTTAAATCTAGTAAGATAGAACCATTGGATAATTTTGGTTTCTAGATATTTTGGTCACAAGACTAAGAAGATTTCGATGGTTGGTTTCAATAATTTGAAATTTGTTTTAGACAGTGACTAGTGATACCCTTTAAAAAAATGAGTAGTTTTTTTATAAAAAAAAATTAATTTTTGATCTAATGAAATTTAACCATTTGATTATTTTGATTTTTGGGTATGTGTTCACAAGACTAAGATAATTTTGATGATCAATTTTGATCGTCAGGATTTGTAATAAACGATAAGTTATTGTCTTGCAAAAAAAATAAAAAATATATATGATTTTAAAGAGATTATATATATGACAATTTACTTTTTTTACGGTCAAAGTCAATTAAGTGGTCTCATGTGCCGTGTTCCACACTTGCCCTTTCTCCTCTCATGTGCCGTGTACCACCCTTGCCCTTTCTCCTTTTTGTATGTATCAAGTTACTCTCCCTTTCTCTTTTTTCTATGCATCAAGTAGGCTCATGTGCCATGAAGCATACTTTCCCTTTCTCTTTTTGTTATGCATCAAGTAGGGCACGCTTTCCCGTGGGGCAGGCTTTCCCCTTTTCCATGTACCAAGTCACTGCCGTGGAGCACAATTTTCCTCCATACATAGATGGCCAAGTCTTCCGAGTTGGGATGAGAATTGCAACTGAAATTAAATTAAAATTGAATTGGTCAATGTGATTAAAAATTATTTGATTGAATAATGATTTGATTTGAAAAAAAATCAAACACTATAATAATGGGTATGATTTAGTTATGATTTTCACTAAATTCAAACTAAAATTCAAACTGAAATCGAATTGAATGTGTGAGTAATCAAATTAAACTGAACCAAATATACATATATATAATCAGGGCCGGCCCAAGGCCCAGTGGGACCCTAGGCGATAAAAAAAATTTTTAAAGAGAGAATGGCGTAATGTATTTTTTGAGCTCCCAAAATTACAATTTTTTTGAGGGCGCTCTGTGTTCTCTGTTCTCTGCTGTGGGGGGGGGTGGAGGCCCAATTTTTTGGGGGTGTTTGTTTCTCTGCTGTTGGGGGGGTTTGTTTGGGGGCCCCAATTTTTGGGGGGGGGTTTGGTTGGAGGCCCAATTTTTGGGGGGGGGTTTGGTTGGAGGCCCAATTTTTTTGGGATGTTTGTTTCTCTGCTATTGGGGGGCTTGTTTGGGGCCCCAAATTTTTGGGGGGCCCTAGGCATAGGCCTTACTGGCCTATGCCTTGGGCCGGCCCTGTATATAATATATTTATTTATTTAATATATTATATATATTCATAATATATATTGACTAAAGCATTTTTTTATAAGTATTTTAATTAATGTATTACAAATATATAAAATATTTAACATTTATAAAGTAATTAAAAAATAAAAATAAAACTTAATCTTAAATTATTTTATTTTTATCAATCAAATAATTATTAATAAAAATAAATAATTAAATATTAAAAAAATAAAACCTAGTGAGAGATTATGGATCAAACTAAAAAAATCATGATTAAAATCGAAACCAAATGGTTTGGTTATAGTTTTAAATTTTTAAAACCAATAGATAATGATTTAGTTTTGATTTTAGTAGTTTAAGTTTAGTTTGATTATGATTTTGACAAAAACTGAAACCAAACCGAACCATTGTCAATCTTTTTTCAGAGAATATTTTTTTTTAATCTAAATCATTTTTATTAGCTTGATGAGGTGTCTTGAATTTAAAAATAAAATAAAATATTTTTATTAATTTTTATCTTATACCATTAAAATACAAAATAAAAAATTATTTATTTTTTGGGATATAATCTCACCTTTAATCAAATTTTTTATTAAAATAAATTAAAATTAACAACCAACGGAACAAAGAGAATTAGCCCGTGCCATCCCCAAGCTAAACCTCAACTCTTTGTTCCCTCGCCTAATACCATGGCCGCGCCCCAATAATGAGGCATGGGGCAGGGTCAAGGCAACCCTACCTTGACCTCATCCAACCAAATTTAAAAAATTAAATGTTAATTGTGAATTAAAAATCATTTATGTCCCAAGTAACTCTTTATTATGTTAAAAATAGTTTAGATAAGTTTTTAAAATAGATTAGATATGATATCGTGCAATTTATCTGTAAATAGAACAGTATATTTTAAATTTTATTTTCAGAATTTTTTTAATTAAAATAATAAAGGGTATATTTGATATTTATTTTATTAACACAAGTTTATAATCTTAAACTTTTTTACTTAATTAATAGAATACATAATATATTTATATATAATTATAATATTTTTAATAACTCAGTACTAGAAGTTGCGTCCCACTCTTCGGGTGGTGGCCTTACCCCAACTCATTTTTAAATAAATTATAATTTAATTTTCATATAACACTTTTAAAAAATTTCCAACATTAGAACTCCAGCATGTCTATTACCTGCCCTAATAATAAAGTTATTTTAGTCCCTAACATCACTCACCGTAACAATAATGTTATTTTAGTCCCTAATATCACTCAACAATAAAGTATGTAAAATTTGACAAGTAATACTAGGGATTAAATTTTTATAATGACATTTATTTTATGTGAATTAAATATTATATTTTATATATATATAGGCTATGACTGCATTCGAGTTTACTTGATAAGTGAACTGGAAGGAAGGTCACCTATCAAGTCCAAAATTAATTGGACTTAGCTCGAAATCTGAATTATAAAAAAAAATAATAATAATATTTTAATTCTATTGATGCACAACCTCCACTTTCCTTTCTTTTTTTTTTTTTTTTTTTATATGCTAGTCACTTTCCTTTTCTCTTTCTTCTATGCATCAAGTGGTCTCGTGTCTCGTGGAGCAAACTTCGATTTCTCCTTTTTCCTCTACAAAGGTGGTCAAGTCTTAAACAAGCATTATTTGTTAATCTAAAGCATTTTTATTAGCGTGATGGGGTGTCTTGAATTAAAAAATTATGTATAATAAAAATAAAATATATTTTTTAATTTTTATCTTATGTCATTAAAATACAAAATAGAAAACTTATTTTTTTTTTCTAAAATCTCATAATCTTTTATAAGAGTAAACTAGGGTTAGCCAAAGAACCAAACAAGGAGAGTTAGACCCCCCCCCCCCTCTCTCTCTCTAGATGTATTGAAAAACATATATAATTTTCTTTAAAAAAGAAATGGAAAACATATAAGATTTTGAAGTGACATATATGTGACAATTTATTTATATATATTTAAAATTTCAAAATTATCGTAAATAAAAAAAATTCAACAGAGATAAAGCAACTTAATTACATGTTTAATTATAGATTAGAATTGATGATCGCCCCAACTTGTCTGCCATCTGTCGCTGCTAGTATACTAGTTTATCCAAAAAAATTCTACACATTTATAACATTTTGTATGAGAATATAATCAAAGGGTATATCCTTTCCAATGCGACAAACAATAATATTATTTTAACAAGAACAACACTTGGTCTATAAATATATCCCTCCTCCATTCACGTTTCCAATCCAAAAGTTTATTCCATGGAGCGTCGCAGTTGTTGAAAGGCAACCTCCACGAAGCTTTGCAGTGGTCGAAAGGAAATTAAAAGCTGCCCCCACCTCACAATAATTCCACACCATGGCATGATTTAAAATTGCTTGGAGTTGGGATTGGGATATGCCACTTCCATTTATCATCCTCTTCAGTCCTCGCCAATCTGTGGCTGTCTTCAAAGGTCAGTGATTGAAATCAGACCAAACTAAATTATACAAGTTTGTTTTAGTTTTACTTATTTTCTTAAATATTGTGGAACTTATGCTGATTATTAAATTATTATCATTGATTGATGATGCGTTATAATAATCCTACCAAATTATAGTATAACTAATTAACACACTATTTTGTTATTCTTCTTCCTGTTGAATTGTGCTTTGAACATCATTTTATGTGTATTCCATTCATGTTTAGGCTTGTCCATGGCTGCTTCATCTTCACCTCCCATCCCACCACCAAAGCGGGAATACAATGTCTTCTTGAATTTTAGTGGCCCTGATACCCGCGAGTCCTTTATTAGTCATCTACGAGTTGATTTGGAGCGAAATGGCTTTCACACATTTAGAGACGACGAAAACCTGGATAGAGGACAGAGTATTGGGCCAGAACTATTGGAAGCAATTGTGAATTCATCAATGTCTCTTGTTGTGTTCTCAAAGAACTACTTTGCATCAACATGGTGTCTCTACGAATTAGAGAAGATTATGGAGTATAGAAAGAACTTACAGCATTATGTTTTTCCTATCTTTTATAAGATAGAGCCATCTGATATACGACACTTAAAAGGGAGTATTGCAGAAACCTTGGCCAAAACCTTGGCCAAACACGAAGAAGTTCCCAAGATGGAGCATTGGAGATCAATTCTAACTGAAGCTACCAATTTGAGTGGTATCGTCTCTGATCACTATAGGTATACTTTCTTTTTTTTTTTCCTAATAATCACTTAATTTTGATTATTAAAATGCTTGCAAAATTATAGTGTTTTTCTTTGTTCTTTTTTTTTTTTTTAAAATTCGATCCTTTTGGACGAATTAATAGGGATGAAGCAAGCTTGGTTCAGCGTATTATTAAAGAGGTTCAAGGAAAATTAAATATGTGCATAGATTTAAATGTTGCAAGCCATCCAGTTGGAATAAAGCCTCGTTTACAAAAGCTAATTAACGAGTTGTGCTTGGAGTCATATGATGATGTTCACATTATAGCAATATGGGGAGTCGGTGGACTAGGCAAGACAACAATTGCCAAAGCTGCATATAATCATATTCGTAGCAGGTTTGAAGGTTGCAGCTTTGTTGACAATGTTAGAGAAAAATGGGAGCAATCAAATAAGGGTTTGCTTGCTTTGCAAAATCAAATTCAATCTGATATCTCGAAGAATAAAAGTTATAAAATTAGAAACTCTCACGAGGGGGTTGAATTCTTAAAACACAGAGCTTTCTACAGAAGGAAAGTGCTCCTAGTTCTTGATGATGTAGATCATGTGAAACAGTTGAATGCACTAGCCATTGATCCAAGGTTCCTCTATCGTGGGAGTAGAATTATTGTGACTACTAGAGATATTTCTTCCTTGAACTCACTTACCAAATATGAGCTTGAGCTGTTGAATAAAGATGAATCTCTTCAACTCTTTAGTTTGCATGCCTTCAACCAACACAATCCCCCAGAGGACTTTATGGAGCTTTCAAATACAGTGGTGGATTATGCAGGGGGTATTCCATTAGTTCTTGAAGTTTGGGGTTGCTTTTTGAATGGCAACAACGATCAATCTGAATGGAGAAGTGCAATTGTAAAAATGAACAAGGAAAATTGTACGAGGAAAAGTGCAATTGTAAAAAGGCATCCAAGTATTACAAGACTACGAAAATTTTACCATTCAAGTATTACAAGTCTCCTAAAATGTGTAGGATCTGAGATTGTAATGCATGACATTTTCAAGCAGATGGATAGGGAGATAGTTGGACAAGAGATTGTCGATTATCCAGAAAAACACAGTAGATTATGGGATTGCAATGATGCTCTTCAAGTGCTGAAAAATTGTGAGGTAAGATCTACAATGCCCAACTTCTCATTAACATTTGATGTTTACTTTCTTTATTTTTAGCTCAACAAGAAAAATAGAGAAAATAAGATGGCAAACAAAGATGAAAACCTTACTGCTGGCTATGAGCATTTGTCCAAATGTTTAGCATGGCTATGTTGGCATGCATCACTTCGGTCTCAGTGTTTTGCCATCACAATTATACTTGGAGAATTTGGTTTCTCTCGACCTAAGTTGCAACAACATAAAACAACTTTGGAGGGGAACTAAGATGAAAACATTTATTTCTTATATATTTTTCTTTTTCAAACACTAATATAAATTACTTGGATGCACATTCACCATGTATATATCATATCATATGAGAACTGATCTTTTATTGTTGTTTTCAACAGGTTTTCGATAAACTAAAATTTCTTGACCCCAATTATTGTGAAAGCTTAACCACAACTCCTAATTTCTCTGGGCTTCACAATTTTGAGAAACTGAATCTTGACGACTGCGTAAGATTGCAAGAGGTGGATAAGTCTATTAGACATCTCAGTTATTACACAATCGATGATGACACAATCAATGATGATGATGTCAATTATTACACAATTGATGATGACATATTCGATGATGATGATGTCAATCATTACACAAACTATGATGACATATTCAATGATGATGATGATGTCAATCATTACACAAACTGATGACACATTCAATGATGATGATGTCAGTTATTACACATACAATGATGATGATGATGTCAATCATTACACAAACAATGATGACACATTCGATGATGATGATGTCAATTATTACACAATCGATGATCATCATTAGTAGCAAGTTCCTCTTTAACACAAGATGGAAGATTGATTCAATCAATAAATTGATGAAATCTACTGTTTGTAGCATATATATATATATTCCTATTTAGCCATGTTTTGTAATTTTTTTCCCCATCTGCTAGCATATAATAAAATATATTCTGCAAGCTCTTATAATAAATATTACTAGGGTGAATGTCACATGACACTCAATATGTGTGATTTTGTCTTTGGCTAACTTTTAAAATCATGAATCCATTTTAAGGGTTTAAAAACACTCAATATTATGAGTCTAAATTCTAATTTACAAACGAAGATAGATTTTAATGTGAAAAATTCAAATTAAAAAAAAAATTATGAATAAAAAAAAGATATTATTATAATAATATTAATACAATAATAGTAATATAATTACAATAATTTTAAAGTATTAGGTATTTATTTATAAATCTATCATTTAAGAATATAAAAAAAATTAAAAAAATTATATTTTAATGAGTCATGAAGAAATAAATCTCGATGATGAGAAGAATCTTTAATGGTACATTATCACAATTCAAATTTGAAGTCTCAAGTATAGTTAAATTTGAATTTTAGGTTACAATCATAACAAATTTTATCTTAACACGAAATTTAAATATGAAATTATTTTAAAAAAAATTCTTTTAGAAAAATCACAAAAAATTAATCTTTCTAATGAATATCAGCTAAATTCATAAAATGCCCACTTTAGTTGACATTTTCAATCACACTCAAAAGAACTCAACATATCTTTACTGACCTTAATGACTAAATCTTCACTAATGTATTTATACCCACTTAAATTAAGAGTAATTACATAATTTAAATCCATTTGTACCCAAATTGCTTGCATCTTCACCTAAAAATCTTATATTCTAGGCCAACAATAGAATATCATATTTTAAAGTTGCCATTGCTAATATCAAATAATCTCAAATATGATCAAAAGATCGATAAATTAAGAAAGGTCAAACAAAAAACAAATCATCAGGATAGCAGATTTGGACCACAAGTCTAGCCGAGACAAATCTATTGGATCTAGGATGAATAGCCTGGCAGGTCAAATCTAGTTTGAACGGATCAAATGTGGGTGAATTTGGGTTGGGATTTGTTGGATATGGGCAGATTTAGACAGACTACGCTCGAAAGACTGACGACTATGGTGAACTTGTTGACGACAATGGTATGTGATTGTTGGAGAAGGCGAAGGCAAATGGATGGAATCGTTGGTGATCAAAGAAAGGTGGCAACCAAAAAGACGAATAGTTAACAACAATGATGAATGGCATAGGAGTCGTCTTCAATAGTGGCAAAAAGCTCAAAGGCTGATGGTTATGACAAATCGTTAGCTATGGGACACAAATAACTGATGGTGGTGACAACAATGACATTTGGTAACAAAATTGTCGGTGACGAAGAAGATGAATGGTTTCAGATCTAATGGTGGAGATTTGCCAAAAGCTGATGGTTTGATCCAACAATTCTGAGACCAATTTGTTATAATTTTGGATCGAAAACAAATCACTATCAAACTATCAACCATACAAACGAATATAGAATTTAACGTGAAAAATCCAGATCAAGAAAAACCACAGGCAAGAAGAATAAAAAAACAGTAAGCTGATATTAGTATAATAATAGTGATATAGTTGCAACTAATTTCAGAATATTGGAAACTTATTTATAGATCTACCTTTTATCTATAAATGTATACAAGAAAAAAATTTAAATAAATTCATATTCTAATCAGAAGTTAAGTTACAAAAAAGATAAATCTTGATGAGGCTTGAAGTGGATATATCTTTAATTGTAAATGTATCTCAATCACAATCAAATTTAAAGTTCCAGTCACAGTCAAATTTGAATTCTGAATCACAATTATAACATATATGATTACAAATCATAAATTTTATAAATTTAACTAATTGAAATTTTAAGGAAGAGAAAAAATTACTTACAAAATATTTTCCAAAAACTAAATATTTTTAAATTTACATGATTCATTTCAGTTGACCCAATAACTTAGTCTACTAAGACTAAGGTTAGCATGAATCGTAACCCAATTTGGCACAACGTACTTAAGAGTTAAATTCAGTTCGATCAACGAAAAAAAGAGCCTAGCAACGGATAACCTACTCATTTGATAGATACTTGTAGAGTGGAGTAGTGAAGGAAATTGGGTGTGTTGTTAAAGGATTAAGCTACTTGTAGAGAAGCCTTTAGCGAAAGGCTTACCGAATTTATTAAATTTATTTTTAGAAATTTTAGTCAAGTTACTTGCCCAATGCCCGTCTATTCTCTCTCTCCCTCTCTCTCTCTCCCACACACTCTTTGTCTGAAACCTACTGCCCAAAGAGGTCTGCCAACCGTCGCTCCTTTCGCCTCGCCACCATTGCGAGCATCGTCGATCATCATCCCTCTGCCACAAGCACCAGTCCCCGTCACCTCTCCCTCTGTCGCTCGCACCGCCTCATTCCCACCACCACAAAGAGCACGGTCAACATAGACCGCATTTACACCCCACCAACTCTGCAAGCACTGTCGTCGCCCCCCTACCGTCGCGAGTGTAACGCCCCGCTTTTCCTGAGAGTTAAATAACTTAGGAATTTTGGGGATATATTTTTTTTTCAACATAAACTCAATATAAATCATTTCTCGACAATCTCATTCTACCTTCTCAGCATACTAAAATAAGAATCAATAATTATCATAAATGCGGAAGCAATAATTGAAACCTGATATGGTACGTAACGGAATTTACTTAAATCATAACATAAGAATCTGTACTATAGTATATCTTTAAATACAAAATACATTGAGACTTATCTTTCAAAGATAATAACCAAATACCCTAAATACAATCAAATGATACCTCAATAATATTGAACAATATTACATGATCGGTTCCTCAAAACACCACTTGAATACATAAAACTTTTACGTAGTACTAATCATCAAAAGAGTATAAGATTAAAACATATCCGTCTCTTCGTGATGAAGCAAAATACTGGAACCACATATTGAATCCATCAAACACGTCACCATGTGCTACCATATCTCAATCGCTTCCATGTCTAAGCAGCAAGTCCTATCTGAAACGTTTGAATGTTACAAGGGCATAACCCAATTAGAAGATGAATCTTCTAGTGAGGGTTTAAAAATAGATATATATAAATGCATGATACAATAATATGAACAAACATATGCCCTGGTGTAACTTTCTTGGCCCACCATCTCGACAGAAAACCCTAAACAAAATCCCAACCTACTTTCAGGATAATCCTAATGTTGATCCTTCAATTGTCCTTAGAGAATTATGGCTACACTATTAGGGCAACATTCCAATCCCATGCACGAATATCAATATGCCAATAATATCGTGCCATATAAAAATTACGACTTTCTGTGCAATAATATATTAACAAATATGACAAAATAATCATAACTTTCATGAGTATCATGCATAATATAAGCAATCATATCATATACAAGCTTTTGGGGAGAACCACTCATCTTTTGTACCAAGTTTAGAATACCTCAAAAAATGTGCATTGCCTTGATTTGTGAGCCCAGCCTCAATTTTCGTGCCGAACTTAGAAATCACTTAAACTCGAGCTACAATGATTCTGTTGGTGCAAAACGTGTATAGAATAGAGGGAAGAAGCTGATTCTTAGAGGATTATTTTATTCACTGCATAGTTCGTGTTAAATAGAGCTTGAGTTTAACAAAAAAAAGAAAAATTTGCTGATTATAAGGCATAAATATCAACTTCCTAATAACAAGTCAAAAAATCAAAAATAATATCTTATCTCTTAAATACTTGGTCTTCAACCACATGTTGTTGTTGACCCATTCCTCAACAATTGATCAGCCTAATCATTAGACTATATGCAGCTACTTCAGGCATTTTTTTTAACACTCCTTCTTGCCTTAATACCTGTTGAGACCTAATTTTTAATTTTGGCATGTCTTGGATATAAACATATCGGCATTTTATGGTTTATGGTTATGAGGCATAGGTATACTTATGAGGCATGGGCATGGATATGATTTTGAGTAGAGTTAAAATAACTCCTCCTCTGGTTGGTTATTCATTCTTACTTTTGTAACATCCCGCTTTCCAGGTGTGTTATAATTTCGGATAATTCTGGAATAATAATTTTTTTTTTCAAACTTAAGGCTAAATCATATCGTACCTCATATCTATCCCAAACTTTCCATATTTTTTCTCGAAAGAGAATCATTATACATATCATATGTGGAAGTAATGATCGAACCTGACATCTTAACATTAATCATAAATTAGTTCTTACATTCTCATTAACCATAAATAAGATTATACATCATCATTCCTCAACACTAATCATAAATCGTATCTTATATCATTATTCCTCAAAACGTTTAGAATTCAAAGTAGCAGAACTTAAATACATGAGCTACATAACATACATTCAATTCATCATGCACTCTGCTAAGTGTCATTTCATGCCTTATTCATCCTTGTTTCTGCTACAATCTCCATCTGGAATGCTTGAATATTCCAGGAGCATAACCCAAGTTAGATGATGAATCATCTAAGTAAGGGAATAATAAACATATTTCGTGGATGAATGCAAAATGCAAAATGTCATTTTCATATCATTTTGGTTTGAGTCAACTGCACCCAACTACTGCTCCTCATTTTACGGCTTCCTTACCAGACCGAGGTGTATAAGTGCACCCTTGACAGAGTAGCAGTGTCAATCCATAATCCCAAACCCTTATGCGATGCATGATCAATAATATCATCATGAACATATGCACATTTTATCATCAATACATGTAAATGCAATCTACATGATATATTCACATCAAGACATGACTACATGATAAAATCATTTACTTAAAATTGGATTTTGAACCACTTACAAATCAAGCATTTTTCATAAAACTAAATCTAGTTGGGAAGTACCACTTACCTTTTCAAACTTATCGGGCTACCTTGATATTCGTGATTTGCCTCAAAATGTGTGCATCGTCTCGATTTACGTGCCAACCTCAAGATTTGCACAAGTCACTTCAACTTTAAGTTTCAAAGTATCCTAATCATCATATTTATTTAAATAAGCATTAAAACCTATTTTTCCATAATTTCTTGCATTTTCTTTATTTTTCTTTATATTTCTTCTTATTTTTTGTCAATAAATACAAACTAAATATTTCTCAAATATATCACTATGAAAATTCATAAAATAATATTCCTGAATTTTTAAAATTTTCTAAAGAATTTTATTTACCTTAACTTAGCCTTTTAGGCTTCCTCGGTATGAGTGTCATATCCTTGAAATGCATGCCCAAACCATTTTCTCGCACAAAATCTCTAGAATATTAATAAATATTCACTTCCTATTTTTCGAGATTTTTTTACATTTTTTTCTATTTTTTGAGATTTTTTTTTCCTTTTCCTTTTTCTTTTCTTTTCTTTTCTTATTCTTTTTTCTTTGTCTTTCCTTTCCTATTCCTTCTTCTTCTTCTTCCTTGTTTCTTACTGCAACTTACGCATGCTTTTTCTTCTCTTTCTTCCTTTTTTTTTTCTTTCTTCTTTTTCTTCTTCCTCCTTCTTCTCCTTCCCTTCTTCCCCTTCACCGCACCTTCCATGTGCACACAGCACCATCGAGAGCCGTCGCAACCAGCCTCCCTGTCATTGCTTATTGTTGCTGTGAGCTGCCATGGTCACTGCTCGCTTCGCCAGTCACCTCCCCGACGGCCTCCGCCAGCCTCGCCAATCACTGAACGGCTGCTGCCACCTACTCGCGTCGCCGCTTGCACGCCAGCACCTCCGGTTCCCGTCCAGTTGCTGAGAGCCTCGCAACCACGGCTGTCGCGACTGCTCCCGCCTTGCTGCTCGCAATTTCCTCCTCTAGCCAGCCACCAATCGGCCTCCACCTCTTCCTCACGATCTCTCTCCCTCGATCTCATGAGCCATCTCTACCTCTCTCTCGGCTTAAGCTCTCATGGGCTCATTGTCATTTCCTTCTTCATTTGCTTCCCTCCATTTCTTCATTGCATTGCTCCCTTCCCTTTATATAACCGAAGCCACCACCTCAAGCCTGACTTTTCCATCCCTCTTGGCTTGAGAATTACTCCATAAATCTTGCAAAGGTATGGCTTTCGGGTTGTAAAGGTAGGCCAGCCATTTGCAGGGGCGCCCGCACATGCATAGACATATATATATATACTATATATATATATCATATATTACATTAATATATATAAAAATTACGCATTAACCCCAATTTTCTCATAATATCACTTGAGTAATTCCCTAATAGCAATTACATCATTAAACACCAAATTAAGTTGCATTATAATACCGAAAACGCAAAATTAATAACTTCAAAATTATTTTATAATGACGATTTCGCCCAAGTGTCCTCACCGAGCTATTGTTTTATCCCGAAACCACTGAAAGGTTGCTCATTACGAAAAACTGGAGCCCCCTCAAGCTTTCGTTGACTTCCCGGACGTCCCCTATGACAATTCGATTTTGTAGCCTAAATAGCAACTGTATTTTAACTATACCAAAAATCATTCCCGATCCGATTTCTTTTGATATCATAAATCTTAGCTTAGAACGCTCATCGAGACCATATCATTTTCCTTAGACAGTTTCACTTCGAGACACTCCCTGTAGTCGATTCGGTACTTATAACTGTTATCAAGCCAATTTTTTGTTATTCTAAACTTGCTTAAATTATGTGGCAACCTCACGAAAATATGGGTTTTTACAACTTTGGCTTCATTTTGTTGTTGATTTTTGCATACTCTCTCCACATGACCCAATTGACCACATTTATTGCATTTGACATTTGATCTCCACGAACACTTGTTCTTTAGATGATTTGTTTTTTTTTTTACAATGAGGGCAAGTAGGATGATTTCCCTCATTGTTCTTCATTAACTTTGCTTGAAAAGCCCGTTCCACAGAGTCTTTTGTTCTCATCAGTCTTCTTTGTTCTTGTGCCTACAAGGCACTCAAAACTTCTACCAAGGTGATCTTGAACAAATCCTTTGTGCTTTCCAATGAGGTTATTGAAGCTTCATAATTTTTTGGAATAGTAACAAGAATCTTTTGTACTAATCTTGAATCAGTAAACTCTGAACCTAACAACCTGATCTTGTTGGCAATACTCAGAAGTTTGTCTAAATACTCTTTTATAGTTTCAAACTCCTTCATCTTTTGGATTTCAAATTCCTTTATTAAGTTTAAGACCTGCATACCTTTTATTCTTTCATTCCCAGCATACTCACTTTTAAGGAAGTTTCATACCTCAAAAGTTGATTTCAAAGTCATTATCCTTGTAAAGATGGATGATAAAACTGTAGCAAAAAGAGTAGCTAAGGCCTTGGACTTTTTTGGCTTTCTCTCCATATGGTTCCTCATTTGTGCCACCATGCGATTCTCAGGTAGTGGAGGAACTACATACTCCTCTTCAACAGGCTCCCATAGATCATTAGCCTCTAGGTGTGGTTCCATTCTTGTAGACCAAACATGGTAGTTTTCGCCACAGAAAACTGGTGGTGCAAGAGTTGTAAATGCTACTTTTGAATCCATTGATGTAGAGAAGCAAGTGTTTTGTGGAATTTGTGTGTGGTTGATGTTCTTAACTTTGGCTATGGATCATAAGTCCCTTAAGAATGAGGGTTCTGATACCATTTATTAGTGTAAAATGTGTATAGAATAGAGGGAAAAAGCTGATTCTTAGAGGATTATTTTATTCATTGCATAGTTTTTGTTAAATAGAGTTTGAGTTTAACAAAAATAAAAAAAATTGCTGATTACAAGTCACAAATATCAACTTCCTAATAACAAGTCAAAAAATTAAAAAATAATATCTTATTTGCTAAATACTTGGTCTTCAGCCATATGTTGTTATTAACCCATTCCTTAGCAACTGATCAGCCTAATCTTTAGACTATATGCAGCTACTTCAGGAATTCTTTCAACAGATCCTATAAATCATATTTACACATAGAATATATCAATACCTCAATTTCTTTATATTTTCCTCCATTTTTCTCCCATTTTCCTTTCTAATATTCCAAATAAATATTTCCTTAACTAATTTCTCAAATATTTTTTCACAAAAATTCATAATATTCTAAGAACTTTAAAATAAAATTCCAAAACTTACCCGATGCTTTGTTTGCATACATAACAAGGCTGGTCATTGAGGAAACCAAGAAACTGGAAAGGCAAACATCAAATCTTTTTGCATAAACCTTTTCTCCATATTTCTCTTTTTTTCTATATTTTTTTCCCTGATTTTTCTACACCTGGACGCTCCCTCACATGTCGCCCTAATGTCCGCCATGCGTCTCCCATGCTCAGGTCTAGCTGGCGCATGTCTTACACGTGCCGGTCATCTTTTTCCTTTAGCTCGCCGCAGTTGCATCCTGTTCTAGTTTTTTTTTTTTGTGATTTCACTTTCGTCCGAGCTTCGTTTCACCTCCTATTTGAACCTACGCCTTCCTCTCCTCATCATCTACAGGATTATAGCTTCAAATCGCTTGATCGAAAATATTTTTTGACTGCTCAAACCCATTTTTCGGCCTAGCCCATTTTTCCGACGAAGCTCTGTATCTCCCTCAACTCTCAACGAAAATTGCTCAAATTCTCCATAAATGAGCCTCTGGACAAGGGGAAAAAAAACCCCTTATCCATTTCCCTCAATTTTGCCTCAAACTCTCCGATCTGAGGGTTTAATTTTTATCTTCTCTTGGCTATCTCCAAAAACCTCTATTTATAGACAATTTCGAGCCTTCAAATGCTCATGCCTTGTAAATCCAACCTTCCTGAGGCTCTTACCTCCCCCAGATTAGTCCAAAACCCTCGATTAAAGCCCTCAAAAGCTGATTATAGTAGCCCGAAGTTCTGGCCACTTTCGATTAAAATTTGGCCATTTTCGTTCACAACAAGGTTGATTATCGGCCTAGGCCTAGCCCTGAGGCCCCTTTGCCCATTCCCTCGAGTCTTTTGTCATCGAATTTGGTGATAGGAGGTGTTAGTGGCAGCTTGGTCGGCCATGATAGATTTCTTCATAGCAAGGTTTTACAAAATTACACTTTAACCCATCTACAAATTTCCATTTTCACTTTGGTCCTTTCCTTGAAGCCCCTGAGCTTCCTTATAGTACCATTACGACCCATAAGCTCTACACTTTCCATTTCATTCCCAAAAATTTAGGAATGACGTCATTTCGTCCTCCCTTGGGTAGAATTCAGAAATTGCTCTTAGCCCTGAATGTACATTTTGATCGTAAACCCTTTTGTTTCTTCTCGAAACCACTGGAGAGTTGTTCTACATACTATATATGAGCCTCCTTGAGATTCTATTGACTTCCCGGAAGTCTCCTATGACAATTTGATTTTTTAGCCTAAATCGTAGCTATACTAAAAACTGTCTCTGATCTAATTTCTTTGATGCCATAAATTATGCCTCAAAATGCTCATCAACATCATATTATTTTTCTTAGACATTTCGGCTCTAGGACACTTCCTGCAGTCAATTCAGTCACTCATAACTGTACTGAAAATTATATTATAATCTTAATCTTCTAAAAATTTCATTTTCACCCCAAGATAAATTACTCTTAACCCCTTTGCAAATTCTTGGGTATTACAGCGAGCAGCATTTCCCTGTTGCCCCCTACCGAGAGCATCGTCTGTTGTGCCCCTCCCTTTGTCGCTAGCATCGTTTCTCCCGATCACCTCCACAACTGGCTACAGATGGCCGTTGCCCCTTCCCCTAACGGCCTCTGGGACCGCCATCACCCAACCTGTCAATCGCTCGCAACGTCTCACCCCCACCCACCATTGCCATTCCTGCCCTCCCCCCAATCGCAGTCGTCCCTAGCAGGTCACCCTTACCAACTCCCCCCGACCCTTTCACCATCGCCATCTGCCCCCACCGACGAGTCGCACATACATATATATATTTTTATATGTTTTTTTCTTTAATTTTTCTATTTTCTTTTTTTTTTTTTTGAGTTGAATGATTTGATTATGAAAATAAAAAATAAAAAACATTATTTATTTTGAGTTATAAAAGAACATAATTTATTTTTTTATTTGATTGTGTGAGGAGTTTGTCCAAGGCTCATGTATAAGATTAGGAATTTGCCTTGCATATTTATAGGACTGGAGTGGAAACAGAAAGAGAATTAATTTGAATGAGTGTAGTGGTACATAATTGAGTTTGGGGGTAGTATGAATTGTACAAATTAATTAACAACCGATGTCAATCATTGTAGATAGATTTAATTATTTCTTTAATTTGCTTGTGAATTTCATCATTTTATGATGAATGTGAATTTTAGGTTGCCTGGTTATGAATTTCATCATTTTGTGAATTTCATTTGGTGGATGATTCATAAGATATCCTCGACTGTCGATATTTAAATAAAAACCAAATATTTGATAAGTTTGAATTTCAAATTACTCACATAATTAAATAAAAAAATAAATTATGTTATTTTATAACTCAAAGTAAATCATGTTCACAACCAAATCATCATCATCATCACCACCACATAAGAAAAACAACAAAGCAAATAGACAAAAAAAAAAAAAACAACAAAGCAAATAGAAAAATTAAAGCAAAAAAAAAGAAAAATATATAAATATATATATATATAAATGTATGTGTGACTCGCCGGGGGTGACCCAGTTGGGCCGGACGGCAGCGACAGCGAGTGGGGGCGACGATAGGTGAAGGGGTCGAAGGGGTAGCGGGTGGGGGTGACGGCCCTGGGTGTGAGCAAGGAGGGGCAACAGATACTGATCGAAGGTAGGGCTTGGATCATGTTTAAGAGTGGGTATGGATAATTAGAGTGTATAAATGCATAAATAGATGCGTGTAATATGTAAAACATTAGTTGTGTTAAAAAATAAGGCTTAGGCTAGGTATGTGGAACCCAAATGGGAAGTGATTGATTTAAATTAAGCTTATGGGCCTCGTATAGGCTTGGTCCATGTAGACAAGTGGGTATTGATAATGAATTTTATTATATATAATTTTGTGTGTAAAATGTTTGATTAAAGTAAAAGAGAAAGAAAATGAAATAAGAAGCAAATGTCTAAAGAGGGCATATCTCTTGTATGTGGTGAGAGAAAAAGGCAAGGTCAATGTGGTAAATTGCATAATGAAGTAAATAAAAAAATTGGAAAGGAAAAGGAAATTTAATTAAAAGTCCAAAAAGGACTTGATAAAGTGTTGTGTGTGTGATAAGATGTGGGGCAAAATTGGAAAATGAAGCAAGGTTAATAGGGGTTGGTGATGGGCGAGAAGGGTGACCCTACCCACTTGCTCTCTTTTTCTCCAAGTTTCAATTTCATTCTTCTTTCTCCTTCATTTCTTTTCTCCCGGTAGCCCTCTTGCTTTTTTTCTTTATCTTCTTCATTCCCTCTTCTTCCATTGTTGATTGGGAAGCAAGCTCAAGTGGTGGGTCTTCAACCTAGGAGCAAGCTTATTTATTCTCTTGGTCTCTCCATTTTAAGGCAAGCATCCATCTCCATTTTTTCTATTTTTTATGCAAGTTATATTCATATGAGTGATCCAAGTTATATATATATATATATTCATATCCTCTAATGGTGTTTGAAAAACTTGAGTTAAATGGTTGGTTTTCATCTTTAATGTGGGTCTCCTTCAAAGAGGTCAATGGGTCTTGTTGTTGGGTCTCTATGGGGCTTGTTCTTCCCCATATTTCATTCATGGAATGACAACTTTGGGTTTAGGAGATTTTCTATGGGTGGTTTTAGGTGTTTTTGTATGCATTTGGTGCATTTCGGGTTGCGCCGAGTTGACTTGGTTGGGGGTTAAGTTGACTCAGTCAAAGCTTGTGTTTTTGGGGTCTTTTTACCTGTTTTCGGCCAAGTCGACTCGTCCAGGAGGTCAAGTTGACTCGGGTTGAGTCGACTTGGTTTTGGGCGAGTCAACTCAAGCCAAGTCGACTCGGATTTGCCTTCGAGTCGACTCGGCTGCGACTTTGACTGCTCTGGCATTCTTCGCTTTTTCGGCCATAACTTTTGACGTAGAACTCGGAATTGTGATCCGTTTGAAGATTCATAAACTAGACTTCGAGAGATTTAATTTTATATATAATATGATATATTTTGGTTATGGTTTGAGTTGATTAAGGCTTTCCTAAATCTATATTACCCATAACGATCATGTTTGGGAAGTTATTACGTTATGCTTTTGGTTGGCATGTCTATTGAAATCTCTTATCTTGTGTGATGCATTGATATCATTATCTTAGCGCCTCTTATTATTATTTTGGCGCAACAACTAAGTTTCACAAGTGTGAGATGGGATATCCCATTGAGCGCCTGGCACAAGTGAGGTGGCCATAAACTCGGTAGGTGATGCTCCTACCACTGTGGTGGCTTTTTGTGCTATGAGTCACATATGAAAAGAAATGGGTTTTATGCCAACACTTAAATTGTGCGAATATCACTCTATAAGTTGCTTGTGTGCCTTGTTGCTAAGTAAGGAGATACCAATTATTGATGTAGAAAGCATGATTAAACGTTTTGTTCTAAATGTTAGGTAGTGGTCTTCCATTGATTCCTATCTTATGCATGCCTTCAGGCAGTGATTATATCATCATCTCCTTTTGCTATATTTATGCTTACTGAACCTTGTGGTTCACTTGTTTGCTTGTTGTCATTCCAGGTAAGGGAAAATCTATAGCAGAACAGGAGTTTAGTGGGGCTTGAAGTTGATTTTAGACATGTACAGAGATCTCCCCCAACCTAAAGATTTTTGGGACTTGTGAAGAAGGTCAGTGTCGAAGATTATTTTCTTTTGTATGTTATTGGCGCCCTTGTTTATTTTGAGAAGTGTATGGCTTTTAAAACCTTAAGAAATATTGTAAGAATGATTATTGCTCCTATTAGAAATGAGCTTGCTTATTTTATAAAGTTTTTGGATATGTTTGTTCTGTGTTCCATTTTGAAATGACCTTCTTTCGGATGTCCTATGCTAGCGGGTATATTTGGAAGCAGGCCCTGACAAAATGTTCAAAAGCCTAACGAAACAAAAATAGTTTGCACAAGACCACAGGTTGCAAGAAACAAACGTGATGAGTAATGTCAAGACCCACTCTCGGATTTATCCACTAGCATAGGAAGTCCAAGAGAATGTCTATTCAAAATGGATATAGATACAAAAAAAATACTCAAAATTTTTAAAAATTTCTTCTCATTTCCATATTTGCTCACTGTCAATAAAAAATAAAATAAATATTACAATATTCTTTACATCATCATCTCGAGCTTACCACCCATACATTTTCAAAATAAAAGGGCATTAAAAATTTAAATACAAAATGAAGTACTCTACTCATGTCTTCAACACTAAACCTATGGATCTTGAGGCTGGGACATCTCTGTACACATTTAACCAGGACTCGCCCCAAATAAGTATCTTCATTTTTCTTGGAATGACAAAAAAAGTAAGGGTGAGTCACAAGACTCAGCAAGTATATAACAAAGGGAAGTATCAATAGATCGATATATGAAGACATGAATAACTCAGAACTAAAGGAAAATTACTACCCAACATCTAGACATCAATTGGATTCATACTTTTTACACTTGACAACAACATTTTCAAATAAATACAATTTCTTACACCTTATCAAAATACATTTTTAATCCCATAAGGTAACCATGTACATGTGTAATAAATTGGCACCCAAGGCCCCTTTAATCTCATGCATCATATATACATAAACGACACAACCCATGCCATGTGATTATATAACACGTTACTTAGCCATAACATAAATGCATAGATGCACACATTTGGTCCCTGGGGCCCACATAAAATGCATGCACTAGTGCCTAAAACCTTGAATACAACGTTGCCAGCAGCCAAGGATAGGCTTCCAAATCAATAACATGAGCCTAAGGCTCTCATATCAATTCAATCAGTATCATATCCACCTCTATCATCATTACATGCTGAAGCACTCACAATCACAT
This sequence comes from Diospyros kaki, assembly GCA_036245055.1. Taxonomy (NCBI): domain Eukaryota; kingdom Viridiplantae; phylum Streptophyta; class Magnoliopsida; order Ericales; family Ebenaceae; genus Diospyros; species Diospyros kaki. Next base: position 5,360,994 of record BSEG01000002.1, on the reverse strand, counting down.
CAAAGTCACAAGTTATTATGGGACTCAAACTCACAGTTTTACGCATCACAATGACAGACGCTGGGGGACTCTAACCCACAGTCTTACACGTCACAGGGTACAGATGCAGTGGGACTCTAACACACAGTCTTACACTGCACAATGACAGATGCTAGGGGACTCTAACCTACAGTCTTACACTGCACAATCACAAGCCAATTTCCACCACTACTACCACCATGCGATATAATTACGCGGACACACTACCATGCAATGCAACACATAAGGAATGCAATGACTCTTGCAGTATTAATGTGATGGAAAGGCCCTTATAAGCCATGCATTAGTCCATACTATGCCCACGTAAGAATTCACACACATGAATGCTCTAATGCATATACTCACCTAACATACACAAGTTAGTACTTAACAAGCCAACCGTGTCATGTCAATGCTCACGCCCCCAACACATACAAAGCATGTTCCCCCAATTAATGCAACTAGTGTGTAAGCACCCCCGCCCAGATATCCCAACCATCCGAACTACTCGAACGAGAGGGCCTACGGAAGGAGAAAGAATGAAACACAAGACAGGAACTACCCTGCCATGCATACATAAAAATTCTAAGCTATACACATGCATGCACTACGGGAACTTCGCTAGCATAGCGATCACATGTTAAATAAATACATATAGATACCTATGCTAACATACATGAGACACGAGGAATGACTTGGCACAGTCAAACTAATAGAGTAAATCCTATTCAAACGTCAGAGTCAACTAAGGCTAACAAGGGAACAATAGGGACTGACGAAACTGCATGTACACCATACCGACTCTGCCGCTAGACGCTAACTCCCTTGCCCTTGACCCACGTTGCTGCTACCTAGAATGATGGAAAATAAAGTGCGTCGAGAGACTCAGCAAGCATAAGGAAACGAAGGTTGAAGGCTGAACATGTCCAATAAACTCTTCCCAGAACACTAACCCCCAAGTACACATAGGCCATGAGACAACCAACACAGTATAGAAGCGAAAATAAAAGCACGTATCAATCATTGGGGCTCACATAAGACACACGACACCCAAGTCTCATACTAACTTATCGCTGCCCTGAAAGGCAACATATACCTCCAACAAACCTATGCGCGCCGTCCCGGGTCGGTGCTCCTATAATACCCCATGTTTGTATGAGCTTGCCAAGTAATTTCAATGAGTTTAGAATACTGAAAAATTGGCTTGATAGCAGTTATAAGTACCGAATTGGCTGCAGGGAATGCCTCAGTGTGAAATTGTCTAAGAAAGATTATATGCCCTTGATGAGCGTTCTGAGAAAAGATTTATGGTATCGAAAGAAATCGAATCGGGAATAATTTTTGGTACAGCTAAAATACAGCTATCATTTAGGCTATAAAACCGAATCTTTGTAGAAGGCTCCTATAAAATCAACGAACCCTAGGGGGGCTCCGGTTTTACGTAACAAGCAACCCTTCAGTGGTTTCAAGATGAAACAAAGGTCTCGAGAGGACCCAAGGCAAAATCATCTATATCAAGTAAAATTTAAGTTATTAATTATGGATTTTCGGTATTCTAATGTAAATTAATTTAAGATGCAAGGGCATAATTGCAATTAAGGAATTGCACAAGTGTAATAGGGATGAAATTTGAGATTTAATGTGTAATTTTTCTTAAATTAAAGTGTAATATATAATTTATATATACATAAATATATATATGCATGTGCGCGTGTGTGCGTGGCCAGCTTCTGAGAAGCTTTAATGGCCACGATTATGGGCTGCAAATTGGAAGATAATGGCAGCAGGATTTGCGGAAGATAGTTGTAGCTGGATTTAAGGAAGATTGACAGCAAAATTTAAAGAGCTGAGCAATTAATGTGATGTATATATATATACACGCTCGTGGAGAGCCACAATGGCTGCCTATAAATTGGCAGTGATCAAAGGCTGGGCAATCCAAGAAGCAAGGGCGAGAGAGAGAGAGTATGTGTGCTGGAGCAGAGAGGGCCGAGAAGGGGGCAGCAGCTTGCGGTAGCCATGGCCGCAAGCTCAAGCAGAGCAGCAACGCGCGGAGCAGGGGTAGCGGTCGCGGTGATGATCGCACGATGCGGCGATGACCGAAGGGCTCAGTGGAAGCTCGAGAAGCAGCTGCAAGCAAGTGAAACCGCGGCCATGGCAGCTATGGCCGCGAACTCCAGCAAGCCGCTGCAAAGCAGGGGGCGACCGCGGTGGCTGCGCCTGTGCGCAATGGAGACGGGAATGCACGGCGGCAAGGTCGATAGGCGGTGTTGACCGTGAGGCAGCCATGCGCAGAAGACGCACTATGCGCGCATGGCAGGGGTGGGAGTAGTAGAGGAAGAAGAGAATAAAGGAAAGAAGAAGAAGAAGAAGAAGAAGAAGAAGAAAGAAAGAAAAGAAAGGGAGGGAAAAAAAAAAAGAGGGAGAAGTGCGCGGGTGCAATGAAGAAGGAGTAGAGAAGATGATGAATAGTGGAAGAAAAAAAGAAAAGAAGAAAGAAAAGAAAAGAAAATACTAAAATGATGGGAAAAAATCATAGAAAATCTCAAAAAATAGGAAATTATGTTTTGGTAATATCCCAGAGATTTTAGCGAGGAAAATGGCTTGGGCACGCATTTCAAGAATATGGCACGCATCCCATGTTAAGGTAAGTAAATTTCTTAGAAAATTCTAGAAATTCAAAAATATTATTTTATCAATTCTCGTAGTGAAATATTTGAGAAAATATTTTAGAAATATTTAGTTTGGATTTATTGAGGAAAAATAGGAAGAAATAGAGAGAAAATTAAAGAAATTATGAAAAAAATAGGTTTTAATGTTTATTTAAATAATTATGGTGATCATAATGCTTTGAGGCTTAAGTTGAAGTAACTTGTGCAAATTTTGAAGTTGGCACGTAAATCGAGGGGATGCACGTATTTCGAGATAGGCACGAATATCGAGGTAAGTGGTACTTTCCAATTAAAATTAGTTTATGAAAAATGCTTGATTTGTAGGTGATTTATGTTCCTCGAAAATGTTTTCATCATATTGACATACTCTGATATGTATCTATCACGTAGACTGTATACATGACATGACTATGAAATGCATAAATACACGTTGATATCATTGATCACTCGCATTAAAGCTGTAGGGAGTACGAACTGGCACCGCTGCTTTATCAAGGGTGCACCCATATACCCCGACTTCGAAAGAAGTGGCCGCAAAAATAGTAGGTAGCAGGAGGGGTGCAGTTGACACCTACGATAAAAAATATTGCATACACACATGATATAGTATTATGTACCCTTACTTAGATGATTTATCATCTAACTTGGACTTTGCACCTAGAATATTCAAACGTTCCAAATGGAGATTGTAGCAGATACAAGGATAAAAGAGGTATGAGATGGCACTTAGCAGAGTGCATGAGGAATGAAATGTATGTTATATAGCCTATGTATTTAAGTTTTGCTACTTTAAATTCTGAACGTTTTGAGGAATGTTGAAGATGTAAGAATTTATTTATGATTAATGTTAAGATATCAGCTTTCGATCATTACTTCCGCATTTGGTGTGTATAATGATTCTCTTTCGAGATTAATGTATGGGAATTTTGGGACGGATTTGAGGTATGATGTGGTTTAGCATTAGTATTTGAAAGAAAAAAAAAATTATCCCAAAATTGTCCAATTTATAACATGCCCGGGAGAATGGGGCCTTACAACTCTCGTTACCCGAATGCTCGTGTCGGTCCTCCCGACACCCGAGCTATAGAATAGCCGAGCCGTAGGCTCCCTCGGAACGTACGATCCTCCCGTTCGAGACCTGTGAACTGTCAATAACCATGAAATGCACATAAAAATGCAATGGCGTAGTGAGCATCAACGTGATACATTAGCGCCCATACAACCAGGCATCAAGCCATGCCCCACCCACATAGTAAACCACACGCGATGCATATGCCCATGCCAGATGCAATCTAATCATGCTAAAATGTCTGTGTCTAAGCATATTCAATAAATGAATATCCCAACATGTATCCCCTACCCATGTGCATATCAAACCATGAACGGTAATGCAACATAATGAATCATGCAATAAATCACATAATGGCAAAAGTAGTCAGTAATGTCCAGCACCGGTTAACAGTCAGTGACTAGGAGTGTTCGCCCGACGGTTCACTTCAGGGTCGTATAATAGTCTACTCCACATCACCAAACAACCGACCCCTACCCCACTACTCAATAGCCCTAGCCTACTCACACCCAAGAAATTCATAACCAAACCCGCAGATCTAGGAACCTAGTCCCCAAGTTGGGTTCAGCATCATTTTGAAAAAAATAAGGGCAATACAAACCCCTGTAGGCTTTCAACAACTAAAATTCTAGAAGTCCCAAATTTAATTTAAATGATACCAAATGAATAATAACTCAATAAATAATGCTAGGAGCCCAATTGAAGTAAAGGAGGGGATAAAATACAAGAAACAATGGGGACTTACACAAGAGTTATAGGGTTTACAGAGGGGGTTTAGAGCTTGTCTTTTAATAGCAGATTTCCACCTCTTTGCTCTAACGCAGCACAAATTAGTAATTTTTACTAATTAACTAAGCGTTAATACAAGGCCTATACGTGCATCTCCAATCATCTGGTTAAATCGGTATAAAATCGAGGCTATTACGAGTATAAGAAGTGACTAAAAATTAGAAAGTGAAGAGAGCTTGCCTTATTTTGCAGATTTTTTGCCCTAAATGCCCACGCACTAAAAAATAATAATAACACTAAATTAAGCCAAAATACAGCCTAAAAATAAGATTTAATCCGTAGAAAATGTTTAATACAAGCTGATTAATCTACCTCACCCTTAAGATTTTCAACTGCACGAAGAAAAATCAAGTTTTCTGAATTTTTCCTCTTTTTCTCCCTTTTTCGCCGCTTCATCGCGCCTGCTTTTTTTCCCATTTGCTCTCTGATTCTTTCTCTAATTTAGCTTCAATTGAAGCCTTAAATAGCAGCAAATATCAGCCAGAAAGCATGGCCAATTTGGCTTTAAAATTCACAAAAACAGGGGACCACCAACGATTGTCATGTGGCAGCCCCAACTCACCTATCGCCTTGCCCAAAACTTGCCCAAAATGACGCCGTTTTGGGCAAGGTTTTGGCTGAAAAATCAACCAAAATTCCCTCCAGCGCGCGGCCACCCCCAAGCCTCGAACCCACGACCTAGCCTCCATCCTTGCACACACACACCAACCGCGCTAGCTGCTCCTTCAACATTAATATGCACCAAATTAATATTAAGGTGTCCATGCGTCAGTTTCTGGAAACTACAATTGTCTCCTTAACTTCTGAAAATTGCCACATGCACCCCGGATTCCAATTTCCACTTATTTCACTTACACCCCAAATTTTTAGAAATTCACCCAAATTAATTTATTTTACTATTTCCATAAATACTCCCAAAGAAAATAATTAATTACCTTATTTACCCACAAATATTTGATAATCACTTTATACGCAATAATTAATAATTATCAACTATCCACTAAATTAATCAATTCCAATAAATCAAAAATCACTTGAAATGCAAAATTAAATAATTATTAACTAATCCCAAATTATCGGGATGTTACACAGTGGCCCAACATCATAATGCGAAACAATATAGTAACACAATGTAATGCAATGCAACCACAAACAAAGCTATAGTAAGTAACATTCACATACCCTCAATTTTTGCCCACCAAGATTCCTGGCTATTTCACAAAATTCAATATTTAAATAAGTTTCACCACATCATTTAAGTTTAATTATTTGATAATATTAATAACCGAATAAGGGTGGAAGTATTCGTTTCTAGAATTTAAGATTGAACGAATTTTAAGGAAGGAAAAGGTTACAAATCAAGCATACCTTTCAAAAGAAGCCCACGGGCTCAATAGTTTCCCAAATAGGTCAAATCCTATACCAAATCAAAGCTTATCGAGTTAGAGTCGCAAAAAAAAAAAAAAAAAGATCTTAATTTTGATATCGTGACAAAAAGTTATGATCTAAAGAGTACAAGGTGTGCAGTGTAAGTTTCTATTTGAGTAAGTTTTGAAATATAGAGGGCAAGTTTCAAAATATAAGTTTTTGCTTGATCAAGTTTCAAAATATAAAGGCCAGATTTCGAAATATAAGTTTCTATTTGGGCATGTTTCGAAATATAAATGGCAGATTTCGAAATATAAGTTTTTGTTCGATCAAGTTTCGAAATATAGGAGTTAGGTTTCAAAATCTTCAACTCGAATAGTTGACCAAACTCACACAAACTAAAGACCTATAAACAACAAACACCCTAAAACGACCACCACTACCTTCCTAACCCACAAATGCCATTCTTTGAAGTAAAAATAGGGTGAACAAACCCCAACGTGACTGTCAACTAGACTATCAAATTTACAAGATAAATATACAATATTTACAATCAATGGAGAGACAAACCTATTTAACTGAAAGAGGTTTCAACACAATTAAGAAGATAAAATCTTGCATCAAATGAAAAGAGAGATAGAGAAAGAGAGAGTCAAGAAAAGCTTGCACAACCAAATAAAAGAGGGTGCAAGAAGAACTTGCCTTGTTAATGAAAATTGAAGAAGAAGATAAGCCTTTCGTTGAGAGGTTTCAACACAATTAAGAAGATAAAATCTTGCATCAAATGAAAAAAGAGATAGAGAAAGAGAGAGTCAAGAAAAGCTTGCACAACCAAATAAAAGATGGTGCAAGAAGAACTTGCCTTGTTAATGAAAATTGAAGAAGAAGATAAGCCTTTCGTTGAAGCTAAAATTCTCACTTTTTGAAGCTCCAAGTAGGCAAAAAAATGGAGGAAGAAAAAGATGCAAATAAAGAAGGGGCAAAAAAGAATAAGAAGAAAAAAAGATGAAGAGCAATGAGAATGAGAGCAACGAGAGGGAGAACTTGGAAATGGAAGAATGAAGAAGAAACAAGAAAGCATGGAGAGGTGAGAAGGAAGGAGTGGGCTGCCAACCACCCCCTCTTGCTTTTACCCTTTTACCTCTACTTTGGACATAATATGCATACACACACATAATATATCATGCCCATTTTGGACATTTTGCATCATTTGGTTTTTCTTTTCTCTTTTCTTTATTCTCTCCAATTATAAAATTTCTCATTTGCCCTCATCCTTTTAAAACACAACATGCCCATTTTTGTCATTTGTTACATTTCACATTTTTATTTAATTATAATGCCACCTTTTATACACATGGACCCAAGCCCAAATCTATAGCCCAACTAAATAAAATAATCCACTTCCATCTTAAGTCCCAAATAAAATAACACACATATATTTAATTCATTTTAACTCCAATGGTCTCAACTATAATACCCAAGAAATTGGGATTATTTGAGAATAGGTGTTTTATTAGAAAAATAAAATTTCGAGGAAGATCGATATCTAAATAGTCCGAAAAATTGACCGAATCGACTGCAAGGAATGCCCTGGAGCTGAGATGCCAGAGGAAAATTATATAAAAGTGATGAGTATTTTGAGGCATGATTTATGGCATCGAAAGAAACTGAATCAGGAATGATTTTCGGTACAGCTAAAATGTAGCTGCGATTTAGGCTGAAAAATCAAATTATCGTAGGGGGCTTTTGGAAAGTCAAAAGAACCTTGAGGGGGTTCATATTTAGTATGTAGAACAACCCTTCTGTGGTTTCAGGAAGAAACAAAAGGGTTTACGGCCAAAATGAAGATTTGAGCCTAAGTGTAATTTCTTAATTTTGCCAGAATGAGGTCGAAATGGCATTTTTTCAGAATCTTTGGGGATGCAATGCAAAGTATAGAACTTGTAGGTCACAATAGCACTATTGAGAAGCTCAGGGGCTTCAAGGAAATGATCAAAAGTGCAAAATGAAACGAAATTAGGGTCAAAGTGTAATTTTACAAAATTACACAAAGCGCAAATTGCCATGGTTGACCAAGTTCCTCCCATCATCGAATTCGATGGCAAAAAACTCGAGAAAAGTAGCTTAGGATGCTTTTGGGTTGAGTTTAGGCCAATAATCGGCCTTGGCATCGACCGAAATGGCCAAATTTCAGCTGAAAGTGGCTAAAAAATTAGCCACTTTAATCAGGCTTTTGAGGGCTATTTTGGTGGATTTTGAACAGATATATGGCAAGGGGAGATATAAGAGGCATTAGGTTTCTCGAGATCTGTCGTTTTGGGGTTCGAATTTGGCCATAAATAGATGATATAGTGGTCGAGAATTTTACAAGATTTGAACTTCAAATCGACTTTGTTTTTTAACAAATTAAGGCATCAAACCATAGGGATTTTGTTTTCCATAAGGTGAGGATCATTTCTGAAAAGTTTGAGAAATTTTGGAGTTCATTTGAGAGGTGATCGGAGCTTCGGTGAAAAAATAGAATCTTGTTGGAGCCGGACTGATTTTTGTTGGGAGAGAGGTCTTACGGGCGTTGTTTCAAGCTTAAATTTGGAAAGTCTGATCAAATCAAGGTGGGCTATCTTCTCGTACAGTCAATCTGATTTTCTAGTGTGTCGGCGCTAGAGAAGATGACTGAAAGTAATTTTTATTATTTTTAAATATTAAAAATAAAGAAAAATAGAGTAAAAATAGAAATAAGAGGGATAAAATTTTTAAAAAGTATTAAAAAATACAGGAATAAATAATAGTTTACTTTTATGAATTTTTATTTGGGAAATTTCATGAGTAAGTAATTATTTTAAATTTTTGAAAGGAAACTTAATTAGAAAAAAATAGGAAGAGGTTTTAACAAATTCCCATAAAATGTATGGAGATTAGAAATATTATTTTAGGAATTTTCATGAAGAAAAATTCAAGAAATTACTTAATTAGGTATTTATTTTGAATTTTGAAAGAATTTATGACTATGAAAAATAGGGAAAAATAGAGAAAAAATTAGAAAAAAGTCTGAAAAAATTATATTATTGATTTTATTTGAAAATTATTGGCTAGGAAGTGATTTGGCCAATGATCTTGACCATGATCTTGGCCAAGTGATTTGGCAAATCGAGGAGATGCATACTTTTTTCGAAAAAAATTGAGTTAATGTCTAAAGGTGAGTGGTTATATGTCGAGAACTTATATATGACACATTTTCTTTATTATGCATGATATTTATTGAAGTTATGATCATTTTATCATATTACATGGAAAGACGTGATTTTTGCATGGCACGATATTATTGGCATATTGATACTCGTGTATGGGATTGGGATGTCGTCCTAAGAGTGTAGTTGTAATTCCCCAAGGGCAATGATGGAACAACGTTAGGATTATCCTACAGAGGTTTGAGATTCTGCCTAGGGTTCCGTGCCGGGCTAGTGGGTCAGGAAAGTTACACTAAGGTATACGATTATTTATGTTATTGCATCATGCATCGTGCATCATGTTTCTAAACCCTCATTAGAATATTCATCTTCTAATTGGGTTATGCCCCTAGAATATTCAAACGTTCCAGTTAGGATTTGCAGCTATGGCAAGGGGATGATTGATAACGTGGTCGATGGGTTCTGTAAGATGTTCCAGTATATACTCATTCGCGAGGATTCAGGATATGTTTTTGGACATGTTTAGAAGATTATGTTATATTGAAGATCATGTATAATTGTTACGATTTAATGTATTTCTGAGGAATAGTCAGATTGTACAGATAAGTCTCCATGTATTTAAGTATTTGATGATATGATGGTATAAATTCTTATGTTATGATTAAGTGAATTCAGTTATGTACCAAATCAGGTTTCGATTTTAAGCTTCCGCATTTGTGATGATTACCTGTTTTACCTTATTGATTCTTATTCTAGTATGCTGAGAAGGTAAAACGAGATTGTCAGAAAATCATTTATATTAAAAAAAAATATTCTCGAAATTCCTAGGTTATTTAACGCTCGAAAAAATGGGGCGTTACAGTTAGTATCAGAGCTTAATTGAAGTCAAAATAACCTACTTGACGATTTAGGGGTTGTGGACTCTGAGCAAATGTTTAATTGGAGACTTAAGGGTATCAAATACACTTAGAGTCAATTAGTAGAAACCCCAAGTGGAGGTCTAGGGGAAAATAGACTAATGGTTCGCAAGACAAAATCCCTACTTAGAGATTGGGGATTGTCAGTTGAAATTTAAAGGTTACTATATTTAAGTGTGGTGTAGTAGAAGTGCATGTCTGAAAAAGTTCTGACTAAGGAAAGACTTAATATTTAAGTGTGTCCGTTTGTGACCCACCTCTCTTTCTAGAAAACTTACCTGGTGTACTATTCACATACATACACTATTCTAGTATACTATACTATTCATAGTAAATAGTGAAAGGCTGATGGAAGCTAGTACAAGCAGACTGATCTAGCTATTGAAGTTAGGACCCAATGATATGATTCGGGTGTAAGGTTGACTCGGTAACCATGATTATGGATTCGAGAGATTTAGAGACTGTTGATTTGAGGTCATTAGTCAAAATCCTTACAACAAAAAATAGGATAACTGTGGTTATCGATGATGGTCAAATCATTGTAATTAGTCTGATGTGACAGGGCCTAGCTGATGAGTTAGGAGCGAATGATAAAGATTTTCGAGGATCATTTAGTGTCTCGAAAATAAGATGAGTAGATCAAGGATCTGACATATTAGATTAAATGAGGGACTGAATGTGGTCGAATAATGGTGTAATAGTCATGCCAATTGATGAGATGATAGTGGTGGAACCAATGTGACTCGCAGAGACAAGATAAGGAACCTTAGCAGCGTGATGGCACTACTGGTTCGGTGTTTGTAGTGACAAATCTAGATCTAGGAACCCACGTACAAAGGGCTAAGGGATGGCTTACAGTAAGGTATGGGAAACCCATTAACCAAAGTATCATAGCAGACTACCTGTGAGACGATCAGATACTGAAGATCTAGGGTAACACAGTAGGGTTTGTACCTTGTAAGGGGTCCAAGTTCCAATGATTTAGGATGCAAGGCGTACCGCTAGATTGATAAGCAAAGCTAGGAGCCTCGAGAATCCAAATGAGATGGATCGTATTGAGGAGATACGATCTAAAGAATGAAGCAAGTGATGTCTTGAATATGGACCGTGGGCCCCATTTTAAATTTTAAATGGGTCTTGATCATCTTGTGAAATGATGAGACAAGCATTATTCGGCTTGAGGGGAAGATTAGCCATAATGTCTAGCGCAACAGTGCTAAGTGAGATCATGAGATGGTTGTGTTTGCATCAAGGAAAGTGTAGGGATGTTTAGGAAGAGCTACCTAATGTGTGAAATGAGCATGGTAGAATTAATGTATATAGGCACTACCTATGAGGTGATGAAATCACCGGCTGCGATGAGGGCCCAGAATAAATGTTCTTGCAGAAGGAGTTAGACTCATGGCAGCAACAATGAATTATAGTTCTTGGAGGACTACGATGAGACTGTGCAGTTTTTCACCCAGGGTGTACCCGTTTGAGGGTTAACGCTTAGTGTAGAGGTAAGCCTACCAAGTGATCAGGTGATGGTGACAGCTTGTGTGCTGGCTGACGGTAAGTGTATTGTCTGGGAAGAACTAATTTGATGGTCGTGTGCCGATAGTCAACTGGATCTAAAGAACGATGTACGAGAGGTAGTAGACTCTCGGTAACTGAGATTTCAGGTAGTTGAGCATGGCTAGTCCAAGACCTTGACGATGAGTTGTGAGATGGCAACCTCGGTTCAAGGTAAAGTTTGGGTACCGAAAAGGAAAGAGTCGTTTGGTAGGTCGTATGGACCCTAAAGAAATGATAGAAGATCTCGCCAATAGAGGTTGTGACTACGGTTCAATATGCCAGATGGACCTGCGAAATCAGGTAAAGTTGTCAGTGGTCAACCCGATAAGGTGAACGTGAAAGCACCATAATGAATGATGGATTGGGAGCAATGATTGTAAAGAAATTGAATCCATGGGAGATAATTAGAACTGAATATCATGATCTGATTTGAGATTTACGGAGATAAATCTGTTTGAGATTCTCGAGGAATTTCTTGAAAGAATTGATTGAGGATCTAGGGATTCGTGATGAAATTTTAAAGTTTTCAGGAAGAAATCTAGCGAGAATTGGAGTACCGTATGTGACGTGAGTACTTACAGGCTCTAGCTACTAGTATAGTTATGGATTGTCATCTTGAAGATTGTGAAAATCTTTAGCGTGATTGAGATAATCAAGTGATGACAGATGTGTTAGGATGATAGGTCATAGTAAGGGAAGCTGCAGACCTAAATCGATTAAGAGATCCGAGAGATTTTGGAGAATGAAACTCTTGTATGGCTAGACGGTTAGTCTAGGTAACCTGGTAGACAAATTAGGAGATGTATAGTTAGACAATCATTAAAATGATGCCAGCAAGTTATGAAAATAAGAAGCCTATTGATATGAGATGTAGGCACTTGCGGTCAGTGAAAAGCCGTAAGAAAAATAGAAAACTACCAGGATATATTCTCGAAACATTTAACAGGATTATTTCTTAATGATGAAAATTATCAGTGATAGCTTCAATGCTTAGTTATGTGTGACTTGATTGATGACGTGAATTATCATGTGATAATTAAGAGTCAATATTTTTACCTTAATTTGATGAATTTATAAATAGCTGCAAGAGACTAAGATATTTTATGATGAATATACAATCGAGGGTAAGGCAAGGGAATGAGACGTAGAAGTACTCAAACATAATATTTATTCCATAAGTTTAAAATAGTTATAAGAAATCAAGCCATACAATTACTCAAAAGAAAAAGACAAACCATAGAACTGATAACGTTACTGATGCTCAGTGACGACGATGGTTGCCAAACACGACGGGTCCCAGCTCATCGATGTCATCTGGGAGTGGCATCTGGCTACTACTAGTGTCATCAAGGTAAGGTAGAAAAGTAGCCTCTGGGAAACTAGGATGAGAGACGTCATCTGTGATGATAGGAAGATCGGAACTCTAGTTTGGGTTTAGATCAAGTTGAGGAACAAGTTGAGGATGTGAAGAATAGTGTGCGAAGAGTAAATCCATAAGCTTGCATATAGCTAACCTGTTGTTGAAGGGCAAGAATGAGGGATACACATCCATAAACGGGATCTTGAAGCTGGGCCTGAGCTTCAAAGAAAAGTGTATCGTCAGCCCAAAATCAATCACTGACCGGAAGCAAAGCTAAGATGTTGACAGCATTTCTAACACTAAAAACATCACGGATGGCGGCAAAACGAATAGTACCATCCTCACGACGGAAGTAAGGAGCAAAGATGCACTGTGGATTGCATCATCTATTCAAGACTACGCAAGTACCGCATCGAGACTGGGGTCTTGGTATGTTGCGCCTTGGCATGATAGATCTAGGTTATGGCTAAATATAAGCAAATTAGATATGAGTCAGATCTAATCAGATGGGTCAAATCAGGTATGGGTCAAACCCAAATCAGGTCAAGTCGTATCTAGTTGGGTCAAGCTGACCCAGATCTAGCTTTAGATCCGGCAGTAGCAGGCAGCGAGGTGATGGCCGGCAGAGGTGGGGATGGTTATGATGACGGCCGAGAAAGGCACGTCGTGGCTTACGGCCGATGGCGAAGTAGGCGCTAAAGGCAATTGCAGAGGGGCGGTGGCAACTGTCAGAGATAGTGGCGACCCTGGAAGGCAACGGTGGTCAGTGGCTATTCGCACACATGGTATATGCGTTGCAGATGAAGAAGGAAGGAAGAAAAAGAAAAGAAGAAAAAGAAAAGAAAAAAAAATGTGTGTAGAAAATTTTTATGGAAAAATGGGTTTCATTATTTCGAAAATTTTGGCAAGAAGAAAAAAATTATCTAGACATACGAAAGTTGAGTTCGGGGCTTTTCAGATATTTATAGTCCCGACCCTATATTTCAAAACATGGAGCAACGTAGGGTTCAAGATGAAATTTTTGCGAATGAGGTTTTGAAACAGAATGCTAAGATGTTTCGAAATAAAATGTTTTGGCAAGCTGTTGTCAAAAGGTCGTGATGGGACACCTGAAAATAGTTGTGCCTATAATAGGACTCGTGAGAAAAGTCTAAATTAGAATGATCTACCAGATGCAGTGAGAGCTTGTGATGGCTCAAAGGATCGGGTTGAGTGTTAATGCAACATAAACAAATGATTACGTATGGACTACACCAAGGCACAAAGAGAACTACCCGATGTATGACTTGGAGCTGGCAGCTAGGGTATGGAGACACTACCAAAATGATGGGACATTTGATGTGCTCACAAACCACGAGGAGCCTGAGGTTTGGGTTCTCGCAGAATGAGCTAAATGAGAGATAGCGACGGTGGATAGAGTTCCTAGAGGACTACGACTGCACTACTTCATATCACCTGGGACGTGGGAAAGAAGTGTCTGACACATGACCTGGGTGAATAGCTGTGAGTGTCATATGTTGGAGGCTTGTTGGCTTGCTGACTAGAAGTGTAGTGCCGAATAGATCGTCTATTTTTAGCGCTAGCCTAGCTATTTAGCTAGATCTGGTGAACTAGATACAGAAGGCATGTGTGGTTGACAAGAGTACTTGATGATTGTGGTCAACCCAAGGGTTCTGATTACTGAGATCCGAGTTAGCATTCTCAAGTGTTGGGGCAGAATGTGCGTGCCTAACATAATAGGGAATGTGTGGTCGCTTGTAAAGGACCATGACAGTAATTTTTAGCATGCTCCTAGGCATGCGATGTGTAATAAATACAAACTCAAGGTGTTTGTTAAGGATCGAATCAATATGTGATCAATATGTTCAGGTAATAAGCTGAGTTTTATCTTTATTACTTGATCGGTCAGATGAAAATTTAGAGGACAAAAGTTCTTTAAGGAGGGGTGAATGTAATATCCAAGAAATTGAGATTATTTGAGAATAAGTGTTTTATTAGAAAAATAAAATTTCGGAAAATATTAATATCTAAATAGTCCAAAAAATTGACCAAATCGACTGTAGGGAATGTCCTGGAGCTGAGATGCTAAAGAAAAATGATATGACAATGATGAGTATTTCAAGACATGATTTATGGCATCGAAAGAAACTGAATCAAAAACGATTTTCAGTACAATTAAAATGTAACTGCGATTTAGGCTGCAAAACCAAATTATTGTAGGGGGCTTCCGAGAAGTCAACAGAACCTTGAGGGGGTTCATATTTAGTATGTAGAACAACCCCTCTATGGTTTCAGAAAGAAACAAAAGGGTTTACGGCCAAAATGAAGATTCGGGCCTAACTATAATTTCTTAATTTTGCCAGAGAGAGGTCGAAATGGCATTTTTCCGAAATCTTTGGGGATGCAATGAAAATTATAGAACTTGTAGGTCGCAATAGCACTATTGAGAAGCTTGGGGGATTCAAGAAAAGGATCAAAGTGCAAAATGAAAAGAAATTGGGGTCAAAGTGTAATTTTACAAAATTGCACAAAGCAGAACGGCGAAAAACTTGAGAAAAGTAGTATAAGATGCTATTAGGTCGAGCCTAGGCCAACAATCAGCCTTGGCATCAACCGAAATTGCCAAATTTCACCCGAAAGTGGCCAGAAAATTAGCCATTTTAATCAAACTTTTGAGGGCTATTTCGGTGGGTTTTGGATGAATATATGGCAAGGGGAGACATCAGAGGCCTTGGGTTGCTCGAGATCTGTCGTTTTGGAGTTCGAATTTGGCTATAAATAAAGGATATAATAGCCAAGGGTTTTGCAAGATTTGAACTTCAAATTGACTTTGTTTTTGAACAAATTGAGGCACCAAACCATAGGTCTTTTGTTTTTCATGAGATGATGATAATTTCTAGAAAGTTTGAGGAATTTTGGAGTTCATTTGAGGGGTGATCAAAGTTTCGTCGGAAAAATCGAATCTCGCCGGAGTTGGACTGATTTTTGCTCGGAGCGAGGTCTTCCATATGTTGTTTCAAGCTTAAATTTTGCTAGGCTAATCGAGTCAAGGTGGGCTATCTTCTAGTATAGTCAGTTTGATTTTTCGGTGTGTCGGCACTGGAGAAGATGACTAGAGGTAATTTTTATTATTTTTAAATATTAAAAATAAAAAAATATAGTAAAAATAGAAATAAGATGGATAAAATTCTGAAAAAATATCTAAAAATAGAAAAAAAATGAATAGTTTACTTTTATAAATTTTTATTTGGAAAATTTCATGAGTAAGTAATTATTTTTAATTTTTGAAAGGGAACTTAATTGGAAAAAAATAGGAAGAGATTTCAGAAAATTTCCAGAAAATGTATAGAGATTAGAAATATTATTTTAATAATTTTTATAAATAAAAATTAAATAAATTACTTTATTAGGTATTTATTTTGAATTTTAGAAGAATTTATGATTATGAAAAATAGAGAAAAAATAAGAAAAGAGTCTGAAAAAAATTAAATTATTAATTTTCCTTAAAAATTATTGGGCAGGAAGTGATTTGGCCAAGGATCTTGACGATTTGCGTTATTTTCGAGATTAGCACGCAAATCGAGGTGATGCGTAATTTTTGAGAAAATTCAAGTTTAGGTTTAAAGGTGAGTGGTTTTATCCCGAGAACCTATATATGACACTTTTGTTTCATTATGCATGATATTTATTAAAGTTATGATCATTTTATCATATTATATGGAAATACGTGATTTTTGCATGACACGATATTATTGGCATATTGATACTCGTGTATGGGATTGGGATGTCACCCTAAGAGTGTAGCCGTAATTCTCCAAGGGCAATGATGGAACAACATTATGATTATCCTACAGAGGTTCAAGATTCTGCCTAGAGTTCCGTGCTGAGCTAATGGGTTAAAGAAATTACACTAAGGCATATGATTGTTTATGTTATTACATTTTGCATTCATGTATCATTTTTTCTAAACCCTCACTAGAATATTCATCTTCTAATTGGGTTATGTCCCTGCAACATTCAAATGTTCCAGTTAAGATTTGCAGCTATAGCAAGGGGATGATTAATGACGTGGCCGATGGGTTCTGTAAGATATTCCTGTATATGCTCATTTGTGAGTATTTATGATATATATTTGGACATGTTTAAAAGATTATGCTATATTGAATATCATGTATAATTGTTACGATTTAATATATTTCTGAGGAATAATCAGATTGTACAGATAAGTCTCCATGTATTTAAGTATTTGATGATATGATGGTATAGATTCTTATGTTATGATTAAGTGAATTCAGTTATGTACCATATTAGGTTTCAATTTTAAGCTTCCGCATTTGTGATGATTACCTGTCTTACCTTATTGATTCTTATTCTGGTATGCTGAGAAGGTAAAACGAGATTGTCGAAAAAAGATTTATATTAAAAAAATATATATTCCCGAAATTCCTAGGTTATTTAACGCTCGAAAAGCGGGGCGTCACATATAAATGAATTTTAACTCTTCCATTCAATTGGGCCTTTTAACTCTTGCCCAAAACCATTATTGTAAGCATCCCCGCCCAGATATCCCAACAACCCGAACTATCCGAATGGGAGCGCTTACGGAAGGAGAAAAATGAGACACAAGACCAAAACCACCCTGGCATGCATACACAAAAATAAGAACAATGGAAGCGAAGCTAAACACATGCATGCACTACGGGTACCCCCTAGCACAGCGGTCACATGATAAATAAATAAACACAGACTCTTGTGCCGACATATACGAGACTCGAGGAAAGACTTGGCACAGTACAAAATAATAGAGTAAATCCTACTCAAACATCAGAGTTGACAAGGATTAACGGGACTGCCTGTACACCATACCGACTCAGCCGCTAGAAGCTGACTCCCTTACCCATGACCTACGATGCCACTACCTGGAATGATGGAAAGCAAAGTGAGTCGAGAGACTCAGCAAACATAAAGAAAAGAAAGGCTGAAGGCTGAACATAACCAAAAAACTCTTCCCAAAATAAACCCCCAGGTACACACAAAGCATGAGATGCTACAACACAGCAGAATAGCATAATAAAACACATACCGGTCCTTGAGGCCCACACAAGACACACAGCACCCAAGTCCCAAACCAACCTGTCGTTGCCCTGATAGGCAACAAATATCTCCACAAACCTGCGCTCGCGATCCCGGGTCGGTACTCCCGTCACCCGTCCATGTCGGTACTCTCGACACCCGAGCCATAGGCTCCCTCAGAATGGTACTCCCATCCAAGAACTAATAACTACCAGTAGCCATGCAATGCACATAGAAATGCAATGGCGTAGTGAGCATCAACATGATACACTGGCGCCCATACATCCAGGCATCAGGCCATGCTCCGCCCACATGGTAAACCACACGCCTGCATATGCCCGCACTGGATGCAACCTAAACAAGCTAGAATGTCTGTGTCCAAGTATACTCAATAAATGAATATCCCAACATGCATCCCGTACCCATGTGCATATAAAATCATAAACAGTAATATAATGTATCTACTCATGCAGTAAGTCACATACCGGCAGAACTAGTTAGCAGTGCCCGGCACCGGTCAATGGCTAGTGACTAGGAGTGTCCGACTGACGATCCACTTCAGGGCCGTACAATAGTCTACCCCAACGTCACCAAATAGTCGACCCTTGCCCCACTGCTCAATAGCTCTAACCCGAATCATAAATAAACTCGAGAAAACCGTAAATAAACCCGCACGTCTAGGAACCTAGGCCTCAAACTGGGTTCGGCATCATTCCGAAAGGAATGGGGGTGGTACAAACCCCCGTAGGCACACAATAAATAAAACTCCAGAAGTCTTGGATTTAATTTAAATTAAAACAATGAATAATCCTCAATAAATAATGTCGGACGCCGAATTAGAGTAAATGAGGGTATAAAATACGAGAAATCACAGGGTCTTTCACGAGAATTAAAAATCATGAGGAGAGGGTTAGGAGCTTGGGTATACACGGCCGTTTCTTGCTTTTCTTGCACTCCCGTTGCGAAGTAAAACGTTTAATAGCGATTAATAAAACCGTGGCTCACATTAATTAAATCTAACCGTATAATATAAATAATTTAGCTGTCTAAAATCCCACGTAGGCTCACCATAAATAAGATCCCAATAAGTCTCATATTTATTTTAAATTAAATCACGCTAATAAAATCCTTGAAGCCAGCTTAATAAATTAAATTTAAATCAAACAACTCAAAATCGAATGGAGTGTATAAAATACGAGAAATCATAGGGTTTCTCATGGGAATTAAAGAACAGAATGAGAAGGTTGGAAACTTGTCTGCAACCAGCTGATTCCGACCTCTCTTGAGCTCTCGATGCGAATTAAAACATTTCTTAGCAAATAACATAACCGGGAATTAAATTAATTAATTCTAATCGCGTAAAATTTATAATTTAAACATATCACGCTTCTACTAATTTTTACTCACGTACCTGATCACTTTCCATACCGAAATAATCTCAAAATCCCTTTATTTTTCATATATTTTTCCTTTTCTTTTATTTTCTTTCTTTTTTTCTTCTTCTTCTTCTTCCTGCGGCTCTCCCCTGCGCACGCACCAGCACCAGCGGCCACCCGCTGCTACCCAGCTCTTCCTGCCGCTGCCACCTCCTACCAGCGGCACCTTTGGCCACCCCCGCTACCGGCGTCGCCACCCACGACCGCGTTGCTGCTTGCGCCGCCCCCCTCGCTCAGCTGCGGAGCTCACGGCCATGGCTGCCATGGCCGTGACTTTGCTTGCTTCCGACCGCCACCAACCTCACCAACGCACACACTGCCACCGACCGCACCCTAGCCACCATCATCAGGCTGCAACTCCACCTCCCGCAATCGCCATCGCACTGCTTCGCTCGGCTGCCATGGCCGAGCTTCACTCAGAGCTTCCATGGCCGCCCGCAGTCGCCGCCGCCTCTTCGCGCTACAGCCGGCCATCTCCCACGACCTTCCTCTCTTCTCTCCCGAGCCCTCATCTCTCTCTTTCTCTCGCTATTTCTCATTCCCCCAACCTCTCTCTGCTTCTCGGCCATAGCTCTCCATGTGAGAAAAATATCATATTTTTTTATGCTTGTTCTCCAAGCACACGCGCACAACCACTTGTTTTTAAAAAATTAATTGATTTAATTAATTTAATTTTATTTATTATTATTATGATTATTTATTATCTCTATTATTATTATTATTATTATTATTATTATTATTATACCTTAAATTCTCAAACACAAAAATTGATATTTATTATCATTTTCAAAATTTTGGGATATTACAATTATCCACACAATCATTCTTTAACTATTCACCATATATTGATTCCAAAAATAATAATTTCACTAATGTAACTTTTTTTGTTAATGGCCTCTTAATTCTAGTATTTCAAATATTAAATCTAACAATTAATATTCTCATATAAAAATAATTAATTCTAATCTTTAATTCCAATGATGCCCCCAAAATATGACATACGAAATAAAATTTTAATAAATCCTCTAGACCCACTAACGAGTCATTACAAGTAGGGTTCTGATGTTGACAAAAGCTTTCCTCTTCAAGGATGTCCCTTCCCTCACGACGTTGAAAGCTTATGGGCCATTGCGGTGGGCGATTAATTAGGTTTTGTTGAACCACAGTAGGCATCGATGATTCTTCTCTCTCATTCCCTCCCCTATATCGACAAAGGTGGATGACTGATTAGGTTAATAGATTTGATTTTGTTATGTCAAATTTTTTAATTTAGTTAGAAAATTTATTAAATAAAAAATTTAAAAAATCTGGAATGATGTTATATTTTTTTACAAATAAAAAAGAAATAATCTGTTTACCGTCAAAGTCAATCAAGTTGTCTCATGTGCCGCAGGGCAGACTTCCCTTTCTCCTTTTTTTTTTCTTTATACATAGGTGGTCAAGTCTATAAAGTGCTTTACTTTTTAATCTAAAACATTTTTATTAGCTTGATAGGTGATGTGAGTTTAAAAATGATGTATAATAAATATATTTTATTTAAAATGTATTTATTAATTTTATCTTATGTTTTTAAAATATAAAATAGAAAATTTACTTTCGTTTTTTGTAATCTCCTCTTCAATCAAATCTTTTGTTAGAGTAAACTAGGGTTAGCATTGCGACCGAACGGATCAATTTTTTTTTTATAATCTTTTGTTAGAGTAAATTAAAGAATTTTTTTTATTTTTAATAAATTTTTATATTATTTTTGTTTTCACATTACTATATGAATACATATATATTTTTAGATAATTTAATTATGTAGTGTCAATCACGGGATACACTTAAAAAAATATTTTAAGTAAATTGACTGCAGACATTTAAAATGAAAGTATCTGCCTGTTTAGGGCTCAGAGCCTCAGACAATGAATTAGTTTATATATTATTTTTTTTAGATTTTTCCTGATTTAAAAGTTACTTGGACGTTAATTTTTTTATAATTTAAAAAATTATTAATTATTTTTTAATTAACATAACTTGTAATAGACGGAGTATTTGTGTATGTGTAAAAAAAGTTTAATTATGTAGTGTCAACTGACATATACATATATATAATATATACAATAATAAAATTAGTTAAAAAGTTTTATTTATTTATAAAATTAGAGGAATAATTTTTGTATGTGTAAAAAAATTTTAAATAAAAATTTAGTGGGTGGCGTTTAGCAGTAATAGTTATTATTTAGAAATTATGAATTCAAATTGATAAGAAATTTTATAATTAGGAACAATTTAGTTTAATAAACTTTCTCTTTTATAATGTCAATGACTCGCACCATCTTCACAAATTTTTTTTATTTGTATTTCATTAATCTTATTAGTTTATTGCATGAATTAAAATCCACACTCCATTTATTGTTGGAGAAGTTTAAAATTGTGCACTACTATACATGTATTTTACTTTAGTAATGTTGAGACCATGTTCTATTAGATAAAAAGGGATGAAATATTTCTTTATTTTATATAGTGACCTTACTATAAACCCCAAAATTTTATATGGGGTGGTGATTTTCTTTTTGTGTTATAAGCAAAAAATTTATTAAAAATAAAAAAATAATGTATCATAAGAGATTTAGTATGGCTATTGCCATTCCGGACTTAATTTAAAAGAATGACAAAATAATAAAACTCACAATTTTAAAGAGATAACCACTATTTGAAGGACGAGTTCTTAATTAAGATTCAATTAGGATCCAAATAAGATCTTTGGATCTCTAATATTGTTTCTCTTTAGAATTGTGGTTTTTCAAATCAAAGTATACAAGTATATAAAAGAGTTGTAATATTCTGTATCGAGCGATAAAAAGAATCGGAATAACTTACCTTGATGGAACTACGCAAACTTCCCAGAGGGTCACCCATCCTTAATCTTCCCCAACTCAAACACGCTTAATTTGAGAGTTGTGTGCCTATATTTAGCCCAAAAGGTATCCAACTAGTGTTGTTTCCTTCCTTACTTATCTTCGATATATATACTACCTTTCTCTGGACTTTTGGAGTATTATATTCTCTCCCTTTTGAGCATATGACATTCCCGTCATACGACATTACAACTGGTCCTAGATCTTCTCTCCTTTAGGGGTTTCCATCCTAGAAGTCTGCTAGAAGTCGCTCTTTGTACAGGCCCTCGAGCCCCAACGCCACTTTCCGTCCTCATCAGACCGCCTTCACCAAGGGTCGATTCTGATACTAATTGTAACATCCCCCATAAAACAATAGGAATGAGCGAAACAACTTATGTTGATAAGCCTACGCGAACTTTTTAGGAGGTCACTCATCCTTAAACTTCCCCAATTCAAGCACGTTTAAACCGAGAGTTTTGTACCTACATTCAATCTAAAAGGTATTCAGCTAGTGTTGTTTCCTTCTTTATTTATCCTCGATATATACTACCCTTCTCTGACTTGTTGGGGTATTACAAGAGTGATCCAATCAAGTGATATTGATAGGTGTTGCACATTTTAGAGTAAGAATAAATGGGGACATAACACTATGCTGGCATAGTTTTGGTTCACAATTATGCAGGTACAAAATATTATATATTTACACACCCATTATTAGGTATTTTACAGAAGAATTAATTTTTTTTATTATTATTTTTTTAATCAAACTTTGAGTAAGATAAAAATTTATTTTTTTTTTTGTCATTCCTATTACTTGACCACGACTCTTGATTTGCCTGACGTCTCCAATCCCAAAGAACTATTGCTTGACAATTCTATAAGCTTGGCAAAGTAATTGTAGAAGAAGCCTTAAGAAGCTTTCCTAGGGATTGTCAGTTGAAATCTCTGCAGAAATTTTCCCTCCCTCCCTCCCTGTTCTCATGAAGTGGGTCATTGTGTTCATTGACGAAGAATTAAGTAAATGTTTAAACAAATCGAGTATAGTAGACTATTATTTGGCAAATGCACCCTCTGAAGAAATGGAGATTTGATGTTGCAAGAGATGGAGCAATATATATGAGCCAATATTATCACACTTCGGCCTCATCTTCTCATGATGATGATTCCGATCTCAATCTTATTAATTTTAAGATAATCGCACAGACACAAGTAAAGAATGATGGATGCCAAATGCCTCATTAATCTCGTATGATATGACTACTCATTTCCTTAGCATTCTCTAATAGAATGTCTAAATATAATATATTTTTTATATTATAGAATGTATTTTTTAAATTATATAGAACATTTTTCGTAATATACAAGTACTATAGAATTTTTTATTACTTTTTTGGGCAATGATTAAGGAACATTAAATATATATATATATTTTTTAGATAATATATATTTATTATATATCATTTAGAACATTAAATTAATGTTTAAACGCTAAATATAATAAATTTATATCATCAAAAAAGTACATATTTTATAAATACTCTTTTACCATTGCTTTCAAAGCTAATTGTCGACGTTCGGAATTAGTCGATTGTGATTCGTTTGCCTACACTGAGAAAATAAATACGAAAGAGAGAAAGAGAAAGCATTTAAAAGAATTTTTACGTAATTCGGCCTGAATGATACCTAGTCTATGACTGTCTCTCTAGTTATTTCAGCAGAGTAACAGTATATTATTGCTCATGTCCATACAATAGTTTTCAACCCTTATTTATAGTATGAGGTATTTACAATTTGAATAAAATTTAAAATGAAAGAATAATATCATGAAGATAATATTTTCTTACCAACTCTACATAATCATGAACAGATTCCGCATTATCAGGGATTTGATATTCCTTAGATTGGGAAGGTTGACTTCCTCTCTGATCGTTTCCGACAAATTCACCATTTCTTCACGATGCGAGCTGAGTTGCCTAACGACGTGTCTTGTGACCTAATGCTTTACCGCGATCTGACCCAGTATACGTGACCAACGATCTCGCCATGACGTCTTAGACTCAGGTAACGACCTGTGACCTCGCCATGACGTATTCAACCCGGGTCTTAGTGGACTTTTAGAAAGATTGGGCTGACCCACTGGACTTCAATTAGCCAATAAAATTGGTCTAGAAAATACTCGTAACAGTAATGTTATTCTGACACAGTTTTTATACATAATTCATTTCTTTTTTAGTGAGTTGTTTGTGAATATTTATGTATTAAGAAGAAACAAAGCTAATAAAAATAGGGGTGGAGTCAGGATTTTGATTCAGTGGGGCAAATTTAAATACAAAAAATATAATTTTAAAAATAAGACAATAATGATAATATTAAAATACAAAAATTTTTTATAATTGTTTCATACGACTTTTCATAATTTAATAATGTCGTATAATAAACTCATTATCAATTTTATTAAATATATTTTTTTTAACATACACAACTAAACTATTATTTATCCATTGGTCTC
Source organism: Diospyros kaki (assembly GCA_036245055.1). Lineage (NCBI taxonomy): Eukaryota > Viridiplantae > Streptophyta > Magnoliopsida > Ericales > Ebenaceae > Diospyros > Diospyros kaki. Next base: position 5,336,156 of record BSEG01000002.1, on the reverse strand, counting down.
CAATCCTGTTACACAATCGATTCTTCACATTATTCATTACAAAAAATATTATTTTAAGTATAGCAATAACAATCGAAAGAAAGAAAATTGGATGAGAATTAGGAAAGAAAACAAGAAATGGGATAAATTTGAAAATAAAATGGATTAGGACTTAGAAGTTAGTGAATTTGAGCAATTTGGCCTGCCATTTGGGCTCAACATTAAAACGATAATTTTGGATTACTTTTAAAAATTAAACTTGAATTAAAAATAATGTAAAATAAAATAAATTAACATTTGGCCCAATGGGGGCAAGTGCCCTCACTCGGCCTCACTTGGCTTCGTCCCTAAATAAAAATAAATTACAAAACATTGTTACTATACTGATAATAACATGCAAGTATAAGTTTTTTACTGAATTTTATATTGGTAAGGACATGTAAATTACAAATGAAATTTTTTTTCTAAATTATATTATATGTCAACTAATAATGCACGTTAGATTAGACCAATTAAGCAACAAACACTACGTGAAAAAATGATTCAAGTAAAATATTTTCATGTGGCAATATCTAGAAGGCCTTATTAGAGCTCTTGGGCTCTCAACATGGTCCAATCATATTTGAGACATGAAAGTGCCCAGCCCAAATATGCAGGACACTAATCATCGGTCCGGTCTTAGGACATAAAAGAAAAGCCTATCAATTCCAAGATTGGGTTTGTCCTGTCCAGGGGCAGACATCCTTTTTTAGTTCTCTGATTTTAATTTTTAGATCTGAGATCTAAAATCGTCCTAGTTTTTAGATATTATCGATCAGAAGATCAAGATGATTTTGATGGTTAATTTTAATCATCAAAATTTACCATGGATGATGGCTGGCAATTTTCTTACAAAAATAAGTCGTATTTTTTTTAAAAAAAATAATTTTTAAATCCAGTTAGATCCAACCATTGGATAATTTTAGTTTCAAAATATATTAGTCATAAAACTAAGATTATTCTGATGGTTGGTTTCAATCATCGAAATTTACTATGGATGGTGGTTGGTGATATCCTTTCAAAATGGGTAGTCTTTTTAAAAAATATTAGGTGATGTTCTATTCATATTTTAATTTTGAGTTTTGAATTCATTTTTATTTTTGTATTTTGAGTGTGTGTTTTGAGATTTTTATAAATGCGTTCTTTTTGTCATTTTGAAAACTATTTTTTAAAATAGAAAACTAGAAAACGCATTTGCTTTGAAATTTTGTAAAATGGTATTTTATGATAATTTATTTAAGAAATTTGATTATTAAATAATAAAATTAACTCTTTTTCATATAACATTTTATATTAAATATTTTTATACATAATATGTGTAATACACTTACTAATATACTATACCTAATTTATATTTTTAATTATAATATATATACTACATTTTTAAAATTTTAAATAAATATAATTTTATTTTCTAAATTTAAGAATAATTTTTTTTTCTTTTTCTATTCTCTCCGATGCTTGCCTCTTCTCCGTCGCTGGCAACTACCGCCGACCGAAGATTCACACGATCAGAGTCTACCATTAGAAAGACCAATCCATTAGGGGTTAACATACACAAAAATGGGCCAAATTTAATGGCTAGATTTTGATAGATTTGATTTTTAATTTTTGGCAAAACCTAAAAATGCACAGTTAGTTGCCATCGCCCACTATGGCCGATGCTTTCGTGGTCGTTGGCTGTCATTTGGATGTTGCTTGGCCGGCCAACGATCATCAAGCCATCATCGTCTGCTTGCTCTTCCATGACTGTTGTTTGCCAAGCCTCATCAAGTCACCATTGGCATCATCAAGCCATCATCACCGGCTTCATGCAGCCGCAGGCGATGGAGGATGAAGGAGAAAAGAAGAGGAGTCGACAACGATGGTAGCAAGCAAGGTCAACAATAACAGGAATAAAAGATAAATGAGAAAAGATATGAGAGAGAAAAAGAAAGAGATAAAGAATTTATGTATCATGTTTCTAGACCCTCACTAAAAAATTAACTTCTAATTGAGTTATGCTCTTTGAACATTCAAACGTTCTAAGTAAGACTTACAGTTTAGGTAAGAAAGTGATTGAGAGATGACGACACATTGTCACGTCTCTAATGGACTGGGCAAGATGATCCTGATATTTGCTTCTTCAGGAAGATTCAGATATGTCTTTAGCTATGTTCCGTTGAGGATTAGTCTTGTTAAATGTAAGTATGGTTCAATATATACTTGAGGCATTTAGTTGCTATCTCTTGATGATGAGTCTCCATATATTTAGGTATTTGAAGATGTTATATTGTATGGATTCTTATACCATGATTAAAGTGAATTCAGTTATGTATCATATCAGGTTTTCGATTATTGCTTCTGCATTTATAATGATTACCTGTCTTACCCTATCGATTTCTATTTTGCTATGCTGAGAAGGTAGAATAGGATTATTGGAGAATGATTTATATAAAGTTTATGTAGAAAAAAAAAATATACCCCGAAATTCTAAAGTTATTTAATGCCCTTGAAAGAGTGGGGCATTACATTGATTTTCTTAATGTCGCGGCTATTCCCTACCAGCGCAGTCAAAAGCCTGCGTCTTAACTAAATGTAAAATTTTATTTTAAAAAATTGAATCCATAAAAAACTCAAATACCATAACATTAAAAGTAAATCATGGATAAAAAAATAATATAATTTTTAATTATTTAATATGAAAACCGCTTTGATACCACTTGTTAAACTATCACCCAAATTTTAAAAATATTCATGTCAAATCACTAAGAATAAAATAAATAATAAGTGGAAGCGTACCTGTATCTATTATTATGATTGATCAAAATGGGCATTTTGATCTTTCAATTGATATATAGTTTCTTTAAAATTTCTCTATTGATGGGGGTGCATAGAGATTAAAAACTAATTATCAATTGAGAACCATATATAACCCATATATAATTGTTTTTAGCAGTTAATAGTTTTTAATATTTTTAAATTGATCTTTCATCAATTTAGAAATACAACTTATATCTTTATACATTAATTCCATAATAGTTTAATACCCAATAATTTAAAAATTAAACTTTATAAATTACTTTTAATTCATTAAATTTTAAAATAACATTATACATTTAAAAATATATTTATGATCCTATATGATGAATTATTTATTTTCAACATACATGCTATGCAGATTCTTTTATTCTGACCCGACTAGATCCATTACCACAATTTTATTGGTTGACGACAGCCATAGGGAGATGAAAATAAGAGGCAAAATGACAAGTACTAGAGGTATATTATTATTATTAATCCCTACCAATACCAAGATTCGAATTATACATCCCTCATCCATGGGAAACGTTTACCCAGTCACCTTAATTACCAATTATCTTAACAATAGTTTGGATATGAGTGAATATTTGTTTAATTCAATTAATTTTGAAAAGAATTCGTGATCAAGCCAAATTGAAATTACATAAAATGGATTTAAGCGTTTTCACTAAAATGATCGAATTAACTGAATTCAATCAAAAATTTAAAATTTATTTCTTATTGAATTCCAAGTTCAATAAATCTTCAAAATCATCTAAAACCACAATTCATGCCAATCAATTATTAGGGTTAGTAATGGTTCGATTTGATTTCGATTTTTGGCAAAACCATAAGCAAATCAAATTTAAATTATTAAAACTAAAATCAAATCATTACCTATTAGTTTTAAAAATTAAAAATCATAACCAAACCATTCGGTTTCTGTTCGATTTCAGTTTTAACCATGGTATTTTTAGTTTGATCCATACCAACAAACAAAGACAAACTCTTGCAAATAGCATTCATAAAAAAATTTTATAACTCCACAACAAACAAAGATAAACTTTAATAAAGTTACCTTCAATTAGACCGGGAGGTGATATGACACACACCAAGAAGAAGTGAATTAGTTATTTTAAAAATAGCTTGAAAACCTTAAAATCTATTTCAAAACAAATAAGAATATAATGAAAGATTGATATGTGAAACAAGTGAGAAATGGATAGGTGTTTGACAATAAAGAGAATTTAAAGAACACAACCACACAAGAACACTAAGATTTATAGTAGTTCGGCTTAACCACACCTAGTCCACTACCTTAGTTTCTCATTAAGGATTTTTCAACCAATCCACTAAAAATCCTCCTACTTAACCAAGTAAACTCTCTAGTCCAAAACTAGGAAATTACAAACGTCTTTCTTATACCAGCAAACCCTCTAGCATCTAGCTATGTATTATAACCCCTTGCTTCAAAGAGCAAGTCGTTTAGTACAACAAGTTAAGAAATATAAGAAGTGTACAATAAATAGAGGATCTAAGAGATAAATCTCTTAATTACAATATCTCTCAAAATACAAACAATGCTTGAATGAATTGATATAAATAAAGATTAAATCCTTGAAAAAAGAAAAATGAAGCATATTCGATGTAAAGACAAATGAGAATAACTGTAAGCTCAAATTATTTCATTCCCATTCATTAGTCTCTTCTTGATCTCCTTGATTTGTATTTATAGGCTTCCCAAAAGTTTTACTCGAAACTATCCGTTTTTGAATCATTGGAGAATGAGAAACTAGCCGTTAAAGACTGTCAAAGACACAAACTGTCGACAGACTAAAGAGGTTAATCGACTATATTTTCAAACAAAACTAAGACATAGTCGACAGACATATAAGCATAGTCGACGGATGACCAACCAAAACTACTGATAGTTGACAAACACTTCCACATAGTCGACACATAAAAAATATGAAGAAAATTTCTATTATTATACACAAGGATAGTCGACAGAACAATTATAACAGTCGACAGGATAAACAAGATAGTCAACATAACAAAAGATAGTCAACAAATGCCTATGCATAGTGAACAGCTGCACGGTACATAGTCGACAAATATTAGGCATAGTCGATAGATCAAACATGCATAGTCGACTATTAGCTTGGAAAAACTTAACACTAAACTGATAACATGTAAAAGAACACTTGATTGATACAAAACATTACAACATATTTACATTAGTTTAAGTAAATGTCCTTATTTTCTTTAATTTATATTTTACCTTCCATTTACATTTATGTATTAAAGTAAATAAGAAAGTACATAAATACATAATTTACTTTAATTTTCTTTAATTTATATTTTACCTTTCATTTACTTTAATACATAAATGTAAATAAGAAAGTAACTCATATTTGGATTCAATAAAAATATCTAAAAAATCAAAATCCATAACCATAAGAAAATAGAATTTTGATTTTAGTACAAATTTAGGATTTAGCAAATTTGTCACTCTCAAAATACATAATTTCTATTTATTGAAAAATTTAATAAAAATCGTTTTAACAACAATGAATACTAGCTAGCAAAATACCAGGAGATAGTTTTTCAAAATAAAAATATTTTTATATATGTCCCCTTATAATGTGCTAATCTTCTAGACTTAGAGAAATAACATTTATTGGGCTCAACAATATAGTCTTTTGCCTTTGAAACATTTTGCTTCATTTATCCAATGATTTAAAACTAATTTGAAAAACCATTTAGAATATTATTTTAAATCTTAATACTTATTTGTTTAAATCTCCATCTATAGAAACATATAGATCATTTAGTTTTCATTTTTACAAAGGTACTTGAAAATTGATTTTTCTTTCCAAATCATATACCTTGATTTAGAGTATAAAATCATTTGATATTTTTCATCATTAAAACTAAATATAAGAGCAAAACATCACTTTTTTCTTACATAAAATTACAAATTAACTTCAAACTTCTTGGATAGAAAATCACATCTCAAAACCTACACATTCGGTTTTAAGTAAATAAATATTATATATATATTTAGTTCCATTTGGTTCGGTTACCCACACATTCGGTTCGATTTCGGTTTTGGTTTAGGTTTTGATTTGAATTTAATAAAAATCATAATCAAATCATATCTATTGAAACAATGTTTAGTTTTTTCCAAAACCAAACCATTACTCAGTCAAACAATTTTTAACTGTGTTAACCAATTTGGTTTTAGTTCAGTTCCCCATAATTTCAGTTGCAATTGCCATTCCTATCAATTATTCATCCCTTAAACTTCTTGTTCCAAACACTAATTAACATATCCACCAAATATTGTAGCTGCATTAACATTTTTGTAAAATAAGCACAAAGATTGATAGTTTCGATTAATTTGCTTTTAAATGGAATTATAACATAAGAATTAAATCAAAAATCAAAATCTTGACAATGTAAATCTAAATCAAACCAAACTAACCATAAAAGGGTCAATTTGTTATGAAAATTCCTTTTTTTAGACAATCCTCATCCCTAATTCTACTTGGCAAGAGAGATACTCCATATAAGATTAGTAAGATTAGGGATTAAGTTAACATAGCATGGTAACACTTGCAGAAGAGGACCTCACCAAATGGTAGGTATAAAGTGTTATATCTTATACTTTGGCATGACTTGTTTAAGAATATTTATGATTCTAAATAAGAGTTATTTTGGTGGCATTTTAATAATATAAATAACTATTAAAAAAATTAAAATTTACTTTCTTTACTTTTTGAAATACAAAATCACTAATTAAATTTTTATATTCAAGTTTAGAGAATAAATTTTTTTCAATTAATAATATAGTCAAATTACTTAATCTTTCTTATAATATAGTTGAACATAAATAAAATTTTATTAATTTTAATTTTAAAAAACTTCTTTATGTTGAAACAAGAGTAAGAAATGGTTAATAGTATTCTATAAATTATTCATACATTTGAAAAGAATTTAATTATTTTAAAAAATTTAATATCGCAAGTGATATTTTTATTTTCATGGTTATAATTTATTTTAAAAATTTTACTTCTGAAAACAAATCCAAACCACCAATAAAGAGTATGTCATATTTTAAAATATTATTCAATAGCTAACATTGAAAAATGATCTATAAACTTAGAAAGTTGGAAGATCTCCTTGTCTAAATAGAATAACAAAATAAATAAAACATAAATTAAAATGAAAAATCATCTTGAAGCAGAATATCTAATGATGAGAGACCTTATCTTTTTGACATCAAGGCATAAGTCTTAGTGACCTATGCCTCTTGACTTTTGTGAGGACAATTGATTTTTTTTTTTTTATCTTTTTTTTATTTGCTAACAATTTTGATTGACATAGATCTTGTTTGGCATTGGGTAAAGTTGAAAATAAGCCGAGCCGTTCAAGCTCGATTCTGTACTCGACTCGGTCAAAACTCATTCATTAAGGTAAATGAGTTGAGCTTGACCCTAAGTTTGAAATTCGATTTGATAACCAGTTGAACTTGAACTTAGCAAAGTTCGACTCGATAGGCTCATGAGCTGGCTTGTGAATAAACTTATTTATAAATTTATTAATAAAATTATTTATAATTTTGAATATACTTATTTATAAATACATTAATAAAATGATTAATAGAATACGTTGATAAAAAGATTTGTTATAACTTAAAATTAATTAATTAATGTATGATTTTAATAGTTTAATTATCATTTTAATCGAGTAAGAAAATATTTAGTTGAGTAACAACTAACAAATATTGTACTCGACTAATTTTTTATTTTTAATTAAATAAAATCTAAACATTTAAAAGATTAAAATAACATTAATTGAATAACTAAATAGCTATTCGACTAAATGAGTAAATAGTACATTAGTTGAGTAAACTGTAATATTTAATTTAAGTACCGAGTAATAAATATGAATTAAAATAACAACTCTATATTTGTATTTTTGTATGATTAAATTTTAAAAAATTACTACTTAGTAACTGTATATCTCAGTCAAGTAATATTTAGTTTAATAGAATGTATTAATAAAAAACTTTGTTGTGACTTAAAATTAATCAATTAATGTAACAGCCCGCTTTCTTGGGCGTGTTATACCTTAGGAAAATTGGGTCTTTTTTTTTTTTTATCATTACATTATCCCAAAATCCCCTAAGGCCTTATCTAGTGCAAGATATCTACACTAGAAAATAAATACAAAGCGGAAGCTGAATCGAACCTGCTCATGGCAATATATACATGAATAACTAGACAAGTACTTATTACAAACGTTGTTACATAACCTTCGAAAAGTAAAACAAATGTACATAATACTTAACTATTCATATCACAACATAACATGGCACATTTTCTCGTTTCCTGACGTCTCGCGTCACCACACATCATCAATCTCGAAATCATCTCTGCAAGTCCCGACTGGAACGTTGAATGTTCCAGGGGCGAACCCAAGTTAGATGATGAACCATCTAAGTAAGGGTACGTAATGCTATGTCATGAGTGTATGCAATGTCTTTCCTCGTAGGTGTCAACTGCACCCCTCATGCTACCTACCAATTTAGTGGCCACCTCTTTCGAAGCCGGGGTGTATGGGTGCACCATTGGTAAGGCAGCGGTGCCAATTCGTACTCCCTACGGCCTCATATGCGTGTGATCAATGATATCAACGTGTAATCATGCATTTCATAATCATGTATGCATTCTACGTGATAGATACATATCAGGGCATGTCAATATGATGAAAACATTTTTGAGGAAGTACCACTTACCTTCTAGAGCTTATCGGGCTACCTCGTATCTGCGTCTTGCCTCGATTTGTGTGCCAACCTCAAAATTCACATCAGACACCTCAACTTTGACCTCAAAGCATCCTAATCACCATAGGTATTTGAATAAATATTAAATCCTATTTTTTCATAATTTCTGATATTTTCTTTAATTTTCTCTCTATTTCTTCCTATTTTTCCTCGATAATTCTAAATTAAATATTTCTAGAAATATTTTATCAAATATTTCACTACGAGAATTCATAAAATAATATTTTGAAATTTCTAAAATTTTCTAGAGAATTTTACTCACCTTGACTTAGCATCTCCGATTTCCTTGATTTGCGTGCAATATTCCCGAAAAGCGTGCCCGAGACGTTTTTCTCACCAAAATCTCCGGGATATCACCGAAACATAATCTCCTATTTTTTAGGATTTTTCTATAATTTTCCCATCATTTTTCCTATTTTTTCTTTTCTTTTCTTTTCTTTTTCTTTTCTTTTTTCTTTTTCTTTTTCTTTTCTCCTCCCTTCTTCTTCTTCCTCCTTTTCCCGCCTCCCGCGCCTACAACTTCTTCTTCTTCTTCTTCTTTCTTCTTTTTTTCTTCTTCCTTCTCTTCTTCTTCTTCCTTTTCCTTTCTTCTTTCTTCTTTTTCTTCTTCCTTCTCTTCTTCTTCTTCATCTTTCCCTCCTTCTCGCGCCTGCAACCAGCCCGCCCGCTTGCTGCCCACGGCCCTCCTCGCTGCAACGTGCTGCCATGGCAGCCCTTGCTCGAGCTTGCGGCTACAACCGGCCAGCATTCGGCCTCGCTTTGCCGGTCTTCACGAGCTTCTTTGCTCGCTCACGCTGTTTGGACCTCGCCCCAGCTGCTGTCGGTCGCGCCTTGCTTCACCCGAACTTGTGGGTCGGCCATGGCTGCGCGGAGCTTGCGGCCATGGCTGCTCCCAGCTTCTCCCGACCGCCTCACGGCCTTCTCAGAGCTTCTTTGCTGGTGAAACTTGTTGCTCAGCCTTCCTCATCTTGCTGGTTGCCCACGCCTTGCTCGATCTGGCGGCCATGGCCGCTTGAGCTTGGGTTGCAATGGCTGCCAGCCAATGGCTTCTACAATCTCTCTCTCTCTCTCCCTCTCTGTCTCTCTCTCTCGGTCGCGGCCCTCTCTCGCTTCCTCCCATCCGCTCTCTCTCACAGCCCGCTTTCTTGGATCTCTGCTTCCATTTGGCCAAAATTGCTGCCTATTTATAGGCAAATGAGGCTTGGGCATTACTCCACTTGACGTGCAAGATCTTCCAAATTTTGCAAATGTGAGCTTCGATTGCAGACGCGTGGCTGATTTGCGCAAATCGCGGATGCAAATGGTTGATTTACAGGGCATGGGTGGATTTGCAGGGTGGCTGCTACGCATATGCATGTATATATATATATATACATAATTATATATTACTTTAATATATAAAAATTGCATAATTAATTTACAAAATTATATATTAAATTTCAAATTTTATCTCTATTACACTAATACAATTTCCTAATTGCAAATATGCCCTCAAACACTGAATTAATTGACATTTCGATACTGAAAACACAAAATTAATAACTTTAAAGCTTAGTTGAAAATGACGATTCGCCCCAGTGTCCTCATCGGGCTATTGTTTCGTCCTAAAACCACTGAAAGGTTGCTTGTTACGCAAAACCGGAGCCCCCCTAGGGTTCCGTTGATTTTTCGGGAGACTCTTGCAGTGATTCGGTTTTACAGCTTAAATGATAGCTGTATTTTTGCTGTACCGAAAATTGTTCCGAATTCGATTTCTTTCGATACCATAAATCCTATCTCGATACGCTCATCGAGACCATATAATTTTCCTTGGACAATTTTACTCTGAGATATTCCCTTCAGTTGATTCGGTACTTGAAATTGCTATAAAATTAATTTTTCGGTATTCTAAACCTATCGAAATTACGTGGCAACTTCATATGAACATGGGGTATTACAATTAATATATGAACTTAATAGAATAATTATCATTTTAATCGATAAAGAAAATGTTTACACTACAAAAATTTGAGAGATTTATTCACACATAATGGTAATATGTATGGATGATTAAATTAGATAAACTCGTTACATTATCTATATTTATTATGTATAGGTAAATTGATATACTCACACTTATTTTTAGTAGAAAAAATTTCCTCCACTTTCAAATGTTGGTGGGATATTTCTTAGTAAAATTTTAATTGATGTGGCATTTATTTTGGATTATATTGCCTACACATATTAATAAATGTTAAGCATGTGTGGGTAATTATTTATAAACTTACCCATACATAATTACGAATGTTATATATGTGTGGGTATCCACGTATCTATAATTTTATACTTAAATTACAAAATTATGTCATTTTAATTTTTATAATTTAAATTTATTTATTTATTTTTATTTTATTTATAAATACAAATAATAAACCTAAAACTAAATTCCTACGCTAAAATTTCTCTTTCCCTAAAATTAAATCCCTACCTGGTTTATAATTTCTAATTTTTAAAATCCCTTTTTTACTTATCAGCTCATTTATAAAATTCCTAAAATTTTAACAAGTATATGGTACAATTAATCTCATAAAAAATTCCTATAAGAATAAAAACAAAGTTGCAAAACTCTAGACCTTTTTCCGTCTTTTGCAACATTTCTCATACTGGTTAGTTCTGGTTAGTTTTCAGGTCTATCTTTGTCTCTTTTAATCTTGTTTATAATCTCATTTAATTTAATTTCTTATCTTCTTTATATTTTCTTCGATTTTTTTGTATTTAGGATTATATTTGCAATTTTTTCTTATTAAATATATTTTCGTTAATTCTAAAAAAAAAATTATTAAGATTTAACTAACACTATTATAAATAATTTCTCATATAAGTATGTAAATGTCTGAATATAATTATTAAACTATTATAATTAAGTATTAATTATTTATTGATAATATAATATATTAAACTAATTTATTATAATTATTAGATTTATTATATAATTAAAATTTAAATAAATATTAATTTGATACAATAATTTAAATTATTTTATTATCATATTTTAAATGATTATCATAAATTATAATTTAAATTATTTAATAATTATCATAATTTTAATTATTTTATTAAATTATTAAATTATTTTTAATTATTTTATGATATTAAATTATTTTTTATTAATTAAATAATTATTAATATTCCTTTCATAAGTTATTTTATTTTTTATTTAATGACTAAATATTAAAAAAAAATTATTTCCCTCCCCAAATTCCCATTTCCCTCTTAGCTTCGGCCAAAACCCCCCTCCCCTCTCTCTCTGAACTCACTCCCGCCGTCGACCCATCCGCCTCCGCCTCCGGTCGTCGTCGCCGCCTCGAGATCTGCCGCTGGTCATCATCGCCGCCTCCAGATCGGCCTCCAGTCGTTGTCGCCGCTTCACAAGGTCTGGTTCTTTTTCTCTCTCTCCCTCTTCCCCTCTCTTCCCAACTCTGTTAATTCAGCATATGTATACATAATATTTATATATATTATGCAACGGTTTAGAATACACGTATGAGTTTGACGCTCCCATACGTGTATTTCGAAAGGTCAAATCATTAGCAGACAGTAGATTCTAGTTCTTGGCCAGTTAATTGGGTCCATCACGTGTAGCATAAAAGACTATGTATGTTGTTTGAACCTGAAGGGATTTGATTTTTTTTTTTTCTGTGCTAAAATGAGTGGTTATAATCTGGAATTTTCCAATTTTGTGTATCTATAGCATCCGGAATGGCTTTACACATTCTAATGTACACATGATTGATTTTTTTTGAGCGGTTTTGCTGCTATCTTTGGGTTGATATGGCGGAAATACTATTTGGGTGTTCTTGTGTTTCGTATTGGTGTGCAGAAGAGAGACTGTGTCCTTGTCCCTATTTGTCCTTGAGGTGTCAAAGTTGTTGGGTAGTCAACTGGATTTTGTTAGTTTCTGCATATGAAGCAAACCGAAAAAGGAATAAGAGTTGTACATTGTTGGGTCTTTGGGAGGAGATATAGGTGCTTAGTCAATTGGTTATGTTGAAACAGTGGAGTAATCATCTGGTTTCTCCAGAGTTTGATTAAAAAGCCACTTTTTGTGCGCCTAGTGGGATTGCATGGATTTTATTAGAGTAGTTAGTTGAGATGCATCTTTTTCTGTTTTTGTTTGTTTTTATGCTTGATTTTTTGTAACTAAGACTGTTTTGAACCATGATTTGTTAGAGGCAAAATGAAAGGAAAACGACAGAGAAAAACAATATAGTTACTGGTGCTTGATTAGCTTCTACTAATTAATTTCTTTATTATTATATCTGGTTAGCCAACCCCAATCAAATCTGTGTTGCATTTGATGAATAAAGATCTGAGCTCATGGAGCAAGATCTGAAAACCCAAAAAAAAAAAAAAAAGTAGATGACAAGAAGAAGCAAAACAGAGATGCCTCTCTCTCACCTATTTACTAAATTTGCATTTGGCAGAAGAAGAAGAGGAACTAAGTAGGGGTGCCTCTCGCCCTCTCCTCTGCTCACTAAACCCAGATCTGAAATCCAAATCTAGGTTAAAGAAATTTAGATCTGAATTTGCAAGTTGGAGAGAGGCATACATGTTATGGGAGATGAAGGGAAAAAGCAAAGAAAAGGAGGAGTTTTGAAGAAGGATTGTATCAATGGAGTAGCCAATCTCTAGTCCCTGTTGTTTGATTGCAATTTTGACGATTTTGCGAAATGATTATTGTTGAACATTTTCCAATTTTTTAGACATTTGAACGACTTTGGAATTCCTGCCTAACCAGTGAAACAAATATAGCTGATAAAATAAAAATCTCCAAGCAAATAATAATAATAAAATTCAAATGCAGTAGTCTATTTTACTACAGCTAGAAATTCACTTATCAATTCTGCTGCTTCTCTTCCTCTCGAGTCTTTTACATCCCAAGCTGGTGGCATGAAGGATTGCTGCCAAACCTAGACAACGTCCATGGATACTATTATTATAAAAGAAACTGCTTCTAATAAGAAGATTGCTTGTCTTCTTCAAAATCACAAGAGTCACAAGACCCATTTGTATGACTAGTTTCTAGCTCAAGGCCAGTTTCCAATACCTTTTTGACATTGTGATCTAGTCTCCTATCCTAGTTGTTTTCTTATGTCATGTTGGTTCAAAATTTTTGTTTCATGTCATTCATAATGAGGACGAAAATATAATTTCTGTTGCATGCCACTTTGCTGTGGATAGCAAAAGCAGTTATGCTGAACGGGGTGCACTAAAAGAAAAACCACATTTCCTATTCTTCTGCAGAAGTTCAATCACAAATGAACCAAATAATTGTGGTCTATTTGGTTTGAACTTGGCATCATCAAAACCAACACAAGTTTATGGTCACAACCCTCAGCAATTCATGGAGGTTAATAACTAGTTTTAGGATTTTCTAAGCATGCTTCTCATATGTTTAATGACTATCCCGCAGTGTCTTTGTGCATGTTAGGACTGTGTAGTACATAAGTGAAGTTAGCGTTAAGCACTATTGACTTTGCCATTTCTATGTGTATTTTAAACTGCAAAACTGTTGTCTATATTATGTTTTACTTCTAATGCATTAGCTGGCTTGCTTTCATTTATTCTACTTTTAGTTTGTTGTGTGGTTGAACTATTTAGATAGGATGCCCCTTTTTTTTTGAAGTTGCCCCTGGATGCAGGATAAGAGAAAACGAGGAGACCTACAAATCTAAACTTGAAATTCATCAACTGAGGCTGAAATTTAGATGCAGAGGCGTGATATAATTGAGTAAATAGCCCTCCAAAATAATCATGTTAGGCTCATCCTTGCAAGTCATGGTGTCTGCAAGAGTTGAGTTTTTCATTTCACGAATACACCTTTGCATTTGGGGACACTTTGACGTACTGGACAAGGGTCATGAAAGCTGTTTAACTAGTGGGAAACTCCACTGGCAGCTTCCACATATTGCAACCAGAGGAGCTAGCTTCATTAGTGAAGCTCTCTCCGTAAATCACATTAAAATCTGTATTCTACAATGAAGTTGTAATTAACTTGGTTTATTATTATTTGCAGAACAAAATGGTTATTCCTCCACCGGTCAGACCAGAAAGAATCACAAAGTTTCTTAAACCATATGTCTTGAAGATGCACTTCACAAACAAGTACGTGACGGCCCAAGTAATCCACTCGCCAACTGCTACAGTCGCCTCTGCTGCAAGCTCACAGGAGAAGTCTCTGAGGTCGAGCATGGAAAATACCAGGGACGTTGCGGCTGCTTCCAAGATAGGGAAAATTCTTGGAGAGCGCCTGCTGGTTACGGGTGTCCCTGCTGTTTCTGTTTTTCTGAAGAGAGATCAGAAATATCATGGAAAGGTGAAAGCTGTGATCGATTCCTTGACCGAAGCAGGCATTAAACTCGTATAAACTAATTCAGATGAGTTTAATCGGGTAACTATTTTCCTCCTTTGGAACAATAAATAATTTAGCTCATGGATTTTCTGATTTATGGGAGGAAAAATTCAAATGTGCTTATTATTGTTATTATTCATCTTTGTTGATGCTCTCTCTCTCTCTCTCTCTCTCTCTCTCTCTCTCTCTCTATGGTGTTGTTGAACAGATGGGCATGGAATATGAATATGAATTGCAGCAGCTATGGCTTTTACATTATTGCTTAAGTTTGTGCTTCCAGGCCGCCTCTACTGGATTAAGAGCAAATGAAAAACAAACGAATTTATTACATTTTTATCTGATTTCCAAATGCAGCTCTCAATGTTTTTTTTTTTTTTTTAATTCAACCTATAAAATAAAATAAATAAAAGCTACTCGAACGAACTTATGGTTTTCTGTGTTTTTTGTCTTCATGTGCTTTGAAAAATCTAGAATACTTTACGATCTCTCTCTCTCTCTATATATATATAGGATTTTGTTGGGTAAACGTCACCCTGGCTCTTGTGTGTTAAGACTGTTGGGCCAATTTTGGTTTATTTTTATCTTGCAAATTCGAAATAATCAGACAAGGTAAGTCCATAAACAGTCTCAAATTAATTATCGGGCTAGGGAAATTTATTTATTTTTTGTTTATGAACATGATGTAAGATATCCACTATATATGATGATTTTGACATGCTTCTCAAGACGTATTTAATTTTCGGATTATGCTAGACGGTCAATCTGGCTGACAATGTAGTGGACAATGTGATATAGTCGCGAGATTTTAACCAAAATTTCGCGAGAAATTGGAGGCCAATTATTTGCCCAATTAATTTGAATTCCCCCCAGATCCAGATATTCCCCTCTCTCTCTCTCGGACCTTCTCCTCTCCCTCTCGCAACGGACTTTGACCTCCCCCTCTCCCTCTCTCTGTCTCCTCACCTTCTCCGTCGACCTCCCCATCTCTCTGTTTCTTCAACAAATCAGTAATTTGAAGGATGAAATATTAATTTCTTTGCCGCCCAAATTTCATTCACTCACCCACAGTTGCCCAAACTTCACCCAATTTCTCTCTCTCACCCTCAGCCTGGACAGCGCCACCGCCGTCGTCGTGACCGCTGCCAACACTGCTCGCATTACCATCGCCCACACCCGGCCGGCCTCGGCCTTGAGAGAGAATGGCTCCACCGTCGTCGTCCGCGTCTCCCCCGCCAACACAGCGAGCATCACCAGTCGTCGCCCCCCCCCCCGACTCACACCGCCGTCGCCTTGACCTCCGCCAGTGCTGCTCTCGTAGCCGTCGCCCAGATCCATCTTCCAATACACACGCACATACAGATGTACACTCGCATTGAGCCGTTGATGAATACGTTAAGTTTTTCGTATGAATGTGGTCGATTTGCTCTGTTCTGGGTTGGGATATGGTTAGTTAATTTCGTTCT
The DNA here is from genome assembly GCA_036245055.1 of Diospyros kaki. Taxonomy (NCBI): domain Eukaryota; kingdom Viridiplantae; phylum Streptophyta; class Magnoliopsida; order Ericales; family Ebenaceae; genus Diospyros; species Diospyros kaki. The sequence goes on along the minus strand of BSEG01000002.1, from coordinate 5,319,652 downwards.
TAATTCGTTCTCAATCTTGTATTGTTCTCAGGTGATTCAAGCGAGATCTATCGCACCAAACCGATCGTTTTTTCCTTAGTTCTTGTGAGTATTAATTCTTTTATCCAGTTTTTAAACGAGCAATTTTTCTTTATTGTTCATTTCTATTATTCATCTTAAGCAAGATGCTTATTCATATTTATGTTTAGCTCTTCTACAAATACAGAACCTTACACGGTTCAACCTAAGGAATCACTAAGATAAGACATAAAGAGTGGTAACTTATTGTCATTATGAAAAGAGAACCTTTAGTCTTTGCTACATAAACTTGAATATTACATGCCTGGGCATCAGAGTTATGCTAAAATATTCATATTCCTGTGTCCCTTGTACGTTTTGCTGAATGAAATGCCATTTGCAAGAGGATAAAAGGATAATTTTTTAGCACATTTTATGAATGTTGTACCAGCATAACCTTTTTAATGGTTCTTTTACTATCTAGCACCCTGGACTAAAAGGGTATTTTTTTATTACCCTAGCTGTCCACACTTGATTTCACATGGTCTGCTTTGTTCATTAATGCATTGTTTTGAGCATGCAGGCTAATAGTGCAATAAGCAGGCGTTGTTCTGTATGACAGAATAAAAATTAAAAAGTATACAAGTTTAAAGGAAAAGAAAAGCGTAACAGGAGTGCGTATAGATTTAAGATGAATACATTTACTTGTGAAGGCATCATTTGGAATCCTTGAATGCTTGATTATTTCAAGTGAGTGTTACAAATAGTGAGTGGATTGTTTGCATGACAAACAGAATATGCTGTGTGTGTATATTTGTGAATGTAGATGATAATAGATTCATTTCATATGGATGGGGATTTGCTGTTATGTTGATTTATATTCATGGTGAAGCATGCACTGTTTAGTGTTTAGTATGGATAATAGACTCCAAAAACTAAACAGAGATGGTGCTATTTTAGGCAGTTGGGTAGTTAAAAGTGGATCCTTGCGTGTCTGTGCTTTTCCTCGCTTGTCCATGCTATTTTGGTAGTTTTTGCGAGTGCGTGTTTCTATTTCTTAAATGCTATTTATGTTGCCAGGTTATATGCCTACTTCAGGTAGAGTTATGCTAGATGTACACCTATTTTGTACATCTTGGGCTACACAAGGGGGTATTATGACCAAAATACCCTGCGCCTCACATGAGCCTCACGCGCCTCTATGCGCCTCATGAGGGCTTTTTAGTCATTGGTATACCTTTATGTAGCCCATGGTGTACACAAAGGTGTACCAATAGCATTTTCCCTTCAGGTATGCCGCCAATGATTATGCCACCGGGTGTTGCTCCCTTTCCTGTTCAAGTTAATAGCCTCCCAAGGCCACCAACAATGACTGCAGGACCAGCCGCAGTTCCAGGACCCCCATGGCTAATTCACCCCTGCAATGCATTAGGCTAATTCAGCCCCAACTACCAGTGGAAGTTTTGACAGATCAACATGAGTGCTCAAGCTCCTGAGGCCAACCATTACTCCTGTTAACCTTGTCTAGATTTTTCTGTTAGATCTTGTAAAATCGTGCAATTATAGCACCATTGACATTTGTGGAACATAAACAACTATTTTGATGTTTGTCGTTAGTATTTTGGTCAAGGTTATACTTAAAATTAGTATTTAATGTTACTCTCTTATTAGGTCATTTCTTGCATTGTTGTGACTATTTGCTTGTCATGTTGGAGGCTGCCAGTGGCTGCACAAGTCCAATGGTTGCAGCCTCAAAGATCATGCCTTTTTAGTGGCTGGGCTGAGTTTGAGCAATTTGCTAAATTTCAGTTTGTACTAAAAAAAAAAAAAAAAGACAATACTCATATACTAATAAGTAATCTTTCAGGACAAAAAGAAAATGTAACTGAGTTGAATTCATCTGCAAGTCTAATACAAAAAGTACAAAATCTTCATAAAAAAAATTCTATCCTTTCCTCATTGTTTTTACTCCCAATGATGCAAAAACATACAATCACAGAAAGAAAAACAAAATACTATAGAAACAAAAACCCGAAGGAAAATTAAAAGAAACAACAAAATACAAATAGAAACCCAATTTTGATTGAGAATTAAAAGAAACAGAAAACTCAAAAGAAAAACAAATGGATGGCTATGGAGATAATCCCAGAACAGGTTTTTCTCCACTGCTCTGTCTGCACTCTCAGTTTCTTCATTTCAGCTTCCAGTGCCTCCTTGGCCCCTTCCACAGCTTCCAGCTTCCCCTTGAGCTGCACAAATGAAGTATCAAAAGGATGAACATGTTAGCAAGAAGACAACATGTGGGGATAAATTATGTTCACGGCAACAACTCACAACAAATTCAAGAACAAAAAATGTATTCACATAAACAAACTACAACGAAAATAAAAAATTCAGAGCAACTCAAATGTCTGTTCATAGGAACCTAAACATCAAAGACTAAGTTGAAATAGCATCCAAACTGAACTGGGCCTTACAATCTTAGTGGATTTGTTATGGGTGGCCATAGATGCTGGTGATGGATTAGAACTCAATTGGCCCAAGATGGGTGGTCTGTTAGGCTATGCCTCGTAATCATCCTTCTAACATAGAGATGTATTTGAGATTGAGATAGTTTGAATAAAAATGCATTTGTGAGGAAAACTTGACAAAAGAAAGAATGCATATTAAACCGTGTAAAGAAAGCTTTAGAGAAATTGTTGCAAGATAATATATATGTGATATAATAATAATAATGTCATATAATAGAATAGTAATAAGATTAAATAATCATATCTCATGTTTAGTATTCTGAGTGTAAAGGAGATTGATACAGTAAATATGAAATCACCTATAATTTCACATTAATGAATAGAGAGAAGATAAATATTTTGTCCCATAAATTTATATATCAACTCATTCATAAAGAAGTTCAAAACTTAGCAGCAGAGGAGACTGTTACAGCACCTTGTTGCTAAACCAAACCAACCTTATATAAAAGTTATCATTTTGTATGTGTGCTTAATTTGTAAATGCATTCATGTTATTATATATATATATATATATATATATGCATATGATTTGCATTTATATTATTTATTAATTATCTTATCATTAATCCCATATAAATAATATCAGTCAAGCAAGCTGTTAGCATTACGTTAAATGCTTCATTTGTTAGCTGTTAGCTATCCTAATTTTTATTTAACATTAACTAACATCACTAATTTTAAATTTTAACAACTGTTAAATAAAAAAAATAATTTCATAAAAGAACTGAGAGAGGGGGGGTTAGCTAAAAGCCGAATGAAGGAAGAAGGAATACAACAGAATACTAACAGTGGAATGAACTGAGAGAGAGGGAGGTTACTTACAGAGGGAACGACCGGCGGCGGCTCGATCTTCTCGACTAGAAATCGACAGAGGAGACAGCTAACGGCGACCAAATCTGGCAAAAACAATATCACGGTTAAGGAGATTTATTCGAAAATGGGGCCGTCCGAGAGAGAGAAAGTGAGAGCGCGTCTCAGCTTGGTTTTTGGGTACGCAGACAGAGAGATAATGACGATGAAGGTGAAGGCGTGGGAGAGCGAGCGAGCAAGAGAGAGAGTGAGACTGTGCCTACAGATTCCGACGGCAACGACGGGGCGGTGTCACCGATCTTCGTTTCCGCGTTCACAGAGAAGCCAGCAAGGGATTTTTGAGTACACAGAGAGAGAATGGGGATGAAGAGCTCAGCTTGGTTTTTGGGCACACAGACAGAGAGATAATGACGATGAAGATGAAGGCGTGGGAGAGCGAGAGATATAGAGAGAGAGAGACTGCACCTACCAGATTCCGACGGCAACGAGGGAGCGTCAACGATCTTCGTTTCCGCGTTCGCAGAGAGGCCAGCAAGGGATTTTTGGGTACACAAAGAGAGAATGGGGATGAAGATGAAGATGAAGATGAAGGCGCGGCCGACTTAAAAATTTTTCAGGGGTATACTTGTAATTGTCGTAAGGGTTATATGTGTAATTTTATATCACATTGTCCACTACATTGTCAGCCAGATTGGTCGTGTAGCATAATCCTTAATTTTCTATGTTTGTTTGATTGATTAAATGGAGTTTTGAGATCAATTAATCTCAAATTGTTGGGTTATTCTACAAAAAAATAAATAAATAAATGAAAATCAAATTAGTCTGTCTGGTTTCATGAGTTAAAACGGGCAGCAATTAGCTACTTATATATGTTCATGTATATGCATGCATATAATTACCTACACAAATAACTAATTAAACATTTATACACATGATGGAAAATTGGAGGTGATGATTGGTGATTGGTGATATTTATTATTTATTATTTATTTTTATATTATTAATAATAATTATTATTAAATTAAATTAATAGGGGGGAGATCTCCGGACGGCTACCGGATTCAGCGGAGTTCAATGATGGACGGAAGTTTATGAGAAAGCGAATCGGATCGGACCCGGAAGCCCTCGTCCACCCCATGACCTGTGACTCTGAGATTTTGTCAATATTAAAAAAAGAAAAAAGCTGCTTTTGATCATGTTCGTCATGCATGCATGCTTTTGATCAACCCTAATTTTATTAGCTGGGATTATTAATTAATTAATAGAGTATTAGCTCTCCCATCTATGCCACTTGTTGGCAGTAGGTCAGGCGGCTGGCGTCACATTAATTAATTTATATTCATACCGATTAAGCGAAAAATGTACTAATATGGCACGGCTAATAGAATAATAATAATTCACTAACTTTAACTGTAAGCTTTTGTAGGGATAAATGTACAAACTCTTGGAGTTATCACAACAATAAATATTTACAAGGACTCGAAGTTTACAATGTCATTACATAGGTGTGGTCGGTGATCAATTATAGTTAGTGCAGATAATCTAGTTATTGTTATAAATATCAAACCCTAATATATAGACAAGAAAGGTGGTGAAAGAAGAAAATTTGAGCATTGCTCCAGCCAGCCTCCAGGCTTTCTCAATTGCCATTCGATTCAACAGCAAATTTTGGGCAAAAAATTAAAAATAAGAGGATGGCGCAACAGACAGATGAACGAAGAAAGAGTAACAATATCCATAACAAGTGGGGAGAAATAATTGAGACTAATGCGAATTCGATTTCTTAATTAAATCAAGAAGAATAAGAAACAGCCATGGGGTTTGACCTAAGCTTGCTTGCTTGCTTCCGATGCAATTCCACACTCTCGACATTCCTCCGGACAATCCAATCCACACCCACACTGTGGACGCTCCTCGAAATTTTCCACCGGAAAACCGGCCGACGCGAACCCCACGTACGGAGAATTCGAGATCGCCGCCGTTCCTATTGACCTCGCCTCGACGATATCAACCCAGAAGAGAAACAGCTTTACCTTGACGCCGGCCAAGCGGGAGAGCTTGACATTTAACATGTAGCCATTCGATGGTGGATTTGTAGCTCAGTCGGTAGGAACCCTCGAGAGAGAAGCTGCAAGAGCCGTTCAAGAAGGCGGAGAACTTGCCTGTGGATGGGTCCAAATCGTAGCCAGTGACTCGCCTTTGGTCAAGACGCCGACGGGGAAGTTGTGTTCTTGAAGAACCTCGTAGGCCGTCGGCTCGTCGCCGCCTGCGGAATACTCTGCCGCCGGTGAGGCGATGAAAGCCAGTCACGTGATTGCCGCTACCAAACCCATCTCGCTCTGGTTCTCTCTCTCTCTCTCTCTCTCTCTCTCTCTCTCTCTTTCTATGGATTTCTCTCCACCGATCTTTTTTTCTCTCCTTCTTCGCTGTTTGTAGATGGAAGAAGACCGGTACCGGTAGTTGCAGGAAGAGTGTTTTTTTTGGCTTTACATTCAACTTTTCAACCAACCGTTTGGCTCCTTTAACATGCTTGATAAAAAAGAGAGTTTTTCTTTGGGATTTAGACCTGTCATAACGCTGTCTCCACCGTTGGGTTTAGGAGCATGGTGGAGGGAGTTTCCTTCTAAACACTAAATTTTATATTAGGTAAAATCGTGAGTTTGAAGCCAAAACTAACGTTGAGTTTTTTGGAGGTTGATTTGAGATAATATTTTTTTTTGTATGTTTCAAATTTATCCTTTATAAATAAGTAATTTTTAATTTTTCATATAACTCAATAAAAACCCATTTATACTTTTCCTTATTTTATAAATATAGAAAGTATATTTTAACGAGTCTATTTATTTTGTATTACTTATATATATTTTTATAAAATATAATTACATATTTTTAAAAATTAAAAATATAATAAAAAATTATATGTATTATTTTTTAAATAATATTATAAGTTATCACTGATCATAATATCATTAATTATGTGATATATTTTCTTTAAAAAAGATCACGTATCATTATCTCATTTATCTAATAATTTTTTAATAAAAATACAATACATAATTAATAATATCACCATATCAATTCCTAACATTACTTTTCTTCTTTTGCACATTGTAGCGTTGTTTACAACTTTATAATTTTATTTATAAATTAAATTCCCTTTTATTTCGACATTTTATTTTAAGTCGGTCAGCTCTCATTTTCATTTTCCTCTGCGTCCAACCGAGGGCCAGCTCATGCACGGACTGCTGACGTGGCAAGAGCATCATACAACTTGACATGGAAGAGAAGGGGTATTTTCGCTATTTTGAAGAAAGCGAACGGCAATTTGAAGGCCAAACTCTTCCGTATTTATTCCCTGTGGCGTTGACGCTCCTTCCCCAAAAATACCGAGCGTTTGTTCTAGGCTTTCCCCCGCCCCCTTCTCGCTCTCTCGCAGGTAAAATCACGCCTCCAAATTCAAATCTCCTCTATAGATTGTTGATCTTTGTATAGACAGATCTGTATCTACACAGTTCCGATTCGTTGGTCAGTGCTATACGGTATTCCTGTTTGTAGGCGAAGCTTCTTTCGACTGTCTCCGATTGCGATCTGATTGCTGGATATGAGTTTTGATATTTTTTCATTTTCCGGAAAGTTTATTCTGTTTCTGTTAAAATTCGCGTTCGTTGAGCGTCTTTCGATTCGATTTTGCTTTCATGCATGCGCGTATTGTTTCGATCTGAAGTTTGTGCTGTTGAAATCGTTCGGTGTTATTTTATTCTCCAAGTATTCGAGGTGATTGAGTGACATTTGATCTCAATTGAGGCTGTTCGCGCCCGATCTAGGATTTCTTCTTTGTGCTTCCATGCTTTCCGTTTTCGGCTTGTTAGGAAATATATTGTTTCGATCTGAAAGTTGTGTTATTGGATTTTTTGTGATATGTGTTACTCATTCTGAATGGGAAATTTTATATCTGAATCCACAATGGAGTATGTCATGATGTCTGCTTCACCTTCAGATGCATTTGATCTGGCAAGCTTTTTGGGTAGACTGACTTTTACCTTTTTACTTTTCCCCATTCTCTTAATTTTACTTGCTTTCTTTCCCCAACCTGCGATCGCATTGGTACACTAGCTATTGGATGGAAGATTGCGTTCTTTCTCGCTCTTCTCACATTCTACTGTTAGATCCGTGATTCCTTTCTCCAGTTATTATCATAGATGCTGTTGATCAATGTAGACTGGTGTTGGATAGAAATTTCTGCTGTATTTACTATTTTATGAATTCGTTAGTCCTATATGGTATTCTATCAATACATTTCTCTCTGTATGAGGTATGTGAGGATAAGAATGGGGGACAATTGAGTGATCATTGACATAAAACTTTGCTATAGCCTCCAATTACTTGAGATTCTTTTGTTCTTAGAAAAAGTGAAAAGTATTTGCCAACATTTGGTTTTACTTCATTGTGGATTTAGTTTTGTGATTTGAGGTTTTCTTTATTAGTTGTTTGGCAACGATGTTTGATTATTTTCTGATCTGAAGAAAGTGTTGAATGTTTTAGTTTATGGTACCTGTACATTCATATTAATGTAGGTTCTTAACTATGTGTATGAATTAAGTTATGGTTCATTTTAGAGATTAACACTTTCATATTTTACATAAATCTTTGAGTGAGATATTTTTGTAGCTCAAATCCATTTCATCTGTTGACATATGGAAAGAACCATACTTGATTCTCATTGATTGTGATTATCAAAGGTCTAGCTGGTGGATTTGATTTTACCAATCATCTTACTAGTACTTGGCTGATATGTGTGATGTTATGTGTCAATGTGTAGGATCCACCACGAGGAAGAAAAATGGGGTTGACATTCACCAAGCTTTTCAGCCGACTTTTTGCCAAGAAAGAGATGCGCATCCTTATGGTAGGACTTGATGCTGCTGGTAAGACTACCATCTTGTATAAGCTCAAGCTTGGGGAGATTGTAACTACAATTCCTACCATTGGTAAGTGTTTTTATCCATATGTACACAAGCTTTATTGAAAATTGGTATTGTTCTTATGTGTCTGGTGGTTCCATTTCTATATTGATTGGGTTGGGTGTCAAAAAATATCTTTATACTCTTATATCTTATTGTGTAAAATTATACAATATTATTTTTATTTTCACGTTTATGTTTTAATCTATTGAAAATGGGCCTTGAACAAAAAGTCTCATGAAAGCTTTATTCATACAACATTCTATTTTTGGGTTTTAAACTTCTTAAAACCTAAGAATTGAGGCATGTTTTGCTTGTCTGAAGCATGTTTTGTTTAAGGCCATTCTTCAATATATTAAACTTAAACATGAAGGTAGAGTCTCAGAAGTGCTGCTTCATATTGTTGTCTCTGAAGATATGTGACAGGTTTGAGTGTATAGTTTTACCACATGCACATGGTATGCTAGGTTGCATTGTGCCCCCCTTTACCATTATCTGAAAATAAGGATATTAACTTGAATGGCAGGTTTTATAGTGCAGGTACCAATTATTCTCTTCTGGGTGGGCAGGCCTTTCAATTGTTTGCTTACATGCTTTACTATAACTAATCTACTGAAAAATATTTGTGAATTAGACAATAAAAAGGAAAACTTGTTGAAGAATTGATAGTGTACTCTTTTGTTTTTATCTTCATTAAGTTGAATGGTGGACCGTGTTCTAGGAACTAGCATCTGCTGTCAACTTATCTGTAAAATCCCTTGGCTTTTACTTGCTTGTTGTCTGGCCTATGGAAGGAGATTCAATCCTGCATAAATTCTGAATTGAAATCTTTGTGAACAGCTGGTTTTGGTGATTTGTTACTGGATTCTACTTTATGTTTGTTGAGCAGATTACGTATACAAGCTAATGAGGCAAAATTCCATAGTTATTTATGTAATGATTTGCTGATAGATGGGGTTATCATAGCTACAGATGTCTGCCCATTGGAACTTCTAATGGGCAGATGGGAGCTTAATAGGAGGCAGTTAAAAATACTTGCCTGTGGGGATTTCCAGGTGTATATGATTCTTACAACCCTCGGGTAGAACTCACCCTCAAAAGCTAGTTGTTAAAGGGAGACCAAGAGGTTATAAACCCCACACTAGGAGTCTGAATTTTCAATGTGGGACAAGTCCAATGCCCTGTAGTGGACCATAACATACCACCACGCTCTGCAGCTCGACGCTCACGACGATAGGCTGTGCACTAGTCACTACTAGTCCCAGGTGAACACTGCAATGCCAATGTCACCTCCGTCACCGCTCACTTGCACTGTGAGCCACGGGGCTAACCTCTTGGGCACCCTCCCCTTAACTGCTAACTTTTGAGGGTGAGTTCTACTCGAAAGTTGTAACAGTGGTATTAGAGTTGAAATTATCGTTCCCATGGCTCCCAGTGCAAGCGAGTGGCGACGGAAGTGACGTCGGCATTGCAGTGTTCGCCCAGGACTAGCAGTGGCTTGTGCACAGCCTGCCATCGTGAGTGTCGGGCTGCGGAGCGTGGTGGTATGTTATGGTCCACTACAGGACATGAGACTTATCCCACATTGAAAGTTCAAGCTCCTGATGTGGGGTTTATAACCTTTTGGGCACCCTTCCCTTAATAGCTAACTTTTAAGGGTGAGTTCTACCCGAGGGTTGTAATAATGATTTGATGTCCCCCTTGGTTAATGCCCTGGCCTTAGGATTTTCCAGACTAGATTTGTGTCATCAAACCATTGAGTCAAGAAATGCTTAGCTTCCAAGCGTGGATGCTGCTGTCAGTAGCAGATTGCCTGCTGGCAGGTGAAGACTGCTTGATCAGTTACCATTTCTTGTCCAAATTAGGTGCTAGCTTGGATACAAACACCCTTTCTCCCTTTGTCTTGGCAACAAGGCAAGCAGAAAATCTGGCACAGTGCACATGCCTCAGTAGGCTGGTGCCTCTGTGCAACCATTAGTTGAGGACCTGAATGCTTGATTACACCTGTGCGTTGCTAAAGGTGCCATTTTTAACTTAGCTTTGTGTGAGCCTAGACACCATTTGGAGTGCTCTTTTATTTTAGCACACCTCAGATGTACATGCACTAATGTACCGTGTAAAAATGAAGGTTCATGTCATGTTGAAAACAAGATTCCCATTTCTTATCAAGCAAAGAAAGAAAGCAATATTTCTATAATTCTTCACATAATAAAAAAATATTGGTATTCTATAATTTATACACTAATTTTGTATATAACTTCTTTTAAGTGATGGTTTGATGAATTCTACACACATGAGATCAAAAGAAATGGTTCACATAATGCTAAAAAAAGGGTGTCCCAATGCTCAAGGCTCCCACTTTACGTGGGCTGGGGGAGGGTCATCTTTATATGTAGTTTTACCATTGTTTTACAAATATGCCACTTCCACAACTCAAAACTCCTGATCTTCCAGTCACAAAAGAGCAACCTTAATGTTGCTATCAAGGCTCACCTAAGTTCACATAACACTAAGACAAAAGAAAAAAGAAAAACAAGAAGTTTCAATCATTAAAATTTTTATAATCACTGGGGGAGTCTGCTTATGGTTATGTATTCTTTTGTTTATCATTATAAGTTTATCGATGAAGCTTTATGGAAGTTTCTGAGCGTGATTAATGTGTTCATTTTTTCTTGTAGCATTTAGTTTGTCAATCATGAGTATGTTACCTGCAGAACTTTTCTGTGGGCCGGCATCATTAGTGAATTTCAAGCATAGAAGTAGGGTCTATTTATTTACAGAATGGTAGTTACCTGCAGGCTTTAATGTGGAAACTGTTGAGTACAAAAATATCAGCTTCACTGTGTGGGATGTTGGTGGTCAGGACAAGGTATGACTCTCTCCCTCCCTCCTGCCCTCCCCTTTATAGCCACTCCTTAGATAGTCAGTAGTTTAATATGATTTGATTAATGAAACTGCTGAAATATGTTCCTCCTTTTTCCCTTTGGTAGGACCTTATAATATCTTTATCCAATGGATTACCATAATTGAAATGCCGTTGAATGCAGATTCGTCCATTGTGGAGGCACTACTTCCAGAACACACAGGGCCTCATTTTTGTGGTTGATAGCAATGACAGAGACCGTGTTGTTGAGGCAAGGGATGAATTACATCGTATGTTGAATGAGGTAGTAGCTTGTCCTGTAGTCATTGTCACACTATTTGAACTTTATAGGTCTGAAATTGTCAAATGTGACTTAAATGCTCTTGGAGTTTGTCTGAGTTATTTCAAGCATTTCTCTCCATATGTGATTTATCTTAGTGCTTGTACCTGTGGCAGTTTGTCCAAGCTAGATTCTACTAAAGTTAAATTACTTGACAATACCAACCCGTCTCCCTCTCCCCTTTCAAAAGGCATACAGATCTGTGTGTTACTTCTCAATGACATTTGCTTCTGCTCTTATTATTTTGAACATAAATGATTGGTTGTTTGTAAGATGTTCCAGAATGCAAGCTTATAAAACTACAGTTTTGGTCGGTGCTTTTTTTTTTTTAATGCCCCTGATCTCTGATAACATGTATTTTATTGGTTGTCATCATTTTAATTTGCAGTTTGTGAGATGCTTGAACACCTGTTTTTTCTCTTAACATTACACAACATTAGTAAAAATATTGTTACAAGTAGTGACATTTTGGCTTTTGATGCTTCAGGATGAGTTGCGAGATGCAGTGTTGCTTGTATTTGCTAACAAACAAGATCTTCCAAATGCGATGAATGCTGCTGAAATAACTGACAAGCTCGGTCTCCACTCCCTCCGACAACGTCACTGGTAAACATTCCCTCCCTCCTCCCACCCACCCACCCTTCCCTGCTCTTCCCCTTTTCATAACCTGAAGTATAGTGAGTTTGTCTAGTACCATTTTAACCCAATTTGATCTTTGCAGGTACATCCAGAGCACTTGTGCAACCTCTGGGGAAGGGCTGTATGAGGGGTTGGACTGGCTCTCCAACAACATCGCTAACAAGGCAAGTACTTGGATATCATCTGGTTATTTAAGCATGTTTATCTGATTAACTATGCAAATAATCACTTTCATTTGATCTCATTTTTGTTTCTGGTTCTAATTCTTTGCTCGCAGGCATGAGGTAATGAAGAGTGAGATGTGGGTTGGTCCTGGATGCAGGGTGGTTTTTATCTAGTCTCTTTTCGTTCCTTTCATCTGTCAGACAATGTGTGACTATTTGAGTTTTAATTTTCAAAAAGGGGTTTCACTTGTCATTTAGGGTTTTGGCAATGGCTATGTCTAATAGAATGTTTTGGTGAGAGACTTGTATTTGCAATCATTGTTTAGATTTGAATATATAATGCTTATAACTGATACTAATTTGGTGTTTTAGTTGTCAATATGGGCTGAAGCATAATTTATGGTTTTGTTCTTGTTGCCATTATGTTTCTTAAGCTCCCTTTGACCACAAAAGCATACGGCAGAAGCCGATGTCTGATGTAAGTCTGGGAAAGTTCTGCTTCAGCTTTAGTGTGACTGAAGATTGTATGTTTGCGATTGAGAGAGAGAGCAATTTGTGCCTCTTGGGACAATATGCCAATGTGTTATAAATCAATTACATGTTGTCTCGTATTTGTTATTGATGATTTTGTTTATTTCTATAGCAAAACCTAAAAAGATTATGTGAATTCCATTCCCCGACAAGGAACACCTCCCTTTTTGAATTTAGATGGCTAATCAAAACCTTCATATAGTACTCAGGAAAAAAATTATATATAATTTCTCTGAGCAAAGTAAGAGAGTTTGAGAGAAAATTTCCAGTCTCTGGGACTAACCACTGGCACCTTTATGATATTTAACATTTTCAGTGAAAATGAAAGAAATGAAGTTCAAGTATACCCCCATTCAAGACTGAAAGCTAAGAAATCTTTTTGTGCATGTATGTACGAAGTAAAACCACTGTTTGCCATAGCCTATAAATAACTACCCCATGGAATTATTTTGCCTAACAAGATAGCGCAAGATTCTTGCTTCAGCAAAGGTTATATATGCTGAACTGCAGTTTCAACCTTTTAAGGTCGAAAACTGCGAGATAGATTTCGCGGAAACCGCAAATTAGTACAGAACATTTGATATTTAAAAAAAAAAACAAAGTGAAAAGGAAGATTAAAGATTATCTGATTCCCCAAGTAGTTCTGCGGCATCTTAGGAAAGCGTTGCAAATGACCCATTCCTCTTTAAAATAGTACCCATTAAAATAATTTATATTTTTAAAATTATCACTGTAGTTTGTCAGTTCACATTATTGAATGATGCTATCTTTACAGAAACAATTTTACAGGTAGGTTTATAACTTTACAAAATGATATTCTTGCATTAAATTGAAGATTTGTCATGGTAAATTTGCGATACTCTTTTCTTCTTTTCTCTCCTCTCTCTCTCTTTCTCCCATTTCCCCTTTAGTATTGCCTCTCACGGCCTTTATCTTGCCGTTGCCTAGCCTGATTGACAGTCGACGCCTCGCCTCTTGCTTGGCCAACCGTCGCCTCGTCTCTCGCTTAACCAATCGTCGCCATCGTCGCCTGACCATCTCGCCTCTCGAGGCAATAGTCGGCTAGGCGAGAGGCGAGGTGTCGATCGGTTAGGGGAAAGGCAAGCAGCGGGCGATCAGCAGCGAGCGGTGAGGGCAAGGCAGGTTATAATGGGCAGTGCTAAAGGGGGAGGAAAGAAAGAGAAAAAAGAGAGGAAAGAAGAGAGAGGGGATAAAAAAAGGTAAAATGGTCATTGAGATAAGAGAGAGGAAAATTCTATTGGCAGCCCGAATTTTTACTCTTCGTAGTCCGCAGTGCATCAAATTCCACACTAATTTTAAAATTTCTATTTTACCTCTCTCACATCCCACAGTCACTTTCTTCTCTGACCGCCAACCTTCGTCTCGCCTCTCTCTTTCTCTCCCCAACACACACAAACACATACATATATAATTTTATATACACACACATGCTACTGGGTACACAAATACAAACACACACACACATATATACACACACACATGCTGCTGGGTCGGCCATGGCGGCCGACCCTCCCTCCCCCCCCACACATACTGTAATACCCCATATCTGTATGAGATCACCGCGTAATTTAGATAAATATAAAATACCGAAAAGTGGGCCTAAAAGTAAAATAAATCGCCGAATCAATCAAAATGAGTACCTCAGACCCTAGATGATTAAGAAAAATGGTATAGTATCATCGAGTAAAATAAATTAAGATTTTTGGTGATGAAAAAAATTGGATCGGGAACAGTTCTCGTTACAGCTGTCAACCGAGCTGAGAAAATCGAATCGACGTAAGAGACGCTTGAAAAGTCAATGGAGCATGTCAATAACTAATATTCAATGTATAGAACAACCCTTAAGTGATTTCAGGTTGAATCGAGTGAATTTAAGGTCAAAACGATCAGTCGGTGTAAGTGTAATTTTTTGAATTTGTCCGAGGGAGGTCAAAACGATAATTTTTTGGAAGTTCCAAGGGAGAAATGAGAAGTACTAATCTTGAGGGTCTTAGTGATGATGCTGGGAAGATCAGGGGCTTGAGGATAAGTGCCAAAATGTAAAAGAAAGTTCAAGGGGGGCCAAACTGCAATTTTTGAAAAAACTGCCCAAGCATGGCAGATCTGGTCTTGATTTTGGCCTGAAAATCTAGAGATTTGGATAGCAAATCTCGTCAGGGCATGGCCAAGGACGGTCTAAGAGGCGTGTGGGAGGAGTTTTGACCAGAAATTGGCCACGTGGAGGTCGATTTTGGCTTATAAATAGCTAAGGGTTTTGGCCAAATTTGGAGCATTAAATTGCTCGATTTTGAGGGTGAATCGAGGGAAGCCAATAAGGGGCTTCTGATCCTTGAGGTGAGGGGAGAATTTCTGGTAAGTTTGGTGAATTTTCGAGGTGTTTTGAGGGTTCGAGGGTTGATCAAAAAAACGAGGTGGACCGTCGCGTCGTGCCTGTAAATGCCCGATCAGAGGCTTTTCCAGTGGCTTTTCAGTTGGAGGTCGGTACCATCCTGATCGACCAAATCGACCCATTGACAAACCGATCCTACTTAAGAGGGACAACCTCAACACATGAACCCAGGAATCACCCCACGGTCATTGTCAGGTTTTACGCTCCCACTCAAGCATTCCAAAACACAACCCTAGCCCCAAGAGTGTCACGTCAGCACTATCCTCGGAATCGACGTCACCTCGGCATTAATGCTACCGCTCAAAGGATCCAGGGGTGGTGTCCACTCTCATCCCCGCCACTTGGGTCTCGTAGGGTGAAGTCCGTCTCAGCCTTGTCCCAAGTGGTCCCAAGCATTAATCCAGGTACGCATCCCGAGTGCTGTTACTCTGGGCTTCGTCACAGGTCAACAACCCACATACCACGTGAACGACACAAACAAGCCAATGGTCGAAAAAATCATAACATGCATCACTTAAACTCATAACATGCGTCATTTAAATCGATACTTAGAATCAACGTTTAATGCACATGTAAACAGTCATTTGGGGTGAATACTCACAGTAAATCTAGTTTTAGAGAAGAACTACCCACAGTAAAACCATTCATATGTGATTTGAAATCTTTCGGGAAGAACCACTCACAAGTCAAAACCGAGTTTGGGGAGAACACTCACCTTTAGACAGATTTCCAACTGCCAAGCGCGGTCAGCCTCGATTTACGCGTCTGCCTCGATCTGTGTGTCTGACCTCGATTCTCTCACCTGACGCTCTTGTACTTCAATCTCGAGCCTCTAGTCATCACATTTGTTCAAAATCATATCAATATCTATTTTCTCAAATATTCCATAATTTCTTCCTATTTTCTTTATTTTTCTCCTCAAAAATTCTAATAAATACCTACTCAAAATTTTTCCTTGATTTCTCTTCATAAAAATTCATAAATATTTAATTCCTATCTCCCAAAAAATTTCTAAGGATTTTCTAACTCCTTTTCTATTTTTCCTAAGCCTTATTCACTTTGAAAATTACAAAATGACCATTTTCTCCAACAATTTTCTAAATTTTCTTGCACCATAATTAATAAAATAATTTTCTAAAAATAATTAAAAAAATTTCAAAATTACCTGACGTCTCACGCGCCCTCACGCGCTGGCGCGTGGCTGGGCAAAACCTGCAGGCGCGTGGCAGTCACGCGCCACCTTCTTCAACCTCTAGCCGGCCGCTGGCGGGTGCTCCGATGGCTGCAAATCGGGTGCCGTTCGAAAGCCCTTGAAGAATCGATCACGTCCCCACCGGTTTCAGGACGAAAGGACGCCGGAAAGGCGTTTAAAACTTGAGTTGCAGGTCTCGGTCGCGGTCCGCCTAGGGCTTTTCCGGCCACCTTCGAAACACCCTCAAATCTTCTCCAAAACGCCTCAAATCGGTCCCAAAATGATCCTTGACTCCAAGAGATCAAAAGCCCTCTATCAAAACTCCAAGATTCATTCAAAATCGAGCTCGATTTGGTGCCTTCTTCTCGGCCGAAACCCTCGCCTATTTATAGCCCAAAAAACTCACCACGTGGCCGATTTTCCGGCCATTTCTTTCCCCTCACGCCACCAGGACACCCTAGGCCACTCCCTTGACAAGACTTGACGGCCAAATGGCCGGATTTTTTGGCCAAATCGTATGGCCAGATCTGCCATGCGCGATTGAAGTTTCTGAAAATTGCAGTTAGGCCCCTAAAATTTTTCTTTTTGCATTTTGGTCCTTTTCCTCAAGCCCCTGATGTTTTAACACTATCACTAAGACCCTCAAGGTTAGTATTTCTCATTTCACCCTTGAAACTTTCGAAAAATTGCCGTTTAGACCTCCCTCAGACATTTTTTAAAAATTATACTTTGGCCCGACTGATTTATTTGACCTCAAATCCACTCGATTCAACCCGAAACTACTTAAGGGTTGTTCTACACATCGATTACTATTCCAAGACATTCTCTGTTGACTTTTTGGACGTCGTTTACAGCAATTCGGTAATATGACCTAAATGGGCAGCTGTATTTTGCTGTACCGAAAACTGTTCCCGATCTTCTTTATTTCACCACTAAAAATCTTAATTTTAATTTCTTATCGATACTATACCATTTTCTTGGTCAATCTAGGGTCCGAGGTACTCCCTCTGACTAATTTGGTCGTCCAAAGCCGTGATAGTGTGCCCTAAAGTCTCATTTTTCTCAAAATTCCAACTTTGCCCTTTATCAAATTTCATTTTATCCTTAAAAATTTTCTCGGGTGTTATACTTAAGGTGAAGTGACTCGTGCGAAGTTCAAGGTGGACACGCAAATCGAGGCACATCACGTTTTTTGAGATAAGTTTGAGTTGCGTTTAAAGGTAAGTGGTTCTCCCCAAAAAGATTTATAGTAGCATGTGAATGGTTTATTGTGAGTGTTCATCCTTATGGCTTGATGGTTTGTCAAAACGGTTATTTACTCATGCATTAAATTTCGTATGATAAATTACATACATCGAAATATTGATTTTAAGTTGTGCATGTTATGATTTTCAGCATTGGCAGTTGTGTGTTGTCCATGAGGGACGTGGGTTGTTAACCTGTGACGTAGCCCTGAGTGACAGCACTCGAGATACGTACCAAGGATTAATACTAGGTGACCCACTTGGGACGGGGCTGAGATGGACTTTACCTTACGATACTCAAGTGGCGGGGCTGAGAGTGGACACCACCCCAGGTTCTTTTGAGCAATAGTATTAATACCGAGGTGTCATTGATTCCGAGGATAGTGCTGATGTGATACTCTTAGGGCTAGGGTTGCGTTGAGTTTTGGGAATGCTTTTTGAGTAGGAGCGTAATGCCTAACAATGACAATGGGGTGATTCTCAGGTTCTATATCAATGTTGTCCCTTTTAAGTAGGATTGTGTTTACCATGGGTCGATATGGTCGTGTCGTCTTTAGAGAGATTACATTTTCCTCGATTAGGGCTAAGTGCTATGTGGGATTCTCTTAGGCTGGTGCATGTCGGATTTTGTCAATTTTATATATGATTTTGCATATATTCATGGAAATATTTTTGAACTCTCACTTAGATGATTCAGTATCTAATTTAGACTATGTTCCTAAAATATTCAAACGTTCCAGGTGAAGACAGTGGCGCCAAGGGAAAGAATGTCATCGAGATGTAGCTGCTATGTTTAGTTTTCGTAGCGATGTTCAGAAGTTATATAATATTTTGATATTTTCATGTAAAACATCGATTCAGTTATTATCTGTACAAGGAAATTGTCAGTTATATATCATTGAGGTTTCGATCTTGCTCCGCTGATGTGTTTGATAATATCTATCTTAGTTTATTAATTATTTTAAATTTTGATATGCTGAGAAGGTATAATCGGGATTGTCAGGAAATGTTTATGATGAGAGTATGTATATCGAGAAATTTATGCTGTGTATGATGTTAACAAAAAAAAAAATATTTTCGAAATCTCGAGGTAACGCACGCTTGGATAAGTGGGGCGTTACATGCACTCTCTCTCTCTCACACACATACACACACAAACACATACATATATATATACACACACACATGCGGTCGTCATGGCCAACCTCATTCCTTCCCCCCCTCCCCACACACACACTCTTTCTCCCCCTCTCACACACAAAAACCATGGTCGCGGTTGCCATGGTAGCAGTCGGAGTACCTAGCGTTCCCCGACTGGTCCGAGCCAGGGAACGATGGGTTCCTTGACTGTTGGCAGTCGGGGAAACCTGGGTTCCCCGACTTCTAGCAGTGCATTTTTTATTTTTTATTTTTATTAAAAATTTTTATTATAATAAATTAATTTATCTTATTAAATTACTTAAAGATACATATATCTAAAAATCCTACCATCATTTAAAATATATATATTTTTTAAATTATGTATCTTTACCTAATTTAATAAGATAAATTAATTAATTTTAATTTTTTTAAGTATAAAACATTCAACACCTAAGATGAATTTTAGAGAGGTTAAATTTTTTATTAAAAAAATTAAAATTAATTAATTTATCTTATTGAATTAGGTAAAGATACATATATTTTAAAAAATTTTATTTTTAATGATGATAGGATTTTTAGATATGTGTATCTAAGTAATTCAATAAGATAAATGACCTAATTTTAAATTTTTTTAAGTAATACAAATTCAACACTTAATTACAATAATTTAAAATTTAAAATTTAAAATTAGTTAAATTATAATTACTTAAAATATAGATATTTAAAATTTATTTATTTGTATTATTTTTTAATTTTATTTTATTATAATAAAAAATTTAATAAAAATAAAAAATAAAAAAGGCCCCCGATTGTTGGCAGTCGGGGAACCTATCGTTCCCAGGCTCGGGCCAGTCGGGGAATGTTGGATTCCCTAGCTCGGACAAGTCAGAGAACGCTGGATTCCCCGACTGCTGCCATGGCCGCGACTATGGTTTTCGTGTGTTGGGGGAGGGAGAGAGAAAGAGTGTGTGTGTATGGGGGGGAGGGGGGTCGGCCACCATGGCCGACCTAGTTGTTGGGTCAGTCATGGTGGCCGTATGTGTGTGTGTATATATATATGTATGTGTTTGTGTATGAGAGAGAGAGAGAGTGCGTGTGGGGGGGGGAGAGGGGGTCGGCCGCCATAGCTGACCCAATAGCATGTGTGTGTGTTTGTGTACCCAACAGCATGTGTGTATAAAAAATTATATATGTATATGTTTGTGTGTGGGGGGGAGAGAGAGAGAGACGAGGTGGAGACTGACAATCGGAGAAGAAAGTGACTCTGGAATGTGGGAGGGGTAAAATAGAAATTTTAAAATTAATATGAAATTTGATGCGTCATAGACTGTGAAGAGTAAAAATTTGTGCTGCCAATATAATTTTTTGAAAAGAGAGGGAGACAAAATTTGAAGAGAGAGGGGGACAAAATTATTTTTTCAACTTACCTGTAAACCGTCTGTAAGTGACCTTTTTTACAAATAGCATGATCTCAAATTATTTGACCATTGACACTTTATCAGGTTTCAGTATAAAATTTCCCAAATCCACTCAATATTTATAAAAATAAAAATACAATGATCTTACGAAGATTTATCTTCTGCAAAAGTTGTAAACTTGCATTGCCGGCAGACACCAACCAATCCCATGTCAGCCTTCCATGATCTTGCGAAGATTTGCTTTTGACGTAAGATAATCATATATTATATAGTCTGGCTTAAGATTCGTCCTAAAACTTCGGTTTTTGATCGATGTCTAATCCTCCATATATCGATCGAACTTTTGATTAACTTTGCAACTTTATATAGAAACATAGCAAGAGGAAGATTGAGTTGCTTTTCCAAGGGGCACTACTGTCTCTATAATGTGCTTCCTTCTTCAACTCACTCGTAATAAAAAGCAAGCAAAGCAAAGCATTGCCCCTCTTCGTTAAAATTCTCTCTAATTTACTTTTGTAAAGCTTACGATGTCTATTAACCAATCTTCAAACAATGGCATTGGGGAACAAAGTTTTTCACTTTGATGGCCGAATCGAAGTCAAATTGTAGTTTAAATAACATTAGGACCATAAATATGCATATCCGTCACCTGTCGGGTCGTTAAAATGGGTTGCAGAACACGAAAGGAGCTAAAGCCTAAAAAGCCACAACAGTAGAAAGAACACTCTGAAGGGAAACAACAGTCTCTTCAACTTGAAGCTTCGTTGTCCTCAAATTATGGTTGCTTTTTCTCCAGGTATCACCACCACCATCACGTAATCAGAGGCGCGATCCTTGTACGTATTAATTGTAGTTTGCAGATCACCAAACGCTTTCCTTTCCTTTCCTCGATCGTCAGATTATGTCAGTTTCTTTTTCCGTAGTTAATTCAGTATTCGATCGATGATGATTCGCAAAGAAGAATTCAAGACGATCAGATCACGTTCGCGTACGGCCGGTAGGCTGAGAATCCTGTTGTCATCGGCGTCGTTGCGATGCAAGTTCGTCGGCGGCGCCAAATGTGTTAGTGCTAACGCAACCTCGATCTCCTTAATGCTCCTCCTATCTTTTCAGCGATTGATCGCAATCGACGCAATTAGGTTTTAGAGTGACTGTCTTGCTCATTAATTTTCAAATGAGAGTGATTTGAATTCTCCTAATTGATTTTGGAACATCACACCATCCCTCGCTCAAAAAAGTGTGAATCGACATTGATTCTTGAGTGAGTTCATGAAATCAGAAATCCTGTTTTCTGTATCGGTAGAAGAGTATTCTGTATTTTATGAATATGATAACTCTTTGGACATCCTAATTCGATCTTCAAATCAAATGGATTCTTGAAACTAACCGACCTATTTCTGGGAGCCCGCCCATAAAGAGGACCACTTCCACTGCTCACCCAGACTTTTTTCCCCGCGTTAAGGTGCCCTGCATATTTTATTCCATAGTTTTATTCCTTTCTAAAGTAATATATTCTCAAAAATGTTATGTAATTCATATAACATTGTCACTGTTAAGTTACACTTTTTTTACTCTAGGCTAGGCATAGCTTATTATGTCCTTTTCTAGCCATATTATCTAAATAATGGGAGACCTTTCTTCGTTTGGCAGGGGCTCTCTTTGTAATCTTGTTCCAAGCTTTCACCACGAAAGATATTTTGTGCAAACGCTATTTATTTCCAATCGACGTGAGCAGCGATAACGTGACAACTCATATAAAAAGTAGTGTGTGTGAAGTAATATTATTTGAAAAAGAAAAAATGGCACTCAATAACTAAAATTAATTAATTAATCATGGAAGGGTTGAGAATTCTTTTATGTCTAAATTAATTACCTAATGGCTCTATAAAAAATAGAAAATCATTAAGATTTATTATAGAGAGTTTAGATATGATTTTATCTTTCATGTTACTTTATTATTTATTTTGTATTATTTATCAAAAGATATTTTTGATCTCTTAGCTAATTTTTTATTTTTTACTTGTAATATTTGGTGATGTCTTTTATCTTTCATAAGTAGATAAGTTTGACAATATATCAACACTTGTGTACTTTTAAGATCAATTTGAAAATATTTAAACCCTCTTGAGAGTCCTCTACGAAAGACTAATTATGACTAAATGTTTAGGTGAAATTTTAATATTTTTAATTGACTTAATGTACTTTTACTAAATAGACTTAGTCTATTTAAAAAGAATAAATTATATTCAACTTCCTTAAAATTTAAATAAAAACATAAATAATTTGATATATCAAAAATGATAATGACTCCAACCATTAACAAATTTAATGAATTAACTATTTTATTCATAATTTTTAATTCTCTTCCCTCTCTTTTCGTTTTCTCTCTACTATCTATCTCTATATTTTAATTAAAAATTACAGTTTCAATTAAAAAAATATATAAAAACTTAAACCAACATATATATGTAAACATATAATATGTTTACTGAAAATATAATTTTATATAAATTTAGGCTAAACACATACACACATACAGATATATATATAAATAAATATTCTAAATAAAAATAAACTAAATTATTCTTTCTAAATTGTAAATATACACATAAACTAAGTATACATATTATAAAAAGATTTTCACATATATTCTTAGCCCCCCCCCCAAAAAAAAAAAAAAATTACGCATATATATAAATGTATAAAATTTAAAATAAAAAATACCTAACATTAAAAGTGACATTTTCCCATTAGAATGTTAGTTAGCTTGATTTAGTGTCATTTTCTTGAAAAATGTCACCAATTTTAAATTTCTAATAATATCTTAAAAATGACACTAGATATATGACGCTTACCTATTGATATATGGTGGTAAAAATACTGGAAAAAAAAAGAATTAATTTAGAAAAAATATTTAAAAGCAAAAAGGGAAGGTCAACCCGGAAAGCCAGGCTGACCTAGGACTAGGAGCCAGACAAGCCCAAGCCTGGCCATGGGAGACCTTTGTAGGACTTTTGCGAAGGTCGGCGGCGGCGAGAGACCTGCGAAGGTTTCCCGCTGTGGCTGGCTGGCAGTGTGATCGCCTTTGGGCAATTTCTGGGTACGGGAGACCAACACGGTCTCCTGCGAATGTTGACAGCAGGGAGGGGACCGACAAAGGTCTCTCGCAGTAGCCGGCTTTCACAAGAAATATGGCATTTTAGTGTGAATATAGCTGTTTTAAGTTTTTAGCGACTAGCAAACTGAATTAACTCTGATATCTAAAAATTCTTTTGAGAGTCTTGCAAACAGATAGATCATCTATAAGGAATTCTAATCTTGATAACATTTCAAAATATTAGAATGACAATTATTTATAAGAGTCATAATCTTAAAAAAATTAGAATTACTCCATACTTTTTTATAAATAAATAGATATTTATTTAAAAAAATATATCTATGATATTAGTGTGAATATATCTTTTAAATTTTTAGTATCTGACTTAAATATCAGAATATTTATGCTTAGATTTTTCTACGACATCTGACTATGTCTTCTCTTGCAAGGTCAGACTATTTAATGGTGATATTTTTAATTAAATAAATTTACTGTTGTATATTGATAGCACCACCTATTTTTTAGCATTACTTTTTTAAAATGCCACATTTCATAATTTTTAGTCTCACTCGTGATAAATTGGCCACTAAAAAACCCATGCTCTAATTTGTGTCATTTTCTTAAAAAAAAAAAAAAATGACACTACATTGGTGCCACCATAACCCAGTGAAAATTTATCTTTCCAAAATATAAACATATGCATAAATATATTTTCTAAACAAAACTATAAACTAAAAATATTTTTATAAATATAAATATATAAATCGTGGGGGTTGCCGGTGGCTGTTGCTGCAACACCAAGATTTACAGATACAACTTCGAGTAGCAGCAGCAACCCCATGTTGCAATGAATGGGGCTGCAGCAAGAGAGCGGAAGAGACTGAAGAAAACAAGGGTGAGAATGAGGCCAGGGCCGCCAGATGTTGGATAAGAGTTTCGCCCAAGCCAAGGGCAAAGGAAAGGAATGAGAAAGAATGAAAGAGATAGAAGAAGGGTATTTTAGGTATTTGAAAAATTTTAGTAGAGGGAAAAGAGGTTGCAATCGAACCCAAGTTGAGTCTGAGCTAAGCTTGAAAGCCGAGTCTAAGCTGAGCTTTGCTAGACTCAAGCTCGGCTCGTCAAAGAGCTTGAGCACCTAGGCTCGGGCAATGGCAAGGGTGATGAGAAAAACTGCAATAATTTGAGGGGATTAGGAGTTCTGTTACTGAAAAAATTTCCTAATATCATTTGTGGATGTGATCGTTGAAAAAATTACTGGCGCTGCTTTTTTGGACACTTATTCAAATTGCGCTACATGTTATTGTTATGCTATTTCTAGTAACTTGCTTATTGTTATTTTCGACCAAAAAAAAAAAAGACTACAAGAGCTTTCTCAAACCTCCCATCTCTCTCTTTCTTAGATGCTTCCATGGAAGCGTTCCCTTTTTTTCCTTTGTCAAAGCTCTTCTTAGAAGCTTCATTCAATATATATTATATATATAATGTGTGAATACATATATATATATATATAACAAATTAAAATGGAGACTTTTAATTGATTAAATTAATATATATAATAATTTTAAATATATTTAATTTAATTATATTATTGTAATAATTTAAAATTTAATAATTTATTAATATATTTATAAACGAGATTATTTGTAAGTTTCTAATCGATAATGTTTACGAATCTTTAATTGATTTTATTAATATTTACGAGTTTTTAATCGAACTAGTTTGCAAGCTAACGAGCCGAGTTTTACTGAGTTCAAACTCGATTCATTTATAAATCAAGTTTTAAAATTAGAATTAAACTTGAATCGTTTACTTTAATGAATAAGTTTTTATTGAGTCGAACACTGAACCGCTCGCGAATTGTTTAATTCATTTGTAACCCTAGAAAAAGTGATGTATAAGAATGAATGAGACTTTTATTATTTTTGATGAAGTTTTTGCAGCTCTTTATCAAATTTTAAAAGTTGAGTCTAATTTATACATTCAAAAATTTCCCTTATTTTAGAGTTTTAATTTGTGTTAAGTTATCACACTTTGTCAACACTCAACAGGCATGATTTGGCACGAAACTTTATTTATTTTCCTTTTTGAGTCCTACTAATGTTCGTTATTGCCAATTGATTGTGAGCCCTATCCATTAAATCTTGACCCTTTTGTCTGATGATAATGTAGGATTGGAAGGTTGGCTGGCTGAGCAGAAAATGGTGTTCGCATTCAACCTTTGACTTCATAAAACAAAAGAAGTTAAAAAGAACCCAAAAAAAAGAAAAAAAAAGAAGAAGAAGAAGGAATTACCACATGCATGATGAAATTTGAGTTTCATTTGCATTTCACTTGGATGACATGCCATCCTCATCCAACGTTTATTTAAGGAGATCAAGTATGTCGTTGAAGAACAACCACCAGAGATTTTAGCAAAGTAGTCCTCTTTCAAAGCCAAATCCCAAACTCCAAAATCCTCAGAGAATGGAGCCTTCAGATGTACAGGCAAATGTCTTCACATCAAACGGCAAGGTTTCTACATCCAACAACAGCACCGGCTACTCAATGAGAGCTTACATTACATTTCTGGCTGGAAATGGTGATTATGTAAAGGGAGTGGTTGGATTGGCAAAGTCCTTGCGCAAGGTGAAGAGTTCCTATCCTCTAGTGGTCGTAGTCTTGCCGGATGTGCCTGAAGAACACCGCGAAATCCTGAGGTCTCAGGGCTGCATTGTTCGAGAGATCGACCCAATCTACCCACCTGATAACCAGAGCCAGTTTGCAATGCCTTACTATGTGATCAACTATTCCAAGCTTCGTATATGGAATGTAAGTTGGTCTGCATTAATTCTATGAAGCTTCAGCTTAAAGAGCAAATTTTAAACATGAAAACAAGTCGTTTTAAGTGTAATATTCATTATTCGTAAGTTATTTCAAGCCTTTTTATGTCGCACTATGTACCCTCAATTACATAAATTTTAACTTGTCAACCATTTCTATCTCTAACGATTTTACCGAAAATCACAAGTAAAGCTTTTATGTGTGTGTGTCTATATATATATATATATATATATATATTACAGTTGGAGGAGTACAGCAAGATGTTGTATCTGGACGCAGACATCCTAGTGTTGGACAACATCGATCATCTACTGGACATGGCTGACGGGTACTTATACGCTGTCATGGACTGCTTCTGCGAGAAGACATGGAGCCACACGCCTCAGTACGCCGCCGGGTACTGCCAGCAGTGCCCAGAGAAGGCGGCGTGGCTGGCTGAGATGGGCTCCCCTCCTGCCTTATACTTCAATGCAGGAATGTTTGTATTTGAGCCTAGCAACCTGACTTACGAAAGCCTTCTTGAGACTCTCAAAGTAACCCCTCCAACACCATTTGCGGAACAAGTGAGTTTCTTGGCAGGCCAGCTGCACTTTCTTTACAGTAGCTAAGGGTGTCACTAACACTGTCAAACACAGCAGGATCACTTCTTAGGATTAAAGAAAAAGAAGTGAAAAAGGTGGTGTGGAAAATTGCTCTTGAAGCCCTAAACAAAGAGATTCTTCTTGTTTCTTAATTAACTTTGTGCTTTTTCTTCTGTTGTACGGATCGTAGGATTTCTTGAACATGTTCTTCCAACACATGTACAAACCGATTCCTCTTGTCTACAACCTGGTTCTGGCAATGCTATGGCGCCACCCGGAGAATGTGGAACTCCATAAAGTTAAAGTGGTTCACTACTGTGCTGCTGTAAGCATTTTCTTTTCCCTTCCTTTTGTTCCTTCCAATCTCGTCATCAAGATATATAGATTTAGGATTTAGCCCCTCCAAGTAATACTTAAGTTTTCAGACATTCAATACAAAGAACTAAATGTAATGCCCTCCAAGATTCAATTTTTTGGAAGCTGATATTGCCTAAAAAAAGAAAGAAATTTAAGTAAGGATAGGGGAGTTCCTATTTTAACACCCAAAATAATAATAAATGCTACATTACGTATTATGTAGGGGCGTTAGTTTTTGAATCAACTGGAGAAAGAGTATAAAAATTTTAAACTAAAATATGTTATTAATTCCTAATTAA
The DNA here is from genome assembly GCA_036245055.1 of Diospyros kaki. Classification (NCBI taxonomy): domain Eukaryota; kingdom Viridiplantae; phylum Streptophyta; class Magnoliopsida; order Ericales; family Ebenaceae; genus Diospyros; species Diospyros kaki. The sequence goes on along the minus strand of BSEG01000002.1, from coordinate 5,292,258 downwards.
GATTAAATATAGTTGGTTATAACATCTTATTGCAATATCATTTATTGCCAAATCAAATACATTAAAGTAGGAGATATTAAAAAAAAACGAAAAAACTAGCTAGGACTAAATGATGGAATTTGTCCAAAATTCATCCTGCATCCTACGCCAGTCTCATTAGCTCTTGGTGTTTGTGAGAGTAGGGATCAAAGCCATGGAGGTACACCGGGAAAGAAGCTAACATGGACAGGGAAGACATCAAGTTGTTGGTTGCAAAATGGTGGGATATCTATAACGATGAGTCACTTGATTTCAAGGCAGAAAATGATCATGCTGGGGGAGAACAGACCTTCTCAAAGCCCTCTTCAATTATGGCTTCCATGCCTGAACCTCCCATTTCCTATATCCCAGCACCTTCTGCTGCTTAAAAAAAAAAAAAAAAAAAAAGAGCAAAGCTTCTACATGGTGTTCAGAGCTTCGCGACACCAACACCTATTCTATCTACTACATAATTTTTTAAGGCTTCTCATCCTTTTCGGAATGAGGCCCCTTAAAATGCATCTAAACAAGTATGTATTTGATGTTTTCCTTGTTTATTTACCAGCAAAGGAGAATGTAGCTTTGACTTGGAAAGAAAAATGAAAATTTTCTTTGTTGTACATTTTCTTTTTAAAATTTTGGAATATCGGGTTTTTTTGGTACAGTATAGGAGTTACTGCAGAACCTATTCACCCATGGGGAATAGAAAAATCATCACTGAAGTGACAGATTGGTTTCACGTGATGTAGGTAAAAAGGGCATCCACGGTTGTTGGTGAGTTCATATCCAAAGTATTTATTCATTTCTTGACCTCTTTATGCTCTGTGTAATAGCCGGGGAGCCCATAAATATTAAGTAAATTAACAAAATTAAAAATTTAATCTCTTGCCCAGAACGAAAGAGAGGTAATATTGAGAATATCTAACAGACCAGCCTCAGTAATGGTGTAGAACAGATCAAAGCCGAAATATTGTGAAGTGCACCATGCTTTTGCCTATTGCCAAGGCATTAGAAAAGGAAGACTGAATCATACCTCATGGCCCTGTTGTTCCATAGAGCCTAGCTAGTTCGTCTGCTCCAATTGATCTTCCCAGGAAACTCATGATTAGGGCTGCACAGGCAGGGCTTCGGAGGAATCTAGAGAAAAGATCAGCTGCCAAAGAATACATCCTGGGATATTCAATCATAATAGCTAAACAGTACAAGCACAAGTTACCTGAGATGTGGGTGTTTGGGTGCAGGCGCCAGACATAGACCAGAGAGATAATGTGGTCGCAAAAACTTGCATATAATGGATATCTAAAAGCTAGAGCAGTGGTAACAGACACATCATAAAAAACCACATCAAAATTCTGCTTCTCAATTATCTTCTATATCATGTAGCATCCACAGGTTACAATTGAATACAATTTTCTAAAAGTGTAAAAGGAAAAAAGTACAGTTTATACAGAGTTTGATAGATGGCATGATTGCAGAGATTGTTCTACAAAGAACTAAAAGCTTCCTCACCTCCTTCGTATTCCTCATCCATGACTTGTGGTTCTTGGAAGTAGTCATCTTCAAAAAGAGAAGACGAGGCATGTCTGCATTTTTTAGGCTTTCTATCATTCATCTCAATGGCTGCGATTATCTTTCTTTCAATGTTGTCTTCAACAATCTTCTTTTCAATATCTTGAGGCTGCAACCCAAGAAGAAGGAAGCATTCTCCTCGGAATTCTAAATCATTGGAAGACAAGATCAAGCCAGCAATTGTTCTTGCAAGATCAGGAGCATAACTGCAAATCTTAAAATCAGACAAGCAAGTTTCAAAATAAAGATGGAGAAGGGTGCCGATTTACGTAGATGTAGTTGTTGTTGCTGTACTGGATCATTAATGGAAGAAGATTCACAGGTTATAAGGAATCTGACGGTACTCAAATTTCATCATTTTTTTCAATCTTAATGTAAACATTGATAAGATCTAAGACCAAATACAAGATGACATAATGTAGAAAGTAAACCTAACCACTCTCTCTTCCAAATGAATCAGACTTTCTGGTGGACGAGGTCATAGAACTGGAACATCAGTTTTTGAAACTTTGAGAATTGGTCTCTTTGATCCTGCCAGAAACACCTTATTAACAGGAAGACCAACCCTCCTTACAACTACAAAATGGTTTTCAACATTCATCTATATCTAATGGCTGATGGTACCTACTCATCACAAATTAGAATGACTTAAATCTCTGCCAAACTGTAATTTGGAGTACTATGGAAAAGGATGAGGAAAGGAAAAACAATTTATGCTTTATGCCACAGTAACTAATCACAAAATGTACAAACAGAGAGAGAGAGAAAGAGAGAGAGAGAGAGAGAGAGATGCCTTAAGAGCATGGGCACTGAGAAGAGCTCCTGCGTTTTTCTCCTTCAAATCATCCAATGCAAGCTTAACAGCTTTTTTGGTTAGAGTACCATCATGATGAGTCTTTTGCATGGCTAATGGCATCATGACCTTGGCAGCAAGTTAAGAAATAGACAACATACATTGCAAAGGTAGAGAACCAGCAACTACAACCAAAAGGATGTACATACACAAGGCAAATTATCATGCACTCCATAGATGATGACTGAAACACAATTATGGATATTGCGTATGATAACTGTGGAGAACAAGATCAACATGGGCATCTGCTGGCAAGTTCTCCCACTCTAGAAATGCAAGGCCATCTTGATCTGTAACGCTCCTCAAGATCAAGCCATAGCTTTTCCAGTCAATGCTTGTCAATGCATTCAGTGATGACCGGGAAATTGAACAAGGAGAGTAGTCCTTGAAATATAAGACCTGCAAATAAAAGTTATGGATTCCAAAGATTAAAAAAAAAAAAAAAAAGAAGAAGAAGAAAACACATCTCCCTTTTTGCTTCTTTGCTTGAAAGGTCTTCAGGCAAAACCAAGTGACGCATCAAGTGATCACTGATCATTAAGTTATTTGTGAAATAGCTGATAAGAATTTCAGAGTGCATAAACTCGTGTGCCGGTTAAAAGGCAAGTGTATTAAAATGACAATAACCAGGTGTGTTCTATCCAGTGAACATTTTGCCTTTGGCTCTTAGTTCTTGTTACAAATTTAACATTTATCTAATTGGGATCTTGTATTTCAAGCCAATAGCAATGCCTTCGACATTTACCAGAAAACATCAGTTCGATAGGAATACATGCAAGAACTTCCTTAGAATACCTCAAGAATCAGGATAAGATATGATGAATACACCCAGTCTAGAGAAGATTTCATAAGCAGACCAATTATGAGCAAAAATTTTACAATTTAATTTATAAAGTATGGAGCATAACACCAAATCAGATGCAACGCAATAACCCAGTTTAAGACCATCCAGATATAACCTAAAAAATATTTATGGCATATTAACATCATACTTCAAAACTAATGCATGTGTCTCTTGTTCTCTTGGTATCTGAAATTGGCTTTATTTAGGGGTAAATAAAGCTACACGTTAAGGTGCATAGCAATGTTGTGACGATTAAGAGTTGGAAGAGGTAACATTCTTTTTCCTATCTCAGTAATAAATGATACCATATAGCCATGTTGGTTGGAATTTTTTTTTTTTTGGCTCAGTATGTTGGTTGGAAGTTATTCTAAAGTACAATAATACACAATGTGAGATGCACTATCACATAAATGTTGCAACAACGAACAAATCATAAATCCTTCCCACATAATGGATTGAGAAGTATATTAATTTTTCTCTCTCTTTTTTTTTTTTTTTTTGTTTGGCTAATTGAACTAACATGTTTCAATAATTTAATACCAACCTCTGTTTTCAATCCACATGCCCTAAAGCAGGAGGGATCAATTGGCTTTGGAAGTTCACTAATAATAACTACAGCTTCCATCACCTGTCCAGTACTCGTGTGCCTCTCTATGACTCCACTTCCAACCTTGAGATCCACCCTGAAAATTGTCAAAGAGAATCTGGTAAGCGAAAAGACTTAATCTTTATTAAGGCTGCAAGCTACACACAAGTGATTGGATTTGTATACATCAAAGCAAGTATGGAAAAACTCTGCCTGTGGATTCAATAATTCCCTCAACACTTCTATTGTTGAAGGTGTTCCTTTTATTACAGGCAATCCTGAGCATGGATTAAAGGGGAAAGGTTGCTTTAGATAGTCGACAACAACCAATGTAAATCTTGTTGAATCAAACATCATGAAATCTAAACAAATCAGAAAAATGTTGGGGTGTAACCCTCTTAGCAATACACTGCTGTCATGACCCTAGGGTTTTAGCAGAGAATTAAGGGCTAATTTTAGGAAGAATTAGGGCAGAATTTGAGAAAGAGGGGAAAACAGAAAGAGGCAGAAAGAACCGGGAGAATGAGAGGGAGAATAGGGTAAGAATTAGAGAGAATCCGAAGGTAGAAAAAGAGGAAGAGAAGCTGGGGAAGGAACAGACAGATCCGAGAGGGAGAGAGAGAGAGTTTGGAGAGAGGAAAACAGATGTTTCTAATTGATATTTCTGGATAATGCATATACAACAGCCCAAGTAGCTTTATATAGCTACTTCAACAGCTTAACAGAAAATACAAGAAGCAAAATAACTACCACTAATAACTTAACAGAATTAACTACCCTTCCTAAGGGATAATCTGCTACACTCAACCCTACTGTAAGCTATTATACATCCTAGGGTCCTGACAACTACATTGCCTGAGTGTAGTGAAAAATGTGCAAAGACCGCTACAATGGCACCTGGATGTAACATCAAATATGAAATGATTCTCACATTTTTATGAATGGATGCAAGAAAAAAAGTTACTCTAAGATCAAAGATTAAGAACTAGACTATGAAATATCATGACTTTGACAGGAAAATCTAAGACATGATGACTAGGAGAAACATTAACATTCTTGAAGAAAAGGTTAAAAGGTTAACTTTGGATGTAAACTTTGTACTTAGTAAAAGCTTGTGCAAGGAATAGAGTGGGGATTATTATGGATAAGACATTAAAGGATAGGGTAGTAGTTGTGAAGAGAATAGGAGACAAGAATACTGTAGCTAAAGTCATTCTAGTATAAGACCAGATTTTGGAAGGATTTAGAAAGGTTGATGCAGCAAATACATGGAGGAGAGATGATTATTGTAGTTTGGTATGGAGGTGACTTAAATGGTCATGTGGGTAGAAAAGGGAAAGGGTACCGGGAGGTAAATGGAGGCACATGGAGGCTATGGATTTGGAGAAAGAAATGATGAAGACAAAGCCTATTCTGGATTTTGCTATAGCTAATGCTTTGTTTAAGAAATGGGATGAATATTTGGTCACATATTTGGCTTATCACCTACTCAAATAGACTATTGTCTTATAAGACAAAAGGGTGGCTTATGTTGTAAGGATTGTGAGTTACACCAAGAGAATGCATAACCACTCGACATAGGCTTATGATCCTTGATGTCCATCTCAAAAATGGAGGAAAAGGTATTCAAAACGAAGCCCAATAATATGATGGTGGTGTTTAAAAGGTGAAAAACAAGCTATTTTCAAGGAAAAGTATGTGGCAGAAGAGTTTGGATAGTACAAGGAGAGTATAACCAAATGTGAATCGAGATGCCTACTCCTACTCACAGCACACAAAAATTGTTTTAGGAAAGTTGAAGGAGAAAACTCCAAATCAAAAAGAGTCTTAGTGGTGGAATGAAGAGGTACAAGGAAAAATCAAAACTAAGAGATCTTGCTACAAGACTTTACTTACAATGCCACAATGAAGAAAATTTGAAGAGGTATATTTAAAAAATAATAATGCAATTAACGAAGCAAAGTCAAAATTTTATGAAAATTTATACTAACAGTTTGACACAAAAGAGGGGAAAATATCTACATAAATAAAATATAAACCAAAAGGAAAAAAAAAAAGGATTTGAGTCAAGTGAAATGCATAAAAGATGAAATCAAAAGGTACTAGTAACTAAGTGGGCATAATAAGAGATGGAAGGAGTATTTGCTGGAGCTATTTAATGAAGGGGAAGAGTATACATATTTTTCTAAATGAGATTAAGCAAGCATGGGAAAAGATCAAGAACAGGAAAGCAGTTAGACCAGATAGTATCTCAATAGAAGCAAGAAATGGATGGGAAATGGGGCTTTTTTTGGCTAATGAATTTATTTAATGTGATCCTTAAATCAAAAAAGGACGAGTGGAGAAAGAGCACACTAGTGACTATTTATAAAAATAAATGAGATATTTAAAGCTATGAAAATTATAAAGGGATTGAGTTAATAAGACAAAACGTTAGGAAAAGGTACTTAAGCAAAGGTTAAGGAGAGAAAGTAAGGCCTTTGAAAACTAATTTGATTTTATTGGTAGGTTCAAAGACACTTAATGGGAATTACTAAGATAAATAAAACCATTTGCATATAGTGTTTATAGATATGGGAAAACCCTAAGACATCGTACCTAGGGAAGTCTTGAGGACGTTGTTTTAGAAGAAAGGAGTACAAATTGCTCATATACAAGTTCTTACAGACATGTATCATCAAGCAAAAAACATGCGTTAGGACTTGTGGAGAAAATACTGAGGCTTTCCAAATTATAATTGGATTACACCAAGGATTTTCATTGAGCTCTTACCTTTTTGCTCTTGTTATGGATGAATTTACAAAATACATCAAAGAAGAAGTTCCTTGGTGTATGTTTTTTGCAAATCATATTGTCTTGATAGATGATACACAAGAAGGCACAAATAATAAACTTGAATCATGGAGATACACCTTAGAAGACAAAGGTTTTAAACTAAGTAGATCAAAAATAGATATGTGAAATGTAGGTTCAGTAACAAATATAAGTGAATGATTTTGTTGTGAAACATGGACATCAAGTTATTCCCTCCAAAAAAGGATTGATTTTGATATCTTGGATCAATTGTACAAAAAGAATGGAAGATTACGAGGATGTTACTCATAAAATAAAGGCAGGATGGCTACAAGTGGAGAAATGTGTTTAGTATTCTATTATGTAACCATAAAATTCCTTTGAAACTAAAAGGGAAGTTTTATCTAATGGCGATAAGACTATCTTTGTTGTATAACTCAAAATGTTAGCAAGGAAGAATCAGCATGTACAAAATATGAGGGTAACTGAGATGAAAATGTTATATAGATTTGAGGCCATACAAGAAAAGACAACATAAGGAACAAGAGCATGTATAATAAGGTCAAAGTGGTGCCTACTAAAGATAAGGTGAAGGTGTCACGATTAGGATGGTTTGAACATGTGAGAAGAAAACTGATAGAAACACTTATGAGCCTTATGAATGAAATGGAGGAAATTTGTAACAAAAAGAGAATGAGAGATTAAAAAAAACTTGGTAGGAAACTCTCAAACTGTTAGAAATCCACGACCGTGTAGAGCTTCGATTTTGCCTAATTACGATCCGTAGAGATGCAAGCGCAATCTCCTCCAAGTCAGTCCACATGATCAAATCCTTCCACGGACGCCTCGAGAAGTGCTAGCAACACTAGGCGCCTTTTGAGAGATACGAAATTTTTCTTGTTCTTTTCTAGCTTCTTAAGCGGCATATAAATAGAGTTTAAGAACCTTAATCGTGCCTTAGAAAAACCCTAAGCCCAACCCTTAATCACATTGGGCCGACTCTCTTTTTTTAATTGTGGAATGGCCTCGATCTAAGTGTGTGACCCCTTAGGTCCACCATTAGACTAGATGTAGGGCCAATTCTATTGGGTTATATCAAGACTCAACTTATTAGATTAATTAAACCCATAGGCTTCTTAATTAACACATCTCACGGGTTTTTTAATTAAACTCTTTAATTAATAGTTTTAGAATTAATTAAATTAATTCTAAAACCCTATATATCATGGTTAACGTCTAGCAACATGCCATGAATACCTAGCCAATGATGAAAAACACGGACCTTTTCAATTGCAATTACCGTGCAGTAAAATCCTTTCATCAATCTATGTCCCGATTAAATTTAGAGTATGGTATTATGACGAAACCTTAATCATTCAATAACTATGTATCCACTCCAAATTTATGACTTGATAGGTGAAATCAAAACACCTTTTGATTTCCACCTCACCTTGGCAAAGAATTTCCTCAGTCATGAAATCATCGAAATACATAGGACATCCTCTCATCTTGACGATAAGTGATGAATCCTATTTCGACATTCACAAGCCTTCATATGTGATAAGGTCACGCCCAGTGATAGTTTGTCAATGACTCCATTAGAATCCAAAAAAACACCAAAGCATAACCAGTCAAATATAAAACTACAATGATGTCTCAAGTTTAAGAATCAATCTGCACTATTGCAACACAGGAATTCCAATTCGACATTAAATAATAACCATTAGGAATTATGTAGCGGGTCAGTTCAGTGTACTTATTCTTATAATAAGCACCCACATATATGTACTAGTGTCCTCACACCAATGTCAATGAAACAAGACATTCTTCTGATTGAGCATGCATCATATGTGCTAGTCTATCCGAGTTATTAGTGTCAAATCCTAATAACTCTATGACTAGGAACATTTAAGATCAAGCCTTGTAAAGAATATGTTTCATGATCGTGATCTCCATGCACGACCATATTCCATGAGCCTATTTGATCTATGGACGTTGTCAAGTATGGATTGCAATAATAATGACGACAACCATCAATGACAAATAAAAACATAATGTCTTGCAGTAATAATTGATTGAAAATAAAGAATCCCAATATAATTAGATATGATCAATTACATAAAACATGATTGGCTTGTGGGGCATAACTCTAACACAAACATCAATTGATATGACCATGGATAGAACTAATTAGAGATCTAAAATTTATGTAGCCAACCCCACCTAGTGGGAGCTTGTATTTTTTTTTTTTGGTTGGTAAAGTAAGCACGTCTATTGATAAACTCTTGCATATAATCAAGTTCATTTGGTATGAGCAAAATGGTTGCAAAAGAACCTATAGTGAAAGACATTAAGTGAAATTTGGAAGAAAGAATTTTCAAGGAGAGGAAATCTTCAATCTATTCTATTAGGGGAACAAATCAAGCGATAAAGAAAACTTGAAACAAAATCACACACAAAAGGACAGAATTTACGTGGTTCGACAAAGAATGCCTACGTCCACGACAACACTAGGTGTTTTTTCACTATTTGAGAATGTTGCTATTACAAGAATTATACCCATGTATTTATATACGAAGACTAGGGCAAAAATAGAACTCTTAATTCAAGCCTATTTAGGTTTCGAGGGACTTCACCCCCAAGCCCCCATACAGACTCTGAGTAGGTGTCATAAATCGAATCAAGCTCCACATCTCCAACATATTCAACATCAATAAAAACTGTTTTCTGATTTATCTTCGAACTTATTTATAGGCTGAAATCCAACTAAAAGATAATTAGTTGAGATTACACTTATCCATATAAGTAACAAACAGTTAAAATTTTTAAATCTAACTTCCAAAATTCAAATAAAACCCAAATCCTAATATGAAACATTAAACTTTAATAATTCTAATTTCTCATCATGTAGCAGCTCTAAACAATCAAAAATTTCTCTAAGTAACCATAATTATCCCTAGAACAGCCTAAGTATTGTGATCTTGATGAAGTATTACTGAAATATATTGTATACTTTTTGAACAAGGAGGTGAACACCTGGCAAATACAAAACACCATATATTAACACCAAAGTTTCTATAAAATACAATTGAGTAAATACAATGGGAAGATATAGTGGAATTGGATCAATAGAAAAACTGATCCCAAGTAAAATATAATGGTCTAAAAAGTGCAAAAGGTTGAGAGACATATTTTTGGATAAATATGAATCAGAGCACCTTCAAACTTCTTTAGAGGAAATCAGCTAGCAGTTGCATAGAGCACCATGATTAAATCCATAAAGCAAGTCAAGTGAAGTTACTAGAAGCTGGTAAAAACTTCACTTGGCAATTGGCACTCACCCACTGGAGAAGCAAGAGTGGCAAATATCATTTAAGCTGTTTCCATGCTTGAAAACGTAATTCTCAAAGCCTGATCTCAGATGTTCAATGCTTGAGGAAGTAGTTGTTAAAGCAATGCATTCATTTGCTGGGACGAGATTGCCACATTGTGATCCAGCAACATCACCACATTCAATTACCAAATCAATTGCAACATTCTGGAAAAAAATCAATGATCAGCGGAAGCCTATATAACAATAATATCAATAAGTCAGATCTTGAAAATCAGCGTAATTTGTAATTTTCAAATTTTAAACTTTTACAGATTGGCTCCTAGAAACAACCAGTCATTGAAAATGTGACGTATTCATCTGAACCTAATGGGTAATATAACTGGTCTGCAAAGACCCTCTCAGGTGCAGTTGGTAAGTTCCAAACTGTTCTCTTGTCATTTGATTTTCATGTCTAGACAACACGAGTGAAAGGATTAAAATTTGTCCTGTTGCAGAAGCAAAATGGCATCCTGCTCCATAAGGAGCGAGCAAAGGAAGATTTATAGAGGGGCCAACCTATTTATCAGAAGACCCCATGCAAAGGTAGGACCTACTTGGTGTTGCTCCAGGTCCATAGAATTTTATGAGAAGTTAAAATTGGAGATAACTAGTGTCATGTCATGGAGAATATTGTGACAGGTTCTTGCCATATTTGGGAGAATCCTGAAGAAGTAGCCTATTGGAGATGGAGTGGATATATGGTGGAACCTTAGGCTGCAGACTGACATCTAGACATATATGATAACAATGGCTGCAGGGTGGCTCACTACATGGATTGCTTAAACCGGATACATACACCGTGGAGAAGTAAAATGCACTGCATGATCATGATTCCTAAGCAACCCACCAGTCCTACTTTCATTTCTGCACCCCTAGTTTGAGTATTAGGAGGGAATGAAATCACTAAAAATGAAGTTAGTGATAGAGAGAAGTCAAAAAATAGGACTCCAAGTAGTATTCTCAGTTTTTATGAGCAGAACTAAATGTCAATCAAACAAAAAAAATTAATATTGATGATGAGGTGCCTGCATTCTGTAAAAGCCTCAGACCTACTGCCACCCCCCACAAAAATAAAATAAATAAAGCAGCATTAAAAGCTGTAAGTTGAACTTACAGGCATCTTTAAAATGAGCATCTGCATAACAATTGCAAGAGAGAAATGAGAATAAGTACAATATGTAGTGAGAGAAATCAGAAATAGCCTTTTGGAAAGTGGAGGAAAAAAAGCTTGAACACTAAAAATGATGAAGCAGAGTACCTTTCCAACAAAGTCAGTGAGCATTGCAATTAAGCCATCCACCTTTCCAGATACTGACAGACTAACTTCAGTTCCACTGGGAGAAAATAATTAAGCAGTTGGCTAAGTAATTTACAAATGAGCAAGAAAGAAGTGGGGCAAGTTGCATGCCTGAATTTTGCACCGTTCTTAGATACTAAAGGTAGCTTTTTCACCCTTCGTGTGGAAACAATTTCTTTTAGATTGAGATGATAGTAAAATATCTCATTATCACCAATACCTGTAGCATTAACGCATAAATCAGGGAACAAGGAAAATAGATAAAAACAGAGAAACTGGGATGCTAGGGGAAAAGAGAAGATGTGCATCATTGTTTTTCATCCACAAGTACTGTTTTATATGGTTAGTCAACTATTATACTACTATGTTGAGAACCATGATGAATAATCTGATTATTTGAAATAATTTGCTAATAATTTTTTCTCATTATGTTCTTTGCTACAATGTTGTTAATAATTTTTTCCCAATAAAGTACGACACATGCAAAATCTGAGCATAACTGAGATAAGGTTGTCATGATGGATTTGAAGCAATAAAAGAAAAAATAAATTAGAAATGAAGTTATTCTTAATTAGATTAGGGTGGCTCCTATTGAAGATAAGATGCATGAGATAGGATTAAAATGGTTTGGTCATGTGAAGAAGACTAATAAAGGCTCCTATGAGGAAAGTAGATGAAATAGAACAAGTCTTTAGCAAAAGAAGTAGATAAAAGGCAAGAAAAACTTGGTGGGAGACTCTTAGGTATGATTTCAGTTATAAAAGCCTTATAAAAGATGAAGCCATAGATAAAAATAATTGGTGAGCTAGAATTCATGTATCCGACCCCACATGGTATGATTAAGACTTGATATGTTGTTTACATTTTTCTTCTTAAACACGTGCTTGTTTAGGTTTGTGAATAGGGATGTGAATGGATCCCCAATTAACCCCATTTATGTACTTTTTTTAATAAATTTTCAAATAAGCATTATATCTACACCCTATTTTTATACTTGTTTTACTTGTAAATGGGGTTAATTACTGTTGAATTATTAACCACTGTCAAGTCTCGGGAGAGAAACTTGAACTTGGGAACGTTTAAGGAGAGAGAGAGAGAGAGAAAGGAGAAAGAACAGAGAGAGAGAAATTGGAGAGAAAGAGAGAGAGAATTTAAGAGGGAAAGAATTCAAGTCTCATTCAACTATGAATTTCCATCGTCCTGTTTGAGCCTTTTATAGGTTTATCATCCCTGCGGTTACAACTTACCAAGGGAAACAACAAAGCCAATATGCGGTTGGCTCCCGCTTACATTTGAAAATTTAAAAGAAATTACAAGTAGGCCTATGGGGTCGTGACAATTCCCCCACCCTTAAAAACAATTCTTGTCCTCAAGAGTTTTAGCGTAAGCCCGTAGCTTGGGGAAATTGCTTTAGCAGCTCCGACAAGTACTCCCAAGTGGTGTGGTCGGGCTGCAAATGAGACCATCTAACTAGAACTTGAGTTAATGGTACAGTGCCTTGGTAGATCACCCTTCTGTTGAGTATAGCTCTAGGCTCCAGGGTTTCCTCTAGGTCATCCTCCATGGTTGGCAATTGTTGGCTGGTGGAAGCCCCTTGCTCAATGGACTTCTTGAGCAATGATACATGAAACACTGGGTGCACATTCACTCCTATAGGAAACTTCAATTTGTAAGCCACCTTCCCCACCTTTGACTCAATAGTATAAGCCCCAAAGTACTTGGGATTGAATTTGGACATGGGTGCGGTAGTAAAGGGTGGTCATAAGAACCTCTTCACCTTGAGGAACACCCTATCCCCCACCTCAAACGCCCGATCACTCCTTTTGTCCGCCTCCTGCTTCATTCTGTTTTGTGTCGTGGTTGGCTCTCTCTTGAGGGTAGCTATCATATCCTTCCTTTGCTGCAGTTATTGTTCCACCGCTGCTAAGCTAGGAGTAGAGCTAGCTATAGCAGGTAGGATAAGGGGCTTGCACCTAAAGACCGCTTCAAATGGGCTCCTTTTGATAGCATTGTGGTAGCATGAATTGTACCACCACTAGGCTAACGGCAACCATTTATTCCAGCTCTTGGGTTTTGTGAAACACATGCACCTGAGGTAAGCTTCCAAGCACTGGTTTACCCCCTCTCGATTTGTCCATCTAACTAAGGGTTGTACACATTCCACCCCAAATGTCTAGGAGCTAAAGCTTGGCTTAGGTATGCTATGGGTCTTCCCTCTTACATTAGCATTGCCCTTATCCCCTTATCACATGTGTCAATTTCCACCACAAATGGCTTAGAAAAATCATAGGAGCCTGAGTCATGGCCTTCTTGAGTGCTAAGAAGGTTGTCTCTGCTTGGGGGTTCCAATGGAAGCCATCATTTTTTAGTAGATCCATTAGAGGCTTACTAAAAATTCCATAATGCCGGATGAACTTTCGGTAATACCTCGTTAATCTCAGAAATCCCCTCAACTCCTTCATTGATTGAGGCCTAGGCCACTTCACCATAGTTGTGACCTTGTTGGATCCATCTTTACACCCCCACCTGTGATTACATGCCCCAAATATCCCACCTCATCCTTGGCAAAGATACACTTAGATAGCTTGACATACAATTGGTTGCATCTAAGGACTTTAAATGTGGTTCGAAGGTGGGTTATATGTTGTTCCAAGGTTGGGCTATAAATTAGAATATCGTCAAAGAAGACTAGGATAAATTTCCAGAGGTAAGGGGTGAAGATTTGGTTCATGAGGGCCTGAAAAGTTGCTAGGGCATTTGTGAGTCTAAAGGGCATGACCATAAACTCATACAAGCCTTGGTGAGTCCTAAAGGCTGTTTTGGGTATATCAGTAGGTTTCATTCGGATTTGATGATACCCAGATCTAAGGTCTAGTTTAGAGAATACTTTGGCTCCAGCCAACTCATCCAATAGATCATCAATTAGTGGGATAGGAAATTTATTCTTGATGGTATGAGAGTTGAGTTGACGATAGTCAACACAAAACCTCCAAGAATCATCCTTCTGTTTTACAAGTAGCACGGGTGATGCAAAAGAGCTTTGGCTTGGTTGAATAAAAGAGGTGGTTAACATGGCAAAGACCTGCTTCTCAATTTTTTCCTTGGTGAATAACGGTAGGCTCTCAAGTTTATAGGTGTGGTTTGTGGTTTAAAGGGTATAGCATGGTCCAAAGGTCTTGTGAGGGGTAGGGTATTTGGTTCAGTGAAAAAGTCCTTAAATTCTTCCATTAGTAAGTTCAAGCTACCTAATGTATTTACCTGAAAGAGGCAAGGGTAGGTTTCCTCCTCCTCCCTTGTGTCAGCCTTTTCCCCTGTTGATGTTTTCTTCTTTTCCATAGCATGTATTGAATATAGCTATGTGATTTGTCCCCTTTTGTTCTGCAGTAACTTCTGCAATCGACTCCCCTTACTCAACTTGCATTCTCCCTGTTCCAAGCTGCCCATCAATGTTAATTTCCCTCCTTCCATATCCACTGTCACCTCCAGCTTATTGAAATCAAATGTCAACGAGCTAACTATTCTCATCTAGTCTACCCCAAGGAATATGTCACAGCCTCCAAGTTCCAAGACCCTTAGGTCAGCCTTAAACTCACAGCCTTGCATCATCCACTTAAGTCCACACACTTACAGTGGTTGTACATTTTGTGCCCATTGGCCACGGTTACTGATAAAGATGGAGTGTGGGTTATCATGCACTTCAATTCATTAGTTGTTGCTTCATTTAGGAAGCTATGGGTGCTTCCACTGTCGATAAGCACCATAAGCTTCCTTTTCTCTATTTGCCCCCTCACCTTAATGATCTTTCCCGTAGGGCTTCCCTTGAGTGCATGGAAGAAAATTTCTCCCCCTTCTTGGCCCTGCTCTTCTTCAATGACTTCGCCTGCTTGCTCATCCTTCTTTTCCACTTCTTCCTCCCCATTATGCTCCAACCCTTCCTCATCTTCATCCTCCCCTTCCATGTTAAGTAGGTAGGTGTCTCCTGCATTAATGCCCCTGGCTGTATTTTTCTCTGCACCTATAGCATAACCCCATCAACCTCCTATGTTCCATCGTAGTATTCCTGTTAGCTCCTGCATTAGGCCCCCCTTTATGGCCACTGGTGGCTATCATTGGCACTATGGCCTTGGAATTCCCTCCTATTTTGGGGCCTCCCGTAGTGAAGGTCCTTGTTGCCAGCATATTCCTCTTGAATATGACCTCTAAAGTGAGCTCCTGCAACCTAGCCTTCTCAGTCGCCTCCCTTACGGTGGCCGGCAACATCATCTTCACCATGGACCTAAGTTCATCCTTAAGCTTGTTGATAAAACTCGAGACGAAATACTAATCTGTAAGAGTGGGTTAAGCATTCCACATCAATGCCCCCAACTCCTCAAATTTCTCCTCGTACTCAGTGATTGTTCCCTCTTGTTTAAGTTTGTTGAATTCCTCAATAATGTCGACCATGTTCCTTTCTCCAAATCTAACACACAATTCTTCTGCAAAATCAATCCACCTCACCCCCATGCCCCCAGATCTGGACCATCCTTGGTACCAACAATCAGCCACATCATTAAGATATGTTGTAGCCAAGGTGATCCTTCGATTCTCAAGTATGTGATAGAATTGAAAATACCTCTCACACCTCTGGATCCACCATTGTGGTTTAGATCCCTTAAACAGAGGTATCTCTAGCCTCAGTATGGGTCCTTGGCTAGATCTAGGGTAGTTCATTTCTCTTACCTAGTCACTCGCCTCCTCAAATTGTGAATTACCAGCCTCCGAAGCCCCCTGAGGCCTTGGCAGAATGCCTGGTCCCGACATTCCCGTCTCCGAAGCTGATTGAGGAGGGAATTCCAGTGGCAACTAAAATTGTGGAAGTGCGGATAGCATGTTAATCACGCTGCTAATCCGTTGATCCATAGACTCCCTTTGACTCGCTAGCTTTCTCAGAACTCCATCACAGGAAGCTGCCATATCCTCCCGCAGCTCCTCCCGAATTGACCGCATTTCTTCCTTACCCTGCATCACCACTTCCTGAGTTCAGGTGAGCCCGAACTCAATCGCCTCCATCCTATTCTCCAATTGCTTCAATCTAGTGCCCTCTACCATATTTCCAAGCTTCGTCTGAATCGAGATCTTCAATTTCGCTCTACCGTTACCAAATCACAGCCGAGGATGACCGGCTCTGATACCAGTTGTTAAGTCTTAGGAGAGAGACTTGAAATTGGGAACATTTAAGAAGAGAGAAAGGAGAAAGAATAGAGAGAAAGAGAGACATTGGAGAGAAAGAGAGAGAGAGAGAGAGAGAGAGAGAGAGAGAATTAAAGAGGGAAAGAATTCAATTCTCATTCAACTATGAATTCCATCCTCCCGTCTAAGCCTTTTATAGGCTTATTATCCTTGCGGATACAACTTACCAAGGGAAACAACAATGCCAATATGCGGTTGGCTCCAGCTTACATTTGAAAATTTAAAAGAAATTACAAGTAGGCCCATGGGGTCGTGGCAATCACTATCTAATCTAAAAGCTTAAGCTAATAGATAGAGAGTTAATTTTATCTTTTATATTATAATTTTCTCTCAACACGCCCCCCTCTCATGTGGCCAATCTTCACTGCATAATTGGTCCAACCATATGCAACTAATGAAATGTTGGGTTAATGGTGAGGTTTGAACTCAAGGCCTTTGCCTACTCTATACTATATTGCATTGTTAACTACCATCTAATTTAAAAGTTTAAGTTGGTATGTAAGGGGTTAACTTTATCTTTACTAGGGGTGTAGCATGTGCTATGCACGTGAAAGTAAAAAATACACCTGACCATTGAAGTTTGGTTCTTTATATTTTTTAAAGCAAAATTTATATTAAGAAGAGTTTGGGTGCAATCATAAAATTGGATCCAAGTTAAATTATGTTGGTTATGGTTTCAAATCTTGTTTACTTAATTTTTGTTTTCTGAGCAAAATATACAAAGGGCATTTTGGGAATTTGCTTTATTGACAAAGCATTATAACACCAAAATAAAGAGTTTGCTTTTATAATAGAATACATATTATAATTTTTACTCTAAACAATGGGGACCCATTTACATCCCTATTTGTGAATTCTTCAATGAGCAAGAAGATAAATTAGATGCATTGAATCATCATTACATTGAAAAGAAGCCCAATGTCTAATTAAAAAAGAAAAGTAACTTTACAGATGACCACTATCTATAATTAAAAATCACAAAGTTTCCTTATAGACCAAGGGACAGACTAAATATGGATAACCATGGTTTGAATAAACTTTATTGAAGATGATAGTTTGATTAAAGAGTTAATCTACTTTGCCCAAGGGGCTTACCGAGGGGTGTCAAAAAGACCAAAATACCCTCGCCCCAATTGCAAATTTTCAGAAGCTGCCATTGCTTGCCTGCTACTCTCTCTTCTCTCCATGGCCACCAATGCAACCATCGATCGCCACTACCTTCGCCTTGCCGTCGTCGCCTTGCCTCGTTGCCTCTTCGACTGTTGCTGCATTGCCTCAACGGCGATCGGAGAGGCGAGGCGAGACGACAGCAGCAAGGCGAGGCGATGACAGCGAGGCGATGACAACGAGGCGACAACGGCAAGGCAAAGGTAGCGGCAGTTAGTGGTTGCATTGGCGGCCATGGAGAGAAGAGAGAGCAGTGGTAGCTTTTGAAAATTTGCAATTGGGGCGAGGGTATTTTGGTCTTTTTGACACCCCTCGGTAAGCCCCTCGAGCAAAGTAGCACTGCTCTTGATTAAATTGGGACAAAACCTCAGTGATGATATTTTATGCTAAATGGGTAATCCTTCTAGACATATTAAAAGTAAAATGATTTGAATATGGAGAACCACAATATGAGTTTCTCCAGCTGCATATTACCAGCCCCTTGGATTCACCAGGCTCAAGACCGTATGAACAGTGGCTAGTGCAGAAGCTAAATTTAAAATGATATAACAAAAAGGGGTCAGAAAATGGTGACTTAATCAGTTCAATCAAAGCAACCTCCATAGTAGGCTATGGTGACTTCTCACGGGATCTATAGGCAGTAGAAATATTTCTGTGTGCCCAGCAAAAAATCTTCACCATCACAATTTTGATTCCCTAATTTAACATGTTACCGTTTAACCAACCTATGTTTTTTATTAGTTCCCTAGTTACTATGTTTCCTATGCTTTTTTGAATTGGACTCTAATGAAAATCTGGATTTCTGAAAGAAGTTTAACCTTCTCCCCCCCCCCCCCCCCAAAGAAAAGCATTGCTAGAGTGGACCATTATTCAGACTATCCTGTTAATGTGTAGTGTTACTAAGAGAGGAAGAAGGGCAAAAATTGACATAATCAGTCAACCTTAACTCCAATTAGCCAAATCATGAACATCAGAAGTTCTTTACCTATATGAGTGATGAAGAATCACCAATATGTTACTGTAATAAAACACACACATGAACCTTATGTTGTGCCTTACTCTGTACCATGCAGATCAAACGTGTGTGACCTGACAACCATTACATGCCAAGGGACACATCAAATAATAAATTATATCTTTTACACACATGGATAAAAGTAGCTCACATTCTATACAATAGGAAATAAATATGATCTAGAAAGTCCTAAAATGTATATAGAATTTCTTTTCTCATAGTTTAGGAACTTAATATTCTTAAAATTTAAATGAGAACTAAGAAATACAAATATACGTTCATACTATCTGATGTATGCTTTTAAAACTATAATGTGGTCCTAATTTGGTTCACTGATGGACAGGCTACATTCTGTAATGTACATGGTGTCCTGCAAGTGCCCAGTACATGTTTGCATGAGTGTCCCACATGCATTTGGAAGTGTCCAACAAGTGTCATGTGGGGCAATAATCTACTTGTCTTTCAGCAAAAGACACTCCTCAGTCTGAAAATTTTCAAGATAAATTTATGTCAACTCAATGAACAATGACACCAAAAATATTGAACTTACGGGTAGTTGTAAGAGAAAGCAATCCATCTGCAATGCATGGTAAAGCAAATGTCAAGAAGACCGTTGAAATAATTTCATGGTATTGTTTTGCATACAAATTGAATTCAGTTGGCATATAAAACATAGATACCTCATTAATACATCATCCAACCACATATACACTGCCACGACTTGTTAAGCTGGAAAAGTTAAACTACTTTCCATGTCTACTTGCTGCTTTGAAAATATTAAATGAAAATCTTTCTTTTGAAATAAGTTATAATGATAAAAGAAAGGCAAACCTGCAGAACAGCTTACCAATTAAATTACTTAGATATTCCAAGGTGAAGTTAAGGCCTATAGTGCATGAGAGGGAAAAATATGGAATGGAGGATCAATTATGTGAAACAATATTAAAATTACTAGCAAATATTTCTGCCTTTCCATTGGCAGAGTGGTGGCATAAGGACCCTACAGAAATGAATTTTGACTTTTGCTCGTGTAAAGGCGGAAGTTACATGAAGCTAGGCTGCCAATGGATAACATGATTTGAAATGAGATAATATACAATGAGCTAATTTAATTAATGTTAAATTGGCATTGCAAACAATCCAAATGGACCTGGGGAAAGAGAGATGTATCATAGAGTTAACATCGCAGATGTAATTGTATTACTTGCAAAAGAAAAACCTAAGGTTTTGCTCAAATAATCAAGAAAAGTACATATGTAATTCTAAGAAAATGTTCTTGAGACGAAACCAAATAATTGAATTAAAACTTAGAAGAAAACAAAATGACTTGATTAATTTTGGTTCCAAACACCATCTAAGCATGACACTGGTATGAATAACTGCAATTAGCACTTGAACTAAAGTGTATTTAGGAATATTTAGAGGCCTAAGTGAAACTTCCAACTTGATTCATAGGGAAAGCAATCACTCACATGAACGATTTCAAGTTTTACAATAAGTTCAAAGATATAGGACATTAATTCTCTAAGAGGCTCAAATATAAGCTGCACACGGTTCTCTTCACATTTTTTTAAGACAATCAAACAAACTACAACATTACTTCTTTAAGACAATCACATAATATAAATGTACCACATGCAGATGATAGACAATGTATTATTCCCTTCTTTACCCCATTTTTCTTCTGAAGCAGGATTAATTGTGTATTTCAAGCACTGAAACTCCTCCAAGAGGCCTCCAACACCAGTATCTGCAACTGATCATAACAACACAAAAATTATGTCATGTCACAAAAATTCATAATCACTGGATTCCAACCCAGCTTTCAAGATTGTTAGTAAACTTAAATCCTCCAACCCAGCTTTCAAGATTGTTAGTAAACTTAAATCCTAAGCCCAAACATTGAACCGACATTGCTCCTACAAAATCCTCTGATATAAACTTTGTCAGGGCAATATTTGAGCATAAAATAAACAACAAAAAGGAAAACTGGGAGAATTGTTATATGGCGTTCAATACAAATATATATATATATATATAAATTTATACTTCTAGTTCTAGATAGAGAAAGAGATTATGCACACCACATTTCTCAATTGAAATATCTATTATGCATAGATAAGATACCAGAATTAGTAGAGACCTGCAGATAGATAGATGCCTACACTAAAGATACATTTGAACGGACTGTTATAGACCTACGGATACACGTATACATACCGTGTACCAATATAGCAATAGATTAGGCGGTATATTCAAATACATACATACAATATAGATAGAGAGTAGAGATCGTTGCCTGAGATTCGAACAACAGGAGGATCGGATGGCGGAGAGGATTTGAGAACAACTGATAATCTGCAGAGATCATCGGACATGCGACATCTTTGAATTGCTGAAAAAATTAACTGTGAAAATGCCCAAGAGGAAGGAGCATTGCAAGAAAACGGCAGCTGGTGAATGCGAAATTCTGCAATTCTGTAGAGACGAAATTAGAGTTGTTAAAAGAATGATAGAAACTCACGTGTTTACAGAGCCGCTGAACTGAAGAAACAACCATTGCGTTTGCGATTGCGCTCTGGAATAGACTGAGAGAGTTCCCGCCCGCGATAGCGTACCAAATGCCTAGCTTCTTGGATATATCCTCTCAAAGTTGTTGGGACGAGAGCGCAAATTATACGTGTTTTGGTAAAGGAATGGAATGTGAGGTGAAAATTAAGCTTTGAGAGTGAAATTGGTTAATGTATGCAAAAATAAGGAAAATGGTAAATGTCGTTTTTCACACTTTCTAATAATATTTTAATTTAATAGAAAACTGGTAAACTCCATTGATTCTGTTTGTTTGGTGCGAATTGGTTCGCGAATGCGCACATGCACGCATGGGCAGGTCAAGCGGGATCATTAGCATGAAAATTATATTTTTAAAATAATGCTTCTCGATATAGCACAATAAAATCATTAAAATGCTTTTTAGTAAAGTCAATTTAACACACTCACATATCTTAATTTTAAGTTAATAACGAGATAACACGTGTTACTTTCTCTAATTTATAGTTAAATCTAAATAAATAATTTGAATCTAACTTTCAGATATCAATCTAGAATAATTGGGATCATATATGAAATCTCAAATCTTAACTATTTTAAAACTAACATAAAATATTTGACCTCCTTCAATCTTCAATTTACGTAAAGGAATAACCTCTATATATAAACTTATATAATTAAAAACTTCTTATTCCTTTTTTTGAGTTTTATTACTGACTTAGTATTGCATATCATATTCTCATGCAAGGGTAGTATATAATGTTTTAAATCGTGTTAGGCGCTAGACTGGCGCCTAAGAAAAATATTATTGCTTGCTGCAGTAATAGTAAATAACTGTTACAACAACGCTTGCTGCAGTAAGTAGCAATCTATACGTACCAAAAGAAGATAAGAGAGAATGGCCAAGAGATGAGATCGACGACGGCAGAGAGAGTGAGAGAGAGAGAGAACAACCTAGGCGAAGAAAAACCAAATAAAGAAAAGGAAAGGGGAAGGAAAACAAGCTGCGCGCGACCCATGTGGAGGCTAGACGTCGCCTAGGCCACCTAGGTGCCGTCGTCATCAATCTATCAAGCCCAACGCCTAAGTGTGCTGAGTTGCCCTTAGACACGCGCGGCCAAGGGCCGCCTAGACTGTATTTTTCGAACACTGACAATATAAAATGAATCAATCTTAAAGTACAGATCCCGATATAATACTTAATGATCAATCTTATTTTTTATTATCATTTTTAAAATATTTTTATTTATCTTCATATATTGCCATATTTATATATATTTTTTAATATAATATAATAATTTCTTTAAACAAAACCAACTAACGTTATTGTTATAACGATAACATCAGAGTAAGAATGGTAAAAAAAAAAAAATTTGCGACTAACATAACTTTATTTTTAAACTATGATTAAGTTAATTTTATTTGTAACTATGTTAAGTTAATTTTATTTATTTAACATTTGAGTAATTTGATTAAAAATAACTCCAATACCAAAAAGATTATAATATGAAAGAGAAGATAATCGATAAAAATAGAGCTTACTAGGATAGTATTACTCTATTTTTAAACTACATGCGTTAAAAATGATCAAATAAAAAAGAATTAATTATGAGCCATATAATTTTTTTCTACGGACATTAATGTTAACATTAATTAAATTATTTATATATTTAATTGCTAAATAAAATAAGCAAAAATTGTGTTAAGCAGTATTTCAATTGTTTATTTAATTTCATAAAATGTGAAAACGAAATAAAGACATCACACAACATGTTAAATTTAATTTATTAATGAAAAATGAAAAACTAAAAAAATTGAATTAAAACCAAAAATTAAAAATTGAAAGTCACGTCAAATAGCATGCAATTTTGATCAAAGTTTGTTGCCAATAATCCAAATTAATCCAATTAAGAATTTATCTATTAAATTGTTATTTTTTTAGTTGATTATGTAATACCCCATGTTTGTATAAAATTGCCACGTAATTTCGATGAATTTAGAATACCGAAAAATTGGCTTGATAGCAGTTATAAGTACCGAATTGACTGCAGGGAATGTCTCGGAGTGAAATTGTCTAAAGAAAATAATATGGTTTCGATGAGCATTCCGAGATAGGATTTATGGTATCGAAATAAATCGAATCGGGAACAATTTTCGGTACAGCTAAAATACAACTGTCATTTAGGCTGTAAAACTGAATCGTTGTATGAGACTTTCGAAAAATCAACGAAATCCTAGGTGGGCTTCGATTTTGCGTAATGAGCAATCCTTCAGTGGTTTTGAGATGAAACAAAGGTCCCGAGAGGACGCAAAGACGAAATTGTCTATAGCAAGTAAAATTTAAGTTATTAATTATGAATTTTTGATATTATAATATAAATTAATTTAAGATTTAAGGGCATAGTTGCAATTAAGGAATTGCACAAATACAATAGGGACGAAATTTGGGAACTAATGTGTAATTTTTTTAAAATTAAAGTGTAATATATAATATATACATATATATATGCGTGTGCGCGTGTGTGCGTGAATAACCAGCTTCTATGGCAGAGATTTTGGCTGCAATTGGGGAGATTTGGCAGCCATCATTCTGCAAGCCATGTCCTGCAAGATTTATGGAAGATTTCGCACGCTAAGAGGGATGGGCAACACAACTGGATGCGGCGGAAGTTGCCTATAAATAGGCAGTAAGCTGGCCAATTGAGAAGTAGCAAGAGAGAGAGAGAGAGATCAGATAAAAGGAAGAAAGAGAGGCTGAGAGTAATGACCGAGAGGTCAAGGAAGAAGTCAGGAGCCGTGCAGGTGGCCGAAGGTGACCGGAATGGGCCGCAAGCTTCTAGCAACTAGGCAACATGGCCGCGGGGCAGGGGAAGCTGGTGGCGGTGGTTAGCAGTGAAGGGCGACATACTAGTGGTGGCAGAACGGTTGACAGAGGTTGTGGAGGCGCAGCCATGGCCGAAGTCGGCCATGGCAACGCGTGCTAGTGCGACTGCAGGCAGCCATGGCCGGCGCGATGTGGAGCTTCAGTGTGCGGTAGTGGCTCACGGCTGGAACGGTGGCTCGTGGTGGCGGTGCGTGTGTGCATATGGAAGGCCGGCGAAGTCGGTGGCGGGCGTTGCAGGCGGCAACCGGCGGTTGGTGCGCGCATGGCAGAAGGCAGTTCGTGCGCAGGTGGGAAAAACATGCGGGAGGAAGAAGAAGATGGAGAATGAGAGAAGAAATAAAAGAAAAAGGAAAAGAAAAAGAAAAAAAAGGAAAAAATAAATGGGAAAAATATCAAAAAAATCTTAGAAAAATCTCAAAAAATAGGAAATTATGTTTCGGTAATATCCCAGAGATTTTGGGTAAGAAAATGGTTCTGACACGCGTTTCAAGGATATGACGCGCATATTGAGAAAACTGGAGAGGCTAAGTCAAGTAAGTAAAATTCCTATAAAATTCTAGAAATTCAAGAATATTATTTTATGAATTGTCGTAGTAAAATATTTAAGAAATATTTAGTTTGGATTTATTGAGGAAAATTAGGAATAAACAGAAAGAAAATTAAAGAAAATGTCAGAAATTATGAAAAAAAAAATTTTAATATTTATTTAAATAAATATGGTGATTATGATGTTTTGAGGCTTAAGTTGAAGAGACTGGTGCAGATTATGAGGTTGACACACAAATCGAGGTGATACACGTATTTTAAGGCAAGACACGGATATCGAGGTAGCCCGATAAGCTTGAGAAGGTAAATGGTACTTCTCAATTAAAATTAGTTTTATGAAAAATGCTTGGTTTGTAAGTAGTTTATGTTCCTCGAAAATGTTTTCATCATATTGACATACTCTGATATATACTCATCATGTAAGATTGCATACATGACATGACTATAAAATGCAAAAATACACGTTGATATCATTGATCACGCGCATTGAGGCCGTATGGAGTAAGAACTGACACCGCTACTTTACCAGATGATGCCCCTAGACACCCCGACTTTGAAAGAGGTGGCCGTAAGAACGGTAGGTAGGGTGCAATTGACACTTACGATGAAAGACATTGCATTCATGCACGAAATATGTTTTTTATACCCTTACTTAGATGATTCATCATCTAACTTGGACTTTGCCCCAGGAATATTCAAACGTTTGAGATGGAGATTGTAGCAGATACGAGAATAAATGTGACATGAAATGACACTTAACAGAGTGCATGAACAATGAAATATATGTCATGTAGCCCGTGTATTTAAGTTCTGCTACTTTGAATTTTGAACATTTTGAAGAATGTTGAAGATGTAAGAATTTCTTTATAATTAATGTTAAGATATTAGGTTTCGATCATTGTTTCTGCATTTTATGTATACAGTGATTATCTTTAGAGATAAATGAATGAGAATTCTGGGTCTGATTCGAGAAAGGATGTGGTTTAGTTTAGTGTTTGAAAGAAAAAAAAATATTATTTCAAAATTATCTCAATTTATAACATATCCGAGAATGCGGGGCGTTACAGATTAGGTTTGTGAAGTTACTCTGTTTATCTCAATTTTAAATAGCACTATCTTGGGTTTTAATTAACTTAATTTATCTTATATAAATAAATTAAATCCATATAGAAAGAGGCCGAGATTGGCCGTTACGCGGGGATTTTGGTTAACAAAACAATGGTGGAGAAGGGGTTGGAGAGGGAAGTTGCCACGTTTCAATTACCAAAATACCCTCAGCTCTCACATTCTACGGTTACGCGCCTTCCGGTGCTCTATATCGTACCATCTATCTGGTTGGACGACACGTAGGCTAATTTTGACCCAGTCCGTTGTCACGACGATGGGATGAAAGATGCGTCCGAAGTCAGCCGTGCAGGGGTAGGTAAGGAATGAAAATGAAGCTTTTTGCGATGCTTGGTTGATTGATGCTCGCTCTCTCTCTCTCTCTCACTTCGAACTGGCTGGTCCAAGCGCTAGCGAGAAGAATCTCTGAGCAGAATATGTGCACGTGCATATATATATATTGTGCACACACGTATACAGCTAGACAGCGAGTTTGAGAACGAAGGTTGAAACAAGGGAGAGATCGAATAAGGTTCTGGAAAATCGCGAAGAAGTGATGGATAGTGGAATTCGAGGGCAACCGGAGGAGAGAGTTTCGGAGACTGATCATGTCTCGCACCTCGCCGTGGACATTGGAGGTGATCTTCGTATTTCTGCTAGTTTTTGTCCCTTGAATCTAATTTGAGTATTGGTTTATTGTTGTATGTGTTTTCAGCTATCTTGTTTGATTGCTCCGAAGTAGGACTTCGATTTGTGATTGTTGAGTTGGAGTGGTTGTTGTTTGCTTGTGATGGATCATATTTCGCTGAGAAGGGAGGTTCCCGTGAATCTATATGCTTGTTTTTTTGTCAGTACGCTGTTATACAGTCGCCTGCCATTACTCCAGTTATTGATTTGCATCATATTCCATCCGGTGGAAAAATTGAAATTTAACTATTTGAGTTACTTTGTGTTATGTTAAAAAAGAAATAAGCGATGGAAAGTGAAAATAGGAAAATATTATTCTTATAGAACTTCTCTATACATACCAGAAGGCTTGCACACGCAGGGTGGTGCCGCTAACCCATTATATTCATGCCAAATTAAGAATAAACAGGTAAAAACAAATAATCAAGAAATCAAAATCACCAAATTCTGCAAAAAAAACTTTGTTGATGTGTTAAAATAACTAATCCATTGAATCATCCAGTAAGTGGCTAACCATCCAAGTACGACGTGATCTTTTTCCTATCAAAAGATAGGAGGACATAAATGCATAAAAAGAGAATATACTGTATGTTTTCTGTTGGGTGCGTACAAACCTTGTTTAAGCCTAAAAAATTGTATTTTCAACCAAAGAGTGCTTCTAGCATGGCTTTTATCTGAAAGCAGACGTGATACAAGGCACTGAAAAACGAACATGGGACTAATATAATTTGAAATGGAAAAAAAGAAAGGACAAGTATACAAGACATGATCTTAATTTGTTACCCCAACTTGGTTTGCCAATTTGGATGGTCATGCCTCCCATTTCACTCTAATGATATTGGAAAGCTTTTAAAGACCGTCCATTGATAATTTTGTGGATAGATGTGTAAGAGGCTAATTTGGAAAGAAAGGTGGATAGTTGGAAAATGAAGCTTGCCAACTTTTCTTATATGTTATGGCGTGAAGTTATGTTGTGGGCTCACTATTTCACCTTCAAGTCATGGAGTCCTGAAGTAAATTTGAATTATAATTAAGAGATTCCTTGAGAGAAATTTGCCCAAATAAAATGGTGAAATGCTTCAAATTTGAGGTGACTCAAAAAGAGTTCTCCCTTTATACAGTAGAATCATCATAGACCAAATGATGTGGCATTGGCTTTTTTGTAAAAAAAAATATTCTTATTGGATAATTTGTTGAGAGCGTGAGCCGTGGTAGTAATAGTAAGGTTGCTCCTTTCTAACTAAAAGGTCATGGGCTTGAATTGTCGAAATAGTCTCTTTTGCAAAAAACCAAGGGGAAATCTGTGTACAAATGTGCCTTGCCCCCAACCCTTGCAAAGCTGGGAGCCTCCTGCACTCAGGACATGTCATTTGTAATTTATTGAGAGGTGAAGGCTTATTATTGTAATTAGAAGTTATCTTAAAGGATTGTTTGTTGTGAAATAAAGGCTTATTATTGAGGGACATCATTTTAAGTTCTAGATCACCTGTGTGTCCCCTACCCAAAGCCTACCTCCATGTTATAGTGAGGCATGGGCTTACAGTTGGGTCTATATATTGTGAGGAGGGGGTTAGAGAAGGGGATGGGAAAAGGGAGCAACAGATTTGAGTTCTTTTATGTGCTGTTCATTAATTGTATATTCATGCTGTTATTGTGTGTTCTTTTTTCTGGAATATTACAGTCATAGTTGTTTTTATTCTTTTTCTATATTCTCAACATAGTCTTAGTTGCATCTATGCATGTAGCTGGAGTAAATAAACAAGGGAATTGAGTATAAGGGCTGCTCCAGTAGTTAGGTGATTTGTGGCCTTGTTATGATGCATGGGATGCAAACCTCAGAGTATTCTTCCCATTCTCTAACTCTTTACTTGATGTTTTTACTAAAAATAAAAGGGAATCCTTATACTAGAGGCCAACCTTGGTCAAAAAAAGGTTTATTATGTTTTTATAGGTAACATAATAGAATGTTTTCAGAGAAAGAAGAGATTAAGCAGTACCAATTTTTCTGAAAAATCCCAGGTCTAGCTTATCGAATTTTGAAAACACTCCACCACTTTCGCCCTTGATTTTCCAAGATTCTCCACCTAACTAAATGGGCCTTTACTAAAACAAGAAAAAAAAAAAATCAATGCAGGAGTAATATGATTATATAAAATGCCACTACCTGCTTTAAAAGTTGGGCCCTTTTGAAGGCGGTGCTTGGATTCTGCTTTTTTGGTCTTCCTTTTGGCATTTTGATTTTTTTTGCCCTCCCTTTATAGTAGTATATGTGATTTACCTAGAAGGAGAAGTTCACGTAGCTGACTTATGTCACCCCTTTTAATATTTTCCCTAATTTAGAGTAGAACAAATTCTTTTTGATAATTAGAACTGTAATAAATCATGGTTTACTCTCACCTAAGCTTGTGAAAAGGGAGTGTCTTCCATTATTGCATTATTCTACACCATTTTTAGGTTGCCAAATTACTTATTTTCAACAGATCATATTAGTCTGCTAAGGTTTAGTGCATGCTTAAGGTGAAACTATGTCAAAATGAGTTGTACCTCCACTTATGTGTTGTAAAAAGTCATAAAATGTGTGTAACATGTTTAAGCACGCATGTCAGACTATCATATTAAATGTCAATACTTCCAAATGAAATCTTGTTGAGTACGCTATTCAGTTGATTTATGTAATTGGTTGAAGTGACTTTTTTCTGGTCTTGATTGTGGATTCTCTTGATTGATTGTATGTTGTAACTTGGTTTTATTGCTAGGCTCTCTCATCAAATTGGTGTATTCTTCAAGTAATGAAACTAGTGGGGTTGAGAAGGGGGAAACATCTTCCCATGATATTTTGGAAGTTTGTAATGTTAGTGACAACTATCCAATCCATTATGGTAGGCTCCATTTTGCAAAGTTTGAGACGAGCAAAATCAATGACTGCTTAGAATTTATTTCATCAAAGCAGCTTTGTCGATCTGGTATGTTTTTTTCTTGTTAACATTGCAACTTCAAATGGAACTGCAGCAAAATTTATTCTATGTGTAAAATCATATTTGTGTTTCTTGCTTGGTGACAAGTTCACAGGCCAATTGCCATCATATCCATCCTTACTTTAATTGGATCTGGCATGATTTTGAGTACAACCTCAACTAGCCTTTTAAGCTCTGCTACTTTACCTTTGTTTGAACTCCACCTTATTCATTGGCTTCATTTGTTGGTTGGTTAGTCTATCCCACCATTCAGTTCTCTGCCAGAACTTAAACATTTTTAATTTACTACTAGAACTTTTGTGTCTATAATACATTTCATATAATCCTAGTAAAGCTTTATGCTTAAGGTCCTTGCTTGGGGCCACCAAATTGATGACTGCCCCAACCATTTTATAATGTACAAAATCAAGAAAATTAATACTCAAAATCAGTTGGTCAAGAAATTTGAACAAACTTAGAGAATTTAGGAATAACACACTGTCAACATTGGAGGCATCGACAAGGCTATTGGGTAGAATTCCGAGAGGAATTCGTTGGTTTTCAAAGAGAGAGAGAGAGAGAGAGAGAGAGAATATTCTCATTGCATGCTTGCTGTGGGCATGGCCTTTACATTTATATAAGCGGTTGGGGTCCTTCTAGAGGGTGGCCCCACCGTAGTACAACCTTCTAACGGCTGCTGACGCCTAATTCCATGCAAAAATACATAAATGAAATATAGAAATTTAAGGGCCTTGACCCAACTACCCTTGGTTGTATGACAATACCCCTCCACTTAGAGACATTTATGTCCACAAGAAATTTACAGTAGCCTGTTACTTGGGGAAATTGAGTGAGCAGCTCCAGGAGGTATTCCCATGGAGTGTTGTTAGGGTGGCGGTTGGTCCACTGTACCAATACCTATGTGATTGGCATATAATTATGATGAAGTACCCTCTTGTCTAGCACAACTAGGGGTTTTATCTCCTCTGGAGAGTCTTCCTCTAACACTGGTAGGTTTGAGCTAACTGATTCACGGGATCCTACCGACCATTTCAATAGCGACACATGGAAGATAGGGTGGATTCTCACCCCTTCTGGGAGTTGCAATCTGTAAGCAACCTTCCCTATCTTGGCCAGCACTCTGAACGACCCAAAATAGTTTGGGCCTATTTTGGATGGGGTCTGTCTAGTGAATAGCTACTGTTGGAATCTTCTCACCTTTAGATACACCATATCCCTTCCCTCAAAACTCCTCTCGCTTCTTTTCTAGTCTGCCATCTGTTTCATTCTATTTTGTGCGACTGTCAACTCCTTTCTTATGATCTATAGGGCTTCCTGTCTTTACCTTAGGTACTGGTCTACTGATAACAACACATGTGAGTAGTGCATCATTGTTGGGATCAATGGGGGTTTCTAACCGGATAACGCCTCAAAAGGGGATCTTTTGAGGGAGCTATGGTAATTAGAATTGTAGCACCACTGGGCTAGGGGTAGCCATTGGTTCCAGCTCTCGGGTTTGGAGAAACATACACACCTTAGGTAGCCCTCAAGACACTGGTTAACACGTTCGGTTTGCCCATCCGTCTCAAGGTGGTATGCTGAAGACGTGCAACCCTACCCCCAATTGTTTGAACAGTTCCATCTAGAAGTTGTTGGTGAACACCTTATCCCTATCCAAAGTGATGGACATTGGTAGACCATGCACCCTAACCACATAATCCAACAATAGTCGAGCCACCTCTTGGGCTGTAAAGGGGTGGGTTAGACTTAAGAAGTAGCTGAATTTAGTCAGCCTGTTCACCACCACTAGGATAGTGCTCTTCCCTTCAGACCTCAGAAGCCCCTCCACAAAGTCCGTTGAGATTTGTTGCCATGCTTGCTCCGGTATTTCTAGGGGTTGAAACAAGCCATGGTATGGAACCTGTTCATGCTTGCATTTCTAGCAAATAGTACATCCCAGCACAAAAGAAGTAACATCCTTTTTCATTCCCAGCCAATAAAATAGTTATCTGACCTTGTTGTATGTAACGTTCAAGCTAGAGTGTCCTCCAATGGGTGATGAGTGTAGAGCTTGTAGGATCCTCGTTCTGAGCGGGTTGTCCTCCCCAATTACCAATCTCCCCTTGCACCTTAACAACCCGGACTTCAAGGTATAAACCTTGTGTTCCGAAGGTCCAGTTGCCAGTTGAGTCATCAGGTCCCTAGCCCATGGTATCTGTTTATAACTACTAGACACCTCCTTAATCCAATCTGGAACTATCATTGATATTGCTTGCCACTCCTCCTTTTCCTCCCTTCTTAACAGTGCATTAGACACTATATTCTCCTTGCCCTTCCTATATTGGATTGTATAATCCAATCCCAACAACTTTGTCACTCCTTTCCTCTGTAGCTGAGTGTGTAGCCTCTGCTCTCCTAGGAACTTGAGGCTCTCATGATCGAATCTGATAAAAAATGGACTTCCCTCCAAATAATATCGCCATTTCTCTATGGCCATGAGGACTGCTATTAACTCCTTGTCATAAATGCTTAGTCTCAAGTGTTTGAGAGCTAAGGCTTAGCTAAGGAAAGCAATTGGTCTCCCCTCTTGGACTAGGAATGCCCCCACTCCTGTGTTACATGCGTCTGTTTCCAAGATGAAAGGCTTGGTGAAATCAGGTAGGGCTAATGTGCGTGCTTGGCTCATTGCCTGCTTGAGAGCATTGAAGGTTGTCTCAACCTTGTCACTCCATTCAAATCCGTTCTTCTTAAGCAACTCTGTCAAAGGTCTGCTAATCACCCCGTATCCTTTAACAATTTTTCTATAGTACCCTGTCAAACCAAGGAATCCCCTGAGCTCCTTGATGGTTTTGGGTGTTGGCCACTCCACCATTGCCATGATCTTCTTAGGGTCTGTAGTGACTCCTTCTCTTGTTATTATGTGCTCTAAGTATTCCACCTTTCTTTCAGCAAAGGTACACTTAGATTTCTTTACAAATAACTTGCTAGACCTAAGGACTTGAAAGGTGGTTTGGAGATGGGTTAGGTGTTGTTCCATGGTAGGATTATATACCAAGATGTTATTGAAGAAGACTAAAATGAATTTTTTGAGGTAGGGACTGAAAACATGGTTCATTAGTGCCTGAAAGATCGCAAGAGCATTTCTTAGGCCGAAGGGCATAACCAAGAATTCGTGTAACCCTTAATGGGTGCAGAATGCGGTTTTAGGTATATTTGCGCAGCTCATCTGGATCTGGTGGTATTCGGATCTGAGGTCCAACTTTGAAAATATAGTTGCACCAGTTAATTCATCTAACAA
Source organism: Diospyros kaki (assembly GCA_036245055.1). Lineage (NCBI taxonomy): Eukaryota > Viridiplantae > Streptophyta > Magnoliopsida > Ericales > Ebenaceae > Diospyros > Diospyros kaki. The sequence goes on along the minus strand of BSEG01000002.1, from coordinate 5,259,494 downwards.
ATCGTCTATGATTGGGATAGGAAATTTGTTTTTAATGGTGTGGGAATTGAACTGCCTATGGTCTACACATGATCTCCAGCTCCCATCCTTCTTCTTAACGAGAAGAACAGGGGATGCAAAAGGGCTTTGACTTGGTTGGATGATGTTTTGGAAAGCATGTCCTTAACTAAACGTTCAATCTCTGCCTTTTGGAAAGGAGAGTATCTATAAGAATGTACATTCATAGGCTTTGTATTAGGTTTAAGGTTAAGGTGAATGGTGTGCTCTAGGGGACTATTAGGGGGCAGAGATGAAGGTTCAATGAACAAGTCCTCAAATTCAATCAAGAGAGTTTGCAAAGAATCATTAAGAGTTACATCACTTGAAGAATTAGTGAGGGCTTCTATCTTGAACCACTGATGATCCTTTCCCCTGAATTTGCCTCGCTCCTTACACCCCTCCTCCACCTCCCCAACATACACTGAGTGCAACTGAGCTATGGCTTCCTTTTCTTATTCAAATAATTTCTGCAGGCAACCCCCTGAAATGGCCTTGCACTCCCCTCCTTCCATGCAACCGGCCAACGTTAACCTCCTTCCTCCTTTCTTGAAAGTCACCTCTAAAGTATTGAAATCAAATATCAGAGGACTCACAGTCCTCATCCAGTGAAGACCCATCACTATATGACATCCCCCAAGCTGTAGAATCCTTAGGTCTGTAGATAACTCATACCCCTGCATTCTCCAAGCAAATCCTTGGCATCTATACCTGCTGATCATTTTGTGGCCATTGGTAACGGTCACTGATAGGGGTATAGTGTCTTGCAACACACATTCAAGTTCCTTAGCTGTGTTTTCATCCCAGAAACTATATGTGCTCCCACTATCGATGAGCACAACCAGCCTCTTCTTTGCCACAGTTCCTTTAATCTTGATCACCTTCTCCGAGGGTTTCCTTTCTAGAGCATGGAGGGAAATCTGTCCCCTTTCCTCTCCTTTATCGGCCTCGCCCTTTGCCTCATTCTCCTTTGTGTTATCTTCTGCTTCTTCCTTTTCCTCATCCTCATCCTCTTCCCCTTCCATTTGCATTAGGTGTTTTTGGCATTGATTTCCTGGGGTGTACTTCTCACCATGCCTGAAGCAAAGCCCCATTTGCCTTTTTTGGTCTAGGGTAAGGGACCTTACTAGGGTGGCTTGGATTGGAGCTCTTGGTGTGTAACCTCCTTAATTCACCTGCGGGTTGCTTCCTTTGTACCCTCCTCCTGTAGAGCTATGCTAACTCCCTCCCGATCCCTTTTGAGAGATATTGTGCTTTTTCACAAAGGCCTCCAAAGATAACTCATGCAGCCGGGCCTTCTTTGTTGCTTGCCTCATTGTAACGGGTTGCAACATCTTCACCATTGGCCTAAGCTCATCATTCAATCCGTTGAGGAAGCTCGATACAAAGTATTGCTCATCTAAGGTTGGATAAGCATTATTAAGTGTCGATTTGAGCTCCTCAAAGCAGGTCTGGTATTCTTCCATTGTTCCTTCTTGCTTTAGTTTATTGAACTGCTCCACCACATCTGTCAAACTGCTTTCACCAAATCGGACACAAAATTCCTCCGTAAACTTCGGCCACCTCCACTTATTCCTCCTCCCGCTCCAACTTTGGAACTAGGAATCCGTTATGTCGTTGAGGTAAGCAGTTGCCATATTCACCTTGTTCTCCTCCGCCACCCTGTAGTGGTAGAAGAAGCGTTGGCATCTTCTGATCCACCACCTGGCCTTCTCCCCTTCGAACACTGGAATCTCCAGCTTTGGTATGGGAGTGTTGGACTAATTAACTACATTGCCTCTCAACGTTGCCTCTCCTGCAAACTCCACTAGTTCTTCCCTTTCCTATCTTCCCCTTACTCTGGGGATGATCGGCATTACCATTGCTCTTGCCAGAAAATCCGCCGGTAAGCTAGCATTTGGTTGCCTAGAGAAGATGGCTAGCGCAACACCTAGCTACTGGCTTAGCCCGGAGAATTCCTCTCTTAGATGTGAGAAATCCTCCCTGACGTTTCTTTTGACCTCCAATATGTTAGCTCGGATGTGACTCACTTCCTCCTTTGTATTTTGGACTCCCACCTCGACAATCTCCAACCTCTCATCCATCTGTTCGTGGCTCTACCTCAACCCAGCTTAGATAACGTCCAACCTCGACTCCACCTATTTCATGAGAGTTCCTTCCACCTTGTTTTTCAGCTAGCGATCGGTGGCTCTGATACCAATTGTCAGTACTAAAGGCACTGACAAGGCTATTGGGTCAAATTCCAGGAGGAATTCATTGGTTTTTAGAGAGAGAGAGAGAGAGAGAGAGAGAAAGTAAGAATATTCTCATTGCATGCCTGCTGTGGGCGTGGCCCTTACATTTTTATAAGCGGTTGGGGTCCTTCTAGAAGGTGGCCCCACTGTAGTACAACCTTCTAACAACTATTAACACCTAATTGCATGCAAAAAAACATAAATGAAATATAGAAATTTAAATGCCTTGACCCAACTACCCTTGGTTGTGTGACACACACACTAAGTAATAGGAGTGAATAATACAAACTGTTTCACACACATTACTTAGCTACATCATACCTATAAATACAGAAAATTATCTATCATCTATCTCTAAAATCTAGGTGTTTAAAATACAAAAACAACAACACCTAAGGAGAGAAATTTTCTTCTAATTCTTAGGAACATGATAGAGCATCGATACATCACACATATCAGCGTAGGGGTAAGAAAGGAAGCAAGAGGGCAATTGAGGAAAAGGATACAGGGGTAGAATTGTCAGAGACGGTTAGGAATAACAACCTCACATGGTTGTAATCGTTGGGGGAATCTATATAGAAGAGAGTGGAAAGAAGAGAGGGGTGTGAAGGATTTTGAAGAAGATTCTGGGAGAGGAGGCCCTCTCGAATTGGCCTTCTTTTTTATTTTTTTCTGTTATCCTTCTTTTTGATTTGTTTACTAGAACTGAGCACTGTAAATCAGTTTGTTATCTACTGATTTGGAGAGGGAAGCTGCAGATTGAGTGGGAATTCTATCATTTTGGTATCAGAGCAATCGATCCATGGGGATGACTGTTTTTGAAAAAGTGGGTGAGCTGGAGGGGCGTATGGCGAGTTTATAGGATAGTATAGAATCGGTGAAGACAGAAGTCATGAGGGTGCAAAATATTGAAAAAAACATGGCGGGGATGATGAACCGATTCAACCTCTTAATGGCACGATGGGATGAACAGGAGAAGGAAAGGAAGGGGAAGCGAGATGGGGAAGACCAACCTGCGGGTTCATCCTTGTCCAGGGAGGGGACGCCAGCGGTTGGAGGGAGAAGTGGCGAATGAGGCGACTAGGTTGATGGAGTCAGAAGGCAGGAGTATCGTGGGTGGCGCCTGGAAATGCCCATCTTCGAGGCAGATGAACCAGATGGCTGGGTCTTCAAGGCTGAGCACTACTTCATAGTAAACCAGCTGATCGATACGGAGAAGTTGGAGTCGGCAGCCTTATGCTTTGAAGGAGGGGCTCTGTCATGGTTTCAATGGGAGCAAAGGAGGCGATGAGTAAGAAATTGGGAAGAGCTTAAAGGGCTGCTGAGGAACCGATTCAGGTCCACCCAAGAAGGGACCGTGGAGGAGCGGTTCATGGCCATTCGATTGTGGGGAACGGTTCGAGACTATCGGATTTACTTTGAGACTTTAGCATCACCCATTGAAGAGATGCCCGAAGCGGTTTTGGAGGGACACTTTGTTAGTGGGCTCAAACCAGAGATCAGGGCGGAAATCAGGGTGTTGAGGCTCTTGGGCCTCGAGAATATCATGGAAATGGCTCAGCGGATTGAGGACAGGAATCAGGTGCTACGAGGGAATCGTTTTGGTTACAGCCCAAGTAAGGTAACCCCACACCCAACTCCAATCCCCATGGCGCAGCGAAATCTGGGGTTCCAGACCTCTAATCCTCCCAGGATAGTCACATCTAGCTCATCTAATTCTTCAAGATTGCTGGTTAGCAGGAAGCTGTCCACACCCCTCTTCAAGCGATTGAGTGAGAATGAGCTACAAGCCAAGCGAGCGAAGGGATTATGTTTTCACTGTGACGAGAAGTATTCAATTGGGCATAGGTGTAAGAACAAGGACCTGCAAGTGATGGTTATTTATGAGGAAGAGAGGGGAGAAGAAGAAGAAGGGACTAAACAAGATGAGGCAGTGGAGGCTTCTGGGGAGTGGGAAGACACTGTCAAGGAAGGGGAGATGGTGGAGTTATCACTAAACTCCGTGGTGGGGCTAACCCCTCCTCAAACGATGAAGATTAAAGGAACAATAGAAGGCCAAGAAGTAATTGTCCTGATCGATAGCGAGGCTTCCCACAATTTCATAGCAGCTGACCTAGTTCAAAATTTGGGACTCTTAAGGATGCCTACTCGAGGATATGGGGTGATAATGGGCTCGACAATGGCAATGTAGGGGGCGGGAGTATGCAAGAGGGTCCCCTTGTTATTACAAAATGTAAAGATTGTGGAGGACTTCCTCCCTTTGGAGCTGGGCAGCTTTGATGTCATTCTTGGGATGAAGTGGTTAGCTACATTGGGAGAGACACAAGTGGATTGGGGTTCCCTGATCATGAGGTTCAATGTGGGAGACATGGCTATTACCTTACATGGGGATCCTAGCCTTAGCAAAACTTTAGTGACCATGAAGTCCATGATGAAGGCAATCCGAAAGGGTAGGGAAGGTGTATTATTAGAGTTGGGCTGTTTAACAGCTGAAGCAGTGGAAGTTGACATCCCTAACAGTTTGCAGGGGGTGCTGTTAGACTTCGAGGCAGTCTTTGAAGAGCCGTGTGGGCTGCCCCCACACTGAAGGCAAGATTATACCATCACGCTACAGCCTGGGGTACCCCCGGTCAATGTGAGACCTTATCGGTACCCCCATCTCTTGAACATTGAGATTGAAAAACTTGTTAGAGAGATGCTGGCTACAGGTATCATCAGGCCAAGCATCAACCCTTTTTCCAGTCTCGTATTGCTAGTCAAGAAGAAGGACGGGGGGTGGAGGTTTTGCGTGGACTACCGAGCTCTAAACAAGGTAACTATTCTCGATAAATTTTCAATTCCGGTTATTGAAGAACTCCTAGATGAGTTGAATGGAGCTGCAGTTTTTTCTAAGTTGGATTTAAAATCGAGTTACCATCAAATACGTATCGCACCTAAGGACATTCCGAAAACTGCTTTTCGGAGAGGGCCATTATGAGTTTATGGTAATGTCGTTTGGATTAACAAACGCACCCGCTACATTTCAGTTTTTTATGAACAAGATTTTTAGGGAGCAATTGAGACGGTTTGTTCTCATGTTTTTTGACGACATTTTAGTGTACAACAGAACGATGCGAGAACATCGAGATTATTTGTGTTGTGTATTGGGAATATTAGCTGAAAACAAGTTGTATGCCAATGCAAAAAAATGCAGGTTTAGACAGATGGAGATTGACTACTTAGGCCACATTATTTCGCAGCAGGGGGTTGCTGTGGATACAACAACAACAACAACATATCCAGCCGTTATCCCACTATGTGGGGTTGGCTACATGAATTCTAGACTTCTATGTGGGTTACATCCCAACAGATAGTTTGTCTAGAATTCATATTTGGATTCGACTAGGTTTTACGCTGGCTGTCGGCTACCTAACGCAACTTTTCTCCTTTATCCGGGCTTGGGACCGGCAGTGGATAATATCCCCTGGCGGAGTAATGATGAAATGAAGTTTGAACACCATCTTCACATGGAGAAATTTCATGAGATGGTGGTAAATGAAGATAATTGATATAGTTGTGTTTCATGAGGGGGTTGCTGTGGATGATTAAAAAATTTAGACAGTTATGGATTGGCCTTCCATCGTTCGTAGTGAGAACTCCGTGGTTTTTTGGGACTCACGGGGTATTATCACCGATTTGTACGAAATTATGGAAAATTCGCTTGGCCGTTAACGGATGGACTTCGAAAGATAACTTCTATTGGGATGAGAGTTCGGAGCAAGCTTTTCAATCCCTAAAGACAGCCATGACAACTTTACCGGTGCTCGCTCTACCAGGTTTTTTGAAGGAGTTTATAGTGGAGACTGATGCCTCAAGGCATAGACTCGGGGCTATATTGATGCAGGAACATAAACCAATTGCTTTCTTTAGTCATGCTTTAAACCCGGGTAAATTACACTAAAGATCACAAAACTTTGTTCTCTTTTTTAATTTGATCACTAAACTTTAATTCCTTACAAAGTGATCACAAAAATTTAAAATATTTTGCAATATGGTCACTAAAGTGATTTTTGAACAATTTTTGGTCAAAATTGTTGACGTGACAATGGCCACATCATCGCCACGTCAGTGCCACATTATCGCCACGTCAGCAATTTTGGCTAAGAACCATAAAAAAATCACTTTAGTGACCACATTGCAAAACATTTTAAAGTTTTGTGATCACTTTATAAGGAATTAAAGTTTAGTGACCAAACTGAAAAAGACACAAAAGTTTTGTGATCTTTGGTGTGATTTACCCCTTTAAACCCCAACGGTTGGAATAAGTCGGTCTATGAGAGGGAGTTGATGGCTATTGTATTTGCGGTACGAAAATGGCGACATTATTTATTGGGGAGGAAGTTCATAATCCGAACGGATAATAAAAGTTTAAGGTTCTTGGTGGAGCAATGATTGGTGAGTCCGGAATGTCAAAAATGGGTGATGAAGTTAATGGGCTACAACTTTGAGATATAATACTGGCCCGGCTTGGAGAATCGCGCTGCTGATGCGCTCTCCCGGTTTTCATTTCCCGTTACACTCATGGCTTTTACTGCTCCTCGGGTGCTGCAGTTAGATCAACTCAAAGAAGAAGTGGCCGAAAATAGCCACTTCCAACAGATCATCAAGGAGCTGCAAGCTGAACCGTCAAGTAGGCCAGGCTATTCCTTGGTGGATGGGCAGTTATTATTCAAAGGCAAATTGCTACTTCCCCCTGGTTCGGTTTTGATTTCTTCATTGATGAAGGAGGGTCACGATGGGCAGCTTGGAGGCCACTCGGGTTTCTTGCGAACTTACAAAAGGCTGGTTGCTAATGTGTATTGGATAGGAATGAAAAAGGATATCCATCGGTATGTCCGCCAATGTCTCAATGCCAGCAGCACAAATACATGGCTCTCTCACCGGGGGGCTTACTTCAACCGCTCCTTATTCCCCATCAAATTTGGGAGGATATGTCAATGGACATCATGGAAGGACTGCCTAAATCTGGGGGAATGGACTCCATGTTAGTGGTGGTGGATTGGCTTAGCAAGTATGGGCATTTTATCGAATTGAAACTCCCATTTACAACAGCCAGTGTAGCAAGCATTTTTGTCAAGGAAATTGTACAGCTACACAGGATTCCTAATTCTATAGTCTCGGATAGAGACAAGGTCTTTATCAGCCATTTTTGAAAATAGCTATTTCGACTACAGGGCACACAGCTGAATAGGAGTACAGCTTACCACCCCCAATCCGATGGTCAAACAGAAGTGCTCAATAGGACATTGGAGACTTATCTCCGATGTTTTGCCTCTTCTACACCTAAGGCGTGGTACACTTGGCTTCCTTGGGTTGAGTATTGGTATAACACTTCCTATCAAGCTTTTTCTAAACTAACCCCTTTTCAGATAGTCTATGGGCGTGAGCCACCTCCATTTCTACAGTTGAGAAGGGTACCACTGTCATATCCAGGTTGGAGCAGCAACTAGTAGAGAGGGATGTAGTGTTGGAAGAGCTTAAAGGCTAATTGCTGCGAGCACAAGCAAAGATGAAATCCATAGCATATAAGAAGCGGAGGGACATTCAATTCGAAGTGGGAGACGTGGTCTACCTGAAAATTAGACCATATAGGCAAAAGACCTTATCTACCAAGCTAAATGAAAAGCTGTCACTAAGGTATTATGGGCCCTTTGTTGTGGAAAAGAGGATAGGGAAGGTGGCATACAAGCTGGAACTTCCACCCACCTGTGCCATCCATCCCCTCTTTCATGTATCTCAACTATGTAAGGCCGAAGGGACATCACCAGCTGCTGCCTCTATTCCAACTCAGTTGATAGCCGAGCTAGAGATGATGGTAAAACTAGAATTCTTGTTGGGAATACAGTCGGGCAGAGGTAAAAACTTGAGGGGCCTTGATGTGCCAATTCAATGGAAAGGGTTGCCACCCTTAGAAGCTACATGGGAATCGTACGATCAGATATTGCAACAGTTTCCCGAGTTTCACCTTGAGGACAAGGTGAATCTTATGAACGGGAGTCATGATAGAGTAGAGATGGCAAATGGGCTGGCCTGGCCCGGCCCGGCCCGGTACTGTAGCAGACGGGCCGAGCCAGGCCGGCCAGAAGAATGCGGGCCGTGTCGGGCCATTGATTTGTGGCTCATGGCCCGGCCCGACCCACCAAAAAATAAAAAAATATTTGTAATTAGTAATTATAAACATATTTTAAACATAATAATTAAAAATTATGTTTGTAAAATTATGTTTATTGTAAACATAATTTTACAAACATAAAAATTATAATTATGTTTACTGTAAACATAATGTTTGTAATACAAACATAAAAATTATAAACATATTTTAAAAAATATTTGTTGCATTTGAGAAAAAAAAATTTAAAAAATTATGTTTAAAAAATTAAAAATAAATGGCCCACGACTTGGCCCAAATAGCCAGGCCCACAGGCCGACCTGGCTCAACAAGCTCACGGGCCGGCCCGGCAAGCCCCAGCCTGGCTCGGCCTGCCTTGGCCCATTTATTAAGGGCCATAGGGCCATGTCGGGCCCTAGTTTCCATTGCTCCGGCCCGCCTCTCTTACGGGCCAAATTTGGCCCGGCCCACCAAATGGGTGGGCTAAGCGGGAGGCGGGCCAGCCCGCCCATTTGCCATCTCTATGATAGAGCACCGATACATCACACATATCATCGTAGGGGTAAGAAAGGAAGCAAGAGGGCAATTGAGGAAAAGGATACATGGGTAGAATTGTCAGAAATGGTTAGGAATAACAACCTCACGTGGCTGTAACCGTCGAAGGAATCTATATAGAAGAGAGTGGAAAGAAGAGAGGGGTGTGAAGGATTTTGAAGAAGATTCTGGGAGAGGAGGCCCTCTCGAATTAGCCTTGTTCTTCATTTTTTTCTATTATTCTTCTTTTTGATTAGTTTACTAGAACTGAGCATTGTAAATTAGTTTGTTATCTATTGATTTGGAGAGGGAAGTTGCAGATTGAGTGGGAATTCTATCAGAATAGTTGTAGACTTTATCCTCTTTTATTCAACCTGATCTTCTTCCTCTTATTTCAGATTTATCCCCTTTCCACCAAGACTTCTTCCTTAACACTCCCCCTCAAGCTAGTGAATAAATGTCTTTCATTCCCATCTTGTCTCTAATCAGCTCAAAACCTTGTTTGTTTATTGCCTTGGTGAGGATATTAGCTTCTTGTAGACCTGTAGGGATATACACCAGGTTGATACCACCATCTTCAATCCCTTGCTTAATGTAATGTCTATCAATTTTCACATGCTTCATCTGGTCATGTTGGATCAGATTGTTTACTATATTGATGACAGATTTGTTGTCACAATATAGCCTCGTAGGGCTAGTGTTTGGTACCTTTAAGTCTTCCATAAACTTCCCTAGCCATATTACTTCACAAATGCCTTAAGCTATAGCTCGGTATTTGCCTCAGCACTGCTTCTAGCTACTATACTTTGTTTCTTGCTCCTCCATGTGACAAGGTTACCCTATACTTTAGTGAAATACCCTGAGGTGGATTTACTGTCTTCTAAGGAACCTACCCAATCAACATCCACAAACTCTTGAATTCCTCGGTCTTCATTCTTCCTGAATAAAATACCCTTACCAGGAGTTCCTTTAAGGTATCTTAGGATATGACAAGTAGCATTAAGATGTTTGCCAGTAGGTGAATGCATAAATTGACTCACTACACTCATTGCATCTGTAATATTAGGTCGTGTAAGAGATAAATAAATCAGCCTTCCCACTAACCTTTGGTATCTACCTTTATCAACAGTTGTTTTTGTCCCATCTTCCTTAGCTTTCCAATTGGGTTCCAAGGGTGTGCTGGCTAACTTATTACCAAGCTTACCTGTCTCCTTTAGTAGATCCAATGTGTACTTTCTTTGAGAGATGAAAATTCCCCCCTTACTCCCTACTACTTCCATCCCTAGAAAATACCTTAATTATCCAAGGCCTTTGACTTCAAATTCCTCTTGCAACTGTCCCTTTAGTGCCTTTATTTCTTGCTGATTGTCACCTGTAATAATAATATTGTCCACATAGAAAATTAAGATAGTTTTCAGATCATTAGCAGCATGTTTAGTAAACAAAGTGTGATCAGACTTCCCTTGTTAATACCCTAGCTAGTGTAAGGTGGTGCTAAATCTCTTAAACCAAGCCCTAAGGGATTATTTCAGCCCATGCAAAGACTTCTTAAGCCTGCAAACTTTTCCTTTTTCTTCAAAATCGAGAAGGATTCTCATATATATCTTCTCTAGGTCCACATTGAGAAATGCATTTTTTATGTCTAATTGGTGTAATTCCCAATCTAAATTAGCTGCAAGGGATAAAAACGCACATATAGAATTGAGCTTTGCAACTGGTGCAAAGGTCTCTTCATAATCTATACCTTGTGTTTGGGTGAAGCCTTGGGCCACTAACTTGACCTTATACCTTTCAATACTCCCATTAGATTTGTGTTTTATTGTAAACACCCATTTGCTTTCTACCACTTTCTTGTTTTGAGGCAGATTCACCACTTCCCATGTGCCATTTTTTTTTCCAATGCATCCATTTCCTCCATTACAACCTTCTTCTAGTTTGGTAGTTGCAAAGCTTCATAGATATTCCTTGGGATTTTCACTTCATCAACCTTGACAGTAAATGCCTTGAAATTTGGTGACAACCGAGAGTACACCAAATGATTAGAAATAAGATATTTAGTGCATGATCTCACCCCTTTTCTCCAAGCTATTGGAATATCCAAGTCATATAGTTCTAGCTTTGAATTGTCTACATTTTATGTTCTTTTATCCTCCTCAATAGGCACTGCTTCAGGCATTACTATTTCAGCTTCAACTTTTTCTTCCTCTTCATGTACCAGACCTCCTTGCGAGGTTAATGAATGACTTTGTTTTGGTTTAAGAGTCCTTCTTCTAGAGTACACCTGAAGTGGTGGCTGTGACTTAGGGATTTCTAGAATTTGCCGTTGTTCTCCCCCTTGATTAGTTACATAATTGGGAATAGGAGCAATAGAAGTAACTGTCTCAGGAAACTTAGGAAAAGCAACAACATCCTTGCCATCTCTACTATGCTTTGCACTAGGAATCTTCCCCTGCAGAGATATGGTAGAGTAGTAATAGTGATTTTCAATAAAGGAGACATCACAAGACACAGAATTTCTTGGTGTTAGGATAATAACACTTATAGCCTTATTGTGTGGGAGAGCAGCTAACAAAGACACACTTCAAAGACTTGAGGTTTAATTTAGGGTGATAGTGGCGAATAAAAGCTGTACAACCAAATACTTTGGGAGATAACGAATTAATCATTTGGGTAATGAGAGGATAGACATTAATAAGAGTGCTTAAGGGGGTTTTGAATTTTAGAACCCTAGTGGGGGAGTCTATTGATGAGATAGGCAACAGTGAGAATAGCTTCTCCCCAATAGGAAGTAGGAACTGAGTTGGTAAACATTAGGGTTCTAACTGTTTCAAGCAAGTGCTTATTCTTCCTTTTAGCCACTCCATTTTGTTGGGGATTATAGGGACATGTACTCTGGTGAACAATTCCATTCTTACTCAAATAGGTCTCAAATTCGGTTGAAAAATATTCTCTTCCATTATCCGATGGAAGGATATGGATTAAGGTTTGGAAAACATTTAGAACCATTTGATGGAATTTTTTGAATACTTTGTATACTTCACATTTTTCCTTCAGCACCAACACACCTTGGTATGATCATCGATAAAGGTGACAAACTAGTGAGTGTTAGTTAGATTTGGAACTTTTGTTGGTCCCCATACATCACTATGTACTAGATAGAATGGTTTGGTTGGTTGATTAAAATGAATAAGATGTGAAACTTTTATTTGTTTGGCAAGAATGCATTGCTCACAATTTAAAGACTCACTCATTTTATCGATAAACAAACGAGGATACAAGATCTTTAGGTATTTAAAACTTGGATGGCCTAATCGTTTGTGCCATAACTGGATTCTAGAATTTGAGACATCAGAAGATAAAAAGGAATTCTATAACTTAGAAAAATTAGGGATACCAACATCACCCTTCACATAATATAGGCCCTCTTTTTCCTTAGCATTGCCGATCATCTTCCCCAAAATTAGGTCCTAAAATACACAATGAGTTGGAGGGGAAATTACTTTACAATTCATGTCTTTAGTAATTTTGCTGATGGACAACAGATTGCATCTCGATTTAGGCGCATATAGGACATATTTCAACCACAAATCATCTAGATATACCGAGCCTTCTCCCTTAACATAGGAGATTGTACCATCTACCATAGTTACCTTTATAGCTCTATCACACTGTTTGTAATTAGACAATCCATGCAAGGATTTGGTCATGTGGTTTGAGGCTCCGATATCCACAATCCAATCATTTATATTCAGCAATTTAGAGAGGTAGCACTTATGAAAATTACCTTGTTTCACAAGGGAGGCTATTGGATTCACCCTTGTTTGGTTCAAAACCTATTACAAAACTTCCAATTGATCTAGAGTTAAAGTAAAATTTGCAACTTTACCTTCTTCAGCATCTACTACATAGGCTGTTTGTTTCTTCTTCTGACCTTTACCGTTCTAGTTTGCTAGCTTCCCATGTATTTTCCAACAGGTTTCTTTGGTATGGTAGGGCTTGTGGAAATGATCATACCATTGCTTTTCTTTCTGAGAGCCTCCACGAGTTGGTGCTATTCTTGGTTTAGAAACAGCAAGGGCTGAACCACCCTGATTATTAACCTTAGGTAATGAATGAAGCATTACCTTCTTCCGACTTTCTTCCTTCCTTACTTCGGCAAAAGCCTCCCTGATAGATGGGAAAGGTTTGGTTTCTAACAGCCTTTCTCTGACTTCATCTAAGTCAGAATTTAGACCATTTTAGAATACTTCACCCCATCCTTGGTACACTCCCAACTAATGTTATAAAACAAATCCATCTTCTGCCATAATTCAGATAGCATGTTATAGTAATCAATTACAGAATGATTACTTTGGCGAGTAGTTCTAATGGTTGATCGAACTTAAAAACATTGTGTTGTATTTTCCATGTCTAAGTAAAGGCTTTGAACTGCCTCTCATACTTCTTTTGTTGTTTTGTAGAACATAGGTGTTATGAACCTAGGGCTTAACCTAGGATCAGTTTGGGAATCGGAAGAATCCGATTCAGCTAAGGCTAAGAATAGGAGGAAATTAGCGGGAGATTTGAAAGAATGAGGGGAAAATTAGAAGAAGTGTTAGGGGGATTAGAAGAACAGAAAAGAAGGAGATGAAGATCAAGAAAGGGAGAGAATTCGGAGGAGGAGAAACCAGATTTCAACTCATTAATTCTTAGATAAATAAACAAAGCCATTACAATAACCTTATGTAGGCATATTTGCCTTCTAACAGTCTTAACACATGCTCCCATGTGCTTCTAACCACTTGATAAAATATATCCTAACAATTATTATAAACCTATTACAAGATTACCCCTTTATTATATCTCTATTACAATATTGACCTTTCATTACTCTTAGGGACATGACAATTCCCCCCTCCTTGAGAGAGTTCTTGTCCTCAAGAACTTGCCACAAGTAGCCATTGCTCTTCATTCAATTCCAGCCTTCTCTATGTTGATCATCCTCCGTTCTTTCTTTCTACTTCTAGGTCTCTTCTTCGTTGTTCTTAAGTTCTCCTCAACTGGAACAAAAATGATGGTTATTGTAGTCAAGGCTGCATCTTTCTTCAAGGAGTAACAGGCCATTTCCCTTGGTTTTGCAATAGCTACCAAATTAAGATTGCTAGTACCTCTAGTCTGAAGATCCAATATGATGCCAAACCGCATCAATATGTCCACATTTAGTGCCTTCAATGAATTTAACCGCTTCTTGTCGCAAGTAGCAACTGAAACCATCCACCCCAAAGCCTTCAAATGATGTTCATCCTGAAATTCACCCATCTGACAGGTTACCACATATGCTCCCCTCCTCTCATCATCTTCAAAATTGATAGCAACATTGTGGCATCGTTTAGAATCAACAAATCTTTCCTTTTGCTGGTGTTGTCTTCTCTTATCGTTTGATAAAGAACCCTCCACGTTATCTAATCCTTCAGTCCATGCATTAGATTCCAAGGGTAACAAGTTAGCCTTGGTTTCATTGGTCACTTGATCAAATACTTCCCGGCTTTCCTCTTGCAACCTTTTGGTAATTGCCCTTTGATGTATTAATTCTTCTTCTATCTTGTCAATCTCAATCGGATAATTTTTTCCCAACTCCAAAAACTCCTGGCTGCCTCATGTTATCTTTATCATCCAGCTCTAGTTTTGGCCTTCCATGTTATAAATTAGGAGCACTGACAGCCTTTAAACTCACCCAAGAAACCAATCAAACATCCCTCAACACACTCACAACTCACCGGCCAACACGCAACAACACAAATAACGAAGAACAAAATTTAAAAGCATAAAACAGGACAAGAAAGAAACATCAAACCACATGAGACGCAACCTTTTATCCTGGTTCAAGCCAATTGAATTGACTCTACATCCAGCAGTCCAACACCCTCAATCAAGCAGCCTTTATTTAGTAGAAATTGATCAGTACAAAACCCAAGCTCATTCAATCCTATCGCTCAAGTACAATCCCTCATTCACTGCAAGAAAGCTCAAGAACTTATACACAAGCCTCACTTTCTCTAGAACAACATGTACTCACAATAGCAACCGAGCGCTTGAAAGGATGTTAGATATATCCCGATTGCCATCTTACCCTCTTATTTATAGAAGAGGCGGAACCCCCCCATATAACTAATCAAATATGGGATATTACAGTTATACCCTCAAAGATACAACAATTACACTTTGAGAAATAAAACTCTAACTGCCTAAAATAAATCCAGCTGATAAATCTTCACAGCTTGCATTGATCTCCTATCATCTATCTTGAGGCAAACACAACAATTCTCCACCATTTGCCTTGAGATCTTCAACCCAATAGACTGAATATGCCCTCTCCCGGAATGATGGAAAAAACTTGATCAAATAAAAAACACAAGGCACATTAAAAGAAACAAACAATGTTGTAACTGATATAGTGAAACACCTTTGGATAATTTCCAACAATCCTAAAGGTTCCATCCTTTTACACAGCATCACATCAACAGTGCACCATACCCGGATTGGCCTTAACATTGCTAGACTTACTCATAGCTTCCCAAAACCGGTTTTTAGGATTTACCACTATCCTTTCTCTAATGTTTACTTCAAACAAACAAGACTGCTCGAATTTTCTTCTATCTACCTACCAGTCTGACTAAGATATGTTTAAGATTAGGGTAACCTAGGCTACCTTAAGCTGTCCAAACCCTATTCCGATCTCTATGCCTTAGTATTTCCCAGCTTATCCTTCCTCCCACTCTGAAACATTGATTTAAACACTCAGCTACATCTTGAGAGTTCTATTTAGAGAAAATACCAATGAAACTACCTCTCAATATACTAGACATACCACTGGAATACTCACAACTTACACATGCACTCAATTTTAACCCTTTTGGACTCTTCCAATCTTATATCTTACTTAAGGAATTACTATCATACCTAGAGAGACCTTCTAAGCAACCAATCATTGCTTACCTTTCCTTCTAGCCTCTTATCCCTTGGTTACACTATAAGATCACTTTTCCCTTAGTTTCCACATGGATAATTAGCTGTTTGTGATACCTATTTGATCCAAAGTTAAGCCTTCATGTGCTGGTTTAACCAATGGCCATTTGTCTAGCCTTTTTCCTGGACTTTTCCCCATTTCCAGCACATTCCTTAATTTTCAAATAGACACTTCGCAACACTCCACCTAAGGGATCTTCCATTTAAGTCCAAGTTTCTCCCCAAATTTACATGGCTCCATGCCATTCATTTGGACAAGAGTGCATCATCTCTTCTTATACGAGAGGTTTTTTTTTTCAGCCTAATCAGCGTCTGAATATCCGATTGCCTGAGTGTGACCCCTATTCTTATATAATAGTCCTTTACCTAGAACTCCTTTAATATACATGAGAATTTGGATAACTGCATTCTAGTGGCTATCACAAGGAAATTGTAAAAACTGACTGACAAAGAATGTTAGGCCTAGTGATAGTGAGATAATTAAGTTTTCCTATCAGCCTGCGATATTTCCCAGGATCTGGAAGAGGCTCCTCCTATCTTGGTAAAAGCTTTACATTAGGGTCCTTAGAAGAATCAATAGGTTTACAATCAAGCATCCTGGTTTCTTCCAAAATGTCTAACACATACTTTCGCTGAGAGATAACTACACCAGAGTTGGACTGAGCAACTTCTATGCCAAGAAAGTACATAAGCAACCCCAAGTCCTTAGTCTGAAAATGATGGAAAAGATGTTCTTTAGCTAAGTAATACCATCTGGATCATCACCTGTAATGACAATATTATCCACATAGACAACTAAGTATATACGCCTCTCATGTGATGTGCGTTTTTAGAAAACTGAATGATCAGACTCATTGCGGGTCATACCAACTTCCTGAATAACAGCATTGAAGCCATCAAACCAGGTTCGTGGAGATTGTTTTAACCCATATAGTGAGTGATGGAGTTTACACACTAAACCAGACTCCCCCTGAGTAACAAACTTAGGAGGTTGCTCCATATAAATCTCCTCTTGAAGCTCACCATGTAAAAATGCATTCTTAATGTCCAGCTGATACGACGACCAGTGGCACATAAAGGCGATAGAGAGAAACAAACGCATAGAAGACATTTTAGCCGCAGGGGAAAAAATATCACCATAGTCAAGCCCATAAACCTGGGTGTAGTCCTTGGCAACCAAATTGGCCTTAAGCCGATCAACCTGCCCATCAGGACAAACCTTGACAGTATAGATCCACTGAGAACCAACAAGAGATTTCCTCGGGGGTAACGAAACCAAATCCCAAGTACCATTGGAATGTAAAATAGTTATCTCATCTACCATTTCTTGTTGCCACCTTGGATCAGAAAGTGCCTCTCTAACAGTCTTGGGAACATAAACAGAGGATAAGGAAGAAAGAAAAGCGCTAAAAGGGGAAGATAGACAGTGATAACTAAGAAAATTATAAATAGGATGAGGATTGCGAGTAGAATGGGTACCTTTTTGAATGGCAATGGGAAACTGATCCTCAGTAGGTAGGGTCACGGTAGGTGGAGACGTTGGGGTAGGATGTGAGTCAGCAAGAGTTGCTGGTTCAATAGGAGAAGCTGGAGAATGTGTAGTGACATTATCAAGACCATCATGAGACTGAGTCAGAGAACGTCGATGATAAACCTGGAATGAGGTAGAAGAGGGAACAGGGCTAACAGGAACATTTTGACTATATGGAATAGGGATGGCCTCAGAAATGGGATGACACTCGGAATTGGGTGAAGAGTAGAAATGAGACGACTCAAGGAATGTGACATTAGTAGAAAGAAAATAGCGTCGGGTGTCAGGAGAGTAACACTTATAACCCTTTTGAATTCGGGAGTAATCTAGAAAATGCACTTGATGGACCAAGCAGACAATTTATCCCGACTATGAGACATGTTATGGACAAAGCATGTGCAACCAAAGACACGGGGAGGAAGAAGATATAATGGTTGATTAGGAGACAAGAGAGAGTGAGGAATTTTGTGTTGAAGAATAGAGGAAGGCAAGTGTAAGTTTACTGACAGAGACAAGATTAAAAGGACAATGAGGAAGATAAACGATAGAATCTAAAGGTAGAGAAGGTAAGGGTTTGGCAATGCCAACAGCTTTAGCAACCGCTTTGGAACCATTGGCTAAAGTTACAGAAGGTAAAAAAACAGAACTAGTAAAATTAGAGAACAGACGGAGATTACCAAATATATGGTTAAAAGCACCCGAGTCTAGGACCCACGGTTCTAAAGAGGATGATTAAGTGAGACAGGTAGTGGAATAACTAGAGTGGGCGATAGAGGCAATGGGGGATGAGGACTACTGCGATGTCTTATACTTGAGATACCCATCATAGTCAGCCCCAGTGAAAAGTAAAGAGTTCGGTGGATGTTCATCAAAAGACTCAGAGCGAGAACCATTAATAGAAGCAACATTAGCACAAGGAGGGTAGCCATGTAGCTTATAATAGTGTTCCTTAGTATGCCCCCACTTGTAACAGTAGTTACACTTGGGGCATTTGCTCCAAGTACCACCATGATCTCCTCCCTGTTCTCCACGACGTTGAACCTGCGAAGCCATGACTGAATTATCACTTGGGGAAGAGGTAGGCACTGTAGGAACAAAGGAAACCCGAAGAAGACAGGAATACACTTCATCCATTGTAGGGACAATGGGACTGGCAAGGATTTGGTCATGAACAGGAGCAAGCTCAGGACCAATAGCAGCAAGGGTACAAACCATGAAGAACTTATCTCTCTAGTCTTACCAGCAGGTAAAAGAGAGTTATATTTAGCCTTAATAGAAGCCATCCAACTAAGAAAATTGAGAAGAGTCAAACTCTGTTGTCTTAAATTAATCTGATTAAACACCACTGAATACAGGCGTTGGATGTCATTTGTATAGAGAGTCTTGGCTTGAGTCCACAACTCACAATAAGTGGTATAGTTGATATAGATTGGGTGAAGAGAGGGATCAATCGATTTCCATAGGAGACTACATAACAGAGCATCAGCTTTCATTCACTTAGTTTTGTCTGTGGTCACATCCTCAGACTTAGTAGTCAGATGATCCTTTAAACCTTGACTCATACGCCACAGTTCAACAGCCTTGGACCAAGAGATATAATTGGAACTGCCCATTAATTTCTCAATAGCGATGGCTGGAGAGGGAGACATGATACTGGAGAAGGAGTCGGATTTACTGGTACCCGCCATGTTGGATCAAAATATCGGAGACAAAATGAGGTTAAAATAAGCCAAAAAAGAAAGCTTGGATGATCTGAAACAACATAGAAAACAGAGCGACATAAGCTCACTAGAGCACCAACGAGCGACAGTGGATAGCGGTTGGCGACGGCGGAAGGCGATGAAACCATCGAGATCGGGATGGACTAAGGGAGACAAGTCCAACGGTGGTGACGACATCGCAATTAGAGCACCGAAGAAGGAGATCAGAGCTAAAATGTCCCAACACGCAGTTTTGATGGCTGGCGCATGGTGGCAGTAACAACGGCAAGGCTCCGGAGGTGGGTCGATTTGAGGCTAGCAGATGCAACGGCAGCGGTGGTGCGAGCAATCAGTGGTTGGAAAGGAGGCTGACGGTTTAGATCTGCAGGAGATTTGAAACCAAATTAGAGATACTGATGTTGGAGCGAGATCTAGGGTTGACTAGGAAGGAGATGGCTGGATTCGAAGGCTGATGGCCGGATTTGGGCTGTGGTTGCCGGATTTGAGTAAGGTGCGATTGGATCTGAGTAATGGTGGCTGGATCTAGGTGATGGCGTTAACAAGCGGCAGTGATAGCATCGGTGGGCGGTAGCGATGACAACAGTTGTGACAATAGTGGCAGGATTTGGGTGATGGCAGTTGGAGATGGTGCAGATCCAAGTGGATGCGATCGGATTTGGGTGAACGGCTGCACTGGCAGCCGAATTTGGGTGCTATTGTGGCGTTGAAGCAAGAGATGGCACTGCCGGTGAAATAGACGATGCTTCGAGAGATGTCGCCAGAGGTGGATAGATCTAGGGTTTGGATTTGAATGGTGGCTTTGATACCATGTGAAGCTTAGAAAGAGAGAGAGAAAAATCTATTATGTATATATTTCTTACTGACTAATAGATTGTACACTTATATATATATACAAAATACTAAATGGGTCATGACATAAGCCATGACATAAGCATAGGTCATGACATAAGCGTAAGGCTAACCCTAGGAGAAATACACACACACAACAATATACAACTCAACACGTCATTGATACACTATAGTCATGACTTTAGGCCTCCGATGGGTGTTATTATAATCACATTTAGCCACCTTAGTGAACCCAACAAATTTCCCAACACTTGATAAAATCCCATTTCTCACTAGTGCATAGAGTGAGCTTAATCTCTCCATGATTTAAATTGATCTAAAACCCATTAAAATTTGCGTAAATCCTCAATTTTAACTCTTCATAATGTGGTTGATATTTGATAAAATCTCATCCTCACTCAAGTGCATGAAATGAGCTTAATCCATTCACCATTTTAATTGATCTAAAGTCCATTAAAATATATGTAAATCATTGATTTTAACTCTTCATAATGTGTCTGACATCACTCAAAATTGTTAATTTAATCCAATTTGCAAAGTCCTTGAAATAGGCTTCAAATTTCATCTCAACAAATTTCGCATGAAATAGTCGATCTTGTAGTTGACTATGGCTTTCACTGTTGATTAACATTGCACTCTGTGCAGCTATAGTCAATTATGATTCACCTATGCATCACTCCAGTGTACATCAGCCTCCATAGTTGACCCTTAGTCAACTACACCCTTGATAGGCTATCTTGCAGACATTTTGTAGTCAACTATAGCTCACCTAAGGCCTCCACGGACTTCAGCTGATCCTTAAAGTCAACTGCCTGCTCACATAGCCTTCTACAAGGCTGATGTCAACCTCCTAGGGGTTACGTTATGGACTGTTATGCAAAATGCCAGATTGAACTTGATAATGCTTCTTTTGTTGAAAGATGAGTCCCTAGCGGTGCTTTATATGTTTCATTAACTGCATATGGATTTGCCTATGCATGCTTCAAAAGGAGAAAAAAGAAAAAGGAAACATACCAGAAAAGACAATGCCAATTTTTGTGATTATGAATTATTAACTTGAAATCAATTCATTGTTAGCAAGATTGTCCTGTTATCTAATCTGAAAACTGGATTTCCTATTGAAAAGATGAAAAATCCATATGAAACTTGAACTGCTTGAGGAAGTATATTGTTCTGCTTGATCTCTCATTGAATAAGTATAAAAGAATGAAGCTACATAAATATTATACGTGCCCATATTGTGTCATTCGAGTTTGTTTTAAAGGTAATATATATATATATATATATTTCCATTCTTGTTTTAGAAACTAAGGCATGTTTTAATTTGTATCGTGAATGGGCTTTTAAATCTCATTTTATAGTTCAGTATCCTTAAGTTGTTTTAAGGGCCTGAGGCTTTTTGAATTCTTATTAGATGCAAATATGGAGGTTATTCTCTTCTGAATTTGCTTCAAAGAATATTCTTATTTTTGTACCGTTGCTGCTACTTCTGATTGCTTATAGGTGAATCTGAATCCAGGTAGTTGTCATCATGTGACTTCTGGTAATCACAAGATCGCTATAAAGGTAATAATTGAGATTGCAAATTGCCTCCTTCTATTTTGCACCTTTTAAGCTGTTTTTTGTTGTGATTATGACCTAGATTAAATATAACAACAAATAAGAAAAAGAAAAAAGAAAAAATGAGTTTATTGTAAGTTGGAAGATTGATGTCTTATAGCCATTTGCATGAAAGTGGCATTGAGCAACTTTGGAATAACTATGAATATTTATCTTTCAAATTATAAACATTTCTATAAAGGTGCCATAATGTGTCAGAAACCCATGTGAAATATTGGCCCTCATCTGATATAGGCAAATATATGTCTAGCTCGTCCAAACTTGTCCCATTACTTTTACTGTTGAACATTGCGTGGACAGTGATATACGTGCTCATCATGGTTTCATGCCTTTCTGTCACTTCAACAAATTAGAATCACATTATAAAGTTAAAAAAGAAGTTTGAGGATCAATCATCGTATAAAATTAATCTAGATTTATATTTATTAGTCCCCAACCATTTAATCTTTTTAATTTTCAGAATTTTGAATTTCAAAATTTTGTTTGATGTTTCCAAGATATATATTATGAAATTTTAATCACACTTATTTCCTATCAATGTGTTGTGAAAACAGTCTCTTTGCAAAACAAGAGCATGGCTCATACAAAAACAACCCTCCCCAAACCCTTGCTTGCAAAGGGGAGCTTTTTGCACTAGGGACACCCTTTCATGTACCATTGTGTTCATGTCCTATGTTTGTATCTGTGCTTCTTAGACTTTATCAGGTGTTTTGGTTAGGAAAGACAGATGTTAAATATTAGGAGATCTGGGCAGCACACACAAGTAGTAGCCTGTGTGCTGTTTCACCACATTAACTGCCTCAGTCGAATCTTCTGTCAAATAGCTCATAGAAAAGCCTTCCAGCTCTGTGCATGCATGCTACTTTTATTTAGCATCCTCAATCAATTTAAAAACAGCACTAAGTTGTATGTCAGTCTTGAATGTCTACTTCCACTGAGCTCCATCTTCCTGAGCTAACAGAGTTGTCATAAAAACTTTCCTACTGTGTAAAGTACCCCTGAGCTCAATCTTCCTGAGCCAAGACTGAGTTGTCATAAAAACTTTCCTACTTTGTAAGGTGAACCTAAGTAAGTCTCTTGATCAATCTAGAAAACTTATCATAGTATAATAATGCGATTCAGTTGAATTGAATTTTCTTATCATGCTTTAACCTTTGTCCACTAGAAATTATGTGAACATTTCATCTTCATTAAGAATTCATCAGATAACACTCATCTATATGCAACTTCACAGCAAAAACTAAGATTGAATCCTGCTATAAATGTTCAAAATTGATGTCATACCTCAATTTTCATGGTGGTTTCAAGGTTCTGCAATTTCCTGTTTCAGAAAGTGAGCTTCTTCTAGGAAGGCTTTTTCAAATACTGTTAGAGTGACTCACCTATGGATGATTAAACATGAAACAGAAAACCTTTGATTTTCTTCCTTGTAAATCACTAACTAGCAATGCCCTTTGTGAAGGCCACAGGTGGTGGAGCTTACAAGTTTGCCGACCTATTCAAAGAGAACCTTGGTGTTAGCCTTGACAAGGTAGATGAAATGGATTGTCTTGTGGCTGGAGCAAATTTTCTTCTTAAGGTGCGTTCCTTATATACTTTTTATGTATGCTCACAATAGTTTTTTCTATTTCAAGGGGATTGGATTTCATAAGATATTTAGAATAGGATTATGAAAAGTATAATTGGTTTTGGAAATACTTTCCAACCTAAAGGTATTCAAAAAGAGCTCTGCAGAAGTAAAGATTTAATACAAGTTAAAAAAAAAAAAAAGGAATGAGATCTTGTGGAGTTTGAAATGGTGCTGATTGAAGACAAGAAGTGGAAGTAGTCAAAATTGTTGCACCACGCAATTTAGAAATTTGTTCATTGGGGGGAAAAATTATTTTGAGTGTGTGCTAATAGGATAGGAGGGAAATGAAAAATGGGCTGGGAACTGAGGAATGCTTTTACAAAATGGTCATCGTGGATGTTAACAAGGATATGGTTTTATGTATGGAAACCAAACAAGATGTAACTTGGAAAAAGAAATCAAAAAGCACAGACAATATGAATCCATATGATTGGACATAATAAGTTGAGACTAAGGTTCATTGAGCTGAGTTATTTATGTTGAGCTCTCAGATTTAGTCTGTAAGTACTTGTCAATTTACTTACTCCTTATTACAATGCATCTTCAATTATAAACTAATATTGGTGTTGCTGGACTGAGAATGAGATGTCAAATAGATGATGAACATATTGTGGTTTCAAAAGGTGATGCTAACTTATTTATGCTTGAAGTTCTAGAAAGTTGTTCTATGTGTGATTTTGGTTGTGGGGATTTGCAATTTGGGCAAAACAACTTTAGCTTGGAGGCCTTACAGCTCTACCGTGCCTGTGTTTTATCTTGAAGGTCTACACCACCCAAAAGTTTCTTCTGAGGATTATAGAACTTTAGGCTCACCACTGAGATGTTGGAGAAGATGAAAAGAAGAAGATTTGGACTTTGGAGTCGCATTCATGGGAATTTTTAGAAGGATGCCTCTACTTGTTCGTTTATGATGTACGAAATGCAAAAGCTTGGATAGGCTTGAGGGAGTCTTCCTTGACAACGAGAACCAATAACAACAATCACAATCCTTAATCCTATTAGGTTAGGTTGGCTACATGAATTCTAGACCTCTAGCTATCTTGATCTCTGGCCATAACTTATTTAATGCCATTATATGCTATTATGCCATTTTAAAGAGTTTCCCACCAAGTTTTGTTGGTCCTCCTCTTCTCCTTTGCTATAAACTTCCTTCACTTGTCTCGCAGGTTGTTTATTAGTCTTCTTCTCATATTTCTAAACTCTCTTAATCACGTCTCCCATATCTTATCTTCAATAGGCACCACTTTGACATTATTATGTATAATCTTGTTTTTTATTTTGTATTTTCTTTGATGACCCCATATCCACCTTATTTAGGACCACTCACATCAAAGTAGTAGTTGAGTATTTTGGTGAGAGAACTGAAAACTTGGACATGATTACCACAACTATGATGGAGTTGATAATGAAACAAGTCATTGCTCTCTAAGGTTGGAGAAATTGGCAAGTGATATGAATATAACACAACTTGTATTGCCATCTTTAGCTTTTATTGGGAAGATTAATGTCTAGAGACATCTTGATAATTGGCCCAAGGTGCAAATGGATGCTTAACAGCATGTCAGTGATGATAGCTCATATCCCACAGATATTAGGTTTAAGTTTCAACAATTGCTCATGATTTTGGTGCCTAGAGCAGCATATAACATGTTCAGTCCATAATGTTCTATGAGATCTTGCAATAAAAACATCTATGAAACCTATGTAACGATATTTGAGGGAATTATGTAAAGCAAGTAGTGGGATCACCAGTGTGAGCAAAAGATGCTATATATAAGTGAAGTGGCTTGTTGTGTTTCTTGGAATTGGAGGAATTGAACTCTACCTCTTAATTGAGATGGTTACTAAAGAAGATCCACTAGCAGTGATGGTATCCCGACTCTCTAAATTACGAACGAAAATTTGAGTTGTATTAGTTGCTCGAGGTGGGTGGCCATGCAGGCTATAGCTAGTATCCCGGGTGCAACCTACATGATTGCAATACTAGTGGCCAAGGATGAGCACCACCACAACATTCACCTATGTTATCTCCATAACTAGGATGGGATCTGGTTTAAGCAATAGCAAAAGCAGAATGGCCTCTAGGGAAAGAATCACCATGATTACCAGAAAGAGGAAGAAGCTATAAGTAATTTAGAGATACTTATGTCAAAGATGGAAGAGAGGCACTTCCCAATTTATGTGTTTTAGCAGGCTAGAGTTTTGGCTGAATCCCATGGAGGTGCAAAATAGTAAACATCATATCCCTTTATGCTTGTTCCTTTTTCATACCTTCATCAAAGGACATAAGTTCATTGAAGTTGGTAATCAAGGTCTATCTGACACTCTTACACGCCTCCAATACGTATCTGACACATCCACGTGGTATGCCCAACACTTTCTTAAATTTTTTTTAAAGGATATTGGAGGGGACACTTTTTAAAGGATATTGAAGGGGACATGTGTGTGTCCCCAATGCGGACACTTTGAAGATTAAAAAGTAAGGGGTTTTCTTTTTGAATCTTCAGTTTTTCGACTTCGTAATTGCACAATTCTTTTTTGTTTCTATATTTTAATTACATAATTGTTCAGTTTTCATATCCTTCACGCTTCCATTATCTAGCTCATTAAATATTGACTAGATTGTGAGGGACAAAGATGATTGGTTATGAGTTGATTGCTAATTAGATTAAAGTTATTCATTTGGAATTTTGGCTTATGAATTTTAAACACATATTTATGAGTTTGGAATATAGTTTTGATCCTTTATTATGCCATTAAAAATATTAAAAATTATTTTATTAATTAACATATCTTAACTGTGTCGTGTCCTACTTTTTTGAAAAATATCGTGTTCCCTTGTCTTGTGTCCCCATGTCTGTGTCCATGCTTCATAGGTAGTCATGTCTAACTCATTTTGTCGTAGGCATGCAACAATTACATCATAGATACAAGTTATTTCACTTGTATATAGCTTGCAGGCACGATTCCCTAGGGCTCTGCATGCACAAAGAGGTTGAAAAATAGGCATCAAACTTGGCTCAATGGTCTACCACATCAAACATATCAATTGCACAACCACTTTCCACCAATTAGGTTGATTGCCCACAGGAATCTTTGCAACAGTTTCCACTAAGTGATCCTCAAGTCTGTGACCAAGGAACCAGATTTCCATAGCTGAAGACTAATCAGAATAATTTTTCCCATTTAATTTCTCAATTGTGATAATTAGCCTAGAAAAATGAGGGATGGTGACCATTATTAATGAGGTTGTGACTGCTGTTGAAGCTGGATTTAGGATGTCGTTGGTTGTGGATGACATTGTAATTTTAGATTGGAGGTTGCTCTAACCACATGGAAGCGAATAGAGCATAGATCTGATGGAGAGAAGAACAACAAACCAAGGACCCGAACTACAATGAAGAACTAGAACAACAAAATGAGCCCTTAGAGAAATGTGGATTTGAGTAATTGAGAAACCCAATTGACACAAGTGTGAGATCTAGAGAATCGAATGCAAGGGAGCCACAACCAGATATCATGCTCCCAAGAGAGTCACACACAACTAGATTTGGAGGATTGCAGCTATTGAATTGT
The DNA here is from genome assembly GCA_036245055.1 of Diospyros kaki. Classification (NCBI taxonomy): domain Eukaryota; kingdom Viridiplantae; phylum Streptophyta; class Magnoliopsida; order Ericales; family Ebenaceae; genus Diospyros; species Diospyros kaki. Next base: position 5,232,610 of record BSEG01000002.1, on the reverse strand, counting down.
TAACTACAATTTGATCTAAAAACTCAAGCTATTAGATAGAGGGTTAATTTTAGTTTTTTATTATTATTTTACTCTCAACATGCCCCCTCACTTGTGGCCAAGCTTCACTGTTAGTTGGTCCAACCACGTGCAACTATTTTAAATATTGAGTTGGCGATGAGGTTTGAAGTTAGGACCTTTTGATGGATGCCCTAGTTCCCGGAAGGCTGATTTTCACCTAACTATCTTAGGATAGAAGCGAGAAATCAAAAGTGTGAAAGACACTTTGGCAAATACATTTTTGATTTCTTCAAAAGTCCCCAAATGAAGGCAGATCAAAGCCTTATATAGTATGCTGTCCTTGACCCTCTGGATGCTAAATACATGAATGCAGAAATGTAACTAAAGCATCTACATGAATGTTGGAATTAAAGAGAGTACATCAATGCTGAAATAAAAGAATAATTAAAGGAAACAATTAAAGTATCTATTAAAGAAGCCAGATCAAGTGAACTGACTTGGTTGCTGGTCTCTCTCTGATAGGCTCCACGAATTGGGCTGATGGGCCTGTTGGACTGGGCCTGTGATGCGCTTGGTCTTGTGGGATTCATCCTGTTGGGTTGGGCTAGCCTTCTGTGGCTGCACTGTGGGCTGATCTTGCAAGCTGGTTGCGGGCTGAGGCCTCAAATGGCTGATGCTGGCCTAGCTGATCCACTGGCCGGTAGGCTGGGGCCTCAACTGGCGCATCATGCTTCTCATCGCTATCGAGTTGCCTTGAATTATTGCCAACTGCACCAACACTCGGGCTGTTGTCTGAGCTCGATGTGTCTCGAACCTCAAGGGCTGAGACTCGCGATCCTAACACCTTTACTTACTTTGATACCATGCTGAATTATTAACCACCATCTGATTTAAAAGTTTAAGCTATTAGTAGAGGGTTAACTTTATCTTTTATGCTATTATTTTAGTCTCAACAGCAGCCACACATGCAAAAGTCTCATCGAATTTGGAGGATATGAATGAGAGTTGCAATCAGATCTCATGCAAGAGAGTCGCTGGATTTGAGGGAAATGAATGCAGTTTGAGGGAAAACTTGATGGATCACTAGAACTGGGAAGAAGGCATTCAAATAAATTCTATGCAGTTGGTTTGTGACGATCAGGCAAAGGTAACTCTTCCCAAGGGTAAGTCTACTGTTGGTTGTCGTTGGATTTACATTGTTAAAGTTGGTCCTGACGGCCGGATTGATCGCCTTAAGGCTCGCCTTGTTGCCAAAGGATACACTTAAGTTTTTAGCCTTGATTATAACAATACATTTTCTTCTGTTGCTAAGATTTCCTTTGTTTGCCTTTTCTTGTCTCTTGCTGCTATGTTTTACTGGCCTCTTTATCAATTGGACATAAAAAATGCCTTCCTTCATGGAGATTAATAGAAAGAGGTGTATATGGAGCAATCTCCTAGCTTTGTTTCTCAGGGGGAGTCTGGGCTGGTGTGTCGCCTTCAAAAATCCTTATACGGCTTAAAACAGTCTCCTCGAGTTTGGTTTGGTCAATTCAGTTCAGTTGTTCTTGAGTTTGGGTTAACTTGTGTGAAGCTAATCATTCTATTTTTATCGCTTTCAATCTGGCCACCACATTCTTCTAGTGGTATGTGTTGATGATATAGTACTTACAAGGGATGATGATGTTAGTATCACTGAATTGAAGGCCCATCTTCCCCAACAGTTTTAGACTAAAGGTCTAAGTCTTTGAAATATTTTTTGAGTATTGAGGTAACTCAGTCAAAGTAAGGCATCTATATTTCTCAAAGAAAGTATGCCTTGGATATGCTAGATGAGACAAGGTTGTTTGGATGTAAGCCAACAGATACCTTTATGGATCCGAATATTAGACTGTTACCGAGACAGAGGGAGCCTCTTTCTGACCTTAGGCGCTACTGTCGACTAGTTGGGGAACTTAATTACCTCATAGTCACACGTCTTGATATTTCATTTGTTGTGAGTGTGGTAAGTTAGTTCTTGAATTCATTTTGTGATAGTCACTAGGATGCAATAATTCGTATTCTTTGGTATATTAAGGTTGCCCTCGATCGGGGTGTATTGTATCAAAATCATGGACATGGTCAGATTGTGGGATATACGAATGCTGATTGGGCAGGGTCACCTAGTGGCAGGTGATCCACATCTGGATACTGTGTATTTGTGGGTGGAAACCTAATCTCTTGGAAAAGTAAGAAACAAACTATTGTCGCTAGGTTTAGTGCAGAAGCTGAATATAGGGCAATGGCTGTAAGAACATGTGAGTTAATGTGGCTGAAACAATTAATTAAGGAGTTAGGAGTTACGTAGGTCAAGTCTATGCAATTGATTTGTGACAATCAGGCTGCAATGCATATTACTTATAATCCTGTGTTTCATGAGAGAACCAAACATATTGAAATTGATTGCTACTTTGTTAGAGAAAAAGTGATCTCTGGGGATATAGTTACAACATATGTGGGTTCCAATGATTAGTTGATTGATTTACTCACCAAGTCACGTAGAATTTCTTGTGTGAATTATATTTGTACTAAATTGGACATGCTCAATATATATACTCCAGCTTGAGAGGGAGTGTTAAATAAGATCAGTAACTGGTATTAGTGTAATTAGTTTAAAATACTTGTATGTATATATATTCTCTTGTATTATACACTTTTTGGTAGAATACACATTACTTTATTCACAGTGACAATCAGGCTCCAATGCGTATTGCTTTTAGTGCTTTGTTCTATGAGAGAACCTAGGACATTGAGATTGATTGTTGTTTTGTAAGATAAAAAGTGTTTTCTGGAGATATTGTTGCAACATTTGTGGGTTCTAACAATCATGTGGCTGACTTATTCATTAAGTTACTTAGAGGTCCTCGTGTGAGTTATACTTGTACCAAGCTGGGCATTTTCTATATATATGCTTTAGCTTGAGGAATGTAGAGGTATATAAGTGAGGGTATTATGGTAATTCTTGTATATACCATACCTCGTGTATATATATGTCTATTATATATCAGTAATATAATATAATATTCTCTGACTTCTACAACCTGATTTGTGACTTGGCTCTTATTATTCTTTTTTGATTATATTAATGCATAAAGTTGAGGCCACTAGTAGTGTTGATACAAACATTGCTATACAAGATGAATAAACTCCAAGAAAACATGAACTGAACAAAGAATGAGATGCTAAAATCACACCCCCAGTGACAACAGAAATCACTACCAAGCTATAACAAAGTTCAACACCCCCAAATATGAAAACAGAGTTCACCACACCTTTGCCAGAAATATGAGACAGAGATCACCCCAACACTGCAGCCATATGAGCAGATTCAATCAAGTGTATATTTTCCACTTGCACCTTATTGAAGGATTATGGAGCTCCCTTGTTGAATGGATTATTATGGAAGATTATGGTTCATACAATCAAGTGTATATTTTCCACTTGCATTCCAGTCATTGGTGGTACTATAACTTGATAAGAGATGTCAAAATATACGTCTTTAATACACTAAATGCAAAACCTGCTTTATTTATTGTTATTTTTCTGATTGGGTGATATAACTCCTTCCTTTTTAATTTCTTTGCTTTCGAAATGATTCTGAATCAATGTCAATTCATATTCTGCTTCTCTGGTTATTAGGCAGTCTGCCAAGAAGCTTTTACTTACATGGACGGCCGTGAGGAGTATGTGCAGATTGACCATAATGATTTGTACCCTTATCTTCTTGTGAATATAGGATCTGGTGTTAGCATGATAAAGGTTATTCTCTAATTATTTGTTTCATCTGTTACTGATTAAGTTTCATCCATCTTTATCTTTTCAAATCTTTTAATTTATTTATAGTTTCTCATTATATAGGTAGATGGAGATGGAAAGTTTGAGCGGGTAAGTGGAACAAGTGTTGGTGGTGGCACTTTTTGGGGCCTTGGACGGCTTTTAACCAAGTGCAAGAGGTTTTATTCTCTCTCTCTCTCTCTCTGAATTTCTCAATAAAGTAGCACCTTATTGAAGTATGTCAATGCTTATTACTTCTTTCGTTTTCAGTTTTGATGAGTTGCTAGAGTTGAGCTACAGTGGAAATAATAGGGTTATAGACATGCTTGTTGGAGACATCTATGGGGGAACGGACTACACAAAGGTAAATATGTTTATCATATTGCTAATAATCTTAGGGAAAGCCTGGTAGCAATGATAAGGTTGATCTTTTGTTATTGGAAGGTTATGGGTTTGAGTTGTGGAAATGATCTCTTTGCAAAGCAAGAGTAAGGTGATTTACAAAAATGACCCTCCCCTAACCCTTGCAAACTGGGAACATCTTACATATATGTATTTATTTATTTCTATTAGTCTTGTTTATTGCTGAAACAAGTAAAACCCTGCAAAAAATAAATGCCTTACGAGTTTGGGAGTTGATTTATGGCCCCATTTGAGTTGAAACTATAATTAAAATAAATAAGGCCTTTTTCTTCACGTGGACTGTGTATATTTTCCTGTACAAAGGTGTGCTAAAGGTATATGTATTTTTTCTTCTGATGGGTAGCCAATACCTGCTATATAGGCAATTAGGGTTCCGTAAAGAAAAGGCATCACCTTCTGGATAGTTGTTTGTGGCATCAATGAATGCTGAAAACAACAAAGACAAATAAGTAAATACTTTTTTCTTTTTTTTCTATCAACAAAGAAGAATATAACCAAACAGGAATTGCCCATAAGAGGGGGAACCATGTATAAAAGAACCAAAAAAACCAAGAATTCTGGAACATGCCATTTGAGCATCATTTGGTTTATTCAGTAATTTGGTTCGGTTTGGTTGGTTTTTTACTTTCAGAAGTTTTTGGTTTATTTTGGTTTGGTGCAGTTTCTTAGATTTCCAAAACCAAACCTGACCAACCCATTTGAAAATTTGAAAGTCTCGGGTGCTTGGCCGATGGATCTGCCTAGTCCACAGGCTAAACCCTATTCTGTGACTTACCATCTGTTTGCTGTTGCTCTAGCCACCGCAATCCCCCTCTGCATACCCCTAGTCCTAGAGACCCTCGCCAGCGGAGCCACAAGTTTGCAAACCCCATAGTGGCCAGGCCTCTGTCCATTGTAGCTGTAGCTCTCTCTTTCCATTCTCCCATTAGCCAATCATCAGTCAAGAAGATGACTTTCCTTTTGTTCTATTTGGTGACTCTATTTTCCGACAAAACTATCTCATATTCTCCCTTATCACTGTTTCTGGATGAGTATTAGCTAAGCAGGGAAGGGGAAGATAGAGGAAAAGAAGAAGAGAGATTATGTTCCTTGTATCTCTATTTTCACGATCATGGTTCTCCTTTATTTTTCTCCTCTTCAAAGTTCAATTCTTCCATTACACTGATTTTCCTTAGAACTCCTCATTAAAAATCCCCAAGACACATCTCTTTTTTTCTGCCTAAGCTTTGCTGCCTCCAACCATCATCTGCTCTTCTTAGGAAAAATATAATTATTTATGATACAATAATAATTTTTGAAAATTTTATCAGTCATTTTGGTTTATTTTGTTATTTTGGTTTTTTGAGCTTATTTGATTTATACATAATTCAGTTCTATGGGTAATTTGGTTTGTTTGGTTTTGTGAATTTCAAATCAAACCAACCAACTTGACCAAATGCAACCCTAATCCTCCCTGCACCACCATAATAGGATGAAAATAATTACCCATTGAATGAAAGGTGAATTAGGTGGGGTAGGACTAGCCTATTTATCAACTTATGCAGTAGATGAGTCTAGTGAGAATTTGGTTTCAGGTTCTAGATTCTCCATGCCTGATGGGGTGAAAAAAAAAGAAAGAAAGATCTCAAATCCCCCATAACCCTGAATTTATTTATTATAAAAAATTTTATGATATTTTAATTAAAATATGATTATTTTAGTAGCTTCGAGTATTTTTCTTTCATTTGAGCTTGAGATTTGAATATGGTACAAATGAATACTACACATTTTAGTGAAACATCAAAATAATATTGAATAATGCAAAATAAGTATATAAGGATGTTTATATACAAATAAATTTTGATTGTCATTTGAATGGGCCAAGTTTTGCAGACTCGTCAGATATGTTGCACGAAAACGGAAATGGGAAATAGATACGATATTGTTACGGGTATTTTCCCATTCTACTCTATAAGGGCTGGGCCCAACTCGATGGGCCGGCCCAACCGTCAAGGGAGCCGAGAGGTTTCTGGTTAAGCCCCACAGAGCGAGCTCGTGCTCGGCTGAAGCATAGGCTGGCATGACATCATCTGGACGAGCTCCCCAATCACGCTTCGAACAAGCTCCCAGCGACCTCGCTGGTTATTGGCTCGGCCAACCAGCTCGTGTAATGAAGAGGCTAAAGCCTTGATGCGCTAATAGGCCAGGGGCCGCCCCAGCTAAGTGGTTCAGGCCCACTTCCTCAGCCTATCTGGCCAGTCTATACTAGTCCCATCCTAGTCTTTTCACAACGACATCATTACTGCTGTGCCTGGATTTCTGCGCGTTCGCCCCAGATCCCATCCTCATTAATGACGGGTCCTCTCGCGGTTAATGAGGGGTCCTCTCGCGGTTAATGAGGGGTCTCATCCACATTAATAAAGGTTCCATCGGTACCTTCCTGCTGCATGGACATCCTTCACCGGCACTAGGTATTATGTCCCATCTCCTAGGGCAGACATGCTGCACATGAGGAAGAACACCTCTCGATATATATGAGTCAGCTCTTTGAAGAAGGGGTAAGACACTTTTTCCCCAATCAATACTGAAAGAAGAAAAGAACCAAGACATTTTCTCTCCTCTCTTTACATACTCGCTTATTGACTTGAGTTTCAGAGTACCTTGCAGGGACGGACCCGAGGCTCGAGAGATCAAACCAGACATCTCATATACATTTTTCGGATCCATTGCATTAGGCGGGCCAACGAATCATAGTCGACCAATTCTGAACATCGACATATATGAAATGGCATTTTTCAAAAAGGTAGGAAACGGGAACGTGGAAAAACGTGTAAATAAAAAAGTACAAGGGACTTTTTGTAAACATAATTTTTAGTATAGAAAATTATAAAAAAAATAGTTATTCAATATAAAAATAAATATAAATTCCATAATGCATTCAAACAAATTTTGGAAACAAATTCCGAAAAAAATTAAGAATTTTTTCTTTCTCTAACCCCTTCATGGAAAAAAACACGTTTCAATATTTTCTTAATATTATAAAACAGCCTTGAAATGTTTTGGAAATTGTAGAAACAACTCAAAAACGTTTTTTTAGCATTTCGGAAACAGAAACGCCAAAACGGCACCTCCAAGATGTTTTCGTGCATCATAGCTTGTCAGAGTCTCATCTCATAAATGCAATCAGCCAAAAGTTTAGTGCAACTCTGCCCAATTTGACATTTTCCTAAGGTCTACAAAAACGTAAGTGGGTCGCTAGGATTTAAGGGCCATTGGCGCAATACCCCCATCTCTATTCATTGTGTAGATCAAACAAAAAACAGGGCTACAAAATTCCATGACCTCTGGATAATTAAGGAGGCGATCCACTGATTCTCCACTGCCTTTGAACTTGAAGCACAAATCCACCATAACTTGCCACCTCCTCCTCCTTAAGTTAGTGGTAGTAAGAATGAATACCTAGTGAAGTTGTCTAAACTAACAAGATTCTATCTTCTCAAAGCTTTCCAAGGGAAGTTTACAGTCACTTAGTCACAGAAAACCTCATAAAATGAGCAAACAGAAGAGAATCTTCTTTATAGGGACTTCCAATAAGTCGCTTGTTATCTGTAATTATTTATTAAAATATTTTTGGCTTGGGGATGAAAATTCAATGTTCATTTAGAATGGCTTGGTTAAACCATTTGGATTTCTGTCCCAAATAACCATAAATGTGACAGCTTTTAAGATGCTATGCTATTGATTTCATTGCAGTCAAATGGGATATGAAGATGTCTTAATTTTTCCAAGCTTGATAATTTTGCATGTTTTAGTTCATCTGATAAGACTTCACCTTGTTTTAGTTTATTTGATGAAAGCTAGAACTCCTACATCTCTAGTGACCCATAAGCCACTATGCTCATGTTTTCCTCCTTTGGAAAGTATGTTCACTGCTGTTTAGACCCTGTCAATCAGCTCCAAGGAATTCTCTAGTGCATGAGGCTCACCGTGCAGGGAGAAGGTTATTTTTCTGAAATTACCAAGCTTTTGGAAAATTTTATTGCAGTATGAGCTAAGTTGTCATTTGTGTTTAAAGGATGGAATATGATGGCACCTCATAAGTTTTCAACTTTGCTTTGAATAGTTAAATATCTAAATAGGCATGAGTTAATAATTTGTATTGAAGATGGGTTATGTCTGATCACTTTCAACGGTATAGTTGTTTGATATGCATCTTTTCACCTAAATTCAATATGGTGTATTATTTTTGTACACCTCCATAAGATGGTATTTGTTGCAGTGTGTTTGAATGGATGTTGGATTCATATGGAGTTAATAGCTTAGGTGAGGGACTTCAAATTTCAACATATAGATGAAAGATCTGTTATAGATTATCTTTGCTGCATATGTTTCTTTCTTCTCTTTCCTATAAGTATTCTGTCTTAACACACTGGAAACTGCCTTATTGCTTGAACTTGTATTGTTCTGACATTAAAATGTCCTTACAAACTTTTAGTAATTGATTCAGTTTATTCATTCATGTTCATTTATTTGTACTACGATGGGTATTCTAAATCCTAGCTTTTCTATGGTGACAGATTGGCCTCTCATCAACAACCATTGCTTCTAGTTTTGGAAAGGCCATCTCTGAAAATAAAGAGCTCCAAGACTACAGACCTGAGGATGTATCCCGATCCCTACTAAGAATGATCTCAAATAATATTGGGCAGGTAAGTGTTACTAGGAAAGGTTTCTTGTGACCAGTAAAAGAAATATGTTGACAAGAAGCTCTTTTCACGTGATAGAACTTGTTAGTGAAATTTGTATGTGATGGTAGACTAATAATATAAACTAAAGGAGATGGAGAAAATAACTTTCTCTATTTTCTATATATTCATAATATACTGATTCCTCTTTGTTTAAGTTGTGTTTCCATATTGTACTTGTTGGTTTCACCATGTCAACTAAGTTATGGAACACAACTATATCAATTATCTTCATTCACCACCATCTCATGAAATTTCTCCATGTGAAGATGGTGTTTAAACTTCATTTCATCATTACTCCGCCAGGGGATATTATCCACTGCCGGTCCCAAGCCCGGATAAAGGAGGAGCGTTGCGTTAGGTAGCCGACAGCCAGCGTAAAACCTAGTCGGATCCAAATATGAATTCTAGACAAACTATCTGTTGGGATGTAACCCACATAGAAGTCTAGAATTCATGTAGCCAACCCCACATAGTGGGATAACGGCTGGATATGTTGTCGTTTTTTGACTGATTCCTCTTTGTTCTTATAGAGGAAGAGTACAACATAATAGGAAAGTATAAAAAAGGAAAGAAGAATATACATAATATTCCTAACATATAGTCCATCAATCAAGGAGGTGATTTGGGGAATAAATTAGAGATAATTCCATTTCTACACTCCCCCTCAAGCTGGCTTGAAAATATCTTCCATGACAAGCTTACTCCCTAATTTTTCAAACTGATTTTTGTGTAATCCCTTTGTAAGAATATCAGTGATTTGATCAACTGTTGGAATATAAGGCATACAAATTACCCTATTATCAATTTTTTTCTTAATAAAGTGTTTATCCACCTCTACATGCTTAATCCTGTCATGGAGTACCGGATTATGGACAATAGAAATCGCACCTTTATTATCACAATAAACCTTAGCCGATAAAAAAGTGGAGACCCTTAAGTCTTCCAGTAACCTTTTTATCCACATAACCTCACTAATATCGTGGGCAACTGAACGAAATTTAGTTTCAACACTATGTTTGGCCACCATGTTTTGTTTCTTGCTCCTTCAAGTGACAAAATTACCTCCCACAAAGGTGCAATAGTCCGATGTAGATCTTCTATTAGTAACACTGCTTACCCAGTCTGCATCTATATAAACCTCTATGTGAAGATGTCCTCGTTTTTTGAAGAGCAAACCTTTTCTGGTAGTTCCCTTTAGGTACTTTAGAATTCTGTAGGTAGCTTCAAAATGCTATGAACCTGGTGAGTGCATAAATTGGCTTACTACACTTACTGCAAATGCTATTTCAGGTCAAGTGCGAGATAGATAGATGTGTCTGCCCCACAAGTCTTTGATATTTCTCCCTTTCTTCAACATCTTTGACCTCAATAGGTTGTAGCTTCAAGTTAGGTTCGATGGGATTTTTAGCTATCTTACACCCAAGCATTCATGTTTCATTGAGTAAATCCAGGACATACTTATGTTGGTTGACAAAGATTCCTTCCGCAGATCTTGCAAATTCCATCACAAGGAAGTACTTTAGGGGTCCCAAGTCCTTAATCTCGAACTTATGTGCTAGTTTCCTCTTAATCTCTTCAATCTCTCCCCTATCATCACCGTTCATTATTATATCATCCACATAGACAATTAAAATAGCCTTCTTACAATCACTAAAGTGCTTGAAGAACATTATGTGGTCTGTTTGGCTCTGAGTATAATCATAACTTTTCACCGCCTTTCCAAACCTTTTAAACTACGCTCTTGAAGACTGTTTTAGACTATACAAGGATTTTTTTTAAACTACATACCTTGTTGGTACCGAGGCTCTTCTCAAATCTAGGTGGGAGGTCCGTAGACACCTCTTCCTCCAAATCGCCATTTAAGAAGGCATTCTTTACGTTAAGTTGGTGTAGAGGCCAATCAAAATTCACGACGAGAGAGAGGAGGACTTGAATAGAGTTTATCTTTACCACTGGAGCAAGGGTCTCTTGATAGTCGATGCCATATGTTTGGGTAAACTCCTTGGCAACAAGTCTTGCCTTGTATCTTTCTATGCTCCCATCTGCCTTGCATTTTATAGTGAAGACCCACTTACAACCTATAGTTGTTTTGTCTCTCGGTAGCTCCACAATCTCCCAAATCCCATTCTTTTCAAGAGCATTCATCTCCTCCTTTACTGTTAACTTCCAATCTAGGTCACCTAGGGCATCTTGAGTAGTTTTTGGAACATGCAAGTTAGAAATATCGGAAAGAAAGGCTTTATAGTGATTGGACAGTTTTTGGTATGACAAGTATTTGGAAATCGGGTGTTTGGTACAAGATCTCACTCCTTTTCTAGTAGCAATATGTGCATCAAGATCGAACAAGTCAGATAAGAAAGAATATGAAACAGTGAGTTTAGAGTTACCCTGAGAAGAAGAAAGACCATCATTTGGAGATGTCGACTATTCAATTGTTAGAGGAATATTCGAATTGATACTATTCTTCTGAGTTTGCCTTCTCGTATAAAATCGAAGCTCCAATTTTGGATTGTTTTAATCCGTTTGTGGTAATTCTCCCCCTTGTTCCAATCCCATCATGCTAGGCACCTGTGAACTAAACACATCTTGTTCTATAATTTTTTGAACATTTGTTTCCTCGAATTGTTTATCATAGTGGAGTGAAGTGTTAATCATGGTTGGAAGAGGATCATGGATTTTTAAAAAAGTATCGTCCTCATCATGAAGATTCAAAAACTTATCTTCTTCCACAATATTTATAGTCTCCCTCTGAAGATGGTTTTTGGAAAAATAAGGTTAAATCTCAAGAAAAGACACATCCATACTTATATTAGTTTTTTTTGTCATAGGATTAAAGCACTTGTATCCTTTTTTATTTGGAGCATAGCCCAAGAAAATACACTTTTTGGCGGTGGGATCCAATTTGGAATGAAATATTTGTGGAACATAAGCAAAGTAAGTGCATCCAAGGACCTTTAAGGGTAACTTAGAATATAGCCGGTACATGGGAATTTTTTTTTTTTTAAAGAATGTAAAAGAGTTTCAAAATTTAGAAGACAAGTAGGCATTCGATTGATGAGATAGGAAGTAGTTAAAATTGCATCGCCCCAGAGGTATTTGGGGACGTACATGGAAAACAAATAGCCTTGGCTACTTCAAGTAAATATCTATTTTTGCGTTTAACAATGCTATTTTGTTGGGGGGTTTCACAACAAGTGCATTAATGTAAAATTCCTTTTTCTTTCAAAAAAACCCCCAAAGATTCGTTAAAATATTCGGTTTCACTAATCTGATAGAAGAATACAAATTTTTGTATTAAATTGAGCTTCAATCATATGAAATAAATCTTTGAAAATTCTAGACATGTCTGATTTCTTTGCAAGTAACTAAACCCAACAAAGTCTAGTATGATCATCAATAAAAGTTACAAACCACCTTTTGCTAGATAAAGTGGAAACCTTTGAGGGTCCACAAACGTCACTATGTATCAAATAGAATGGTTTTGAAGGGTAGTAGGTTTTGAAATAAATTTAACACGATGATCTTTAAATAAATGACAACTCTCACATTGAGACATAGAAGAATTCACTCCTTTAAACAACTTAGGAAATAAATGTTTTAAGTAAGGAAAATTAGGATGACATAGCCTAGGATGCCATTGCATTATTTGAACAGAAACAGAAGTCGAACAAGTACTACTCAATCCATGAGATTTTTTATGACTGAAGTCATCCTTATCGAAATAGTGGAGTCCGTTTATCTCTCTAGCACTGCCAATCGTCTTCCCTGAGTTCTGATCCTAAAAAGTATAGCAGGAATCAAAGAAGATAACATAACAGTCAGAGTCTTTTGAGAGTTTACTGACAGACAAAAGATTATAGACAAGTTTAGGAACATGAAGTACTGATTTAAGATCAATACTATCAGAGAGTTTAATGAGACCTTTACCTGTAATAGGTGAAGGACTACAATCGACTATTCTTATTTTTTCACTACCAGAACAAGGAATATACGAGTTGAACAGATGTGATAAATTAGTCATATGATCAGATGCGCTTGAATCAATGATCTAGGGAACTAATTTAAAGGAACTAGACAGGTCAAAGGAAGTTCTACCTGAATAAGCCAATAAACAATTGGGTGTACCAGGTGATAGATTAGGCTTTAGCAGTCTCAGAAGTTGATTAATCTGCTCTTTGCTGAATGGTCCATCTTTTGCTTTATTGGCAGTAGATGCAACGTTAGTCATGGTGGCTAAAGTGGCAATAAGGATAGCACTGAACGAACGACCAGATCTGGGTGTGTCAACAGGCAAGGATTTGGCGGCCAACAACGTCAGACCAAAGCAGTGTTAGCAACTGAGATTAGCATCAACCTGTGTTGGGTGGCGCGACCTAAGAACAGATGATGGCCAGTGCAAATTTGGGTGTCGGTGGCGGTAACCGGTGTTGGGCGGCACGACTTAAGGACAAACGATGGCTGGATCTGAGGAATGATGGCCGAATCTGAGGGATTGACGACGATGTGGTCTAAGGACAGACGGTGGCCAGATCTAAGGGACAACAACAGCGGCTTGCGGATTTGGATGACGACCGATAGAGAGGCAGTGAATGATGTTGAGTGGCAACCTACAGATCTGGATGACGGTGGCTAGTTTAGGGTGGCGGTGGCGGCCTGAGGATGGAGGATGACAGTGGCCAAGGGTGAGGTGGTGGCCGGTTTTTGGGTTATGGCAAAGGGATGAAGGTATGGCTGCCTAGGGTTTCACAAGGAACGACTGTGATTGAAGGGTTGCCTAGGGTTTTACAGTGAATGGTTGTGATTTAATCCCTAATTCTTGCTCCAATACCATATAAACTAAAGGAAATGGAGAAAATAACTCTCTATTTTCTATATATTCATAATACATTGATTCCTCTTTGTTCTTATCGAGGAAGAGTACAAAATAATAGGAAAGTACAAAAAGGAAAAAAGAATATACATAATATTCATAACATATACTCCATCAATCAAGTAGATGATTTGGGGAATAAATTAGAGATAATTCCATTTCTACAAATAATGATCACAAAATTTCTATTCTCATGAATTTTACATGGCAGACACCCTGATTTCTACCTTGTATCATGTTATGAATGACTGCTAAGTGCCTGCAGTGATGTGAGTGTGGCTCTAGTTATCTTTGGATATTAACTCAGTCCCTGAATCTAAAAAGATATCATTTCAAGCACATGTAAATATGTATTATTGATTAAATGTCTGATTTGGAGCCCTTTGCTCAGCGTCTTTTGTTTTAGGCATGTTTGTGATGGGTTAGGTGCTCCAATTCATTCTCATAAATGTAGACCAACTCGATTTTCTTGGAGAACAGTGTTCTTAGGTTCTTGATGCCATTGAATTCAACCAGTTATCCACAATATGTTGCTTTAATAGCGCCGATGAGCGCTTCTGTGTACAGGGTTTGGCAGAGGGAGTTATATGGTTAGAATCACTTCTTCATATGGGATTGGGCTTTGAAAAGTTTCCATGAAAGTCTCTGGAGAATTTTCTCACTTTTTCATATTCCAAGTTGGCATTGAACAGGTGTTAGGTTTGGAGACAACAAGAGGTTGGGCAGAGAGCATATTCGGGATTTCTTTTTCTGAGTTGTATGCCCTTGTTTCTATAGGAGGTGCTTGTTCTGCCCCCTCAAGGGCGTGTTTTGTGGTTCCTGCACTTAAGACATAGACTTCCAAATTGGAAAATTGATTTTATGGCAGTTTTATTTTCCCTAGTTGTTTACCCTTGATTTTGTTAGGGAGGTGCCTGGTGGTGAGCGCTTCTCCCCCTCATCAGAGTGTGTATTTTGTGAACTGCACTAAAGACTGGATGACAACTATTAATGACTTGCTTAATGACTATCCCTTGGCTGGTCAAAGGGAAGTCAGATGGGTTTGGTGCCCATTACAAAGGGGGGAACTTTAGCGGTGTTCTTTCTGTGTTGCTCTCTCTGGCAAAGGCATCTTGACTTCATTTGGAAGGTCATCTGGAGCACTGTTGTTCCTCCTAGAGTTACTTTCTTTGTCTGGACAACCTTGACGCTGTTCTTAATTCTGACAACCCGGGGAAGCGTATACAGGTAGTGATTGATCAGTGCTTCAGCCTGCGGATCATCTCCTTTACTGTTTGGTTGCAGGGAAGTTGGAGTCGTCGTTCATTTGATTTTGGGCTTGTAGTGCATTATTGGGGATCTGTATTGGAACTTTTATGTGCTTAGAGGTGGGTTGCCTGTGGAGTAGATAGCATACTGTTTGAGCTTCATTTCCTTCTGGTATTTTTGTGTATATGGCATGAGAAATAGGACAGCTTTTGAGGACGTGGAGAGTTCTGTTTTTGTTTTATTTCTTTTAAGAGGTCACATTCTTTCTTCCTTTTCTCTTGGTTGAAGGCAGAGTCTCCTTTTTGTGTGTTCTTCTCTTTGCAAGACAAGCTTTTAACTCTAGATGGTGGATAGTGTGAATTTCTGGTTCTATCTTCTTTTGTCCAGGATGCACCACCTTAAGGTGTTTTTTTGGTGTTACATATACATCATTAATTACCGAAAAAAGCATTGCATATGCACAATACACATTTGTAGATTTTGAAATTTGTTTCAAATATGTTCCTTTTGTTATACTGTAAAAAGACAAACTTTTCAGATGTGTCGTCGTTTTATTTAGTTATTTATTGCCTTAGCTATGCTGATACGGTTGTGCTTCAACTTCTGATCCCCTCAGATTGCTTATTTGAATGCGCTTCGTTTTGGACTCAAGCGGATATTCTTTGGAGGCTTTTTCATTCGTGGTCATCCATATACCATGGACACAATTTCTGTTGCAGTTCATTTCTGGTAATAGTCATTCTGGTTTTTACTAACTTGGAATATCAATCACTATTGCAGCGCTGTATTTAGGACATAACTTGAACCTGCATTGGTGCTTTAATTCCCGAAAAGAAATATGTTCATTTTCTGCATTTCTAATGTGGCTTTCTCTTGACATTTTAAGGTAGGTGTATGTTCATATCGAAATGTTATAAAGGTTAAGCAAGATGAATAGACCTTGAACACAATAAAATAGAGATAGTTTTGCTCCTCCAAATTTTGAAATAGACCTTTGCATGACAAAACAGGGATTCATTTTTCATGAATGTGACACCATTATCACATGCTCAAAATGGTTCATTTTTCAGATAGTTTGTCTTCTTTCTTGTTGGATTTAATCCAGAGGATACACCTTAAGTGGATAAAGATTTCATTTTCAGGTCCAAGGGAGAGGCAGAGGCAATGTTTTTACGGCATGAAGGATTTCTTGGAGCATTAGGAGCATTCGTGAGCCATGAAAGTCACAGTTTGGGGACATCATGATCCTACAGCACTGACATTAAAGTTTTACAGGAGAGGTAATAAATTCACTGACCCCTTCGGATCTGCATGAAAATATAGTATTGCAATTATACTTAAAAAAATGCAACAGCTATCAAACACCTTCTTTTTGTTGTCTGTACCAGTGCCAACAGCTGTCCAAGGGATCCGACCACAAACCTTTGCCAAACCTACTTAAATTGTTAAACCTGTTACTTGTATTGGCTTAACATTTCTTCAGTGAAATCTGTACCCTCTCCATGAATTAATTTAAAATCAAAGTCACTAATGGGCATAAGTTGTAACCGATTACATTGCTAGATGAAGATTTCTGATAAACAAATTTGACATGATCTTGGTAATCATGTGAAATAAGTCCACTGCTGTCTGTGAACCACTTCATTGAAATCTAAATGTTTCTGGAACCGGTTCTATTTACTACATGCAAAGAATTTAAATATAATTATCCCACTATGAATTGATCTAGTTGAAATTGAGGTTATATGCCTTGACTCCGTCTACTCCAAAGACACCAAAATGCTTCTCATACTCTGCCCCCTCTTTCTTATTCTCATCAAACAGATCAAACAAGAACACTTCTACTCCAACCCCAGGCCTTTTTGGCGTGCCCACATTGTTCAGTCCTCGTCTCACAACATTTCCATTATAAGCCAATGCATTCTCAGGACTTGCTGCTTCACTGCCTGCCGTTGGCCAGCCTGTTTCCGACACCACCACCGGAATCCCCTCAAACCCTTCCCTCTCCATTGCATATACAAATGCATCGATTGTAGCATCAAACATATTGTCATAAGCCAAGTTTTGGTCATACTCGGTGGTTGTAGGCCGGAATAGAGCATAATCCAGTGAGACATACTGTGGGTTGCTTGTGTAGCTGAAAAAAGGATAGACATTCACCATTAACGGAGATCCAGTATCCTGTAGAAACTGCAGTAGTTGAACCATTACGGGCTGGAGATTAGGATCAAAAACTCCAGCAGATGGAGGGTATGAATTGGAGAGTATAGAGGCTGCAAGAGCAGTAGATAGCTTGATTGTGTCAGCTAAGCCTAGTGCTCGAAGAGCTTTGTATAGATTCTGCATGGAAGGAAGTACATAGGCTGTGTAAAATGGGTCTTTGAGGAAGATTTCATTCCCTACTGCAAGGTACCGGATTTGGTTGGCCGAGATGTCGGCAAGAATGTTGGATTGGAGCCACTGGAGTGAGGACTCCACTGTGCCATTGGCAAGGGAAGGGAGGGCTTCGTTGGGGACTCCAATCATGAGAGCAATGCCGGTGCCTGAGAATGCTCTGAGAGTGTCTGGATCGGCATTGAAGAGCCGAACGGTGGTGATTCTGTTTGATACAATGAGGTTGATTGCATCGGAAGGTGGAGGTAGGTTGTCGGCCACGCGGCCATAGCAAATTCCAACAGGTGCAGCAGCTGCCAACGACAAAGGAATGTTATCCGAAACATGTAGGAAGCATTTTACGACAAAAAGCAGGTCATTTCAATTTATTTCTTGAAGCATGAGCAACAACTTCACTGTTGCACCAAAATACATTGTTCAAATGGGGAAGCTTTCCCCATGTGATAATATTATGTGCGGGTGTGAAATACTGAGCTTTGTTCCCAATAGTGAAATTAGTGAAGTTTAGTTTGGAAAAAGAGTCTTATTCTATCAGGATCTAAAGTAAAAAACTAAGAAGAAAACAGCCTGGGTTTGCAAACTAAAGAGAAAAACTTGAAAGAACTCATTGAAGAAGCAATCATTTATGCAAAAGGCTATGGATGATACCTGTTGAGTGTGGAAAGAGGACGAAGAAGCAGAGGAGTGAGGTGAGACACAGAAAGAGGCAAGGAGTTTCCATTCTTCGACAGTATTCGGGCAAAAGAGGAAAGTGTTCAGCTTTTATGGCAATGGGCAATCTATATGGGTCATATATAGATGATTTAGATAGAGAATTATTATAGGTTCTGGGCAACTGGTTTGAGTTTGGTTTGAAGTGGTTTGTTCTTTTGGTTATTTTGTAGTTAGGTGCATTGCTTTACTTGAGATCTGTTCCCGTGTTGTTATATAGCCGTTGAATGCTTTTTAAATTGTCGGCTGGTGGGAATGGGGCTTTAGTTTTTGGCTTTCTTGCCGGTGTGTTCAAACGTCATAAAGAGGGACTGGCCCGTGGCTGCTTTAATCCAACCAAATCTGATGCATTGACTGGCTCCTCCTGAATCTGGGTGTTGGCTTGTGCCAGGATGAGGAGAGCAGCCAAAGCTTATTAAGCTCAAAATGGCTGTTTGTCGATATACCAAATTATAATCTCGTAAGCTTAGCTTATAGGATAATTGCTCATCACTACAGCCTCGAGTTTAGGAAAATTGCTTTTTACTCCCTTTTTTTTTTTCTGAGTTGGAAACAAGGGATACAATTAGGATAGCTTGATTATCTAAGAAGAAAAAAAATTACTATAACTTTTTGTGCTTAAGAGTAGATGAAATGAAATAAGAATTTAACAAAAAGGTAGATGAGGTTTAAAAAAAATGTGGTGGGTAATTCTTAGATATGATATGACTTATAAGATTCTTACAAAAGGTAAAAGTTTAAGTCATATTAGAAAATATTAATAAATTATAATTTATATAATTGATTTTAAGTAGTTGATAAAATCTTGATATATTATTGAAAAATGAGGGAGGGTTTTCGTAACAACAATAATAGTATTTCTTTTGAATTTGAGTAGTGAAAATAACTTCTTTATAGGGAAAAGATTATGTATGAAATATGACTCTCTCTCTCTCTCTCTCTCTCTCATGCTTGAGAGCAAGGGGCATTATGTCTCCTTTTAAGTTGAGTTTGAAACTCTAGTTTTTAGACTTTTTCAGACTTGGTGGAATATAAGGTGATGATTGTTTACTTTTATCAATGGTTTAATGAATAAATGCCCTTTGATCGATCAAGTATTGCATGAAGTTGGAAAACCTAAACTTAACAAGCAGTCACAGTTGGTGTTGGAGATTTACAAGTCATCCAAATCGAGTTTTCACCTAAACTTGATACATATTAGCAAAATAGCAACTAATACCTCCCAACTTCAGCTTGAGCTTGTTTCCTAGATTACAGTACCCGAAAATACCCTTTTGGGTTGTTCCTTAGAACATAAACATTCACAACTAATTGATATTGCAGTTAACACTAAATTTTAATTCTGCTAAAGTGAGGTTTATCACATAGATTTTAACTCAACAATTATTGTTTTTTTCGTAATTATATTTTTAGGTCACAAAATATCTGGTAGATTTGTAACATTGAAAGTGGTGAAAGACTTACTTTAACTCCACGGGATTCACAAATGATCGATATTATGTATGCGTGCTTAACGTTCCAATCACTGGGGGACATTAGAGCCCACAAATGTCCTCCGCGGAATCCTTCTTTGGCTAAGAAAAGAACAAAGATGAAAGAAATCGAGACGACTGGGAGCCCATTGAGCTGGTTTGATTGCAAACGATGAATGACATTTCACACGAAATCCTACTTTCACTGGGTAGGTATTCACCTCTTTAGTCTTTAATTTAATTGTCGTTGGAACTTTGGGGCTATTAAACAAATGGCTGAACATTTTGTATTTAAAGCATCGAAATGATCACCTCTCTTTATTGATGCTGCAATAATGCAATGAGAGCGCCTAAATCCCACCCAAACTATGACTAGGGACTCCACTCTTTAATTGTATAATTCATGCCATGATTGCACGTTTGCTACTTTGGGACCTTCTTTTTTCCTTCGATAACAAAGAAAACTCGTGGGATCAAAGACACAATATACTTTAAGCTCTTTTAAATTGCTTTTTTTTTTTTAATTTTTTTTTCATGCACATATTACTATGTTTTAACTTTGAATAATGCTAGGAGTATCATATGTGTCACATCCTCATTGAATGAGGTGTTACGCAGAGGAGACAATGGTATATGATGCCTAACGCCTCGTCTAATGAGAATGCAACACATGATTGATTGATAGTACCATTATCAGTCATAACTCATAATATTACTATTTAACTTTTGACCTCTAAATATGTGAAAAAAAGTTTGTTACTGAGCAACAATGGATAAAAAGAAATATCATATTGATCATATTTATAAGAAGAAAAATATTACATGTACAAACAATTGGGTTATAGAGAGGATGATCGAATGCACTAAAATATAAAAATGTCTTTATCTAATTTGTCGTTGTCGCCTCTGGATGAAGTCCCAGACTTCATCCGAGTCCGATCGGGTTTTATGATTGATGAAACTCGATGATTGATGATGAAATTCGATTTGATCATTAGACTTGTATATCTCATTGGTACATGTAGCACGGTCCTTATAAAAATTATCGCTTTCAAATAATTTAATTATATTTTTCTATATAAAAATACTATGGTAAAGATATTGTTTTCTTCTAAGCTTTGGAAGGAAGAGGAGGGAGTCTGATGTAATGAGTGAACTTTGAATTAGTATAGGTAATGCATCACCTGGCAAAATGGTGTTTGATTAGTAGCTTTTGCTTATCAATTCGTAGATCTTATTTTATTGTGGCTATTAAGATTGCACTTTAATTATTTTTATTAATAATAAAATGTCGTTCAATAATTGGAATTCATGAATATGGTACTTAATAATCAATGGCATATGCAAAACATAAACTTTAGTTATTTATTCGAAAGTGAAAGGGAAGTAGATAATGAAAATATCATTGCCTAATCAAAGGTATCTTGTTTTAATAAAGACTTCCCATTTTTTAATAAAAATAAAAATAAAAAATCATCCAGGACTAGAACATCTAGCCTAATCAATGGCACGATGATCTGTAAAACATGGAGTTGCATGCATCCGAAATTTTCTTCTCAGTATTCAAACAATAAAGTGAGAGAGAGAGAGAGAGAGAGAGTGAGAGAGGCTTGTGAGTGGGGTGGACTGGTCTTTGTCTTTGATGGTGGGCTTGAGATTATATACTTGGGATGAGTAAAGGAGCCAAAATCGTACTTTCTCTCCTTACAAAGCAACCAAAATGCCCCCTTGTTCCAGCACTGCAGTAAAGCACAGGAGGAAGAGGAGAGGAGTATCTTTCTTTAGAATTTAGATTATGATCTCTGTCTCTGTCTCTCTTTATTAAAGAAATCTCCTCTTTTCATGCTCTCAAAATGCTCATATATTTGCACAATCTCTCCTTCGCCCGCAACTTCTTGCTTCTCAATGACTCCATCGCCCTTCTCTTCTTCCTTTGCCTTCACTCCAACAACTCATTCTTAAAACCCTTAGGGCCTCACAAAGTCTCCTAGGAAAGAAAACCAAAGCATGTCGTCTTCTCAACAACAGCCAGGTTTTTACCCAAACACTGCAACCACGCAGGCTGCTCCTCCTCCATCTCACTCAAATGGGTCGTTTGGAATGGTTTTCATTGTCTTGGCAATCATAGTCGCCGTCTCCGCCCTGGCTTGCTTTTTGGGGCGGTTCTGCAGCCGGCGCCGCCACAACGCCAAGGACATGCAGAGCCATGGCTCGTGGCCCAAGGAAAGGGAGGTGAAGCAAAAGCAGAAGCAGAAGCAGAAACCAGAGAAGAAACAGAAGTTTCATGGCAAGGACAGGGAAGGGGACATCGAGTTCGGCTTCGGGAATAAGGGCTTCCCGCCGGCGGCCAAGCCGTTTGGGAAAGGACAAGGCAACGGGTTCAGAGAAGGTGGGAATGGTGAACTTAACGGCGCTCATCATCAACCCCCGTTTGCCGGTGAATGGGAGCCGAAGATGGGTCAGTATTGATCAAATATGCTGGCTCTTTAAGGTTCAAATATGGTGGCCCTTTCTTCAGGGCTGCCTTTAAATCCGTCCCTATCCACATCATTGTAATATTTTCTCTTTTCTCGTAGGTAGCTTGGGATAGATATGTTGTGTCATGGGTGTGCAAAATGGGGATATTATATTCGCTGCTTGTCAAAGGCTGATGACAAAATGTGCTTCAAACTGAAACTTTAAGAAAAATATTCAATTGGGTTATAATCAGTCCTATTTTCAGTGTTTGTAACTGATTGTTTACACAACTCAAACCTATAATCTTGATGGTTTGGTGATGTCAAATGGTAATAATAAATACCATTCAAAGAGATAAAGGAAACGACTACAATATCAACTTTATGTCTTGTCTAAAAAGAAAGGATGTAGAGAAGAAAGAGATTAACTAGAAGAGGGAGTAATAATCTTCATCTAAGGACTATCTTAAATGGGTTGTGTACGACCAATTTAGTCTAATTTGGAAGTTTGGAATATCATAAACTAAAAAGAATATATTATTATTTCTAATATGTCATTACGAGGATCATATTGAGGAGGCTTTGAATAAGAATGATAATAGGTATCTATTTAAAATTAAAATTTATGAAAACATGTATATAAAATGAGTAAATGAATAACCCATTATCTTCCTAAATTTGAATATTCAAGATATAACATGATTCTTGTATAACTTGTGTTCATGGGCATGGCTCAGCAACAAAAACATGTAGAGTTTCACAAGAAATATCAAAGATCAAATTTTTGTAGTGGCATTTGCTCTATATGGAGGTGTGAACTGAATGTTTTACTTTGCGTGTGTATAGGCTATAATCGCATCCAAATTTGTTGGATGGCCAAATCGAGAGAGAAGATCACCTGTCCCCATGACTAGAACTAGTCGGACGAAGTTTGAAACCTGGATTATCAAAAAAATAAAAATAAAAAGGTTACCAAGCCCAAAACAAATAGCTAAAAATGAATTCAAGCCCAATCTAAAATGAGCCCACTTAGCAAGGTATGATGGCCCATGATAGATATATAGATAATTACTCGTTAGGGCCCAAATTTCTAGAGCTAAGCCCTCATGATTCAACAAATTCATTCTGACTAAATGAATTACTAGTTACGGGCGTCCATCATGTGTCAAGGAATTGTAACAAATTTATGCGGGGGGCTCATTTGATTATAATAGCGTCAACATAATAGTATCAAATATCGTAATATTTTTTTTATAAATAAAAGTTTTATTGAAGAAATTGAAAAAAAGCATATATAACTTTATGCTAAGGTATATCTCGAGCATAAAAAGAAAAAACCAAATTAGCAAATAAAGAACTTTCCTCTAAATATTACAAAAGAAAAACATATACAACTATATACAAATGTAAAAGAAAGTCTTCAAATAAGTGTCCTTAGGAATGTGAGCTTCCGATATTCAATTATCAAATCTCCTTAAGCATTTGAAGACTTTTGATACGAATGTTATTATTTGTGATACCAATACCTAATTACTCATCTAAAAATATTAGGAAAGGACATGAACATTCTTTGAAACTATCAATTCATAAACATTTCTAAGCATTATAAGATATTATAAACACTCGGTTACTCCCTAAATAATAGTTTATAAAGTGTCAAAGTATACTCATGAATTAAACTATCATTTTGACGTAGAAGTTAACATTTGTGATGATAACTCCCAATTACAAAATGATTCAAAATAGCAAAGTAGAAGAATTTTAGATAGTCGGAAGTAGCCAAACATCCCACAATGCTCAACTCTGAAAAGACTGAGGGAACAAGATGGTGGACAAACAATATGGTATCAAATTTATGTCAAAGCAACCTTGCTTTATAAGAAGAACCCACTTGGAATTGCCTCTATGGTAGGATGAGCAATATGTCGGTATCAATCTGATAAGTTGCGAGTTCGATTCTCGCTTTGTGCAAGGGCCAAAGGCCCAACTTATGATTTATCTCTCCTGACATAATCGAATGCACCAGCATCGGGGGCCACGTAAGGACGATCATCCCAAGAACCCATTTGGAATAATTTTGATGGTTTCCTTCTGCATTCTTTCTTGAATTTTCAAAGACCACAACTCATTTCGAGAGATATGCCATTTTGCTTCTTTTCATTTGATTTAGTTGAAATGAAATCTAAGGCAATCAAAAAAGCTGTTAATTTTAAACGCAAATAGTAAAACAAACTCAAACCTTAATTTTTGTGAATTTATAAATTTATCTAAATGTTTCAAATTTTTAATTTTGACAAATATATCTCAATTAGCTTAATTAGGTACAATTTTAACTAATACTTGAAATCAATTTGAGAGATGTGTGTCATTGTTGACATTGCAAGTCACTTATCATAAAAAAAAATATATGAGTTGGACTCACATGTATACATATAGAAAAAAATAAAAAATAAAACTATATTATGAGTTCCACTCATATATATTTTTTTATGATAGGTGACTTGCAACGTCAGCAATTACACACACCTCTTAAATTAATTTTAGGTTTTGGATAAAATTGTACTCCATTGAGACAATTGAGATACAATTGTCAAAATTGAAATATTTAAATAAATTTACAACTTCAACTTTGATTTTTTTTTTTTTTTACTATTTACCCTAATTTTAAAGAGAAAATGTAAGATTTGAAAAGATGCAGCCTTTAATTAATTAAGGGGATCCATCCAATGAAGTATTTGGAGAGTGCTTTGACTATTGTTGTTGCAAACACTATATTTTGTTAAATAGTCCATTCATAAGGTCTCTATACTAGTCTCGTTCCAAATCTCAATCTCGAACTAATTATTAAAAGTTTTCTTTTAAAGAAAGAATCACATTTGTTCATGTTTTGGTACTAGTCAAGCTCGTTTGTTCATGTTGTTTTGGCACTAGTCAAGTATGTCATATGTTTGCAAACTAGTTAGTTCATGTCGATCAATATGAAAAAGAAAACACTTAATCGCTCAAACCAACTTAAACTACCAAACCATGATCTTATGATCTTGCAAGGAAGACAATCAATTATGGTTTAATGATTTTAAAAATCATCCAAAATGATTTAATTTGAATTTTAGACAATAAACTCCAAAAACGACCGACCACTCGAATGAAATTGAAATTTTAATATTTTAAATTTCTTATTTAGTTATAAAAGTATAAATTTCAATTAATTATCAAGTAAAGTAATAAATCTATAATTTTTTATTTAATGGTCTAATGTTTAGAATGGTACTGCTATACATCTATTGTGATGGAACAACAATAAATCATGCATAAATAGCGTTACAATGAAGTTGTAATATTCCAAGTTTTAGTTAAAAATATGTTAGGAATTTGGTTCTAATTATTCTAAGGTATCTTTACATTTAACATACATATATATGCCTTATATGTGGAAACTTGATAATAATAAATAATAATAATAATAATAATAAAGCGTTTATGTGAATGTAATTTACATTTAATAAGTAAAAAACATGGTTGAGATTAAAACAAATATATTAAACAAAAACTCAAAGGATAAGGATTAAGATATAATAATGATCATATGAAAATAAGGTAGAAATGATTAAGGGATAAAGATGAAAATATTATGGAAATATCTCAGGGACTTGGGTCAGGAAATTAAAAACTTCTGATGGGTCAAATTGCATTTTTTAAAAGTTGAGGAGGGTCTAAGTGTCATAAAGGGAAAACATTTGGGCTTGGGAAGAATTTTGAGAAGTACCAAGCTGCAAATTTGGGGAAAAATTTGCAGTGTGAAACCTGCACCTCAGCTTACCATATTGGAACTGGAAGAAGCCTTGATTGCCCATACATAGTGACCTTTGATAAAGAAAAATTCATTGAAAGATTTTTTACGGCCAAGCAAAATCAAGTGAGATTTGGGAGTAAAACAAAAATGAGGGATTTTGATGAATAAATGAAGAAGGTTGGAAATAAGAGAGATCGTCAAAATTTGGGTTGGGGATCAGCTTTTAGTCGAAAAAAATCAAAATAAGAGGCATATGTAGGTAGAAAAAGAAATAAGATAAGAAAAGAAATAAAAAAAGAGAGTCAAAACAATTAGAAAAATCAATCTATGGTGACCAACTAATGAACGAAAGATTGAAGAACATGACAAAAAAGAAAGGTGTATATGGTGTGTAGGATAATGGTTGGGTGCGTGCATGGGAGGTAAGGAATCTTGAAAAAATAAAAATTAAAAGAAAGAAACAAATTAAGAAAAATTGGAAAAGACATCAAACCAGAGGAACATGAATTTCAACAACAAAAATTTACGAGGCATTGGGAGTAGGTGAGTGGTTATTGCTTTCTTATTTCATGTTAAAGCACGTTAGGGCATGTATCATTGTTGTGTGATGATTCTATATCAGATTTTTTATATATGCTATCATTTCAATGCATGGGACAATATTGGGTGAGAAATCTGGTAGCCACATACTAATTGGTGACAATCTTGGGTTCATTTGTTATTATAAATTATTTATGTGGTAGAACCTTATTTCATACAATGACAATTAGTAACATAGAAACATAACATATTGTCTTTTATAGTTACATATAAAATTTGTCCGAACTTTCACTTAGATGTCTATATCTTACATCGATATATTTAAATATGTCAGGCATACCAAGTTCTAGCAAAGGAAAGGAGAAAATGATAGATATTTAAATTATGATTATACTTGTTTTATATTTAATATATATCTTCAAGTAGTGTTTGTTAATCAATATATAAATCGAAAAAGATAAGACATGGAAAGTATTTCAGATTTTTATCCTTTTCAATGTATTTGTTAAACTTATTTAACGACTCTTAAAAAAGAAATTACGTGACCTCTTAAATGACATTTTCTAGATATGCTTATCTCTCTTTCCCTCAAAATAAGCACATCCCAAAACTTACAAATAAGAAAAAATGACGTTTTCTAGTACATTTCAAAAAATTTAAGAAACAATTTAATAAAAATATTAAAATGCTCCTTAGTCTTATCTTGATAATTCTATATCTTGGTTTGAAAAATATTTCAATCTTATCTTATTCATTTTAATAAACGTTACTTAATAAATATTAATATTTATAATATATATATATGTATATACATATATGTTTATAAGTGTCCTAAATATGTTGGCACATGTTTTATAGTAATAAAGTAACAAACACTTAATCAATATGGGGAACGATAAGAAATGACGATTAAGAGTGATACCCACTATAAAATATAGAATAATGATGGGAGGCAAGTTTAACAACAAAAAAAAAAAAATGTGGGAACATGACCTGTAGTAGGGTTTAGGGAAATATATACAATAATGTGAAAGTAAAAGATAGAATAGGGCAAGACAAATGTACGAGTAGTTCTTAGTTTTGTCGCATATATCTTGAAATCATGCAAGAAATAAATAGATATAAGTTGAGATGGGTTCGGATTGAGGCGAGGTAAATCA
Organism: Diospyros kaki; assembly: GCA_036245055.1. Lineage (NCBI taxonomy): Eukaryota > Viridiplantae > Streptophyta > Magnoliopsida > Ericales > Ebenaceae > Diospyros > Diospyros kaki. The sequence continues at coordinate 5,205,024 of BSEG01000002.1, read as the reverse complement.
GGTTATACAAAAGTGTTTGATAAATAGATAAAATTGAGTTGAATTTTAGTTATTAAAATATTAAAAATTAATATAATATGATATTATAATATTATGAGCCATAATATATTGTAATATTATTATGATTTGGACTAGACCGTAATTGATTTGGATGGTTGGCATGCCACATTATTATAGGTGGTAAGTACCACCTCACATATTGTTCAGTGTGCTAATATGAAGACTCAATAAATCACTAATTTGAATGAACTCTTTTAGAAAAGGGTCTGTTAGTTTAAGTAATTTTTTTTTAAAAAAATACAACAGTATTTAGTATTACAATAAAAAGTAAGGTAATTTACACTCAACGCCTAGAGTTTTCCCTAAATTACAAGGGTATCCCCTTATTTTAGAAAATTACATTAATTTTTTCAGTTAAAAAAATGTATATAATTTTGTAATTCTTTTTTGTTGTATCATTGTTGTTATTTGTCATCATTGTGCACTGCCTTAGCTCCTTCAAACATCTGACACTAAAAGGTATAGCAATAGCTTCGCCTTGAGTCATATTGTCTTTTGTCACCATCGACGACCATGTGGGTTGATTTGTTAAGAAAATTGAAAGTTGATTGCTGATAATTGAACCGCAATGGATTTTTTATCTGGCGATTTGTTGATTCTCATATGTTTCAAATATTGATCTAGGTTTTGTACCATTGAATCCTTTTATCTCCAAATTCTATTTTGTAGGCAACAACCTTGTTGACAACCATGAGTATCTCATTTTTCTCATATATATCATACCATCTTTATCTTTGAATAAGCTTAGGGTTTGATTTATTGTAAATAAATTAATGTAAATTGAACCCTAAGTTTGACACATAAAGATGGGGTGCGCGACAAGTTTTCTAGTTGTTTCTTCTTTTTGTTTTTCTACTCTTTCTTTTTCTCTTTCTTTGTTTCTGGCGATACTTAATAGAACTTCAATAGTTGTTTGTTGGGTTGATTTAAAGGTTGAATCCCAAGAAATGATTATTAGGGTTTAACAATCGACAACACTAATGATGGTAGGTGATTAATTGCCTATGCTAACCACCAATGGTGTTTTCTTTTTTCTTTTTTCTTTTTTCTTTTTTATTTTTCCTAAAATTAGAGGATAAAAGGGAGAAAATCAGGGGTATAATAGTTTATTTTCACTTATTTTTAATAGGAGGGGGCATTTGCTATTTTCAAAAAATGAAGGGAATTTTTTGTAATTAAGACGAATCTTAAAGTGCTTATTACAATTTATCCTATAATATTTGAACAGTAGAGCCAATCAATGTAATTTTTAAAAAGTGAGAAGTATTCTTTGTATTTACACTAAATTTAGGGAATTTTAAGTGTAATTTACCTTAAATTATTAATAGTTAATTACTAAAAGGAGACTTACCTTTAAACATATTTCCAATTATGTATTGAATTTTTCATTTTTTAATATTAGAACTAGACTTTTATTTGTTAACAAATTTATAATCACCGCCTATTTTTTATTAAAATTATTCATCAGAAAGTTAACAAATTATTGGTTGACATTACCTAAGTATCTAATTTGGTTTGTTGTCTTTAGCATGTAAGAGATTTTTAGAGAAGTGACATGAGATTTTAAGTCATCTAATTCAGCCAGTTTATGTTTTTCAAAAATCATAGTATTTAATTGAAAATGACACATTAAAAATTAGGATAAATGTACTGAGACTAGAAGTGAGCAAAAGTTTGGTTTACTTGAACTATTTGAATTCAACTGACCAAACTTTTTGGTTGAATTCAATTTTTTTCTTGCATCGGTTTGATTCGGTTAATTTTTTCAAAAAAATTGATTTTTAATTTTTGATTCGATTTTCTAGTTAGAAGAACCGAACTAACATAACCGTTTGAATTTTAAAATGATGTTGTTTTAATATTTAAAAAATGTCGTTTTCTTAGATTTTATGTATTTTTTATCAGTTATTTTGTTTTTTTTGCTTTTCTTCGATTTAATTAGTTCGGTTCGATTTATACGATTTGAATTTGATATTTTCGATTATTGGTTAGTTTGATTTTTCAAGTTAATCGGTCGATTTATACAATTCAATTCAATAATTTGAAAAATCATAAGATGATCTTGTTTTCATGTCATAATTTGAGAATTTTTTTAGAACCTTTTTTTTTAAACATTTTCCATAAAAGCCCTTTTGCTAATTTTTATGAATTCTATCGTACTTTTAAAATCGTCATTTACTTGATCTTTCATTTCTATTATTTATTTTTTAAAATTTATTAAAGATTATTCTCTTAAAGGACGTTGAGGGAGGTTTACTCTAGTAGTCTCACTTTTTCAATCTAAACTTTTGTGTTTAGTTTAGTTTATCCAGACGAGATTTTTGTGTGTATAGTCATTTTCATATTTTAAATCTAATTTAATTGGTAACTAATTTTAAGAAGTCTAAAATTTTTATTCGTTCTGAGATACTAAATTTAAAAGAAAAAAATACTTTTCAGGCCTCACAAATTTTTTTTTTTAGAAATCCTTATAATCCAAGATATGAACATAAATATCGTTCATTTCTACTAAAATAAAATAATGATCATAAATATAAATGAAAAGCCCAACAGTGTATTTTTTCAAAACCAATTTCTAACACAACACGAAAAAATCACAAAATAAGAGTTTTGTGAGTGGGAGAATTTAACTTGAGGTCTCTTTGAAGAATATCTCACTTGTTTTTCCTAACTTTCCAACTTCTCATTGGTTACCTAGGTAGAAGTTTGTTTTTCTTTGTGGGAGAATCTTACCTTGGGCTCTTTTTGAAGATCTTACTTATTTTTACTAACTTTCCAACCTCTCATTGGTTACCTTGGTGGAAGTTTCTTTTTCCCTTCACTGATTCTCTCTCTTCATTTCTTCCTTCTCCATTTTCCCCTCTTCCTTTCCCTCACATTTGGATCTCTCGTCTCCTAAAGATTGGAAGACCAACCCCAAGCCCACTATTTATATCCAACAACACTTAGGCACCACTCCACCTCTTGGGGTAAAATTTTAATTTTTTTTCAGAAGTTTCCTTTCTAATTTGATGAAGAACTTTAATTTTTCAGTATTTAAAATAAAAGTAAAAAATAATTATAATTGATTATGCCATTTTGGAATTGGAAGAATAATTATAATTACTACAAAGGTGGTTGTATCTAGGTAGGTTACGACCCTTCAATAGTTAATCTGGTTTGTTTGAAAAAATTAGAACAAATTTTCCATTGTCAAGTGTCTATTTCGCTTGTTTCGACTTCTTTCTTCCTAACATGTATATATGCTAGGAATGATAAGGGCAAATCAAGCAATTTTGTGGGATTCTAGAAGAGCACGAGAATGCCAGTTTTTCGTGATCCTTGGCTCTTTATGGAAGATTTTAATGTGTATCATCATGTGTCAAAAATACAAGGTGACAAACCTGGGCATGTGCAAGTTTGGTTAATTTTTAATTATGGTGTCGTAGGATTTGTTGTACAGTGGTCCTACACTAACTTAGAATAATAAAAGGTAAACTAGATAGAGCTCTTGTTAATGATGGATAACTTTTTAGATATCTTGAAAGTAAGTCTCTATTCATGCAACTCGATATTTTTGACCATAATCCTGTGGTGGTCAATATAACACCCCACTTACTTAAAGCATGTTATAACTCAGGAAATTCGGGGCTTATATATATATTTTTTGAAATCCTTTTTCCATGCTAAATTTAATCATTTCTAGAATTCCCATAAACCTATCTAATGCAAGACTATGTAATTCATACACTAGGTTTAAACAGAATGAAATCGAACCTAAACATGGCATCTCATATATTGGTAACCGAACATGGTTCTAGATACAAAATCCTTCCAAACTTGGTACATGACACACAATACATAAGCTTTCAAAATATGACTTAGAACATACATTCTTGTCATGACATAGTTCATAATACTTGAAATATTCATGCTGTAGCAAAACATGGTACAACTTGCTCATTCCTCAACAACTTGTGACGTTACACTTCTTCGATTTTCGTACCTTCACTGCAAGTCCCAACTGGTACATTTGAATGATCCGGGGGCATAACTCAAATTAGATGATGAATTATCTAAGTAAAGGCACAAAATATTTTATTATGCATGTATACAATGTCTTACTTCTTCGTAAGGGTCAACTGCACCTTCATGCTACTTACCATTTTTATGGTCACCTCTTTCGAAGGCGGGGTGTATGGGGGCACCCTTGGTAAAGCAGCGGTGCCAGTTCTACTCCCAAACGAATCCAATACGCGTGATCGATGATATCAACGTGTACATATGCATTTCATAGTCATGTCATGTATGCAATCTACGTGATGGATACATATCAGGGTATGTCAATATGATGAAAACATTCTCGAGGATCGATTTAAACATAAATCACTTATATAGTACCAAGTACCTACTTAAAGGTATATCCTTTATAACCATACAAAGCTTATAGACGTACATTTACCTTTCAAAATTAAACTACCTCGATAAGCGTGTTGACCTTGAGAGACATGCCAGACGTGTTGTTTCTCAATCCTTGGGTCTCAAAGTTCCTAAACATCAAATTTATTCCAAAATATCAATTTCCTAATCTCCTCATAATTTTCATAATTTCTCCTTATTTCGAAGCCTTATTTCCTCAAAAATTCATAATAAATATCTAAACCCTCATTTAACCCATTTTTTCTTCACTAATATTCTTAAAATAACATTTCTAGACTTCTGAATTTTTTTTTGCAATTTTTCAAATTTAATTCCTATTTTTCTCTATTTTCTATAATAACAAAATCACAAAATAACTAATTAATTTAGCATTTTCAAAAAATTTTTTCCAAAAAAGGCATAAATTAAATTCTAGATTTTCTTAATTTTTTTCAAGATTTTTAAAAAATCCTTCCTATTTTATTATTATTTTTCCTTTCTTTTCTTTATTTTCTTTTCTTTCTTTTCCTTCTGTCGCGCGCATGCAACCCACACGCTGCCTCCCACACCCTTGGCGCGTGCCTGCCACGCACCCGACCTCCAGGTCGTCTTCTCCCGCGACCACTTTGTCGTCGACAACCTTCCCAAACCCCCTAGCTTCGAAACTACCCCCTATCCTCCCTCAATCTGACTTCCTAACACCGAATATGGCCTTAAAAATTTGAAAAAGAATAAAAAAAAATACCTCAAATCAGCGTTTACAGCCTTGGCTTCGGCGATGCTCAACTTTTCCGACGAGCTTTGATTCCTCGTTCTCCTCTGCACCGCGACCACCAAATTTTTCAAAATTCTTGCCCACGACTCAAGGATCAAAAGCCCTCTCACAAAACTCTCAAAACACTGTCTTAATACTCGATTTCTCAAAGTACAACTTTGAATGAAAACCCTCGCTTGAACTAGACTATTTATAGCCCAAATTCGACCGTGCCTTGTCCCATCAAGGACATTCCCACGCCCTAAGCACTATACCGAAGGCCATTACGGCCTTAACCCGCCCTAACCTTCTGATTTCTTGCTTTAGACGCGGCCAAAGCATGGCCATGACATTCTGATTGATTGATTTTCTTCTCTTTTTTTCATATAATATACATATATATATATAAATTTATATAATAGCATATCAAAATAATATTTATAAGGAAATTTTGATATTTAGTACGCAATCTTTACATATAATTTCTGGTATAACCATGTTTAAACTCATATTTCATATCAAAATATAAAATATTTCATATTCATTCAAGACATATATGTATTTATAATTTATGCATACCATACTATTTATACGCAGCCTAACTATATAAAATCCATTGATAGATACTAAAATTCTAACAATTTTATCATGGCCCGTATATACCAAAAATTACGCTTATTTATTCACGACGTTCCAAGGTATTATAGTCAACTTGATGGAGGTCCATAAGAGTTCTGGGGTTCATTTTCATGTCTTCAACCATTTGGCAAATCATCATTTGTTTTTAAACAAGGTTGCTACTAGTTGGGATATGAGGGTTCATGGAACTCCTATGTTTTGTTTGGTGCGAAAGCTTAAGGCAGTAAAATGCACCATGAAGCAGCGTAAGGCTCACTTCTGAATATTCCCGCTTAGCATAGGATACTCGAAAGAATGTCATTGCAGAGATGATATAGAACAAGACTAAACTCAATTAACAACTCATTTCATTTCTAGCAGCTGAAATTTAAATAAGATTTAATTATACTTTCAATATCTCATGACTCTAGGCTCAATAGCCATACAAAATAATAAGAGGTTCAAATGTCAATAACATAACAAATCCTCATCACTATAAACCTCACCAAATCACTAACTAGAATCTTTGAAGTTAAGATGCGTCTCCGTACATCACTATCCCTTGACTGTAGTATAATACCCCATATTTTCGTGAAGATGCCACGTATTTTAAGTGAATTTAAAATACTGAAAAATATGCTTGAAATGGCAACAAGTAACCGAATCGGTCGCAGGGAGTGCCCTGGAGCTTAGATATCTAAGGACAAATGTATATCTTTGACGAGCATCCCGATGTGAGATTTATGACACTGAAAGAAATAAAATAAGAGATGATATTCGGTTAAGCTAAGTTGTAGCCTAAAAAGACCGAATAATGGTAAGGGCTTCCCAAAAATCGTACATATCGAGTCTTTTTGAGTTATTAATTTTGAGATTTTAAGTATCTCGATAAATTTGATGTTTGAAGGTGTAATTATAATTAGAGAATTATCCAAATGAAATAAGGATGAAATTATAAGCTCATGTGGTAAAATATTAAAGTTGAAAACTTGAAATAAGGGTCAAAATGTCATTTGGAAGAAGTTTGGGGTATTAGTTTGGATTTCAAAAGTTAAATTCATTCTAGCTTTGGATTTAAAAAGCCATTCAATTATAGGTTTGAGTCTTTAGAGTCCATGGCTAAGCTTACAAGTGGCATAATGTGATTGATTCAAGTAATCTATAAATAGGCACCATGGGTTGTTCTTAAATCAATCAAAAGAGTTTTGAGGAGTGAGGCACTCTAAGTGGAAAAGCTTGCTCTAGAGAGAGGAAAGGAAATTTTGCAAGAAGAAAGTGGCGGAGAACGAGCCTCGTTGGAGTTGTGGGTCTTCGTCGGAATTCGTAGAAATCAGTTAGAAAAAAAGTGAGGTAAGTTTTTTTTTTATAATCTTGTAAAAGGGGAAAAGAGGGTTGCGTAGGTTCAAAAGGGGGTCAAATTGGAGTTAAAATAAGAAAGTTATGGCCAAAATAAGAAAACGAGGCGAAACTGTTCGAAATCTGGTAGCCGCGTGTGAGTTACACGCACCGGAAAGTGGTTGCGCGTGAAGGCGCATGGCCCACCTTTCTAGGGCGCGTGAGGGGCCCATTTTTCTTCAACTTTTTCAGTTTTGTCCCTAATTTAATGCCCCTCAACCCTATGTAAAAATATGAGGTTAGGTTTATCGAAATGTGTGTTTTCTACAGAAACCTAGGCCATTTGTAGTGAAATCGTACTGTCTAAGAGATAAACCAACAAGGTGAGACTCCTATACTCCAAATCTTATTTTTTATTCTCTTATGAGAGACTTCTATTGCATGAGACATGTTTTGTGAAGTTCTTGTACGTAAACTCTTGTTGTTCTCTTACGTAAAATCATGTTGCATATATGAAATCAATTCTTCTGTAAAATATATGTTGTTGGCTTTTTAACTGTTGCATTTATAAAATTCGTGTGGCCATACTATTGCACTTATTTGTTATTGGTCGAGGGCAAAAGTCGAATATCCCCCGAGAGGCGCTATGCGTGCGCCATCGAGAAAGCTCTCGTAGGGAAGACCGTGACTCTAAGGAGCAACGGATGTGGTGTTTGCATGAGTTCTATAAGGTCAGACCGAAGTGACATGGTTAGGGACCTCCTAAGAGGCGCTATGCGTGTGGCATTGAGAAAACTTTCGTTGGAGGAGACTGACGTGTTCACGAGGTGCTTCGGAGTAGTTCTCATTATTTTCTTCATACGTTTTATACTTGTTCATGCATTGATATAAACTGTTTTGGAGTTTTTCACTAGAAGATTCATCTTCTAATTGGACTATGTCTCTAGAATATTCAAACGTTCCAGGTTAGACAAGCGACTCTAAGGAAAATGAGGTAGCTGAAGAATAAGTTTAATTTGCTGCTTGTAACATGTTTATCATACCTATGTTTATATGTGAACCTATGTATGATTTGGATATATTTAAGACGTTTAGTTATTACTTGTGAGAGATGATGTCCATGTAATACATTTTGTAGACGTCTTGAACAATTTTATGATAAATAAAGCATTATGGTTGTGAACCATATCAGTTTCGATCTAGCTTCCGTATTTGAAATTTTAACGTCTTTCTTAGCTATTCCATTATTGGGTTTGTTAAGCTGAGAATGTGAAAATTAGGATTTTTGGGATATTGTGTGATGTATGACAACTATTGTGATATAAAACAATTTTATATTCCCGAAATCCTAAGTTATAACATGTTCAAGAAATTTGGGGTGTTACATGTAGTTCTACTAGACTCACCCCCAATAACAGACTTCTCTTTACCTGAAATGACAAAGAAGATCAAGTAAGTCACAAGGCTCAGCAAGTTCGAAAAACAATGAACAATATATAGAATCCAAGAACACGATGACACCAAGAAGAGAAATCAAGGACTCAACAATTATATACAAGATTCATAATTCATGAATTTATCAATTCAACTTAATATATCATGTCACCATGTATCATTATGCAAATGTGCATAAACTTTTAATGTCATTATCAATTCTTGCAGGCTCACAAGTCATCATTTAACACATGCAAGAATTTATCATTTCATTATCAATATCAATCTCCCCGTCTCTCAAGCCATAAATCGATGCATGCAAAAGTGCATAATTTTAAGAAAATTTCACAATTAAATATAGAGTCAACCTGCCGGGCTATGGCCACATCGTCTCGCGCTAAGTACTCTAGGGTACCCTTTCTCCCTCTGCGCAAAATAATAGGTGTGTAAAATATATATATATATATATATATAACATGTACATGTATACATCATGTATGCATTTTCCAATTACATGTATTTAAATTCTTGTTTCCGCAATATTCATACTTTCAACATCACTTACCCATATCGGGTATTTTTTTCATCATCAGATAAATTCATCATATCTTACTCCATAATGTTTACCACATTCAAGATGTAATTTATGACATAGAAATACTTGATGTAATTTATAACACAGGAAAAGTTTTTTAGAGATGCTATTTAATATTAAATCTCGATTTACTAGCTGAGGAGTATTATAAATTTAATAACTATTTTTTTTCCCATCATGTGATTGTTGTGATTTCATTTAACCAGTGATAGTATGCATTTACTTGCATTCGTGCTCATAGCACAAATTCATGATTAGTCCCCATGTAATCAGAATGACCACACCACACGAAATTGCTGATCAAAATAAATCTAAAACTTTTTTACGGCAAAGGACCAACTAGAACATATTTTTGTAAATGTCTTCATTTTGAAAAACTAACTCCCAGTATTTTGATAACTAACACTAATTGTTGTAAGAATAATTTTTAATGAATTTTTCAAGAAACAGAAAGTATGAATTTCGAGGGTGGTAAAATCGCAAGTTCTTAAATTTGTACTAAAACCAAAATTCTATTTTTTTATTGTTATGGATTTTGATTTTTTTGATATTTTTATTGAAACCAAATAGGGGGTACTTTCTTATTTACATTCATGTATTAAAATAAATGAAACGTAAAATATAAATTAAAGAAAATGTAAATGGATGGGGTGTGAGCAGAGAACTTGCAATCAAGGGCTTATGGGAAGAGCTCGGGACGAGCTTGCTGGCAAAGCTTTACGAAAAGAGCTCGGGAGAGCTTGAGGTCAAGGCTTATGGGAAGAGCTCGGGACGAGCTCGAGGTCGTGAGTTCACAGCTTACGAAGAGAGCTCGAGAAGAGCTCGCAGAAAGAACTAGAGGGAAGAGCTCGCTGGAACATAAATGAAGCTGAACGTGTGTATATATATGTGTGTGGGTTGGCCGAACAGAATAAGGGCATTCGAACGACTGTTTAAGCATGAATAAGGTGGATTGGCTAGGCAGGGCATGGCTCAGATAAGCTTTTCAAATTAGTGAGGGGTAACAGTTTGTTACGCATGTATGTATATGTGTATTTATAAGTGGGTCTCATATATAGGCGAATAGTATATATTTTTAGTTGAGGCTTTTGCTATTTGTGCGTGACATCCAAATACCTCAATAAAATCGTTCGAATGAGTGGCAGATGACTTAGCATTTTACATTTTGACATAGCACATATAAATATAAGAGGCATCTGGAACAGCGAGCTCATTCGGATATGATACACACACAGATATATATATACATTTAACACTGCTTCTTTGGATGCAGAACAAGCAGAGGTTCTCATCCTCACCTAGCTATATAAAATGCCATTCACAAAGAAAACTTGGGATGAAAACAAACCCCATTTCGAGACCACAAAGAGACCCATAAAGAGATACAAAAACAAAAGGTTGAACACAGTAAGCTAAAATGAACACAGCGAGCCAACATGTACACATCAATTGTATCAGCAAAAGAAAATATAGGCTAGCTTGCACAAGGATGTAAGAAGATATATAAAAGAACTTGCATTGCAAATCAAAGGGAAGTGCAAAAAGAACTTGCAAAACAATAAAGGAGATAGTAGAAAATCCAAGAGAGTGAAATACAGGGCATATAAGCAAGTTTACACTAAAAATAAAGAGAGAGTGCAAGAAGAACTTGCCTGATGACTTCGCTATGCAGAAAAATCCTCCCTTCTTGAAGCTGCTATCAACCCAGACGAAAATACGAGCAGCCAGGAGAGAAAATGAGATATAAGAAGAAGAAGTCTTAGATGAGAAATGAGAGTACGCACAAGAGAAAGATCGTCGATGTAGGTGGAACATGAAGAGGGAAATGCATAGTCTGCACCTGCAATTTGGTCAAAATGACTTGTAAGAACCCATATTTTTGTGAGGCTACCACGTAATTTAGGCAAGTTTAGAATATCGAAAATTGGTTTGATAGTAGTTATAAGTACCGAATCGACTGCAGAGAATGCCTCCGAGTGAAATTGTCTAACAAAAGTAATATGGTCTCGAAAAACGTTCTGAGATAAGATTTATGGTATTGAAAGAAATTGGATTGGGAACGATTTTCGGTACAGCTAAAATGCAGCTACTATTTAGGCTGCAAAATCGAATTGTCATAGGGGACTTCCGAGAAGTCAACAGAACTCTATGGGGGCTCTAATTTTACGTAAGGATCAACCTTTCAGTGGTTTCAGAATGAAACGATAGCCAGATGAGGACACTGGGGTGAAATCATCATTATCGAGTAATTTTGGATTATTAATTTTATATTTTCGATATTAAAATGCAAACTAATTTGATGTTTGGGGATGTAATTGCAATTAGGGAATTACCTAAGTAAAATAGAGATGAAAAATGGGATTTAAATGTATAATTTTCTATTATAATATGTAATTATATATATGTTTGTATTTGTTCGTGGCTGTGTGTGCATGGAAACCATGTCCTGCAAAATTTCATGGCTAAGACTTATGCAAGATTGAAGAGATTTCAGCTGGATTTAGGGAGAGATTTCAGCAGAATTTAAGGAGAGATATGGCAGCAAGATTTGAGGAAATGACAGCCTAATTTGAGGGATTGTGTGATTATGTGATGTATAATAAATCTATATATATATATATATATGCACAGCCATGGAGAGCAAGCAGTAGCGCCTATAAATTGGAAGCGATCGCAGCCGATTGAGAAGAAGCAAGAGAGAGATCGAGAGAGTTAGAAGCAAGAGAGAGAGAGATAGAGCGACAAAAAGGGAATGAGCCGAGTTAGTGGTCGAAATTAGCAAGCAGCCATGCAGCTCGGTCGAAGGTGAGCAAGGACGGACGAGACGAAAGTCCAGCAAGGCCCGAGGCGTCTGGCGAGGTAGGCAGCGACCGGCTGCGACGAGCGTGCGGCAGGTCGAGGGAAGCTGGTTCGCGCAGGGGGGAGAAAGAAGAAGAGAGGAAGAAGAAGGAGGGAAGTAAAAAGAAAAGAAAAGAAAAGAAAAAGGAAAACAAGAAAAGAAATGGAGGGAAAATAGGAAAAAAATGGATAAAATTCTTGAAAAAAATCCCAAAAAAATGAGAAATAGAGATTTATTCATATTCCAAGGATTTTGACCAGAAAATGGTTTGGGCACACGTTTTGCGGATATGGCACGCATACCGAGGAAGTCAGAGAGGTTAAGTTAAGGTAAGTAAAATTCCTTAGAAAATTTCAGAAATTCAAGAATTTTATTTTATGAATTTTCACAGTGAAATATTTGAGAAAATATTTAACAAATATTTAGTTTGGATTTATTGAGGAAAAATAGGAAGAAATAGAAAGAAAAATAAAGAAAATATAAGAAATTATGGAAAAATAGGTTTTAAAACTTATTTAATCAAATATGGTGATTATGATGCTTTGAGCCTTAAAGTTGAAGTAACTTGTGCGAATTTTAAGGTTGGCACCCAAATTGAGGCGATGCACATATTTCGAGACATGACACGTATTTCGAGACAATGCATGAATATCGAGGTAGCCTGATAAGTTTGAGAAGGTAAGTGGTACTTCCCAACTGGATTTAGTTTTATGAAAAATGCTTGGTTTGTAAGTGGTTCAACCCAAAACCAGATTTTAAGTAAATGATTTTATCATGTTGTTTGTCATACCTCGATATGAATATACCATGTAGATTGTATTTACATGTATTGATATTTATGATGAAATGTGTACATGTACACGATGTTATTATTGACCATGTATCGCATGTTGGGTTTGAGATATGGACTGGCACCGCTGCTCTGCTAAGGGTGCACTCATACATCTCAGTCTCATAGGGAGGCTGTAAAAATGGGAGCAACAGTTGGGTGCGGTCAATTCAAAATGAAATGATATGGAAAGGACATTTTGCATTTTGCATTCATGCACGAAATATGTTTATTGTTCCCTTAATTAGATAATTCATTATCTAATTTGGGCTTTGCCCCTTGAATATTCAAACGTTCCAGATAGAGATTGTAGCAGAAATGATGATGAATGATGCATAAAATGACACTTAGCAAGGTGCATGATGAATTAAATGATGGATTATATGTATGTTATGGAGCCCATGTATTTAAATTCTGCTACTTTGAATTCTGAACGTTTTAAGGAATGATGATATTTAACCATTTCATTAATGATGATGTAAAACCCTATTTAGGGTTAATGTTAGTTGAGACTTATGCAATGTATTAAGTTATGTTGAGGAGTGATGATGTAAGAATTGAATTTTGATTTATGTTAAGGTATCAGATTTGATCCTTGCTTCCGCATTTGATATGTATAATGATTCTCTTTCGAGATAAATGTATGAAAATTTTGGGATAGATATGAGGAATGATATGGTTTAGCATTAAGTTTGAAAGAAAAAAAAATTATTGTCCCAGAATTGAGCCAAGTTATAACGCGCCTAAGAAAGCGGGGCGTTACATGACTTGATTACTCTTTACCTTTACAATGGTCAAAAGGAAGACTAAGGGCACTATTGACATTTGTTGGCCAATTTAATTTATTTTGATTTTCTTTTAAAAATTTTAAATTTCATTTCTCAATTGGGCTCAACCCATGCCGTGGGCCATTCCATGGCCCAACTCATTGATCCAAATAATTCTCAACACTTAAGCCCATTCATAATTTAATTAAAATTCTAAACACATCTCAATGGCCTAATTCATTTGGACTTTTTCCACATTTTTGAATCCCATTTAGATGGCCTCCAAATTCTTATTTCCATTTACACTTTATTTTAAAAATATATTCAACTCTCAATTAGTTAAAGTAAAAATTTTGAACCAATAATAAAATACTCGAAAACGTCTAGACCTCCTAACGGGTCGTTACAAGCTAAATAGCATTAGAGATCATGTCTTTGAGAAGGTGTTTCAAGGGTCACCACTGGCAATGCTATGAGGGCAGGGCAGGACAAGTGAGAGATCTCCAATACTATCATCGGAAACTTTCATGCCCAATTTTTTTTCATAACCCATCATTTTTGGCAATGAGTGTTAACAACTAGTTTTTCAATACATTTAATGTAGCTCAACCATTCCCAACGGCTCAATTTTTGGCATTTCTCGCCTTCAACTATAAATTCTTGGTTGGTGCAGTATTTATGGGCTTAGAGAACATTCATTATAAATGTCCAAATGCTCCAACTTACAAATGCTCATATTTTGTCTCTCATGCTTTAAATTATCATAGTTTTTCTCAAGGCTATTGTTGCACTCATTGCTATTATTTATGTTCTAAGCCTTATATCAATTGAGAGACATTGTAACAGAGAAGTTTAATTCTCATATTCTTTCTTTTTATTGAAGCAATTTTTCCTAAAAGAAATTGTTGATAGTTTGGTTTGAAATATTGAACCAAACTCTATATACTATCGATATTTCTATACAAAAACTCTCGACAGATTGGTCTAGAAAGCATGTTTTTTAACTGTCGATAGTTTCATGAATACTATCGACAGATTGGCCCTTTAACAATTGATATTGTCGACAGTTCTTAGACAAATGTTGACAATTTTGAAATATGATTTTCAAATAGGCTTTTCTTTTTAACTTGATTTCAAAAAACAAGTTTCATGGATTGAACACAATTTCAAAACTTGTATTATGATCAATCTTTGATTGTTTGAAAGAATAAGAACATATTGACATGAAAAAAAATTGATTTTAGCTTGATTACAACATGTTTGAAAATTATACTTTGATTTTTGAGAATCGTCATTATCAAAACCAAAACACAAAAATCATTATTAAACTATCAATAATGGTTTCCAAGATTAATTTCTAGAATCTATTAACGATTTTTGAAATTTAGTTCCAGATTGAAAAAATTAATCCCATCGATGGGTTTGATATCAGGATGGGTTTAATTTCAATTCCATCGATGGGTTATTTTTTGTGATAGTATCTAGTTTTTTGACTAGAAACAAATCAGAATTGATGTAGAAGATGAAATGTTGTTATCATTTTTCTTCGACTGTTGATTCTTCTTATCTTTTTTCTCTTTTTCTTTCTATTTGTACCAAAACCTATTAGCAATTGACTCGTCGGTAGTGGGTTTTGTACCCATCGTCAATAGGTTTTGTCAGTTGTTGATTGGAACGATTGCTAACGACAAATTTTAATTAATAATTTTTTTAATTTTTACTTTTAATATAATTTAATTAAAATTTATTTTGATTTAATTAATATTTAATAAAAATATTTAAGTTAATCTAACAAATTTAGTAACAAAGGGGTGGCTTCCACAAGAAACTAAACCTAGAAACATTTTCAAACTAAATAAGGTGTCTCCACCATTGACTTAAATGATAGCGGACCTAAGTGAATTTACCTTAAAAATTAATAATTTTTTTTAAAAATAAACCATGACATCACATATTTAATATAAATTGAAAGTCTGAAGTACTTGCTGACGATAGATTGATGAGTGATGAGGTCAGCTATATATACAATTTCGAACTCTTTATATATCATTTTTTTCTTAGTCATCAAGCAAATATTTTATAAATATGTTCCAATATAACATTAATAACATTTTTTTATTAATGTTAATTTTAAAAAAATAAATATCCAAAAGTAACCAATCCCAAACTGTAATTCCTTTTTGTTGGGTCTGAAACTGTTATTCCAAAAATAAAATTAAAAGCATAATTTTTTTTTTTTTATTAATGTTGAAGAACTGTCCCAAAATTTCTTTAGTTTGTGTTAAGTTAGACAGAAACGAGAAATTGTATTTTTTTAAAAAAAAAAAAGAAATAGGAATGCAGAGAAATGCATAAATAAAAAAATATAAAGATTTTCTTTTATAAATATAAATTTTAATATAAACATTATAAAAATAATCATTAAATCAAATATAAACATAAGTTTAATCATTATATATTTAAGTAAATATAAACACACGTTGTTTTTGTATTTAATGTGATCGTGAAACAAAAATGCATTATTTGGATCAAAAATGCGTTTTCAATATTCTATCAATATTATAAAATGTTGCTACAACATTTATAAAATTATAGAAATAACTCGAAAACATGCTTGCATGTTTACCTGTTAAATTTTCACCAAATCTAGAGAAAAAAAAAGGATAAAAAAAACCTTAAATCTTACTAGAATAATCCTATTTACTTAGACTGGAGGCATTTTTTTATTAGATAATGAAAAAGTACAAGTGTTTGTATTTTATTAACCAATAAAAAGATACCACCTAGTTTGGAAATTTATTTTCAACCTAAATAAATAGTATTATTCATCTTATTGAAGAAATTATTTAGTGTGAGTGTGACAATAATTACATAAATTAATTTACAAGGTTTTGCTTAACATCATATTTATACATAACATTTATCATAATTATTTATGGATTGTACTGACTCAATCAGGCTTGGCCCAATGAAGGCTCAAGATCTTTATCGGTCTTTCGACCCGATCTCGATTCTATACCTATAAGCAGTGATCATCATCACTCTTGTACTTGCAACACTCCCATTTCATCGATATTCAATGCAACATTTAATGAAGGTCTTGTTAGCACCACATGTTCGTCAAAAAGCCTCGTTGGGATTGGATATCTTCGTCTCATCCCACTGCAACACCCAAGGCCAACTTGCATGTCAAGAAACCCCCTTATCTCCTCGATATAAGCCAGTATGCTCACATACCAAAATATGTTCTTTTGAACCCATTGACGTCAACTAAATCTCTTACTCACTTCTTTATTGGAATGCTTGCAGGTGTCGCCACCCTTTTCACTTCGATCACCAAAACCAACTCCGACGTTACCAAAATCTCTTCATGCGGCAACTCTTTGAGTCGGAAGGAATAAACCCATCGAAGGGTTTGATATCAAGGTGGGTTTAATTTCAATTCCATCAATATGTTATTTTTTGTGATAGTATCTAGTTTTTTTGACTGAAAACAAATCAAAATTGATGTAAAAGATGAAGAAGATAAAATGTCGTTATCATTTTTCTTCAACTGTTGATTTTTCTTCTCTTTTTCTCTCTTTCTTTCTATTTGTAACAAAACCTATTAGTAACTGGCTCGTCACTAGTGGATTTTGCACCCATCATCAATAGGTTTTCTCAATTGTTGGCTGGAACCATTGCCGACAACAGGTTTTAGCTAAATTTTTTTTGATTATTTTTATTTTTATTATAATTTAATTAAAATTTATTTTGATTTAATTAATATTTAATAAAAATATTTAAGTTAATCCAACAAATTTAGTAACAAAGGGGTGGCTTTGACAAGAAACTAAATCACATAGACTAATAGAAATATTTTCAAACTAGAAAAGACGTCTCTATTATTGACTTAAATGATAGGGGTCTTAAGTGAATTTACCTTAAAGATTAATAATTTTTTTAAAAATAAAGTATGACATCACATATTTAATATAAATTGAAAATAAGATTTAATATCGAAAAAAATAAAAATTTAATTTATAACTAAAACTACAATAACAAGTGAGTTTTCTTTTGTAAAAATATTGATTTCTAAATGAACACAAGAATTGGAAGTTTCCTTCTCAAGTCTGAAGTACTTGCTGACGATAGATTGACGAGTGATGAGGTCAGCTATATATACAATTCCAAACTCTTTATTGCTTTCTTAGTCATCGAGCAAATATTTTGTAAATATGTTCCAATATATAACATTAATTACATTTTTTTATTAATGTTAATTTTAAAAAAATAAATAACCAAAAGTTAATAAAAAATAAAAAATAAAATTATAGAAATAATGTTAACGCTGAAGAATAGTCCCTAAATTTCTTTCTATTAACGTTTGTTTGAGTTAGATTGCGTAGAAATGAGAAATTCTATTTTTATAAAAAAATAAAAAATAAAAAAATGAGAAAATGCATAAATGAAAAATATAATAATTTTTTTATAAATATAATTTTTAATATAAAAATTATAAAAATATTTATTAAATCAAACATAAACATAAATTTCATCATTATTCATTTAAGTAAATATAAACAGAAATTACTTTTATTTTTAATGTGACCGTGAAAGAGAAATCTATTTTTTAAATTAAAAATGCATTTTTAATATTCTTTTAATATTGTAAAATGTTGTTAAAACGTTTATAAAATTATAGAAATAACCCAAAAACGTTCTTACATGTTTTCCCAATAAATCTTCACCAAATCTAGAGGAAAAAAAAAAGATAAAAAAATTTAAATTCTACTAGAGAAATCCTATTTATTTAGATTAAAAATCCATCTCCACACTAAATAGTATTTTTTATTAGACAATGAAAGGTGTTACCATCTAAACTGAAGATTTATCTCTAATTTAAATAAATAATATTATTTATCTTACTGAAAAAATTATTTAGTGTGACTATAACAATTATTACATAAATTAATATACAAGGTTTTGTTTAATATCATATTTATACACAACATTTATCATAATTATTTAGTTACGAAAGAATAATTTAATCACTAATGCTATTTAAGGTTAGCTACTCATAAGAGAAACATATGAATTGAATTGAATTAAATTAAATTAATTAATTATACAGCTCTAAAAGTATTATATTTTCATAATAAGTACAATAATAATTGAGAGAGGCAGAGGCTCAATTTATTTCTCTGGACAATTTTGTAATTCAACAATAAACAATAATGGCTGGCACCATCACCATCAGCTGCACCCGCAGCCCACCTGCACCGTGGTGTGGACACAAGCAAGCAAGCATAGAAGTTGATTCCCCTGTCCATACACACAACATAACAGAGAAGAGAGGTGGTTGGGGGGCCCTCAGGGTGTGGGTTAACACCTTTTGCTCCCGAGAAGAGAGGTGGCCAAATGTGAAAACCCACATGATGATGAATGTTGCAAGTTGATGATGATGATGACTTGGGTGGGTGGCCCCACACCAAAATAAATCACCAATTGGAATTGTCCCTTTCGATGGCTGATTTCCCTTTCTTTCATTTAAACAATCCATACAAATTAAACATTATCCGCTATTTGCAACAATTTGTGACATTTGACTAAATTGCATTGGGCAGGGCAACCCCATTTCTATATTTCTTTCTAGAACCTCCATTCAAAATTACATAATAATTTTATAAACCCTCAGGAGGAGGAGGAGTTGGAAATGATAGAGTGTTATATATATATATATATATATATATGGAGTGTGATGAAATAGCTAGTGACGAACCCAAAATCTTAGGATGATGTTCTATCAACTTCTGACTTTTACATAAATCATTGTTTTCTTGGTCATTAAGCAAATTATTTTATAAATATAATATTAATAGTATAATGAGGTAACATTTGCTAAAATAAAGTTATATCAAGATAAGTTTTGAATGCTTTTCGAAAAATTCAATATAAGAAGTCAGGGTAAATTATAATAAAGGTCACAAAACTTTAACGTCTTTTTTAATTTGGTCACTAAACTTCAATTCGTTGTAAAGTAATAACAAAATTTTAAAATATTTTATAATATAGTCACTAAAGAGATTTTTTGATAATTTTTTGTCAAAATTACTGACGTGGCAATGGCAACATCATTGTTATGTCAACAATTTCGGTTAGAAATCATCAAAAAATCACTTTAGTGACCACATTATAAAACATTTTAAAGTTTTATTATCACTTTACAAGGAATTGAAAGTTTAGTGACTAAATTGAAAAGGATATCAAATTTTTGTGACTTTTGATGTGATTTACCTTAAGAAGTCGTGTAACTTATTTTTAGATAAATTTAATAAATACAATAAAAAAATATTTTTCTCTAAAATATTTTTTATATTCTATTTTTTTTAACAAACAATATCTTAATAAATACCACCTACTTGGTTGTAGGTAGCAGCAGTTTGAATTATTTATTTATTATGGGGTTAGGACTGAAGCACTTGTTAGTTCTCTAATAAAAATATTATTATTATTATAAAATTGTTGTTAGGCTACGCAGCAGCTTATTTGGAAAGGAAAGAAAGGGTTCAGGTTTAGGGTAAGACAAACATTTGCCAATTGCCATACATAGTTCTAGATAGATGGCCACAGTAGACCTGATCAAATCGCACGTGTACCATCATCAGGAGGACAACCCCAGTGCTCATCTAATCTAATCTAACCTAATGACTAATCTAATCAGTCCTTAGCGGTCAACACTGGAGAATCATAAAATAATAATATATAAATTTAACACGCAGAGTATGAAAGCGCACCATATTCCCATTTTCCCTCCCTCCCTCATGTTTTCATCAGCTTTCGTATCCCCCAAATAAGCCCTTTTATTTAGACAAGTCACCGGTCAATTCAAAGCGCTGCCATCCTCATTGCTGACTTGTCCCCTCCCAACCGCGTTACTTCCGCCCTTCTATAAATCTCGCCGCCCCCACGCCAATTCAATCCCAACCAGACTGAACACACACACAGAGAGACGGAGACAGACACGGACACAGCCGTCAATTAAGAAAAATGCAAGCGAGTTCCGAGGAATTGGAGAGAGCCTCACCTGATTTCAGCTTGGGATCGGATTTTGCAGAGGTCGCCGCTAACTTTAGCGACGAGTTTGCCCGCAAGATGAGGGTTAACGACTTCGACGAAACGCCGGCGTTTCTTGAAGAGGTTGAATATGAATATGAAGATGAAGATGAAGTAGAATTCTCTTTTGCAAGTGTCGGTACCATTGAATCGACGAGTTCGGCTGATGATATGTTCCAGAACGGCCAGATCAAGCCGGTCTTTCCATTGTTCGACCAGAGTCTTCTCTTCACCGAGGATTCGTTGCCCCCGGCGGTGAAAAAGGTCTTTGTCGAAGCGAGGGATTCTTCCCCGCCGGCGACGGCGGAGGACGGTGAGGCGGCGGGTCCGTACTGCGAGTGGTCCAGGAAAGCGGTGGAGGTCTCCCCGGAGCTCAACAAGAAGAGCAACTCCACCGGATTTTCGAAGTTCTGGAGGTTCCGAGAGCCGGGAACCCGAAGCAACAGCAACGGCAGAGACGCGTTCGTGTTCCTGAACGGGGCTTCTACTACGTCGACAAGTTCGAAGAGAGAGGAGAAGGTGGAGAAGAGCCAGGCTATCGCCGAGAAGAGGAGCGTCGGGGAGGCAAAGGCCGTGGGCGGCAGCACCGCAGTAAAAACGGCTGCGGCGGGGAAGAAGGTAGCGGGGAAGGGAAAAACGACGTCGTCATCGGCTCATGAGAAGCACTATGTAAGAAGCAGAGCGTCGAGAGAAGAAGTTCGTCGACGGTCGTATCTACCCTATAAGCCAGGGGTGGTTGGCTTCTTCACCAACGTACAAGGCGGCTTAACCAGGGATGTACACCCATTCTAAGCCAACACACTGTATCATGCTTCTTTTTTTTATTCTTTTTTTTTTTTTTTTCTGGTGCATACTTCAGAGTCTATATTATAGACTTGCGATATTATTTCATTGATGTAATAAGGAGCTTCTCTAATTAATTATGAATTATTATTTTGTGTTCAAATGATAAATAACACAGAATAATAATCTTATAAAATCTTGTATACTTTTGTACAAAATATTAATTGAATGACAATTAATTAAGTGATAGTATTTGTTGAAGACTCATTATTTAAGTAGTAAGAGATCTCTCCCTTTTAACACAAATAATCACTTAAATAATTACTAGATACCAGATTTTAGAGCTCAAATCTATCGGCCCTTAGGCAGCGTTATATAGCAAGCTTTTGAAACAAAGGTCTCCAAACATCTTATTTGTCAAGAAATACAAGCTGAGTCTAATATAATACAGTTTCTCATGTATTTATTTGGGCAGTGAAAGTCAAAGAAATACACTACTATAATAAGCCGGAAAAGCCTTCCATTATATGTTGCCAGGCGGCAGCGGCATTGACCATTAATTAGATCACCGCAAGTCAAATATTTCTAATATGAGAATTGGATTAACAAAGACATGGGAGCAGTGCTCATATAAGGGTCTCCCACCAGCTGGTTCTCTATGAGAATGAAATTCCTTCTCTTGGCATTCCTTGAGGATGTCCATCCCACCAGGATCTGTTAGCCTGAAGATTCCATAGCCCCTGAAATACGCATCAATTACTCATTTCATTTGGAGCTCAATCTGCCACTTTAAGGCAGCTATAAAAGCAAATCATTTCACTCTTCTGTGATACCTTAATGAGAAATCTCAAGTGTGTCTAATTAAATTCCCATTAGAGTTGGTTGTCTCTGTCTAAATCAAAATCACGTGCATATAGGTTGGGTCTGGGAAGGATACAGTTTTACGTGGTGTTTTTAAGTAGCAAAACAAGATGCTAAATCTAGTTGATCTTCAACAGGATGTTGCCAGACTTGTTGAACACTCAAACATCACCTACCCTCCAATAGGTTTGGGCACACAGCTACGTATCAGATAAAATGCTTTATGGTTTACTCCAAGGTGGTAGGGGAGGCACAAAAGCCCCAATTTAGCAAGCAGCATACCTTGACTTATCGGTGGGAGCCATCACAATTGCAACTGCCTCTGGTACCATTATCTGGAAATTAAGTTACAAAAGAGACTTAAAAGTGTTTGAAGAGCAAGTGAACAATGAAATGGAAAACCTAGCATCCGGAGCTCATAAAGGCACAAAGGTACAGGTGGGCATAAGCATCAAATGGAAACATTAAAAACATGATGAAACCAGCGGTAATATATATAACCAAGGAATAAATACTTTTCTTTCATGCATCCAGAAAAAAATAGAACATTCACCCAACAGGCACAACGGAAGTTCTGCAGTTGCTTTGGTTCAACATGAAGAAGCTGATCTCTTAAAGAACACTCAACGCCCAGATCAGAAAGTTTAGGATACTTTACATTTTAGCTCACCTTTGGTTTGGGTTGCATGTCAATTTGGTTCTTATGGCTTCAATTGCAACAAATTAGACCTCGAACATTCCAACGTGTGCCACCAATAGGGATTTTAGACAGAATAATGACAACTTACTGCCACATTGTCCTGTAGCCAACTAATATTGTTTTTCCTAGCCAAATCCTAATGGAAATGGCTGGACCAAATTGAAACCAATTGGAATGAAATCCGATGTGCTACAACTAGAATTGTTGGTATTAGAATGGAATTTATACCAAACTCTGTGGTGTCTAGAGTTCAATTTGTCTAAAAATTTAAAGACCACAAAATGAAAATCTCTAGTAATCCACCCAGGTCTATTGATTGACTCATTTTAATTAAAGTACGAAAAATAAGGACAAAACTTGGTAATAAGCTCAAGTGCTTATCAAATATTTTTCCTGTTTTGTCTTCTACATGCCAGCCCTGATGCATTGAAAGGGTGGCCTTGAGCAACAGTAGAGATTGCTCCATCGGGAAGGTTCATTGGTAATTTGGTACAAACATGAAACAACTTGCACACAAAAGGCTGCAAGCCATTTGTAGCGTATTGAAAATAAGAAAAGAAAAGAGAAGATAGCATGCACACCCTGATACAGTATATCTTTTAAGGAAAAGTTAAAAGTTCACCCTGCTTGCACTTATTCATTTCTATCTAGTTCTTTCGAGTTGGGAGTCATGACAAAACCAAGCTGAACTATAATGATTTTCCAATTAACTAGTTACATTATTAGAAAAGGAGAAAGAGAAACACTGATCCACCAGGCTAGTAGGAGTATCTGTCAAAAATTTTCTTCTGGAGACTAGCAATTTGCCAACCTATTGGCTGCCTTAGATTGCCTTACGACGGCATGGACACATATTTAGAATAAGTTTGTATTCCCTTGATAATTATTTTTGCAACAAATAGGCACACATGATTCGTATGGAATACTTGTTCCTGTAGAACATAACGAAAAATGCAGTTTTCCCAGAGATCAAAGGGCATCTGCCAAATATAAAATCAGTTACCTGATATGAATACTGGGTGTGCAAATCAACTGAGGACATGAAACAACTTTGAGAAGGATGTGTCTGGAAACAGAAACAAAATATTAGCTTTGTAAAGGATTAAAAAAATGGTGAAACATTAATTAGCAAAGTTATGGAACACCATGTCAACTAAGTTATGGAACACAACTATATCAATTATTTTCATTCACCACCATCTCATGAAATTTCTCCATGTGAAGATGGTGTTCAAATTTCATTTCATCATTACTCCGCCAGGGGATATTATCCACTGCCGGTCCCAAGCCCGGATAAAGGAGGAGGGTTGCGTTAGGTAGCCGACAGCCAGCGTAAAATCTAGTCGGATCCAAATATGAATTCTAGACAAACTATCTGTTGGGATGTAACCCACATAAAAGTTTAGAATTCATATAGCCAACCCCACATAGTGGGATAACGGCTGGATATGTTGTTTTTATTAATTAGCAAAAATATAATGAAGAAACATCAATCATATCCAGGACTGCAACATCCATTCTCTCCATTCAACAAGCAAGATAAGCAACCCTTTTGAGTTTATTTTCCTTTTTGCTGCTAATAGATAAGTGGTATGACTGCATCCCTTAAGTAATAATCAATTAACAAAAAAAATATGAAAATAATCCAACATCAAATCTTGAATATTAGATAATTCCAACTGGTGGCGACCCTAGATAGATTTCCTTCAAGCCTTGTCTTTATTTAACTTTTTGCTGCTAATAGACAAGTTGTATGACTGCATCTCTCATCAATTAACAAAAATAAATATGAAAATAATCCAATATAAAATCTTGAATAGTAGATAATTCCAACTGGTGGCAACCCTACATAGACCTTCTCAAAAGAATAGTTACTTCCTCAGAACCCAGAAGACAGCTCTGAATTACAAATGGGACAACTTCGATCTTGTTCAGATGAAGTGTCAATAGTGAACTCCTTCAATGCACAGAAAATAAATGACATCCCAAAGTACTGGAGTAAGTTGACAACATTGAACACCAAAAATGATTCATTAGTGAATAAATATAGGTCTGAGTTGTTCAAGTCTTTGTACCTCTGAATATGAAGAAATGAACAATCAAGATTGTAAAAGCCAATATATATGATAGTATCTATCTATTCTATTATTTAAGCAAACAGATTGGTGCAACTTTGGATGAAGCCTTGCTATAAATATTAAACCAACAACATTTAGGCAACACTTACCATTTCATCACAAGATTTCAAGTCCAAGTTAAATTTAAATTCAACTATTTTTTACTAATGAAGAGTTTTGATGTAAACATTTAAATTCTAGTGCCAGATGCCTAAGGTGCATTTGCAGTTCCAGGAAATTTCATTTCTTAAATAGCTGCCCTACTTCAGTCTCTAAAAATAAATAAATAAATTTTCTCTTTTTGAAAATGCTCCCTCTACAATGCACATTCTTCTGCTTGGAACTCATATTTAGATTCTCATATATACAGTTTCATTTTTTCAGTAGCTCATATAGACAGTTAGCATCCTATCTTTGCATAAACCTCTCCTACACAAAGCCAATAGCAAATAGTCTCTAAGAACACAAAATCTCATGTACTTTATAAATCAAAACACCAAGGCCTCCAATAATCTACTTTGATAAGCTGTTAACAAAGCCAAATTGTGCTACAGCACTCAACTTTTTCTGATAAAATTGGATGCATAAATACCTTTTCAGTAGCTCGCTTTGTTTTGACATAACAGAAAGCCTTGAGAACGCTTGAATCACTGGCTTCAGACATACCATTGTTATTGTTTGCACTACTGTTAATTCTGAATAAGTAGGTCAGATTTAACAGTGCATGCGTTTTCTTGGAGAATTTATCCTATAAGTTATATGTTTCTTCTGAAAAAGAATATCATGTGAAAACTGAATGTATTCTTCATTACTTCATACGTACAAAATACAAGTCTTCTTAGAGAGATGAGGAATATACAACATAGGAAAGATTACAAAGGATAAACAATAGGAAAGATTTAACTATACACAAATAGGAAGTTTCCTAAACACTGATTTAGAAATTTCCAAAGAACTGAAGATATGATTGACTTTTAAACTAAGGACAGGTTGACTAACAACTCTCTTTGAGATGCTAGTTAAAGCTTCCTTATTTCTTCCTTCAAGAATAAATACTCCCTCTCAAGCTAGGCCGAGTCTTATACCTTTTTAAAGTGTCATCTGCATTATACTTTAGGTTAAAGACCCACCTGCAACCCACAGGTCTGATTCCCTTTGGTCTCAACACCATTTCCCAAGTCTGATTCTTTCCAAGGTTCTCATCAGTCTTGCATTGCTTGTATCCAATTTTGATTAAAGTCTCATCAACTGTCTTATGAATAACAATGGTATCCAGAGAAGTCAAGAAACTTTTATGTTTTGGGGATAGACAATGATAAAAGAGATAGTTGGCCAATGGATGATGTGTACAACTCTTGATTCCTTTTCTAATAGAAATAGGTAGATCCAAGTCATTAGGAGCATGATTAGAAGAACTAGAGGGATAACTGATTTTAGTACCTGAACTTGGAGTGGATGTTGCTCCAAGTGGAGGATCTGGAATAGGCTGTGTTCTTCTCTTGAAGACATAAGGAGAACCTTTAAACCTAACCGAGGAGGACAGCATTTGCAGTGGTTGTGCTTCTTGTGGTTCTAGTATGCCCTATTCACCCAAGGAAGAAACAGATGAGTCAGGGACAACTCCTGTTTCGGTCTCTGGGTGTAACTTAAGAGGCAACTCCAAGATAGGAAGACCACCACCTTGGTCACCACTAGGAACATTCTCCCCTTAGTGACCAGGACTAGAGGACCCAAAGAATGATTGAGTTTCAACAAATATAACATCTTTGAACACATAGAATTTTCTAGTGGGAGGATGATAACATTTGTAGCCTTTTTGAGTAAGGGAATAACCAAGAAAAATGCACTTAAGTGCTCGAGGGTTAAGCTTATCCCTGTGATGCTTAGAAATATGGACAAAAGACACACAACCAAAGACTTTTAAAGGAAGGCAGTTATGAAGACCAATATCAGGAAAATAAAAGGACAAACACTGGAATGGACTTTGATGATTTAGGAGCTTGGAAGAACCCGATTGATCAGATATGCAACAGTAAAGACTACTTCTTCCCAAAAAGTTTAGGAACATAATGATGAAGAAGAAGGGCCTTGGTAACATTAAGTAGATGCCACATTTTCTTTACGGCCACCCCATTTTGTCGAGGAATATCCACACAAGATGACTCACGAACAATCCCTTCATGCTGGAAAATTGATGCAGGTAGTGATTAAAATAGTCTCTTGCATTATAAGTACGAAATCTTTTAATGTGGGATCCGAATTGGGTAGAAATCATCTCATGGAATATAGGCAAAACAGTGCTAATAGCAACCTTATCCTTTAAGAGATATACCCAAGTCATTTTTATAAAATCATCAGTGAAAGATATGAACCATCTAACCCCAGAACAGTTAGAGATTTTTTATGGCCCCCAAACATCAAAATGTATCAAAGAAAATGGAATATAAGACATTTTATTACTGATAGAATAAGAAACTCTATGATGCTCAGAAAATTCACACACATCACAATGAAGATCAATGTCACTTAAACCTCTAAATAAAGTAGGAAACATAGACTGCAACAAACTAAAAGGTGGATGTCCTAAACGATAATGCTGAAGCCATATCTCGATCAAAGGAGTAGGTTGTGATGAACAAGCAAGGATAGGCTGATCCCCTTTAGTGAAAACATTGTTTTTCTTCAAGTAGTACAACCCATTCCGTTCCTCAGCAGCACTAATCATCTTCCCCGTGTCTAGTGCCTGAAACTCACATGTATGACGAGAGAGAATAACACACCAATTAAGGTTTTTGGTGAACTGATGAACAAAGATTAAATTGTTAGAAAAATTAGGAACATGAAGAATTTGTTGAATAGGTAATGAGGAATTGAGAATGACATCGCCTTGACCTGCTATGGGTATTGTATTACCATTGGCTACTGTTATTTTCTTGGAAACATTAATTGGTTTATAGGATTCAAACACATTTACCTCATAGCACATATGGTCAGTAGCTCCTAAGTCTAGGATCCATAAATTATTCCTAATAATATTCAAGGCAGTAAAAAATTCAAAATGAAAACAAGTACTTGCTTGAGCCAGTGAGCAGGTGCCATCTTGAATGGTTTTCAGAAACCTTTTTAGCTTACTAATTTCATTAGCATTCAGTTGGCTTAAGTCAGAAGTTGTAATCGGATCTGCCTTCTCAGTGATGGTTTCCTCCTCCTTGTTTATATTATAAGCTTGGGCTTGATTTATGGATTGCAGATTCCTAAAACCTCCCATCTTATTTAGAACTACCTATTTTCCATGTAATTTGAAACATGTTTCCTTGGTATGCTTAGATTTCTTGCAAAATGAACACCACAAACCCTCCCGGTTTTGTGGTCTAGGATGTGGATCATTCCTTCCCTGCTGAGACTTGAACCAAGAGCCATCTATCTTGTTAGTTACCATTGTTGATCCCTCATGATTAGCCTTATTGAACATGGCTATCCTTCTATATTCTTCACTACGAATTATAGAAAACACTTCATTAAGCAATGGAAGTTTTTCTCTTCTAAGAACCTACACTCTCACTTGATCATACTCAGCATTAAGACCAGCTAAAAATTCAACAATTCTATCTCGGTCTAATATAGAAGTAAGGGTAGTCGCATCTTCACTACACACCATCTTAATATCCTGATAGTGATCTAATTTAAGCCAATATCCATTCATTTTATTATAATACTCAGTGACTATCAAAGACCCCTGCCTTGTACTACTTATCTTCATTTTAATTTCAAAGATTACAGAAGCATCTTGAACCTTAGAATAAGTACGTTTTACAGTGTCCCAAATCTCCTTAGCAAAAGATGAGAACATATAATTCTTACTTATCTCAGGCTGCATTGAACTCCAAAGCCAAGACATAATCATTGAATCCTCAATATCCCATGTAGGAAAAACTAGATCTGAGGTCTTGGGGGCTGGCTCAATCACATGAGCTATCTTCCCTTGACCGTTCAAGAATGTCCACACAAGTTGAGACCACTGTAGATAGTTTTTACCATCAAGACGATAGGAATGATGCATTCCTAGCAATTCACTGGTTGAGGTGTTTCCCATAGGTGGATCAAACGGAACAACATCTCATTTTGTCATAGGAGGAATGGTTTCCGAAATTTCTGACATAGTAGATGAGATTAATGGCTGATACACAAGAATCAAATCAAAAACAATATTGTAGCAATGAAGGCACACAGTCGTTTGACTGGATTAAGAAGAAAATGAAGGTAGATTACTATCGCTCTGATACCATGTGAAAACTGAATGTATTCTTCATTACTTCAAACGTACAAAATACAAGTCCTCTTATAGGGATGAGGAATATATAACATAGGAAAGATTACAAAGGATAAACAATAAGAAAGATTTAACTATACACAAATAGGAAATTTCCTAAACACTATAGGAAAGTATCCTAAACACTGATTTAGAAATTTCCAAAGAACTAAAGATATGATTGGCTTTTAAACTAAGGACAGATTGACTAACAACTCTCTTTGAGATGCTAGCCAAAGCTTCCTTATTTCTTCCTTCGAGAATCAACATACCATGTTGATTTTTCATCTTTCCACGAATTAAGAATGAGAGCAAGCCTAGGTAGCAATTACAAGGTTGCTCATTTGTGACCGGAATACTATAGGTTCAAGTTGTGAAAACAATCTCTTTGCAAAAAAGCAAGGGGGAGGCTACATAAAAATACAGCTTTTTCCTGCCCTTGGAAAGCAGGGAATCTCATGCATTGGGGGAAGCCTTTTCACAAATTAAAAATCCTTAATTTCAGCCTTGTCTAAATCATAAGGAATTATGTTTGAACCACAAGGAAATATACAATTTTAAGGCAAATAATGTAGATATAAAATAATGTTTCCATTCTTCTTCGAATACCAGTGATGAAGTGTACTTGGCAACTAAAATTCACCTTAAAATGTGCATTGCAATATGCAGCTTATGCAAGTTGAGAAGAGGTCACCATTCTTGGCAATCACTAAAGCTACACACTACTAATGAGCAGCAGTTAAAACAGACAGATGACTGTACTTTGAAATGAAGATGCCACAGAAGTTGAGAAGTACAATTACAGTTCCTTTGCCAGAAAGTCAGAAAATGCCCGCAGTGAGAATAACTTAGACAATTAACCTCCAATCACCAACATGGAACCTCTGGATGATCACCATGTAAACAGCCTCCTCAATTTCCATTGAACATATGATTGTGCCAACCTCTTGAGGTGGCACCAAAACAGTGGACTATGGATTCACATAGCTCTTAGCTCAAACATTGAGCTTGAGCACTTCCTCCTTGACCGTGTAACCTTGGTTTTGTCTCCACTTCACCTCCTTAATACAAGGGTTAACACAGAACTCCAAATCTTCACCTCACTCTCCCTCCTTCCTCTATATCTTGAAGGTCCTGTAGCTTGGAGTTTAGGGTTCAAGGTTACATGGAGGTGAGATTCCCCTTTCCTGCCAGACCCTCACCTCAATAGGCCTTAAGGAAGAGTATGTACACTAGGTTACCATACCATGACCATGCTTTGGAGGTGATGTCCTACTCTCATGAGACAGTGCTATCATGGCACTAGAAGGGAAAGGGCTATCAAACATTCTATCATGGCCCTGTCCCATCAAATATTTTAACTGTGAGTCTGGTGATAAGATGGCCACCTCCCTCCCACCCTCCCTAGCTCCTAATTTGTAGCTGTAAGTTCCCAAAGGAGTTCCACAACTACACAGTAATAATGATAAAGATGTCAGAAGGAATAATCTACCTCCCTCCCCTCCCTCCCTCCTACTTCATTGATGTAAGTTTTAAAAGCAGATCCACACCTCCCTCCCTCCCTTCTAATTTGTTGCTGTAAGTTCTGAAAGGAGATCCACACCTACACATTAATGGCAATAAAGATATCAGAAGGAATAACACTCAGTGCTTGCGCACTCATCCTCTCTTTGGTTGCTCGTTTCCTCTCCCTTTCATCTCTTCTAGAACTCCAGAACTTCATAATATTCCCAGTTTTTCCTTCATTTGTAACCCTGCAAATACTAATCATGATCTAGCAAGTGATGATATTTCAAAGAGGCTCTGTCTTGTAAATGCCATACAAGGTTGACAGGATAAGAAGCAACATCTTCCCACCAATACCATACATTTATGAAATTCATCCATTTTCATTTAATCAACATTGTTTTCTTTTTTTTTTTTATATATATTTAACAGAGGTCTTACAAGAGAGGAAACATTGATCTATTTTGAACTAGATCATGGGCTCAAACTATGAAAGCAACCTCTCCCACAAGACCAAACTATGCAAATACGACCTCCCTCAAGCCTCCAATGGTGAGAAGCTACAGTGAGTTTCCCTTTTCAGGTATTTATTCAGTACTATTATTTTTGCTGTAAATTTATTCAGCACTCTTTCATGATTATTAAATAGATCTGGCACTAAACTTGAGTTGTTCTGGAAACCAGGTGGTCTAACTTCAATTAAATGTTATTTGCACCCCTCCTCCCCACAATGGGTTGGGTTCAGACACAATTGAAGAAGTTATTGAGCTCAGTTTATGCGCATTCCTTCCAAACCAGCCAGCTTCTTCTGTAAGTTCCTTGTTGTCAAGTCATTCCCCAAGGAATATATTATCGAACATAATTATCAATGGCTTGAGCATTCACAAGCCCTAATGGCGTTGAGAGCTATGTTACATGAATATATGCAAACTACTTGTATCATTCTCATGATAACACAACTAAATTTTATATTTTTCACGTTATTTTGTATTTATTGGAAGTGCAATTGTGTAAAAAGTTTTTAATGCATTGAATTAAAATTTTATGCATAGTTTTATGGCCCCAAAAGGAAAAAAGAAAAAAAAAAGTTCATCCAATTTATCATATTTTTTAGTTCATATCATTATGACATGTTGCGTGAAATTAACTTCCAGACTTATGGACCCAAACAACAATAAATGATACTTTCCCAATATATTATTGATTGAAATTGGACTGGGAAAAATTCCCCTCTTTAGGTCCCAACTTTCTCATCAGGCTAAAAATCTCACTTCACTATAATTTTGACTTTTGTCGAATAATATATTTAAGATCTCCAAAGTACATTACCAATAAATGGATGGTTCATGGCAAACTCCTCCTTTAAGCCCTAGCATTCCCGCAGGGTCAAAACTCACTTTATCATAATTTTAATTCATAAAATTGTAAGATTGGACTGCAGATGTAATATTGAATTACTAATATATCCAAGACGTCTCCAATATACTGCAGATGTAAGATTGGACTGTGACACATTTTCTATATCCTATCCAGGTGTCAAGTGGAACCATTTTCAAGGGGTCCATGAAATACAGCTTAAAAGTTGTAATGTCACAGTTAAAGGGAAAGCACCAAAAATATTCAAGCATTTCAAAGAATCATTGGTTATTCACTGATCATAGTCAATCCAAACCATTCTTATTGATGCCAATTTCTGGTTACCAATTCCAGGGGCCTTAAAGTTTTCACACCTTGTGGAAGTATGTTACCAATCCTAATGCAGATAAAGCAAGAAGCTATATCCTCCAAAGCAAGACAATCATAGATCATCAAGGGAAAAAAAGATAGGAACCAAACTGCATACATGGATCCATCCTAGAGGGAAAAGGGATTGCTCAAATAGTATTGCAAAGATGTCCTCCTCATTTAGAGCCTGACACTGAGCGAGACAATTAACTCATCAGTTTGCATTGCCAGAATAATGCAGGAATAAATTATGCAGACAAAAAAGTAAAGGAAAAAACATACAGAACTGGAAGTAGATTCTTGCTTGGGTATTATCAGAGTTGTGACATAGAAAGTTCCTCCTCTCTGGATTAAACAACAAAAAACAAGAATTAAGTCTAACTCAATAAACTACAGATTTAAACTTATTCACAAAAGAAATAGTGGGGGGAAAAGAATGCAAGAAAACAGACAATAGTAAGCAACAAAATTGGGAAGAGCATTTTTGGATAATCAAAAAGGAACAAATTATTATCATTTGTCTCCTGGCCTAACAAATTTTGCTGCATTGGGGGGGGGGAGGGGGGTGCAAACAGTACATTTAGAAATACAAGGATCACTAGGCGCACCAATTTAAGATGTTGGACAACAATCCAGTAGGTGGAACGCACTAATGAGTTGGATTAGAGTGCAGGTCTCCAACCACCATTCAACCAATTATTACAACATTTCATTGAGGTTCCAGCATGTACTAGCAATAGAAAAGGCCTTACCAGAAAAGCACCAATCACCCCACAGGTCTCCAAATCATTGTTTGTGTTGTCTCTGGCTAGTGCAAGAAAATCTTCTATCAACTGTGCTGACTGAGAAAGAATGAAAAACCAACACATTAACAATTCTTATAAAACATTGCTCAGAATTCTAAACTGGGAGAAAGGATTATATAGTTTAAGCAAGCAGAGAAATGTTTGATTCTTATTGAAACAGCCACAAATACCAGTAATATATCATTCTTATCTTTCTTACTATGTGTACATCTTTGATGACCCTAGAAACTGCTGATCCATCTGACAAAGAGTTTGAGTGCCCATGCACTGTATCGGCACTTGTGATACGTGAGACTTCAGCATCATGTGGTAGATTGTGTATACCAGAGATTGAAGGAGAAGGAAAAGACTGTGTAACAGCATTCACATGCATTCGCAAATAAGAACTGGCAGGCATTTAACAGAATGAACAAAGTTTCCTGATTGGAGAGCCAACTGTGCTAAAATCAACTGAAGATGAAAACCAATATAGTCCTCAATATGACTATGCTGCAGGAAAAAGTTAAGTTAACATGGAAGATCATCAGCTGAACTAATTATAATATGATCTAAGCGGAAATATATGGGTTTTAAGTGCCATATAAAGGAAACCAATTGAATCTCAAGGAAAATCTCCAGTCATTTTCTTTTTCAGTTTCTGCCATGATAGTCATTGACATCGATGATAAAGCTTTAAAACTCAGAAGTCTGTATGATTGATATACTATTGCCAGAGTCATAAATGGATGAAAATGGATTCTAAGTTAGAAGTTCTAATCCCATGACAAAATGCAACTGAAAGAACTTATTCCTTAAGATGAAATGGAATGTCTAGTTCATAAAAGAAGTACCAATATGGATAAGGGCATAAAAATGAATACAGACATGAACATGAAACACAGAATATGACAATTTAAAAAAAATGGCAAAAATAATAATACGTTTGTCATCAATAAGATGGCGAGCCTTGATATCAATGGTAAGGTTACTCCTCTTTGTGACTAGAAGGTCACAGGTTCAACATGTAGAAACAATCTCTTGACAAAAAAGCAAGGGGAAAGCTGCTTATAAATATGACCCTCCCCCAAGTCCCAACCCTCACACTGGGAACACTCTGCCCGGGGCTGCAATCTAAAAATAAAAGGTAACATTAATCTAATATAAAGAAACCATTCAACCTGTATGAATCATAACATATAAAAATACTGAAAATAGACTACTAATCCAACATAAGATACAGTTCCATCCTGAATAATGATAAACACCATTCAACATACCAAAAGAAAAAGTAAGTATGGTTTTCTATGGAAAGGCTAAAATTTATGCTGAAAAAAGTTCTGAAACTTTGTTAAATATCTCAGTGTCTTTAGGTGCATCACTGCGTGTCAACCTTTAATCTATGGACATGCATGCCTGTCAAGTGTCCTAAACATGTCTAAAAACAAAAAGATAATATGGAATTACAAGGTGTGTCTAATACCTACCTAATGTGTCTGACAAGTACCCATATATACATCATGTGCAGACAGATATGAAATTTAAAATGAAGTGTCTATGCATCCTAGTTCATAATATATCTTCACATTTTCTACTATGGTAGTGTCAGTTCCATGTTGGGATCGGTTTCGGGCAATACAAGCCATCTATTGCTAGGCTTTAAGGAGTCAAATCTAACAGCATATCCTTCCACATAATTCTCAGACATTTTTTCCCTCAGTTATGTAGCTTCAGTTAACAAGTCCTACTCAGAAAGATACAACAGTAGAAGTACAAGTTAATGCTGATTAATTTTTGTCCAGGAAATATGATAGTGCTCATTATGATTCTATGGGAACATTATATCTCAGAAACCAACAAGATCCTTTATTAATCACTTACCTTCTCCACTAAATATACAACCACTGCTTGCTATAGTTCTACTGTGATTCTCTGTTCCACCTTGAATGATATTCTTCAACTTTGGTACTTAGGTAACTTCTCTCTCTTAAATTCTGTATCATCATCCAACAAACAATTCTGTCAATATGAATTCAGAGGGATAGGGTATTTGAACCCATGGTTTGAGATCCCTTCCACAAAAATCTTAACATGGAAACTAAAAATTTAAACTTCAAATATATTTAAAATACTTGGTAACTAAAACCTATGGCTTACTAATCAATTTAAAAATTCTACACGTTGCCAAAAAAGCCAGAAATACACAGATACATGCCGATTAGCCGCTTTAGTATACAGGGGATTTCAAGTGAAGATGTTCCAGCCACTGTCGTGAACATAACAGCAGAAAGATACTAAAGAAGAAACGTTAAAAGAGTGTTTTATGTACCTGCAATATCTATAGCCTCAAAAAATTCATAAATTTTTATCATAAATTTTGAATCGATAATCAGCTGTTGTTATTAGAAATCTTGTTCAAAAAAATTCATAAATTTTTCAAATAAGTTTAGTTTCTTCAATCAATACTTCGATCAAACAAATTGTAAAACAAAAGACTGAAAAATTGTGTTTCACCAGAAATTAATTCGATGAAAAGTCGAGCGGAACAATTAAGGGGGAAAATCAAAACCCTAAATTCATCTAATAATAGATCGTTCCAGGAAAATATCTGAACTCATGGGCACATATAAATTCAAATACATACATAAATATTCTTGAACATAGAAAAACAGAGAGCTCAGCTTAGGTTCGTATGAAAGGAAAATTTGAAGCAACGGAGGTTGAGGTTGAGAATCAAGAGAACTCGCTCAATTTGCTTACGCATTGACATTCCCTCGTTATGGCCATGAGCAAGGCAGTTTGCGGGCAAGTGAGGCTGAAAGCATTCCTTCTTTCTTATTTTACTTTTTTTAATTTTGTTTTTCTCCTATATTATATATATCTAAAAGAGAAAATATTTAATTTTACCCGTCTCGTCGTTGACTACTTTTTGTTATAGGGGGAGGAAAAGTTCTGTTTGCTTGATCTAATCAAATTAAATTAAATTTATTAATTTGATTTAATTTTTTTTATATTAATTCGATTTGATTAATTTTTTTAAAAAGTTTAGTTTTTGATTCAATTTTTTTATTAGAATAATCAAACTAAGCGAACCGATCAAATTTTAAAATAATATTGTTTTGTTGTTATAAAATGATATTATTTTCTTTAATTTTGTGTATTTTTTATCGATTACTTTGATTTTTTTCAGTTTTTTTTTTGTATTTATTCGGTTTAATTGGTTCAATTTATATAGTTATGGTTTGGGTTAATTGATTGATTTGGTTCAATTTTATTCTCTAATTCGATTTAATAGATTAATGAATTTCAATTAATTCGATAATCAAATGGATCATTTGTACACCCGTATCTATTTGGATAAATGTAAGTCTATTAAATTTTTATATATTTTATGCATTCATTTTAGTCAAACGTAAGTTAGAGATGTCATGCCAACAATTTTACTTAATTTTATAAAATAACTCATATATTAGTGAATACGTTTAATATTTCTATGTAACGTATACTACTTTTATCTTATACGAATGATTAATAATCCTTAATATTTTTAGTACTTATTATAACTAGACTAAATTTTAAAGGTGTTAAGGCAATTTACTATTTAATTTATTAAATATTTAAATAAAGAGTAAATTCCAATAAAGTCCCAATGATTTGGACACGTTCAAATTGATATTCTTGTCCTAATATTTTTATATTTTTTTGTGTAGTTAGTTGAATTTTTTGTTATTTCAATTATAATCATGGATTATGTATTTTTAAGTCAATTGTGCATCTTATTAAAATTTAGTTAGAACGTGCAATACACATGCTAAAATGACAAATAACCTTTGTTATTGACCGTCATCTTAGTTGTAGCTTTCTTTCTTTAAGTGGGCAATAATGATTGTGATGCAAATGGTGGAGAAGAAAATAAGTTAGGATGAAGAAGGGTTTGCAAAGAGTGAAAAATTGGCAAAAGTGGTGGCTAATAATGAGACTGGGTAGGTGGTGTGGCAAGATAAGAAGTAGTTGGTGACAAGGCAAAGGAGGTGGCCGGCAACAAGTACCAAGGATAAAGGAAAAGATGTAGGCCGACAGATATAGCGAAAGTTAAAGATGATTGTTAGTTATGGAGAAGGGAAATTAGCAATAAAAAGACATCAATAGTGGTTAAAGATGCAGAGGTTGTTGTTGACGGTGGCAAAAAGGTAAAAGAGCCATCAGTTGGGGAAGACAAATTTATTGGCTTTGTGTAATCAATGGCACCGCACACTCAAGGGGGTGTGAATTTAGTGTTTATAAATTTTAAAAATTTGTTGAAACTTCCAAAGATAAATAACAAAGCAGTGAACTGTAAGTTAAAAAATTGAAAAACCAATAACGTAAGAGATACAAAGATTTAGAGTGATTCAATTTAACCCAACCTATTCTACTACTTTAACTTTTCACTAGAGATTTCAAAATCCATTATAATTTTTTATTTTTCCAAGTAGGCCTTCTAGCAAAACCATTAGGAATTTACAACCTCATACGTATACTCAAGTAACTCTTCTAGTACAATTGCTAGAAATTACAACACAATTGCAAAGAGAATAATCTGAGAGTTGACACTCTCAGTTACAAAGATTTCTTTATAATATGCAACAAGGCTTTAACAAGATATTACAAAAAATAAATGGTATTGATTGAGAGAAAAATTGAAAGTATAAGCACTAATGAAAAAATAATAATTTGCAAGCTTCTGTCACTTTATCTTCATTCATTAACCTTTTTATTGCATCATTGCGGTAGTATTTACAGGATTATTCCAAACTTGAATTAACTAGCTGTTATTTGAAGCCATTGGAGACATTTAGACCCTACAAAAACTAATCGTCAAACATGTCTGAGAAGAACCTGTCAAGAGTTTATCAAATAGTCAACAATTTTCTTCAAGAAATTTGAAAACAACTTTTGGTTTTGGGCAAATAATTAACTTTTAAAGAAAAACGGTTGACTATTTTGACAAGAAGTTGACATTATAAAGTGACGATCAATATTTTTTGAACTTATGTGAAAACTATAGAGAGTGAAAAATTATTAAATTGACAATTCACAAGAACGATCGATAATTTTTGCATAACCCATTCACTTAAAAGCCAAAAACGATAGACTCTTTTTCAACTAATTTTCACCTAAGATTTAAAACAATAACTTGTTTTCAACTGATTTTCACTTAAAGCTTAAAATCGTTAACACTTTAAAAAAACTGTTGACTCTATTTCAATTTGTTTTTCTAAAATATTTTTCCTTGGTGTTGAAAGAGTGTTTATGCTTTGAAAATATTTTGATAGTCTAAATTATTTAACTTCAAAATAAATTTTCTTAAAGAGAATAGTATTGTCTTTTAATTTAAACTTTATGGCACAAAACATTTTATTTTCATTTTAAAAAATATTTTATCCTTTGGCATGATTTGGAATTTGCATTTTCAATTTTCAAAAATAAAATATATTTCATTTTTAAATATCAAATATATATAAAAGTTTTCATCATTAAAAGTAAAATAATAAAACCCGTTGAAGAGATAATAGGTTGCTGCAATTGAAGAAGAAAATGGACGATCAAAGGCACCACCAAGTGGGAAGATTATGATTGGAGAAAACAAAACAAGAGGTCTTGTCGATAGGAGAATATCAAATGTCAGTTGTGATGATCGAAAAAGGCATGAAAACAATCACAATTATCGAAAACGGTGACTAATGCAGTTGATGGTGCCTGTGAGGGGCTAATGGCAATTGATGACATTGAACAAACCCTTTCATCCATCCTCTACACTTGTCACTAGGCACCTCCTTTGCCTTGTTGCTAGTTGTTTCTTGTCCTACCATATTTTGCCCATCTCATTTTGTTACCAGCCACCATTTTTGCCAATCTCTCACCCATTACAAACTCTCGTCGTCCTAACCTATTTTATTCTTTGTCCTCTACATCCCAATCATCATTGTCCAATGAAGGAAAAAGCTGTAGCAAAGATAATAGTTGACAATCGGGGTTTGCACACATGTGAGGGATAATTTGAATATTTCAATATATGTGTGTTGTACATTCTAACTCAATTTTAATGAAATGTGCAATTAATTAAAAAATACATAGTCTAAAGATATAATTGAAATAACGAAAAATTTAAATAATTATAATAAAAAAATATAAAAATACATGACAAAAATATAGGTTTAACCAACTGAACACTTATATGTAAAATTATGAATTTTTCTAATTTAAGCATTTAATGTCTATATAATTTATTTTTATAAAAATTTAGTTACTATGTATTTAATATTTTATTTTTAAATAAAAAATATAATATTTACATATTATTTTTAATAATAATAGGTTTATAAAATCATAAAAAGTGCGTGAAAGCTCTTAAATTATAATACTCTAAATACAATATATATATATATATGAAAATTATGTGAAAAAGGGGAAATTATGTGTGTATAACTCAAAGTGGGAAGGACAGGTGGCAGAACTGCGAGCGGTGAAACAAACACCATACAAAGAAACAGAGAGATTGGCATAAGAGGAGATGATGATGATGGCGAAGAACAGTTGAAGGAAAAAGGAGGAAATGGAAGCCGCGTTCTCTTCCACAACCCTACTACCACTGAGACCCGTCCGCCCGCATTCTCTGTCCTCTTCCCCACCTCCACTTTCTCTCTCCACCTTCAGAACAACCAGAAGCAGAAGATTATCAAGCGATTCTTGGCGAAAGGGCTCGGCATCCCCCGCCGCTTTGCCTCGGAGCCTGAACGTTTCTGCCAGTTCTCAAGCCGCCCCTGCTTCCGCCGAGGCTCCTTCCATCACCTCCGTGCCCTCTCAGATGAAGGCTTGGGTCTACGGAGAATACGGCGGCGTTGATGTTCTCAAGTTGGAGTCCGATGTTTCGGTGCCTCCGGTGAAGGATGACCAGGTGTTGGTTAAGGTTGCTGCGGCTGCTCTCAACCCTGTTGATTTCAAGAGGAGGCTCGGTAAATTCAAGGCCACCGACTCGCCTCTCCCGGTAATTTTCTCAGTCTTTTTCCACTTCAGTTCTTGTTCATTTTAGTTGCAATGGATATGGAATCGGTATTCATTCTTATTAGCTCTGATACTTCCTAGGTAATAAGTTAGGGTGCTGTGTTTGCTTATTACATTAGGAATTGGGCTTGAATTTACCCGGATTCTTGTGAGATAGAGTTTCAAGCTGGCTCAATTCTAGAAGGATTGATGTGACTGCTGAAAGTTCTGAGAGTAATTTGGGTGCAAAGCTGGAAAAATGTATCATCAGTGAGAAGGATATTTGGAAAAGAAACGGAAAATTATGTTTGATTCATACTGTTTTTGCTGACACATTACTCATTATGTTGGAATAGATGGCCTATCAACCAACCTTTATGCAGTTGAATTTTCCGAAATTAATTAAAAAAATAAAGGTTCTTTTCCCAACATTTGGCATTAAGGTATGAGTGAAAAGTGCATCAAGAGTTACCAGTCTTCTGTTGGCTACTTAAGTGGCCAAAGTTCAGCATTCCAAGGTTACTAGTTCATTTGATGGGTTTGTTTGGTTGCAGACGGTTCCGGGCTATGATGTTGCTGGTGTGGTGGTCAAGGTTGGCAGCCAGGTAAAGAGCCTAAAGGAAGGAGATGAAGTATATGGGAACATAAATGAGAAAGCTCTGGAAGGGCCTAAACAGTTCGGCTCTTTAGCCC
Source organism: Diospyros kaki (assembly GCA_036245055.1). Classification (NCBI taxonomy): domain Eukaryota; kingdom Viridiplantae; phylum Streptophyta; class Magnoliopsida; order Ericales; family Ebenaceae; genus Diospyros; species Diospyros kaki. The sequence goes on along the minus strand of BSEG01000002.1, from coordinate 5,163,801 downwards.
AATACACTGCAGTCGAGGAGAAGTTACTGGCTCTTAAACCCAAGAATATTGATTTTGCTCAGGCTGCTGGTCTTCCGCTTGCAATTCAGACCGCCTATGAAGGGCTTGAAAGGTCTCGGTTTTCAGCTGGAAAATCTATCCTTGTTTTGGGGGGTGCTGGTGGAGTGGGATCCCTCGTAATCCAGGTAAACTTCTATTTGTGGTTTGGTTCTTATGCATCATGAGATAATAAGAAAAGAAACCAATGATATGACCACAAAGAATTACAGGTAACTATTCTTATTTCTACATTTTTTTTGTATCAGATTTTGTTTAATATTGGCTTCAACACCCTTCTCGTTGCCAAGTCTAGTGTAGTTATATTATTCTACTTATGATCGTTTGTTAAAATGAACAAAATAAGAGACATCAAGATAAGATTGAAATACATTTCGAATCAAGATATAGAATAATCAAAATAAGGTTAGAAAACATTTCAAGATTTTTATCAAACTGTTTGTTAAATTTTTTAAATTGCACTAGATGACACAAATGTCTTTTTTTTTTTCTATTTATAAAGACCAAAATATGTTTATTTTGAGATAAAGGAAAGATAAGCATATTTTGAAAAATCAAGATAATGGGTCATTAATGATTTTTTCAAGAATTTTTAAATAAACTTAACAAACATGTTGGAAAGGATAAAAGTCCAAGATGCATTCCATATCTTGATTTTTTCACCTTATATCTTGATTAACAAACGCCCCAGAAAAAAACCGAGGTTAGATGATCAACAAGGTCATAACAAGGTTAGTTGCTAGTTAATTAAGGCAATTTCAAGTACTCTTTCATGACTTGGGTCTTGCAGTTATTAGACATATTAAGCCATTTTCATGTATTTCACGATTGTGGCAGCTGGCAAAACATGTATTTGGTGCTTCAAGAGTTGCAGCAACTTCCAGCACCGGAAAGTTGGAAGTGCTGAAGAGCCTGGGTGCCGATTTGGCTATTGATTACACCAAAGAAAATTTTGAAGACCTGCCTGAGAAATTTGATGTGGTCTATGACACAGTTGGTAAGAATGTCTCTACTGGTTGCCATTTTTGTCACAGCAGTAACAATCTTTGTGGAAAACAAAGACATTAGTTGCTCTTACACAATCTGTGATTTGAGATATCTTCCCTTGCTGCACGCTCGTCCGCGATCTGATTCCTTGTGTGTAGTTGACGAAAACTTTTGTTTTTATCGTTGCATTACAACAGGGCAGGGAGATAGGGCGGTGAAGGTGGTGAAGGAAGGCGGCAGCGTAGTGGTTCTAACCGGAGCCGTCACGCCACCGGGCTTCAGATTTGTGGTCACTGCAGATGGAGCTATCCTGAAAAAACTAAACCCATTCCTAGAAAGTGGGAAGGTGAAGCCAGTGGTGGATTCCAAGGGTCCCTTCCCGTTTGCTAAGGTGGTTGAGGCTTTCTCTTACGTGGAAACCAGCCGAGCTACCGGAAAGGTAGTTGTCCATCCAATTCCATGAGAAGTCATCGCCTAATCTGGCTTTGTAAACAGCTGTTCAAAGTATGTTGCTATTCGAGGCCGTTAGTTAAGTGTTTTGATCTATAATAAAGTCAAGTCAAATGAGATTTTGTAAAACTTTTCTCTTATCCCCTTGTGCATTAAAGCTTCGTGCAAGCTAATACTTATATGTGACACAAGCTGCTAGCAGGTGACTTTTAGAGGAATTATTTGGATTTGTGATCTACTTAAACAAGGGAAGTGTTGTAAGAAAGGGCAATGGTAGATAGTAAGTGATAAAAAATGTTTGAGGTGTGACGGAGATCACCGAATTTAAGGATAATCTCTACCCCTCGAATGATACAAAAGATAAAGATGGCTATCCTCACAAGATATAACAAGTTCTTTCAAAAATAAGTATGCATTCACGGTTTTGAGAACAAAGAGAGTAGTAAGTAATGAACAGAAGAATCTAATAAACAATAACAGTAGGAACGTGTTGATATAGTTGAATGTTTCGTCTCTCACGAGTACAGAGAGAGACTATATTTATAAGCAAATGATGATAGTATTAGAGAATAAATCGGTAATAGGAAGATAAAATAGAAGAATAACTCGAATGGAAGGGCAAAAAATAGGATAAAATAAGAGTTGAAGACTAGTTATTCCTTCAAACCCGAAATTAAGTCAATACTAGTCATTTCATGTAAGATAAAGATAAGATAATTTTTTTCAAAAAAAAAAAAATGCAAAATGTTATAATGTGTGTAGTAGTTCAGAGCTAGGGCAAATTCTTGATTTTGCCTTAGATTAACTAAATCTCATGTGTGCAAATCTAAGTCCTTTCATAGTTTTCATAAGTCCATAAATATATAATAAATATAAAAACAAATGAAATGTTTTGTAAGCTAATAAAGTGAGATTAAAAGCATTGAAAAATCATTTAAAATATCACTTTACAATAGAAAGCACCTTAGAAGAATATAGTTTTGCATATGCTTGGTGGGGGGTTTTTATCATGGTCTTGACAGGATTATTAAGTGGTGTGGGGGCTAGGAATTGGTAGGTAAGGCACTCGCAGCCGGCCTAGGCAATAGTGGCCGGCCACGTGACTCAACGGGCGTTAAAAATTAAAGAAATATTAATAGGGTTGACTAAGAATTAGGGATGTTCGGTATACGGTTGGGTCGGTCTGAATCATTTTTAGCTGGTCAAACCATTAGTGCAGTTTTTCAACTAAATTAGACTGCGGTTTGGTTTGGGTTCAGCCAAACTGCGATTTGAAATGCAGTAAAATCACTAAAAAAGATATTTAAAAATGATAAATAAAGACACAAATATTGGTAAATAAAGATAATTAAATGTAAATAAATAAGAACAAAAAATAAAGACAAAATAGTGTAAAAAATAAATAAGATGGGGCTGTCAATTATTACATTTTATAATAATAATTTTTTTTATTATTTTCTTAGGTGGTTCAATTTAAAACCGAACCGCTAACTGTCCAAACCGTTTTTGACCATCAAAAAAAAAAAAATCAATTGATTCAGTTTGGTTCAGTTCAGTTTGACCAATTTTTGCGATGCACTGATGTTTTTGAACACCCCTACTAAGAACCTTAAGAGGAGGCCGTCTCAATGACCTTTAGCTATATCAATGGGCTATGTTAAATATGAGCCGATCATTAAATTAGGATCAAATCAGGTTTTAAGATGAACAAAAATAAATGTATAAAATAAGGTTTCATTAGTTAAATAAATAGAAAATCAGGTTTAATTATAAAAACAAAAAAAAGATGAATTTTATCTAATTTTTTATTTTAAGTAAAATTATAATTTTAATTTTTTTTCAATAATAACATTATACTGTTTCTTAGTTTAATTATGGACAGTCATTTAGTTTCATTAGTTATCTACGTTGCACGAAAATAAAATGGAAAACGAATATGATACAAAATGAAATCGATAAAATGACATCTTTTAAAATAGTAAAAGATAAAAATACATTAAAACAAGTAAATAAAAAAAATACAGGGATATATTTGTAAATATAAATTTTAATATAAAAAATAATTATTCAATCTAAAAATAAATATAAATTTTGAGCAAATTTCGTCTCGAACCTTTTCAAATCCAATATTTTTCAATCTTACGAAGCAGTCCCAAAATATTTTTAAAATTATAAAAGCGACACAAAAACGTTTTTTAGTATTTCTCAACGCTTCAATACAAGAAAAGTTTCAGAAATATTAGAATGACACTCTCAAGGCGTTCTCATGCATCATAATTACATATTATTGTTAAAATACAATGGTACAAGTTAATATGTAATGGATTAGAGAGTGAATTGTAACCCAAAAATTGGTCTATCTCTTGTGATGCTTGTCACTTGCAAGAAGATTAAGTGTAATTTAAATATGTATTTAGAGTTTCTTATGACTTACTTGCTTTTATTAGAGCACCATTGAAATATTTTTAATATCTCCGTAATTTAAAAATGTTTTGGAGATCTATGAGGCTTAATTTTGTTGCTCAAATACTTTAATTATTCATAAATATTTACACACTACATGTACCTTTAAAGATATTTTTAAATCACAGAAAAATTTCTTTAAAATAGCCCAAACAATAATGCACAGACAAATTGAATAAAAAAGTATAATAAGGGATTTTATCAAGGGACAGATAAAAATTCATAGTCTGGACCACAAAAATTAAATACAGTTTAGACTAAAAATAGTTGACTTTTTTAAATAATATATATTAAAGTATGGTAGGGGTAAAAGATCTTAGCTCAACCACATTTTTTAAATATTTTATCTGTATATTGAGATCATTTTAATATTTAAATTCTTCCAAAGAATAAAATTTTAATGAATAATAAGTGTTCGTATTCTTGATTATGTCAAAAAAGATAAATTACAGATTAGATCTTTAATTCTTACTCAGGACCAGAATCAAATTTGTAATCTATCCAATTAACACCAACATATTGCTCATTCGATCATTCAACTTATAACATAAAGTATATCTTAGATCATTTTATAGGAACTTTTTACATTTTTAAGTTTAATTGGTCGATAGCAATTATTATTATTAAAATAAAGAAATGGGAAAGCGTGGTCCGCGTTAGGAAACACCTCCCTTAGTTGGGGGGGGGGGGGGGTGGTTGCTCATTGGACTGGACTTCATCTTCATCCTCATCATGACGAGATCGGTTGACTCAACCCGTGGGGACGCCGGCGGCCCACATCGATCTCCACCTTTGCTGATTGTCCATTTCCACCAAAGCTCATCCTCCACCGTTGGATCCTCGTCCTCTCTTTCTCAGGAACGTCTACAAATAAATATATAGACCCCATGTCTCCCCATTGTCGCATCCAACATTCATTATTCACATTTGTGTTTGATACTGTCAGCAGCAGCAGCAGCTGATTAATCTTATTTTATTCCGCAACACTGCTCTTGCTTGAATCCAGAATTCTCCGCGGCAACAGGAAAAAGGTACGTCCGCATTCTCCTTTTCCACAAAAGTTTCATGCCTTTTCCGAGATCCAACTGCTCCGTTATGAGCAAATTAAGCAATTGATTGATTGTTTTGCTTCGGTTTCAGGATTCGACTAATCAAGCTTTCTTCCAACTGAATTTTTTACGAGTCTTTTGTCTTGGTAATTGCGTTGATCTCCGGTTGAATTTTTCCGTCGTTATGATGCGTTCGTCGAGTGGATGATCGAGCGAGTGTTTCCAGAAGGAAGTGTAGCTCCTAACGGAAATTTAGATCGGCTTTTAATTTCTTGTTGGATTTTGTGAAATTTGCAGGCGACTACATCGGGACATGGCGACAGATTCGTGTGAGGACGCCATTGCTGGACTTCAGAAGCTCCTTAGGTCTTTCTCTCTCTCTCTCTCTTGAGAGAATTGTTTAGTTCCGCAATTACGCCGTTATTGCTGTCCTGTCCTCTCATATTTTCCATTTTGAGCAGTCATCCAATGAGTTTGGAGTCTGGGCAACCCGTGCTGGACATAAATCATTTTAAGTTTGGACGTCATCATATGTTAATGCGCAATTATTGTAGCCTAAAATGGATGTTCGATATCCTCTTTCTTCAATTATCAATTTCTAAATCTTAGCAGTGAGAAGGGAGACCTCGACGACATCGCTGCCGCAAAGATCAAGCAATTAACGGCGGAGCTAGAGGCAATCGCTCCCAAACAATTCAACGCGGTGGAGAGGATCAAAACCGGCTTCGCTCACTTCAAGAAAGAGAAATACGAGTACGTACGTAAGAGTCAGTCAGTTGAGATGTGCTTTTAATAATTACTCTGCCCTTCAAAATTCTCCAAATTTTAGTTAATTCGGTCTTATGCTCCTACCTAGACCGCCCCTATACATGCTTTAGAATCATACAAATATTTTTCTTATGAATCCAGAAGAGAAAATTAGTAAGATCTCTGTAATAACAAATATGGATTCTGCTACATCAGCTGGCGGTACAATACAATACGTACGTAAGCCATTTTCAGGTATTTCCCTTTAAAATGAGGTGCAAAAAGATAAAAAAAAAAAAGAAATTCTGAAAATACATTCAAAATCTTTTCTAAAATGAGACATTACTTTTCGAAAAATACTATTGTTATATTATGACTTACATCTTAGACTAATATAGTTAAAATATCTAAAATATTTCTTACTCAAAACGATAAGACGGCGTGAGGTGTATGAATAAAATACTCTTCACCTAAGATGGTGAAATGAGGCAATGAGGTGCTTAGAATATTTTTGTCATTTATAACGTATTGTATAATTCAAAATATAGTCCAAAAAATAAATGATACTTTTCTTCCCAACTTTTCAGCCCATTGCTTTTCTTCACTGGCGGTAACAACTAATCGTACGTTTGGAAGTTGGAACTGAAGTCTTTGAATTACGCAAAAAAAATAAAAAGAACTTATATGAAAGATATATTCATTTGGTTGGCTTAAAAAATAATAAGAAAACACATAAATTTGTCAAGAAAGTTGACTTTCTTTTTTTACATTTATACATCAACAAAAGTATACATGGGTGTAAGTAATTTTACTTTCTGTTTTCATAAAAAGTTCTAGCTTATATTTTTATTTTTGATCAGTAGTTTTATTAGGTATCTGATCAAAACGCCATGAAATTGGGTTATGGTGCTGATTATAATTAGACCACCATTTTATAGCAAAGGACAACACTTGTAACCAGTACATTTAAATTGCCAGGATACATATTTGGGTTATTTTGTGCTGTAACTAATTGAGTTTCCGTGGTTGCATCTTATTCTTTTTTCAGGAAAAATCCTGCGTTGTATGGTGAACTTGCTAAAGGCCAGAGCCCCAAGGTCAGTCAGCTACGGAGGACATTTGCGTCCTTATACTCTTTATTGTTTAGGGCAACAGAAGAAATTGGTAATAAGAAATATTCAATTGGTTCAGAAATCACAGTAATTGTTAGTTTTTCTAAAATTAATATATAACTCTTCTGATGTCCCAATAACATTGGCAAATGGCAACTGAGAAGTTCGGGAAACTTTACACCTCTAGAAAGTTCCCTACCGTAGTTGAACAGAAATATGCCTGAAAAAGAATGGAAGTGAATAAGCTTTGGAAAGATCACTGATAAAATTCCGAATAGTTTTATATATCAAAACAAGCATTAGTAGTTATAATTTCATGTTAGGGTCAGAGAACAATTGGATTTACTTTGAATTCAAAAAATGCAGACAATGAATCACAATACATAAGTGAAAAAGAGGTTTTTGAGGACGGATATTAATTTGTTGTTAATTTTTGCAGTTTTTGGTTTTTGCCTGCTCTGACTCCCGTGTCTGTCCTTCACACATCCTGAATTTCCAACCAGGGGAAGCCTTTATGGTCCGAAACATTGCCAGCATGGTCCCTCCATATGACCAGGTTTTCTGAAAACCACCCCTAATTAATGACCTAATTAAAGTTCAATGCTTATTATTATTTATGCTCAATGCATGAAGCTTTTTGTTGTAAATATTAGATCGTTTTCTTTATTTACGTTTGACATGAAACAACTGATTCTACAAGGCATGCTAAGATCCCTGTTAGAGCCTTTTAATCAGTATTTGGTCGCATGTCAATTGTTTCAAATTATAATATTACTGTTTGATTGACTTGATTCATTATCAATTGCAGACAAAATATTCTGGCGTGGGGGCTGCTATTGAATATGCAGTATTGCATCTGAAGGTGACTTTTACATCACTGGTTTTGATACTCAAAACTTTATTTGGCTAGTCTTGTTGGTTCTTTAATGGTGGTGGCTCCATTAGTAATGGGAGCTTTTGTGCTGGAGGCAACAGGATGAAGTTCAATCACTCATTAGACCAGCCCCACACGATAATCTTCGGTGCATCTAAATTCTGATACCCCTGCTCTCTCACACGCCCACAAGAAAGCTGAATTTATTGAAAGTTATGAAAAATGAAAAAGCAATTGACTTTCGTCACAGAAGGGCATCTTGGTGCGATATGTCTTTATCTTTCTATCTTTTGATGATAATAGGCCCATATATAACACATTAGCATGATTGTGCATAAGCTGTTATTTTTTTTTTTTAGGAAAGCAAATTTTAGTAACAAGAATAAGATTATTATGTTTACAAAAGAAGGGTTTGAACTATAAAAACAGTTTTTTGCAGAGAAAAAATAACGTTACCAACACAAACGGTCACTGGAACACCCTTTGTTTATATATCACAATATTCTTTCTCAAAACTAAAAAGAGATGTCGGTTCTTTACTTTCTAGGAGAAAACTAATTAGTTTAGCTGCTTGTAATCCAGTTTGATGCCAGTGGTCTTGAACAAGTAAATAGCATTATATATAAATATATATATATATATAGAGAGAGAGAGAGAGAGAGATACCAATTTAATTAAATGTACATTGTTCTGATTATTTTCAATTACATCTGATAAAAAGAACATATATATAATGCAGGTGGAGAATATTCTGGTGATTGGGCACAGTCGTTGTGGAGGGATAAAGCACCTCATGCACATTCCAGATGATTGTACAACTGCCAGGTATTATCCTTTAAAACTTAGTTCAAGTAATTAGATGAAGGTTTTGTGCTTGTTGCATGGGAATATGCAGACGTCAAAAGAATTGATTAGAATATAATAACATAATGGACTAACAGTCATTTGAGTTACCAGTGGCAGTGATTTTATTGACGATTGGGTCAAAACCTGTTTACCCGCAAAAGCCAAGGTGAAAAGGGAGTGTAACGGCTTGGACATCGATGAACAGTGCACCAATTGTGAGAAGGCAAGTCTCCAACTTCCAAATTCTTGTGTATACTACTCATCACCATCAAACTGAAATTTAAATTTTATATTTATTCTTATAAAAAAATTAAATTAAATGGAGAGTAAGTATATTCAAGAATTTCCCCCTTTTTCTTCTCTTTTCTACCCAACCCAAGTCCCATAACAAGATATGATATCATACAAAAATTAAGGATCCACTAATTGGTTTTCAAGAATTTTTTTGATAATATATTTTATTTATTTTCCAATATTTGGATATAAAAAATAAATAAATATGTTTAATCATAAATATTTTGCATCAAAATGTAAAAAATGACTTATCAAAAAATTTTGACAAATCATTCTTGTTTTGAGACCAAAACTTAATCCTTATAGGGAAGTACAATTACATACAAAAAATTGTTAGATTTTTTTAACATTTAACTTTTTTAACAAAAATATTTTAAAATAAGATAAAAATATTATTTTGCATAAAATAGTTTTATTGTGTATTCTTTTTAACATAAAATATTTTTTAAGAACAAAAATTTTGTTAAATAATATATAAAATATATTATTTTAATATTTATATTTGAGGTGGCATTAGTAATTTGAGGGTAAGTTATACTATTTCTATTTTTTTAAAGGGTAAATTATATGAAACCCCCCTGCACTTAGAGTCATGTACAACTTACCCCCCTGTACTTTCGATTGTATCAAAAACCCCCTTGCACTTTTAAAATGTTGCAATCAGTCATAATTTGTTATTTTTTTACATAATTTTGTACAATAATCTACATACAAAATACATAATTCTACATATATAATTTCAATATATCAAAAAAATACAAAATTTTGCATTAATCAAACAATAAATTACATAAAATTATGTAAAAAAGCAACAAATTATGGCTGATTGCAACATTTTGAAAGTGCAGGGGGTTTTTTTGATACAATCAAAAGTACAGGGGGGTAAGTTGCATATGACCCTAAGTGCAGGGAGTTTCATATAATTTACCCTTTTTTAAATGCAAGTCAAACATGAAAAAAAAAGATTAATAAATATGATTTTTTAACATAAAATATTTTATATTAAAATGAACAGAGTATATAATTTTGCAGAATGTCAAAATTCACCTTCATTTGTTAAAACACAACATCTAACATATTGTAGAGAAGATTTCTGTAAATATTTATATACTTGACGAGGCAGGCAAATGTCATAGCATAGTATAGTATTAGTATCAAATATAGCAATCATATATCATAACTAATAAGACCTTGTGTCAAATTAATGCTTCTTTTGCAAAGAACACTGCAACATATTCAAGAGGCATTTTGTATGTTCTATTTAATCTTAACATGAATGCAGGAAGCTGTGAATGTCTCGCTGGAAAATCTGTTGACATATCCATTTGTGAAGGAGGCCGTGATGAAAAAAACTCTATCCATAAAGGGAGGACACTATGACTTTGTTAAGGGCTCTTTTGAACTGTTGGAGTCTTGATCTTGACTCCGGCGTTCATACTTAATACAGTTTCAAAGTCTCCGTTGGATGGTGTTAATTATAATTAGTTCTGTTTGAATAATCTCGGATGGACTACGAAATGTTATAATTTTAAGTCAAGTTTAATCTATGTTAAATGACCAACTAAACCCTAATTTGATGAGCATTTCATTGTCAAACTAACTCCCACGATGGCTCTTGAAAATTAAGGGCTTTGTTTTGATTCTGCTGTCAGTATTTATGTTTTTATTTTTTGATTGTTATCTTCAATTGAAACAATTAACCTAAACTTGTTGTTTGATAATGTTGTTCATTTTCAAAAATCTGAAAACAAAAAATTGAAAATGATTTAATGGTTTTGTCTGTGTTAATATTTTTTTTATTTTGTCAATAAGAGTGTTAAAAAACAGTTAAATAAATAACAACCATAATTTTTTTATTTTGGTATGACGTACTCTTGCGGATGTCTCGTCATGATGTCTCTTTTCATGATGATGAATTTAATTCAAGTCTGATCCAACAACGACTACGATGGAAGAGGATTCGAATCTAGATACTCAGACTAGTCTACCTCTCCTGACTAATTGCTGGGGCAACCCGTGGGGCTCATAAATTTTTCATCTTTTCATTATTAAATGATGGCTTACCCAATAATGTTTCTTGTTCGTGATGTTAAGGTCAGTCTTCCATTTATTAAAAGAGCAACCCTAAGATAGAAAAGCTCAAATCTAAAAAATAGAAAAAAGTTAATCAGCAATAAACACCGAACTTACAAAATAATATCAACAAAAGATGAAGGCTATGCCATGTATCAAATATATATGTAAATCATTTTGGTGAACTGTTCTCACAAAAGAATGAAAAGTTCTATCTTTAACTAACGTTCTGGAGTCTGAACCACAGTTCAAAATTTTTAATCTTTTGTGTGGACCACAATGCATGTATAAAGTTGTGGGCATTGGGTATTCAATGTGCATTCAAGTTAGGCATTGAGAGAGTTGGGGAATTAATTGAAGTGGATGAATGAATTAATTGATATACGAACTCGAGTAATATTTTTATATTTCAAATAAAGTATATTGCTATATAATATAGTTACTATTTTATCTTTTACTATTTTATTTTGTAGACTGATGTGGATCAATTAGAATTAGCATATCTGGACAAGCACAATGGAAAGAAATCGAAGATATAATCGTCGAGGTCGGTGTTCGGTAATATAGACGTAAGATTCGCATACAGTGTCCGTTTTTAGCCTATAATATATGTTTTTGGGGTAACTCAACGAGTTGGATTGAGCTGCTTTGCCGCTACTGATGTTGTGTTTTAACCATTTGAAGTTGTTTTTTTGATTTCTTTATTTTTGTTTGGGTTATGTTTTATTTTTGGGCCTATCCTGTTCGGCCCAACTTAGTTGGAGTCCGTAACTTGTTAGGGCATTGTATTTAAGACATTCTTGAGTTTTTAGATTGCTTGTGAAAGAAGAATTGTTGATCTTTATTTTTCCGTATTTACAATCTGAGTTTGAGGGTGATTATTGAGGGTTGTAGGCGTTTTCTACATCATAAACTAAATAAATTGTAAAATGTTCTCTACTATAAGAGATATTTATTAGAAAAAAAATTAATAGAATAAAGTTTAGGTGATAGGTATATCGGTCCCAATATGTTCTCTGATAAATAAAGTTGAAGTTTAATTTTTTTACTTTTTTAGATGAAATTTAAACTATAGTGAATTTGGGTATAGTAGAAAAATTAATTTTAAGTTAATTTTATGTTAGAAATTAGAGGTCATTAGTTCAATTTTTTATTTTTTAAAATAAAAATATATAAAGAATATTTTAAAAATTCATAAAAAGATCAATAGCAATGGAATGTAATTAGACTCTTAATATGAATGAATTATCCTTTTCACGAGATCAATTTTTGCCTTCAACATCTCCCTTCTTGTGATTAGGGTAACGACTTCAAAGTTTTATTTTTATTTTATTTTAAATTAAAATTAGGTTAAAAGTAGAGATTTTGTTTGAATTTTTTTTTAAAAAAATAATTAATAATTATAAATATAAAAATTTGGTCCTGGATCAAATAAAAGATACCCAATTCACTGGCTTTCTTACAACAAATATATTTGTGCTTATCCACTATTATTTTTATTATTATTACAAAATAAACCCTAACCCTTTAGGATTGTGAAAGGACCCGACCCATCTCCTTTCCCGGTTCGGTTCAAATATTAAAACGCGTACATTTACTTGTGCCCATCGAAAGTTTCCGGGTTTGTGTTTGAGATCGAGACTTCTCCCTCTCGGACACGGATCTCCTCCTTCGCCTTCACATCGCCTAATCTCTGGATTAGCAATCTCCGTAAAGTGTTTATTGCTGTGTTCTTATCCAAGTTATGTCTTGTTCTTTTTATTCTTGATTTGCCTATGTTGATGGATCGGTTGTAGCTGAGTCGACGATGTGGTCCAATTGGATTCATCCCCGGCAGAACAGAACCATTGAATGGTAGTTCTTCTGGATTCGAAAGAATTAATTTTAGCCCCAATGGAATTGGGATTAGTTTATGTCCCTTGTTGGATCCCAAATTCATTGTTGAAAACAGATTTGCACACTCTGGTGCTTACTAATTGGATTTCCCGTAAACTGGCATGTCATAGGGGATTTATTGAGCATGGCTAAAGAACCTGCTTTCACAAAAGTTGAGCAGCTTCGGCCTCTAGCTGAAGGGCTTAACCTCACAGTCAAAGTAGTTAGTTTCAAGATGATAATGCCTCGGGGCCGCGCCGATGTGAGTCAAGGGCGCCAAATGCGTCTTTCTGAATGCTTGGTAGGTGATGAGACGGGAATGATTATCTTCACTGCCCGAAATGATCAGGGTATGCTGCTTTGATACAATACTACTTCGTTTCCTTCTTTCTGCCATCTTCTGCTTATTCTTACTTGTTTTGGCTTGATAACTTCTTTGATACATTACTGCTTTTTCTGATACATATTATATTGCCGGTGACATTCTTTATTAGGGCTTCAGTTGTGGTATGTCTGCATGAAACGTGAATTATGTGTTCGGACTTTAACTTCTGTTTTTAATCTTTTCATTCTGTTGGCTTTATGGATGACATTGTTGGTGTTATCTTCAATACCCATCTTTAGTTCTATCTAATGTGCTAAAATTGACAGTTATTGATATTAGTATTGCATCTCAAAATTGTTTTGTCTTTTTTGTTTTCCTGTTCATCTTTATAGTGCATTGTCATGGTAGTGTACAGAGTTACATGGATTACATTTTAAAAGGTTTCTATATGGAGCTCAACTGTGGTTGTATATTGGTCTTTTATTTTCCTGTCAATCTTGACGAACAGAGCAAGGTAACCGCTTCCCCTTCTCAAATTTTTGTTGTGTAGGGTATTATATTGGATGCCTAACCTGGGTTTCTTGAATGGCAGGCTGATCTTCTTCTTCAAGAATCCCTTGCGTGCCCAAACACTTGCCCTGATGTGGCAAGATTGGGTCAAAGGTCTGCCTTGGCGAATATTTTGGTGGCATCCAGAATTGGGGCAAGGAGGACAACATGTTTAGCATGCTGTCGATCCTTTGTCCTTGTTGCTCCACCATTTCTTGACACAGTTCCATGTTTCTCCTCGGAGTTGCAGTTGACAAGGCAGCAAGGCGAAGGCGGCGAGGCGATGCAACAACGGTCGGCGTTTGGTGGAGGCAGCCATGGAAAGGGAGAGAGAGGAGACGGGCAAGGAAGGGGTAGGGGAATAAATTTTGCAATTTGAGTGAGGGTATTTTGTCATTTTACGCCCTTCAGTAAGGCTGTTGGGTTGTGTAACGTGACCGCTCCGCCACCTCGTTTGTGGTTAAAAATTATTTTAAATATTTTATCTGTACGTTAAGATCTTTTTAATATTCAAATTCTCCTTAAAAATAAAATTTTAATGAATAACAACTGAATAATGTATTATCGATCATATTATAAGAGCTTTTATATTTTTAGGTTTAATATTTCGATAGCAATCTATATCTATATCTATATCTATATATACCTATATCTATATCTATATTTATATATATATATATATTAAGGTTGAATCTAACATCTTATTTGATCTGTATTTTATTTTTCTAATTTTGTAATGATTTCTAGATTTTTAAATTTTATTTTATTAATTAATTATATGTACATTCTTTGAATATAGATAGGTGTATATATTGAATCTATATAATCTAATTAAGTTTTATTTTATTAATTAACTATATGCATATTCTTTGAATGTAATTAGATGTATACATTGAATCTATCTAATCTAATCTAATAATATTATTAAGTTTAATAATTTTTTATTTCACTTGAATTTTACACATTCAAATAACACTTTTTATTCATAAATATTTATTTATTACTATTAAAGTTATATAACCATCTGAAAAATTAATACAAAGTATACCATCTGCTTAATTAGTTACGGTGTGTTTACAAGAAAAAAATGAAGAGCTGTCCAATAAATCTTCTTTGATGAGTATTTCATTTTTTTTAATTTTGTGGTCATTTCGTGATTTTAAAAATTTTAAAATATTTTTAATTTAATTATTATTATTTTATTAATTAACTATATGTACATTCTTTGAATGTAATTAGGTGCATACATTGAATCTATCCAATCTAATATAATAATATTATTAAGCCTAATAATTTTTTATTTTACTTGAATTTTATATATCCAAGTAACACTTCGTATTCATAAATATTTATTACTATTAAGTAAGTTATTTTTATAATTTTGTGGTGATTTCTAGATTTTTAAAATTTTAAATTATTTGTAATTTAATTATTATTATTTTATTAATTAATTATATGTACATTCTCTGAATGTATCGAGATGCATATATTGAATCTATCTAATCTAGGTTATATCTAATATCTTATTTGATGAGTATTTTATTTTTCTAATTTTGTGGTGATTTCTAGAATTTTAAAATATTTATTTTATTAATTAATTATATTTACATTATTTGAATGTACCTAGATACATATATCGAATCTATCTAATTTAATCTAATAATATTATTAAACTTGATAATTTTTTATTCTATTTGAACTTTACCCATTCAAGTAACACTTCATAAATGAAGAGTTGTCCAAGTAAATCTTCTTTAATGAGTATTTTATTTTTCTAATTTTGTGGTGACTTTTAGATTTTTAAAATTTTACATTATTTATAATTTAATTATTATTATTTTATTAATTAACTATATATACATTCTTTGAAAGTAACAAGGTGTATACATTGAATCTATTTAATATAATCTAATATCTAATATTATTATTAAGCCTAATAGCTTTTTATTCCACTTGAATTTTACACATCCAAGTAATATTTTGTATTCATAAATATTTATTACTATTAAAGCCACACACTCTATTATTCGGTAATTTCTTATTTCATTCTCTATTCAATGCTCATAAGCCATACATAATTAATTAAATCTATATTTATTTATTATAAAACAAAATTTGGTTAAATGACTTCATTCCAAGGTTTATCTTTATAAATTTTAATTCTCAATTCTATATATCCATTCAACACGCCCTTAAATAACTAATATATATACTCATCTATATAAAGCAATTACCATCTTCATGATTATACATTATCAACTGTAATAACCTAAATTTTGTATAGGTGAATATGTTGAATAAGAGATAATTGAATAATAAGGATTAGAATATCAAGACTGTGGGGATTAATCAATCTCAAAAATAACAATAATTTACTTAGTTGGACATGATTTTCATCGATGAAAAGACAAGTTAATAATTATCGAGCACATAATTTTCGGTCTGTTGTAAGAATTATAAATTGTTTACAAACAAAAACTAAAGTGTTTTTTTTTTTTTGAATTGCAGGAGAATAAAATGCACACAACAGTCAGTAAAAATCAAATCAGCAAATATAAGTATCTACTGATTGAAGGCTATATATTTGCAATAAAAACTTCAAAGTTGTTGCAACAACAGGATAGTATTAACCACTTCTTAATAAATATAAAATTTATTTCATGATTATAATATCTGTGAGAAAATTACACAATAAAGCTATTCAAATCCCAAAATATATGTATTTCAATTCATATCTCAAGAAAGCATGTATGCAAGGATGAATGACAACACAACACTAACATGTACGAGAAATTAATCAAAAATTAAAAGATATTTTATAATTACCAATAATTTAAAAATAACAATTAATTTTAATTTCATGCACAAATTATAGATATCATTGGCTACTCGATAACATTGACCACGTTAGCATAGCAAGAAACATTGCAAAAAAGGAACTCTACCTACTATAGTTCTTCTCCTATAAAGATATTTTTCTATGACTAATTTAGTATCATGCAAATTTTGTGGCATCAGGGTAACTATAATGAAAGTGACATTATGGGGAACACTAGTACAAACCTTTGATTTCAGTTTTTACAATGATAAACAGAGTATTTTTATCATCATTGTCACTTCTACAACAATTAAAAAATTCTAAGGTAAATAATATTATAAATAAAAAAAATATTATACTTTCCTATTAAATTTTTTAAAAATTGATGCCTTACATTTAAATACTTCTAAATTTTACTATAAAAAAAATATTATTAACTTTTTCCTATCAACAGGGGATCTCATATTCTTCTTGACATGTGCAACAAAAATTTATATCAATCTAGAAATGTCGCAAGTCAAAGCGATAACTGAAATGTCCATTTCATATCTTTTACGTATAATAATTATATTATTATATGTTAACCTTTTATCAGATCATAATTTCACTTCCTTATGGACTTATTTAAATAGCTCAAGAAGTTGCATCACATTTAAATCACATGTTTTCTACAACTAGAGCTGAAATTTAAGATATTGAAAGCAAGGAAAACCTCTAAGTTCCATTAGTGGAGCAAATGTTCATAAATAGAAAAACAATTTTAGAAGTTTTGATAATAGAATGGACTACTAAAGAATAGGTAAAAAAATTACTAAATACAATACTTTAAATTCGTAGATGAATTAGACAAGTTAATTGCTAGATTTCAAAACACCATTTAAAATAATTTTAATTTTATTATTATCTTAATTATTAGAAACATACTTTCATAGTCCGAGCAAAAGTAACGAATGTTGAAATATTTTTTGGCTGGTGTTATATTTCATGCAATATTTGTAGCAAAAGTTAATAAAAAAAGGAAATTAAACTAATTTTTCATTAAACTAATTTTTTTTAAAAATAATAATAAGATAAACTAATCGTGACATTTCAGATACAAAATACATCTTAAAGTAGTTGACAACACTAGAGATACAATATTTGTGCTCTTCAATAAAGAAACATAAAGATTACTAGACACCTTTATTAATAAACTTCTAAATAAATTAGGTTCACAAAGTTTAACTTTATTAGTATAAATCCAAAACTTATCATGAAAAATTTTTATATTTAAAATAAAAGTCAATCATTATAATTTAAAAGAATGATTGAGAAACTACACCATCTTAAACATTTACGAACCAAATGAAAAATTAGAATCAAACTACAACTTTCAATAAGTAAAAAAGGTATTAATATGCTTTCCTCAAGATTTTACCAAAAAAAATAAAATTATGATAAGAATCCTTTATTTTAAAAATGAACATTACTAATCATCGATTGCAAGTCAAAGAAAGCAAAGAATCTGACCTTCAGGAACTTGAAAGGTTTGAAGTAATTCTTTTATTTATTTATTAAACTTAATTTTCTTACTCAAAATAGTTACTTACAAAATTTTCAATTAAAAAAATAAAATGAAAGAGAAAGTGGATTTAGATCAAAACAATAAAGACGAAGATGAATAACAAAATAAACACAAAAAGAGAAAATTAATCTCTTCAGATTAGATATCATATAAGATAGAGTATTATAACTTTTTATGAGAAATGTTTTGTAATTTAATGGTATGTGACTACAAATTCACTTTAATTATAGGTTTTATTAAGTATTTTTAATAAATATATTGAACTATATACTCTTCCATTATATATAAGTCATTATCTAAAATTTTTGTTAGCCTATTATTACTTAAACTTTTAAACTTTCATGACGAAAAACTTATGTGTGGTTGGGATGTTAGATATAATGGCAGTAGTGATGTCTTAGCGGTGACGGTTTGTAAATAAGTTAGACATTATAACAGTTGTATTATTTATACGGATCCAAATGTATAAACATGTGACGGTTACACTCACAGATTATATATTAATACACCGCATTTCTTTTAAAATTTCTACCTAAAACCAAAATTTTAAATTCAGTTAACAGATCAGCTACAATATTAAGCTTCATATTTTATTTCTATCTTTTCTAATGCCTATGTGCTCATAGTGAGTAACAAAAATATATGGTATTTTTTATTACTAATGTTTTTTTTCAATTTCTTATCATTTAAATATAGTTTATGATATTTTTAATTTCTCATCATCCAAACATAATAAATCTTTAAACTTCAACATTTATCAATAAAAGACATATCAATAGTCACACCTTAATTATACACATCCATTTAAAACATTGAATGGTGCATAACTAAAACAATAATGGTACTATATTAAAAACTAATTGCAAATAAAAAAAAACACGCATGATTATAACTATACTACGTTCATTTTATGCCTATTAAAGACTTTTTTCAATTAAAAGTATACTATTTATTTTCACAAACCCAATTCAAATCTTATAAAAAAAAAAAAAGTCAAACAGATCATCCAACTACAATATTAAAATTTTTAAAAAATAAATATTATACAAAAAAATATCAAACAACAAGAATAAAATAACAGAAAATATTTCACACTAATCTACAAAGATAACAAAATCTATAATATATTTCAAGCAAAAATTTATTTTAAATAAAATTAAAAATTAATACTAACAATATGTTACAAAATAAGATCGAATACAAACCACGATCAAACCAATCAATCACATAAGAACAGAGAATTTAACGTGAAAAACCCGAATCGAAAAAAATCACGATAAAAAAAAATAAAATATCACTAACTAAATATGGTAATACAAAAGTAATATTAACACGCAAACTCTATGTCTGATTTCATGTGACCTGGACACCTATTTATAGACTTAAAATCATTTATGGATGAATACAAAAAATCACATATTGATTAAAAGATGAAGCATGAGGATATTTTTTTAGATGAGATAAATCTCACATAAAATCTAATTTGACAACATCATAATTACAGTCAAATTTGAAGCCATAGTCTTAATCAAATTAGGAAACCAATCACAGATAAATAAGAATTTTAAGTCACAATTATCCAACAATATTTATAAAAAAATATAATTCAAATATCACTAATATTTATTTATAAGAAAACTTGCACATAGCATGGAATAACACTTAATTATTAAAATAAAGTAATGGGAAAGCGTTGTCTTGTTAGTTAATATTTGTTAAAATAAATAAAATAAAGTTATATCAAGATAATTTATCTATAAGTTCTAAAATAATTTATCTGAAAAAAAAAGAGATAAATTTATTTAAAATTTTAAAATAAAAAATTAAATAATTTTTTATAAACAAATTTAATAAAAATAATAAAAAATACTTTTATTTAAGATAGTTTTCGTATGTTATTTTTTTCAATTTAATTCGACTACTCTACAAAACACCTCCCTTGATTTATGGGGTCCAATCCAGACGTTCATTGGATTAGACTTCACCTTCATCGTCATCATCATGATATCATTGAGATCGGTTACTTAATCCATGGGGAACCCGCATCATCCATTATGAGATCCGTTGCTTAACCCATGGGGAAGCCGGCGGGCCACATCGATCTCCACCTTTGCTAATTGTCCATTAATTTCTACCAAAGCTCATCCTCCACCGTTGGATCCTCGTCCTCTCTTTCTCAGGAACGTCTATAAATATGTAGACCCTATGTCTCCCCATTGTCGGATCCAACATTCATTATTCACATTTGTATCTTGTACGTACTGCGAGCAGCAGCAGCAGCAGCTGATTGATCTTATTTTATTCTGCAACACTGCTCTTGCTTGAATCCAGAATTCTCCGCGACGACAGGAAAAAAGGTACGTCCGCATTCTGCTTTTTCCGCAAAAGTTTCATGCCTTTTCCGATATCCAACTGCTCCGTTATGAGCAAATTAAGGAATTGATTGATTGTTTTGCTTCGGTTTCAGGATTCGATTAATCAAGCTTTCTTCGAGTTGAATTTTTTACGAGTCTTTTGTCTTGGTAATTGCGTTGATCTCCGGCGTCGTTATGATGCGTTCGTCGAGTGGATGATCGAGCGAGTGTTTCCAGAAGGAAGTGTAGCTCCTAACGGAAATTTAGATCGGCTTTTAATCTTCTGGTTGGATTTTGTGAAATTCGCAGGCGACTACATCGGGACATGGCGAAAGATTCTTGCGAGGACGCCATTGCTGGACTTCAGTACCTCCTAAGGTCTCTCTCTCTCTTTCTCTCAGAGAATTGTTTAGTTCCGCAATTACGCCGTTATTGCTGTCCTGTCCTGTCCTATCATTTTTTCCATTTTAAGCAGTCATCCAATGAGTTTGGACAACCCGTGCTGGACATAAATCATTTTAAGTTTGGACGTCACCATATGTTAATGCGCAATTATTGTAGCCTAAAATGGAAGTTCGTTATCCTCTTTCTTCAATTATCATTTTCTAAATCTTTGCAGTGAGAAGGGAGACCTCGAAGACATCGCCGCCGAAAAGATCAAGCAATTAACGGCGGAGCTAGAGGCAATCGCTGCCAAGCAATTCAACGCGGTGGAGAGGATCAAAACCGGCTTCGCTCACTTTAAGAAATGGAAATACGAGTACGTACGCAAGAGTCAGTCAGTTGAGATGTACTTTTAATAATTACTCTGCCCTTCAAAATTCTCCAAATTTTAGTTAGTTCCGGTCTTATGCTCCTCACTAGACCGCCCCTATACCTGGTTTAGAATCATATAAATATTTTTCTTATGAATCCAGAAAAGAAAATTAGTAAGATCTCTGCAATAACCAACATGGATTCTGCTACATCAGCTGGCGGTACAATGCTTTAATCTTACTAGATAGATAAATCATATTAAATAGAGTTAAACACATAATTATTCTATAGTATATATGTACAATAAACAAGCGTCATATATTTTTATTTTTGATCAGTAGTTTTATTAGGTCTCTGATCGAAACGCCACGAAATTGGGTTATAGTGCTGATTATAATTAGACCACCATTTTATAGCAAAGGACAACACTTGTAACCAGTACATTTAAATTGCCAGGATACATATTTGCGTTATTTTGTGGTTGCATCTTATTCTTTTTTCAGGAAAAATCCTGCGTTGTATGGTGAACTTGCTGAAAGCCAGAGCCCCAAGGTCAGTCAGCTACGGAGGATATTTGCGTCCTTATATTCTTTATTGTTTAGGGAAACAGAAGAAATTGGTAATAAGAAATATTCAATTGGTTCAGAAATCACAGTAATTGTTTGTTTTTATAAAATTATATATCTAATTCTTCTGATGTCCCAATAAAATTGGCAAATGGCAACTCATAAGTTCGGGAAACTTTAGACCTCTAGAAAGTAACCTACCATAGTTGAACAGAAATAATTCCTGAAAAAGAATGGAAGTGAATAAGCTTTGGAAAGATCACTGATAAAATTCCGAATAGTTTTATATATCAAAACGAGCATTAGTGGTTATAATTTCATGTTAGGGTCAGAGAACAACTGGATTTACTTTGAAATCAAAAATGCAGACAATGAATCACAATACATTAGTGAAAAAGAGATTTTTGAGGACGGATATTAATTTGTTGTTAATTTTTGCAGTTTTTGGTCTTTGCCTGCTCGGACTCCCGGGTCTGTCCTTCACACATCCTGAATTTCCAACCAGGGGAAGCCTTTATGGTGCGAAACATTGCCAGCATGGTCCCTCCATATGACCTGCAGGTTCTCTGAAAACCACCCCTAATGATCTTAAAGTTCAAGGCTCATTATTATTTATGCTCAGTGCATGAAGCTTTTTGTTGTAAATATTGGATCGTTTTCTTTATTTACGTTTGACATGAAACAACTGATTCTACAAGGCATGCTAGGATCCCTGTTAGAGCCTTTTAATCAATTGTTTCAAATTATAATATTACTGTTTGATTGACTTGATTCATTATCAATTGCAGACAAAATATCCTGGCGTGGGGGCGGCTATTGAATATGCAGTATTGCATCTGAAGGTGACTTTTACATCACTGGTTTTGATACTCAACTTTATTTGGCTAGTCTTGTTGGCTCTTTAATAGTGATGGCTCCATTAGTAATGGGAGCTTTTGTGCTGGAGGCAACAGGATGAAGTTCAATCACTCGTTAGACCAAACCCCACACGATAATCTTCGGTGCATCTAAATTCTGATACCCCTGCTCTCTCACACGCCCACAAGAAAGCGGAATTTATTGAAAGTTATGAAAAATGAAAAAGCAATTGACTTTCGTGAAGGGCATCTTGGTGCGATATGTCTTTATCTTTCTATCTTTTGATGATAATAGGCCCATATATAACACATCAGCATGATTGTGTATAAGCTGTTAGTTTTTTTTTTTTTTTTTGTTTTTTAGGAAAGCAAGTTTTAGTAACAAGGATAAGATTATTATGTTTATAAAAGAAGGGTTTGAATTATAAAAACAGTTTTTTGCAAAGTAAAAATAACGCTACCAACACAAACGGTCACTGGAACACCCTTTCTTTATTTATATATCACAATATTCTTTCTCAAAACTAAAAAGAGCTTTACTTTCTAGGAGAAAATTAATTAGTTTAGCTGCTTGTAATCCAGTTTGATGCCTGTGGTCTTGAACAAGTAAATAGCATTATATATAAATATATATATATATATATATAGAGAGAGAGAGAGAGAGAGAGAGAGACCAATTTAATTAATTGTACATTGTTCTGATTATTTTCAATTAGATCTGATAAAAGAACATATATATAATGCAGGTGGAGAATATTCTGGTAATTGGGCACAGTCGTTGTGGAGGGATAGATCGCCTCATGCGTTTTGAAAATTTGTACGGAACTGGCAGGTATTACCCTTTAAAACTTAGTTCAAGTAAGATGAAGGTTTTGTGATTGTTGTATCGAAATATGCAGACGTCAAAAGTATTGATTATTATAATATAATAACATAATGGACTAACAGTCATTTGAGTTACCAGAAATTTTATTGAAGATTGGGTCGAAATCTGTTCACCCGCAAAAGCCAAGGTGAGAAGGGAGTGTAACAGCTTGGACATCGATGAACAGTGCACCAATTGTGAGAAGGCAAGTCTCCAACTTCTAAATTCTTGTGTATACTACTCATCACTATCAAACTGAAATTTAAATTTTATATGTATTCTTATCAAAAAATTAAATTAAATGGAGAGTAAGTATATATATTCAAGAATTTCCCCCTTTCAATTCTCTTTTCTACCCAACCCAAGTCTCACAACAACATATGATATGATACAAAAAATTAAGGATCCACTTGGTTTTCAATAATTTTTTTGATAATATATTTTATTTATTTTCCAATATTTGGATATAAAAAATAAATAAATATGTTTAATCATAAAATTGACAGTAATAGACGAAACATTTACCCCTACACTAAAACACAAAACCTAACATATTCTAGCAGAGATTTCTAAAAATTTTCAAATTAAATATTTATATACTTGACGAGGCAAATGTTATAGCGTAGTATTATATGGTATCAAATATAACAGTCATATATCATAACTAATAAGACATTGTGTCAAATTAATGTTAATTTCTTCGAAAAGAACACTTCAACATATTCAAAAGGCATTTTGTATGTTCTATTTAATCTTAACATGAATGCAGGAAGCTGTGAATGTCTCGCTGGAAAATCTGTTGACATATCCATTTGTGAAGGAAGGCGTGATGAAAAAAACTCTATCCATAAAGGGGGGACACTATGACTTTGTTAAGGGCTCTTTTGAACTGTGGAGTCTTGATCTTCACTTCGGCAGTCATACCTACTATGGTTTCAAAGCCTCTGTTTGATGGTGTTAATTATAATTTAATTCTTTTGTTTGAATAATTTAAGTTGGACTACGAAATGTTGTAATTTCAAGTCAAGTTTAATCAATGTTAAATGCCCAGCTAAACCCTAAATTGATGAATGTTTCATTGTCGAATTAACTCTCACACTGACTCTTGAAAATTAAGGGCTTTGTTTTGATTTTGCTGTCAGTGTTTTTGTTTTTTTTTTAATTATTATTTTCAATTGAAACAATTAACCTAAACCTGGTGTTTGATAATGTTGTTCATTTTCAAAAATCTGAAAAAAAAAAATTGAAAATGATTTGATGGTTTTGTTTGTGTTAATATTTTTATTATTTTTTTAATAATAAATTTTTGTTAATAAAACCAACATAATAAGCTCATAATCAAACTTTTGTACATGCTAGAAGAGCATAATTATAAGATTATAATCAAATTTTTATTGTTGCCAAATTTTAATCCCTCCCACTTTTATACAAAAATTACAATATTACAATAATATCATCCATTTATTTATAATTTTGATCATTTTGAACTTAGGTTGAGTGAGAGCTCAAAATTAAGATTCAAGCTTTGTTTGCTAGAATTTTGTAGGCATTGTTTGAGTTTGAGATTGTCTTATTTATATTAAAAAAATATTTAAAAAATTTGTCAATAAAAGTGTTAAAAAACGCTTAAATAAGTAACAATCATAAATCTTTTATCCTTTCATGACTAGCATTCATAACGTAACAAAGTGTTTTAAAAGAAAAACACATATCCACCATTTGTTAGATAATACTACGAATACTAAACAAATGAAAGATATAAAGACAACATGGTGGCACCTATAGACTAACATGGTGATCAACCAATACCATGCATCATATCTCGAAGCTCACATAGCAAAATACAAAGACAACATTATATAATAATGCAGAGAGGTGAAAATACAAAAATATTTTAAGTGTTTCTCCTTCTCGAGAGAAATTGATACAGACATGAGATTAGAAAATAAAATTATACCATGTTAATATATAGTCCAAAATTAAATAACAGTAGTGTACCTAAATTATAAAAATTAGGAAGTAAATACAAACTAGGAGCATGTCCTTTATGCTATAAAAAGCTCAGATTGAGCGGGCAATTTGAACATCTTGTACCTTTGACATTCTAGATAGGTATGCCTCTAAATGAAAATAAATACTAACAAGTGATGATCAACATGTGCTTTCATTAAAACACCTAAGTAGAACTTCATACTTCACAGACGATCCAGAGATTGACAAAATACAAATGATAGGTGATGATGCTTGACCGATTACCGAAATTTGTCTCGAATCAAGTACCTATAAGGACGGGGCTTTAATCTCTTGGGAGGAGTCCGACGCTCAAGTTAATAAAAGAAAATACCCGAAATAGAAAGTCACTCAATCGTCAGAACCATATACCTGTAGAAGTTAACCTTTATTTATAGATGGCGTACATTTTACTCTGAAAAGATATGATAATCCTTGAAAAGAATGTTAGAGAGAATTTCGGTTAACCGGGTCACTCTCGTTTAAATCAAATATGGGATGAAAATCCAGATGACACATGACACTTCTTGAGATAGACATGTGATAGTACCAAATTAGTGGTTTTCGAGAATAATATAATAAATTTGTCCTTCAATAAAATATCTCCTCGCCATACAAAACTAAATGATGGCTCGCGTGGTAATGTTTTTGATTCGTGATATCAAGGTCAGTCTTCCATTCACTGAAAGAGCAACCCTAAGATAAAGCTCAACTCTAGAAAATAGGAAAAACTTAATCAACAATAAACACCAACCGTACAAAATAATATCAACATGAAAAAGAAAGATAGAGGCTATGCCATGTATCAAATATATATGTAGATCATTTAGATGAACTGTTTTTAGAAAAAAATAAAAAGTTCTATCTTAAGCTATGATTAGTGATTAATTTTGTAAAATTTTGTTATAATTATAATTTTTATTTTAATTTTAAATTAATTTAATTGAATAGTTATGTGTAATATATATCTATATATAATATATAATATATTATAATAAATATGTAAATATAATATATATATATTATAACATAATACATATACTCAATGGAGTGCAGGCATAGAATATCTATATAATATATACATAATATATAATTTAATAACACTCAATTGCTTGCTTGTAGGCATGTAGAAAATGGGCTTGGAGATTCAAATTGGATTGAATAATGAAGAATTCAAACTCAACCCATGAAGAATTAAAACCCAACACATGCCCATTAAATTGAAGGCCCAAAGCCCAACACATGTTTAAGACCCAACTTGAGCAAGCTCATGGAAGACATCATTTGGAGAAGGCCCAAGCATTTTTTTTAATCCTAATGAAAACCAAAAACCCAATTGTAGAAATTTATTTATTTATTTTTATTTGTTTTATGAGTACTTTATTCGGTGTGTATTATAGTTAAAATCTATTTAACTTTATAAATGTTTTATTAGGTGTGTATTTTAACTAAAATTTATTTAACTTTAAGTGTGTGAGTGGTCATTAGATATAATTATGTCTAGTTAAATAATTGAAATTGTGTGGTTTGTGTTGCATCTTGTGGGGTATAAATAGCTCACTTGATTGCATTTGTAAGGGGATTATTATTCTTGAATCAAAGTTTAGTTATTTTCTTAGAAATTCTCTTTGAGAATTGTTCTTGTTCTCTCTTCTTTTCTCTCTTATTTTCTCTTGCAATCTTACTTCTTTTCTTTCTTCTCTTGAATTCTCATGTCATTTATTTTTACTTTATTATTTACCACCTAAATGGCTGGTTAATTTATGCCTTTAAATTTCTGTAATTTTAATTCTTGTCATTTTATTATTCACCGCCTAAATGGCAGGTTAATTTTTGCTATTTTAATTCTTGTCATTTAAATTCTGTTATTTAAATTACGGCATTTAAATTTCTCTCAATTGACTTTTAAATGGAGATGAGTGGCTAAATCCAATGTTGGGTTAAGGTAAGGACAATGTCCAACGCCAATGATTCCCAAAGAAAGCTGCGCTTTAAATGAGTGATATTAATTTAAATTTCAATATGAGTGTGTATTTTTAAATTGAGAAATCACTAGATTTGGATTGGAGCGTAATCCTAACTTAGAGCTTTCATGCCACGTATGAGAGTTACTAGAACTGAAAACGCTATCATACTCAAACCCGGATGATTAATTTAGTTGTTTTGTGTATTAATTGCAATTGGATTTATGGTAGTTGCTTAAATTAGAATCTCATATATCATGTATGGGGATTGCTTAAACTATAATTATAATCATCTTTAATTGTATTTAATAACAAACCCTCATATATAAAATTAAATTAATGTTGCTAATTTTTTCTGCTAAAAATTAGGGATCAACGGGTTGGTGCTGAAATTGCCTTAACTCAAATCTTATCTAATTCTATATTTTTACATTCAGTGTTTATCTTAATTTTTGTCTTACTTTATTTCCCAGCATCTGTTATTTAAAAATCCATAAAAAAAAACATAGTGTCAATTCATCCAAATGTGTGTGTGTGTGTGACATTCTTTTTCTTTTGCCATAAATAAATCTCTCAGTGGACGACCTGGATTCATTCAGAAAATACAAATTTATATTTGGACTACAACTATACTCATACACTGACGAGTATAAACCTTTCATCTAAATAAAGAAATAAAAAATATAAAATTTTTATTATATTTTTATTGTGTTTTAATTGCAGGGTGAGAGTGCAGCCAAGCTACCATTTTGGACCTCGAAAATCAATCTCAAAAAATGTAAAAACATCATTTCTCACTTCAATTTTCAACCAATTCAAAATTTGTAATCTTTTGTGTGGACATTTTAAGTAATTAATATAAATTAGCTATGATATGAATCTATATATGACAAAACTGAAGAGTCAATTACATAAATTGACTGATAATGATTTATCATGCTCATACGTCATTGTGGGGGTACACCAATCTTATTCGTGGAGAAGAAAGATAGGAGTCTATATATGTGCATTAATTACCACCAATTGAAAAATACTACGATTAAGAACAAGCAATTGCTTCCATGCATTGAAAAGCTATTTGATTAGCTATACGGAGGCAAACTATTCTTGAAAATTGACTTGAGATGTAAATATTATCAATTAAGATTTATGCTTGACAATGTGTTGAGGATGGCATTTAGATCTCAATACAAGCATTTCAACCTATTTGAACTCACAAATGCACTAGTTACATTTATGAACTTCATGAACAAGGGCTTTAAACCCTATATGGACAAATTTGAGAATTTATGAATATTGCATTATGTAGTTGTAAGTTTTGTATGTGATACTATATCGATACACAACAAAATACCACTATTATAAGAGAAATTTTCTAGTGCTCTTACAAAATTTATGAAGGTTTTCCTTATTATTTCTTATAAAAAGATTATGAGTGCATAGACATAACGGTTAGGATTTGGACACATAATGCCCTAATTTATTATCTAATAATGTAGTAATTTTAAATTATGAATGGTTGTTAACATTGTGTTTAGCCAAAGGGATGGAATGGAATTGGATGAAAAAGGTTTCTCTATGTTTGGGAGAGACATTAGTAATGCAATGAAATGAAGGCATATGGAAAATGTTTTCATCCATTTCCATCGAAAGACCTATTTTTTGTCTCCCCCAAAGTGGAGAAGGATGGATGGAATGAAAATGAAAGAAAAACTAACTTTTATGTTTTGAGAGCATATCTTAATTTGGGTGTAGCTAGTCAATCTTATCTATCATTTGTTTGTCGATATGATTGCATATATGTGTACAAATTATGTTAGATTGTCAAATAAGCTAACGTGTAATATTTAAAATATAAATTTAATTATTCCTTAGTAACAAAGAACCATTCCTTGAAAGATTGTTGGGTTTATGTTTTGAAAGCATTATCTTAAGAACATTTATAATATTGTACCAAGTAACTTTTTCCACTAGCGGCCATTGGAGACATCATCAACCTCTACTCTATTTAGAATTTTGAATGCAAAATTATAAAAATGATCGTTATAGAACTTCAAGAAACCTACCACTCTCTCGACAAAATAAAGAAAAATATATGTATAAAGTTGTGGGCATTGACAGAGTTCATGGAATTAATTAAAGTGGATGAATGAATTAATCGATGTGATAAACCCGAGTAATATTTTCATATTTCAAATAGAGTATACCGATATATAATATAATTACTATTTTATCTTTTTTTATTTTATTTTGCAAACTAAATAAATTGTAAAATGTTCTCTAGTATAAGAGATATTTATTAGAAAAAAAAAGTTTAATGGAATAAAGTTTAGGTGATAGGTATATGGCTCCCAATATGTTCTCCATTTTTATATATTTAATACATACTAGAGGTGTGACATATAAATAAAGAAAATGAATTTGAAAGTTGAAGTTTAATTTTTTTTTACTTTTTAGATTAAATTTAAATTAAGATGAATTGGGGTATAGTAGAAAAATTAATTTTAAGTTAGAAATTAGAGGTCATTTGTTTAATTTTTTTATTTTTTAAATAAAAATATATAAAGAATATTTTAAAATTTTATTAAAAAATAGAATAAATATGACAATAGAATGCAGTTGGACTCTCACGTCGATCTAAATAAATTGTCTTTTCTTTTGAGATCAATCTTTATTTTTAGTATCTCCTTTTTTGATATTAAGATAACGAATTCGAATATGGTCAGTCTCTTATTTTTATTTTATTTTGAATTAGAATTAAGCTAGGAGTAGGGATTTTGATTAAAAAGTTTTAAAAAAATAATTAAAAATTATAAATATAAAAATTTGGTCCTCGATCAGAGAGAAAAGATACCCAATTCATTGCCTATCTAATGACAAATATATTCGTGCTTATCCACTATTATTATTATTATTATTATTAAAAAATAAAACCCTAACCCTTTAGGATTGTGAAAGGACCCGACCCACCCCGGGAAAGGGGACCCGGTTCAAATAATAAAACGCGTATATTTACTTCTGCCCATCAAAAGTTCCCGGGTTTGTGTTTGAGATCGAGACTTCTCCATCGGACACGGATCTGTTCCTTCGCCTTCACATCGTCTTCTCCGAACACAGGTACTGCACAACAAACATCGCCAGATCTCTGGATTAGCAATCTCCGTTAAAGTGTTTATTGCTGTGTTCTTATCCAAGTTATGTATTGTTCTTTTTATTCTTGATTTGCCTATGTTGATGGATCGGTTGTAGCTGAGTCGATGATGTGGTCCAATTGGATTCATCGCCGGCAGAACAGAACCATTGAATGATAGTTCTTCTGGATTCGAAAGAATTAATTTTAGCCCCAATGGAATTGGGATTAGTTTATGTCCCTTGTTGGATCCCAAATTCATTGTTGAAAAAAGAACTACTCTTTTTTTTTTTTTTTTTTTGGGGGGGGGGGGGGGGTATCTGCTGATTCATGATTACAAACAGATTTGCACATTCTAGTGCTTACTAATTGGATTTCCCGTAAACTGTTATGTCATAGGGGATTTATTGAGCATGGCTAAAGAACCTGCTTTCACAAAAGTTGAGCAGCTTCGGCCTCTAGCTGAAGGGCTTAACCTCACAGTTAAAGTAGTTAGTTTCAAGATGATAATGCCTCGGGGCCGCGCCGATGTGAATCAAGGGCGCCAAATGCGTCTTTCTGAATGCTTGGTAGGTGATGAGACGGGAATGATTATCTTCACTGCCCGAAATGATCAGGGTATGCTGCTTTGATACAATACTACTTCGTTTCTTTCTTTCTGCCATCTTCTTCTTATTCTTCTTGTTTTGGCTTGATAACTTCTTTGATACATTACTGCTTTTTCTGATACATATTATATTGCCGGTGACATTCTTAATTAGGGCTTCAGTTGTGGTATGCCTGCCTAAAACGTGAATTATGTGTTCGAATTTTAACTTCTGTCTTTAATCTTTTCATTCTGTTGGCTTTATGGATGACATTGTTGGTGTAATCTTCAATACCCCTCTTTAGTTCTATCTAATGTGCTAAAATTGACAGTTATTGATATTAGTATTGCATCTCAAAATTGTTGTCTTTTTTGTTTTCCTGTTCATCTTTATAGTGCATTGTCATGGTAGCATACAGAGTTACATGGATTACATTTTAAAAGGTTTCCATATGGAGCTCAACTGTGGTTGTATATTGGTCTTTTATTTTCCTGTCAATCTTGACCAACAGAGCAAGGTAACCGCTTCCCCTTCTCTAACTTTTGTTGTGTAGGGTATTATATTGGATGTTAACTGAGCAGTTAGGCAGAAAGCTTGAAACAATGAGCCATGAAAGAGTATTACAATTGACCACCACTTATGCAGTTCCTTACATGGAGTTGTCACAGCTCTATAGTTTTACTGAGTGAGTTTCACTTGTAGCTGATGCAACTCAATATGCATACATCAACACAACAACACCAAGCCTTGATCTTACTATGAGATTGCGTACATGAACTCTGGCTCATAGCATGATTTAAGATGTGGCTAAAGCACTTGCTTATACACGGTGAATTATTAGTTGCAAATAAGTGTGTTGAGTTGCTACCACATCTGAATCCATGAAGTGGGGCAATAATTAGAAGATAAACCAACCCCTAACTTTGTATTTTTAAGTGCCTTCTTTTCTTCACCACATTAGCCTCGTGAATCGTGATATGACTTGTGAACAGCAGTCTAACCTATTGTCAAGTAACACACGCTTGCTCACCAGTCACCCCTTCGAGCTGTTATTGCTCAAGCAATAGTCACAGCCCAGTGAAGGACAATTATTCCAACTCAAGCCCTGCCTAATGGTTACGCTCCTATGGATAGTCAAGAGCATGGTTGAGAAGCCCTGGCAACCTATTGCATCATTGCCGTTCAATGAGAGCACTTCTCATCTCCATGACTTCAGCAGGACCTGGCTGTGACAGGGCCTTGGGGTGTTGTCAATAGGACTATGAGAAGACTGCTATGATTCCAGGATCTTTAGGGTTTTGGCCTTCCTGCTAGAGGGAGTTGTCTTGACTACCAATGGAGGGAGAGGCATTCACCTGTGGAGTAAGCCATCTAATTAGGACCAAAATTATGTTGCACAACTAACTAGTAATCATGAACCCTCTACAATAGGCAGCCATGTCACTTTTACCTCTCCCAGATGCAAGAAGTCACCCTGGGGAGGCAAGGGCCAAACCAATGATTGATATCTCTCCAAGACTAATATGAGGAAGTGACCTAAATTGTTTGCATGAAGGAGGGGTTCTTACACTATAAAAGGTTTTTAATCTCCTCTTTTGAAAAACACTGCCTCTCTTTATTCATTGACAGGCTGAATCCCCACTCTCCTTCCTCCTCCTCCAGCTCAATCTCCTCTGGTGATTCTTATGGCTTCCCAGATTTCAACAGGTGACATATTGGCATTCACTACAGTATTCTTTGAAGCCTTGGAATATTATGGCTATTTTCACTTGTTTTCAGAGTTCAGGAAACCAGTTCACTGAAAACATATTGATATTGCAGTATTACTCTTTCCTTTGATTTGTTATTCTTCTCAAATGAGTCTGCTGAGAATTGTGACCTGCTTGTATAGATTGCATGTAGGCAACCTCTGAAAGTGTTGGAAGGAAGGAAGGAGGGTTCTGATTTGTTTTTGACCTTTTGGTTAATAAACAGGCTTGATTGAAGCCATTTTCTATTGTGAACTCTACAAATATATGAGAATTTAAGTGTACTAATCCTTTAAAAGAAGTTCTGGAATGAATTTATGTGGCTTTAAGCTTTCTGGAAGGGCTAACCTCTGGAGTTATAGAGGATTAATTGGTGGCTTGGAATTATTGGGGGAGAGAAGAGAATCAATCTTTGAAGTTCAGTTCAGTTTCAGAGTAGTTAGAATCCCGAAAGATAGTTTTCATGGTCACTCCTGATTATTTTTTTATGAAATATCCTAATTACTTTTTCAAAAAGATATAACTACATTTTTCTGTCACATATTTTTAGAAAATAGCTATAGATTGATTTATCTTCTTGGAGAAGTGTAAAACTATTAGGAACAACGTGGCATCTGGACAAACAGAGTGCACAAAAAAGTTGAGAGAAGCTTAAAATTAAAGATTCCAGAGATCAAAATCACTAGAAAGGTTAACTTGCTGGCCGAATAAATATTCTTGATGTGGAACTTGGTGCATATGAAGAAGTAATACTTCCTAGAGCTGTTGTTTTGGTTTGGCATACCATGTTATATTGATGCATATGTCCTAATTTTTTAGTTTATTTGGAAGAAATAAACACATGGCCATGGCAACAGGTCTGATGATCAATACAGAATATGAAATATAGTGTAAATTAACAATTTACAATCTAAAAACATAAGAATATATATATATATAACAGACTTATTTGCTATTTTGCACCACCCATTTAATATTATCATGTAAGGGAATTTATTTCATATCGTATCCATGTTATGTGTCTGTATCTATGCTGGGAACATACTTGGAAAACAAGTTTTGAGGAATTGTTACTGCCTCTAGTATCCTGATACTACAAAATTTTATGACTTCTTAGCCAGATTGTGTTGGTGGAAACAACAAACAAGCAATAACTTTCTTGTACTTTCTGGTCAATGAAGTGGATCTAAGAAGTTAAGACATGAAAATATGGCCTTAAAATTTTTTCTACTAATTTGTTTGAACACGTTGGTATGTCAGAAAGCATTTTTAAGCATGGGTTTGGCCTCAATGTTTGGCTTTCTCTTCCACATGCACTTTTATTATCATATATCTGGTTTTTTTTTTTGTCTGTGTAGATGACATAGCTTACTTTATGTTCTTTTACTATTATATATGGCTACTATATTTCATTTTTGTTCATGTAGATGTTGCATCTTATGTGTTTCCATCAGTGAAAGTGTTAACAGAAATGACACCCTATGGTTTGCTAGAAACCATGGATATAACTTGCACAGGGAAACTACGATATTGGTCCTTGGGATGAAGGCTTTGTTTGTGTATGATCTAGGAGTAGATTGTCATGACATCCATCAATAGGCAGTGATATATATTTTGGGACAACAATTTCTTTTTCCCATGCAATGTAGGTTGTATCAATAAGTTATTTCCTAGTTTGCTTTTCATTTCTGAATAAACTTTATAGCCTGCTTTAGAATAGGTGGAAGTTTGCTAAAAAGAGAATGAAGTAAAGCATTTCATGTGCAAACCACAATTTGGTGCCGACCGGCTATCAGGATGATGTTCAGGAGAACAACTCTCCTTATTTAATGGCTTGACAATCTCTTAACTTTTAGTTCTTGAAGATTTCTTATCCATATTATTGTCAAAGTAATCATTTGGTTCCTCATTGAATTTGTGCTCAATCATCTTCTTAATCCATAAATGAGTTCATAATCTCATGGTTTCCCATCATCCTTAATTGGTAGAGGGGAATTGTAATATACTCGAGTTAATGAGTAGGTTATGAATACAATTTTGGTACATGAGAGGACCCCCACCAAGTGAATTCTGGTAAGAATCAGCTTGCTTTTATAAATTTGCGAATTCAGTTTTAGCACTTTTTTGAGTTGATGGATTTCAATTGCTTATATTAACTGGAGGGATGTCGCTACCACTCCTCTACACCCGGCTTCATTTTCTTTTGCCTCTTTGCCATTGTTGTCAATCTCTTTAGACTCCTCCTGACTTTGGGGTTTAGATAGAGTGGCAGATTATTGAAATATCTCTTTGGTTACTTTTTAGTCAAGTTTTGATACAAGGAAAAGGAGGAAAGTCTCACATTAGAGTTAAGTGTAGCTGCCAATGAGGCCGAATCTAGCACCCCTCCAAAAGTTTAGTCAATTTTTAAAGGAGGATGCCACCATATGTACTCATAATAGTATTTATAATGCCTGTTTATATGGCTTTGATATCTACTTTAGAAACGGTGATGAACAATTTAAAAGAAAAAATGGTGGTAAGCGGTAATAAACTCATGATTGTATAAAATTTGAATATAGTGACTCTGTTCAGACGAATATATTTCTGCTGGCATCTTATACACAGGGTGCTCAGAATTGGAACTTTACAAACTTCGCTCATGTAGTTAAAGATGGTTTTCTTCCTTTATACACCAAACATATTTGATGTTCCATTCCTCAATTTAGAAATGGGAGTTCTTTCTTAGCTGAAAAAATGGGAGGACTTCCTTGTAGTTCAAGGATTATCCTAATATCAGCATGTTAAACCTCATTAACTCTCTTCCTCCATTGCACATATGTTTGACAGGGGTTGCCTAGCACCTCCATTCTGGTAGTAAAAGATGCACTTACAAAACTAGGCTTCCTGCTTGTATGTAATGGCATCTGATTGTTTGAAAGAACATTAAAGATTACTTCCATTTATCATTTGGTTGGGAAAACGTGAAAAATTATTATTCTGCATAATTTTTGCTGTTTCTCAATTTTATATTCATACTTTCATCATTGTGAATCCATGACACTTCAGCACAGACATCAACACACCGGACATTTTGATCTTTCAATGATTCTATGTACTACACACACTTACAAGAAGATTTCTTATGTCCAGTGGAATTGATGAAAGAGGGCACCACTGTCGTATTGCGCAATGCGAAAATTGACATGTTCAAGGGTTCAATGAGGCTGGCAGTGGACAGGTCGGGTCGCATTGAGGTCACAGAGCCTGCTGATTTCTCCGTGAAAGAGAACAGCAATTTGTCCCTCATCGAGTTTGAGCGTGTGGACGTCGTCACATAACTTGTTAGATGATTTTTACTTTCCAACTGTCACAGTTCCACCTAAATTAATTTTGCTCTTGCTACTAATTGCCTAGTTTGTTGAACATTTTGTCCTAGTTTTGGGTGTTTAATATGGTATCCGACAGCCTGATGAGCCTCATTAGTACACATCTTTTTTGCGGCTTATGTCATATATGTGTAGCTCATCAGTATGATCTTTGTTTACTGATATTATTTTCTATTCCTTCCCCGTGCGGTTCCCTTCTGCTATATGGGCATCTTAATCAATAATCATCAGTAATTTTTACGTGACGTTCTTGTCGGTGAAAGTGCTATCGTCTTGTATTTTTCTTTTCTCCCACAACAATAGCAGCACATGGATATCGCCAATTCATTTACCTAGGACTTCTGTAGAGACTAAAAGCATGGTTAGAATTAGTGACAAGTGCTTCACATAACTAATGATGGGTATATTTTATCACTATAAGCCTCGATTCATCACTAAATTTGCAATTGAACGCCCTCTCTCTTTCTGGGTCGTAACATGTGTAAATCACGTTTTAGTTTTCTAGTCGGTTAATATCATATAGGATGTGTGGTTGAGATCAATAAAAGTTAAAAATGAATGTGCTATACATTTATATAGATACACAGTGTTGATTTTAATTGAAAAAAAGTTAGTATCATGATCAAGTTTAAAGACTGAGTTTATCGCCAAATTCTGTCTGAACAGTCATGTCCATGATCTTGCAGACGGATCTCTGGTGTTCCCAATTTCATTTCTAGTTGTCAACAAGGTCTATGTTAATTGTTTTATCTCAGTTTCTCTCACGATGGTTCACCATCAATACCCACAATAATGATTCCACATTGATTAAGATTGTTCATTCCCCAAGAATGTCTCGTGATAAAACTTGAGGGTTTATATATCAAAAAATGCGAAGTTTTCTTTCAACTGCGCATAGTTGAAAAGCATTGATTACATCACAACGATTAGTGATTTCTGTTTAGACCCAAAAATTTTCCGTTGGCCTCACTTCATTATTGTACCCTTTGCCTTCCTTAGAAAAATCTGTTTATATGTAACATCTCAGGCTGGCCTGGTTCAAGCGATAACTCCACATATTTGTATGAGTTTTAGATCTTGCGCTTCTATGGTCGCGGTCAAGTACACTGTTGTGCGTTACTGAATCGGCGTAACAGAACTTCAAGTCCTTCTAGCCCCACAAACCATGTTTGTTGATTCATACAAGACAGCTTTTTAATGCCCTATCCGTTCATTTTTTTTATCAGCCCCATGTGCTACATTTATTTCTTCATCTACAGCTCCATATCTATCAGCCCCATGTGCAAATGCAACTTTCTGGTGAGGCACAAAGGAGAAGGGTACCACATTGTAATTGCATAATTGTTCTTTTTTGTTCTTTTTCTTTCT
This sequence comes from Diospyros kaki, assembly GCA_036245055.1. Taxonomy (NCBI): domain Eukaryota; kingdom Viridiplantae; phylum Streptophyta; class Magnoliopsida; order Ericales; family Ebenaceae; genus Diospyros; species Diospyros kaki. The sequence continues at coordinate 5,126,145 of BSEG01000002.1, read as the reverse complement.
TTTGGCAATTCGACTTTGAAATGTAACCAATTCCCTCTTCGCCATTAAAGCCACCCCAAACTTTGAGAGTGGTCAGTTTTCAGTGTACTTCAATTGTCTAAACATTCAAATTCCTTGTGACAATGTGAGATCACTACTGGGCTGTGTGGAATCTACAAATATGCTAGTAGTTTAGGAAAAAGGTTAAATGACATTGGAAGGAGCTAAAACAATAGTTCATCTTGTTGTAAGGCAACTTGCGTGTTTGTTTGGATCTTCTCTCCTAATTAAGTAATACTTTTTCTGTTTGTTCCATATAGAATGTTACATTGGTCAATGTAACCCTAGATAATGATAAAATTGTCCCTCTTTAACTTCATTACGGAAGATATTCAATCAAGAGATGCAGAAACAGCAGTTACATAACATGTAAAAACTTGGTAAACTTGCGTGCTGTTCCTTTGCTCGTTGAAGGCGAGGGATCGACTGTTTCTGTATTCATCTCTGTGTTCCAGTTGTGGTGTTTGAGAATTAGTGTTGGTTTTCGTATTGTTGTTTCACCGTCTGTTGGATTCTCTAGTTGGCAATCCCCATTGTTTGTACTTTGTAAAACTGCTAGTTGGGCCGTACTAGTTTACGTTTTTACTTAGGAAAAAAGAAAAAAAAAAAAACTTGGTAAAATTGTTACCATTTCTATTGCAACTTCAGTCTCTTTAATTGTTACCTATTTCCATATAGAACCCAAGTAATTGTAATAATCTGATCCAAAGGAAGCCATGAAAATAAGCAATCTGGGTATCAAAGAGATGAGTGCTGCACATGTGGGGTTCATCTCTCTCTCTCTCTCTCTCTCTCTGTATGATTCTACTTTAACAAGGACACCTCAGTGAGATACTCTGACCTAAAGAAACTCCAGAGCAAAACCACAATATAGAAGGGTCCTTTCATAATTGGTAAGGTTCTTCTCTCTTTTCAAAACTTAGGAAACAGAAGAAAATGGCTGCACATGCCAAACTCACATGGTTCAGAATTGAAGCTAATAGAAACTTTGAGATCATCAAGAAATTTCCCATCTTTCTGAGAAAAAAAAAAAATGGGCAACTTGCCTGTTTACTTTTTCACCAAAAACTAACATGTTCACTTGAAGTATCTTCTGGTTTTTCTATTCATTCGTTTCCATGACAAGGGTCAGAATGCTTATCTGGGAACTAGTTTTATATGATTAACCCCAGAAAGAAGAGGTCAACTGCAAAATGGGACCATGGGAATCTCATGTGATCCACATGGAATTAACAATACCATTCAAACAAATAATTGTCATCAATGTGTACACAAGCATGGATGACTACATAGTACAAATATATTGATGGTATCTGAGCACACACACTCAAGAAATAACAATTTGGTTTGACAAAGAGATATATTAGAACTGAGTTGATGCAGTGTACTTGTTAAGTCTTGCAATTACGATAAAGTATTGTTTTGGGAATCTTCAAATAAGTAAAAAAAAGAAAAAAAAAAAGTCAATATAAGAGGGAACTCACAGTTCTACTTGATCCTATTATACCTACAACTTTGATGATGGTAAATTCATGTTTGCTACCATGTATTGTCCACATAATCCCTGATTTTCGGTCGAGAATACATCTATCATGCATAGTATAGGGTTTTGTGAAGATATATAGTTGACAATCATGACAAGCTTTTGAGGGCCTTTCTCTCACCATGCTTCAATCTGGGTTGACTTGTGTAATTGTTTACATGTATAGGATGACTGACTGGTGCAGCTGAGGTTGTTGTGTCTGATAGCATGTTAGATTAGTGGAGCCGCCATGCCGCGTGTAGGCTCTCATGCACCCAAATGCCCACATTATGTGCGCGTGTGTGGGGGATGAATAAGTAATATTTATTTGCTATATATAAGGCTATTTAATTTATTATATATCTATTTTTGCTTAACATTGGAGAAAGGGGATGATGTTTACAACAAAAACCATACAAATACGAGGCCAAACCAAACAGGCCAAGAAGAAAGCAAAAACAAACTGTAGGAACATCTGACATATACAAGACATCCCAATAAAAACAACAAACGAGAAAACATACCAACATGAAGACCCAAACGCAGGGAAGAGAGACTAAACTTAATTACATTAACCCAATTAAGAAAAGTATATTTAATTTCTTAATTGCATGCCCACCATATTGTAAAGGGTCTGTGTCTGTCTATCAACTTAACAGATAGACCACAACTGTACAATATTAGCGGTCTAATGCACATCTATGATTCCTAGACATTGTTTGTGGGAGAGCCAAACAAGAAGCATCTTTTTCCATAACAATGGTGGCCACTGGCCAGCCAGCCATTGATTGTTATGAACACAAAAGGGATAAAATCGGAACATGAATCTCAGTTCTCTGAGTATGTTTGGATCTGGGAATGCGGGAGGATATATAATAGCTAAATTATTATTAAATTGCTATTAAACAAAAAGGAGATTCTCCTTGTTTTCCACACACACACACACACATACATACATGCTTCAAAAAACGACATTTAAAACTGCTGTCCCGTCCAGAATTAATCAACTCTCAAGAAAGAAATGAAATAATTACCCGTAAGGATCAGCTTATCTTTAGTCTTTATTGCGTTTGGCAGAGATAGCCAGAACTGGCTAAGATAGTACAAGTGGTGAAGATATACCAAAACAATTAACCTTATATATATATAGTAATCAGGTTTAATTGTTTAATTACTATATACATATATATAAAACCAGATTAGATATGTGCATTTAAAGTGACAACGATGGCCGATGGGTGCGTGCAATGGGAGGACGAAGGCGGTGGGGATATATAATTAAGAGTTATGCTATTAATTGCTATTTGCTAACAGTATCAAGTTATAACATCTTGCATCGAACGATAGGAAAGATCATAACAATTTACCTTAATCGGCTTACGCGAACTTCTCAGAGGGTCACCCATTCTTGAGCTTCCCCAGCTCAAGCACGCTTAATCCTGGAGTTCCTTACCTATATTCAGTCCAAAAGATATCCAGTTGGTGTTGTTTCCTTTCTTACTTATCCTCAATATATACTATCCTCCTCTAAGCTCCCGGGATATTACATTCTCCCCCCCTTGAGTATATGATGTCATCGTCATGCTACCTTACAACTGGTTTCAGACTTTCTCCCCTTTGGAGGCTGTCATTCTAGAAGCTGCTCCTTGTACAGGCTCTCAAGCCCCGGCGCCACTCCCTACCCTCATCGAACCGCCTTCACTAAGGGTCGGCTCTGATACCACCTGTAACATCCCACATCGAGCGATAGGAAGGACCAGAATAACTTACCCTGATGAGCCTATGCGAACTTTCCAGGGGGTCACCCATCCTTAGCTTCCTCAGCTCAAGCACGCTTTAATTCCGGAGTTCCTTGCCTACATTCAACTCAAAAGATATCCAGCTGGTATTGTTTCCTTCTTTACTTATCCTCGATATGTACTATCCACCTCTAAGCTCTCGAGGTATTACACAAGTACGTACTGATAATGAAAAAAAAAAAAAGGGCGACAACGTGTGCATTTCCATGAACATGACACTACCCTCATATTTGTGTATAACTAATGAACATTAGTAATTAATTATCATCCTGGGCTCGCACACACGTACATATATATGATTCAATGAGCTAATAGAGCGTTGCTGGGAGTCAGACAGACAAGAAGCATCTTTTTCCATAGCAACAGTGGCATTGATTATATCACAAATGGGAAATCAATTACAATTAGAACACAAGCGGAAGCGATTATTTGTATGACAATTCATCCAAACAGCGCATCGATCAAGTACACCACAAACAGCAAAACCTCTAAATTGTAAGCAATGGAGATCGCGAGGGACTACTAGAGTCTCCCTTTGAATCAACGTCCACGTGTCTCATGCATGGTAGTTTACTTTAGAAAGCAGCACGTAATTATATATATATATGTATGTATAATCGTCTCAAAAGATAGAAAATAATTAATTTTTAACAGAAAGGGATCCGCTTTTCTTCAATTTTTATTGGGTTTATGGCAAAGATCGAGAGCCTGAACTATGGCTAGTTAGGTTATTGTTTTGTGTGTGTGTGTGTGTGTGTGTGTGTTGCTTTGCTTCCCAACCCAAGAACATGAACTTTAAAGTTTTTGCTTAATTCATTATAACACAAACTCCCACCAGATTATAAGATTATTGTAGCTATATATTTATAACAATAAACATGGGCGAGTACGCTGTCAGGCAGAAGGTGGCTGGTGCAATAAGCGCTGTAGTTGTCCCAGATAATGAAAGGTGGCTGTCCGCTTTAAATGTAAATGTAAACACAAAATTAATTACCATATAAATCATATCTTAGCTAATATTATCTTTGTAATTCTAAATTATTATCATTATTATGAACTTTTGACTATTTAACTAGTGAACATATATAACAGTAAAATAAAAAAGAAGTAATTAATTGATGCATGGATCTGTGTAACATTAAATAATGTGGGACAATTGGTCCTCCACCGGTTGTATATAAATCTGTTCCTCCTTGGAAAGCAAAGCAACCTACCATACATTAATCCTTAGAACAATATGCACAAACTCGAGCAAATGAATCGCCTTTTCCTTCAATGCTTGTGCTTTTACTTGCTTTCATCTTTCAATGTAAGCTTCTTCTTTTAATTTCTTCCCATTTTGTTCTGTGAATAGTCTCTAGTCAATGTTTTGCTTCATTATTGTACATATTCACGCACGATGTACAGCATGCATGCAATTAAAATCACGTTTAATGGATTTTCCATCTACCATTAATAATGCAGGTTGGTATCGCCGGATCCGGCAAGGATTCCGGCATTGGAACGGCAGGAGAAAACCCTTTTACGCCGAAGGCTTATCTGATTCGTTACTGGAAGAAACATATATCAAATGGGTTGCCGGAACCTGATCTGTTTCTTCTCAACAAGGCCTCTCCGATGAGCGCCGTGGAACTGGCGACCTTTTCCAAACTCGCTGATCAGAATGCGCTCTCGGCCCATCTGCCGTCGTTCTGTTCGTCGGCAAAGCTGCTTTGTTTCCCCGATGCATCACCAAGTCTGGAGAGCCACAGCCAGGACGCCGACTTCGCCGTGTACGAGAACAAGAACTTCACCAACTACGGGACGGGTCGACTCGGCGGATTAGACTCTTTCAAGAACTACTCCGACGGCCAGAACATCCCAGTGGACTCCTTCCGGCGCTACAGCCGTGACTCGTCTGGCCACGACGACAAATTTTCCAACTATGCCCCCGACGGCAACGTCGTGGACCAGAGCTTCAACACGTACGGAACGACGGCCACCAGCGGCTCCGGTGAGTTTAAGAACTACAACCACTTCGTCAACGACCCAAACCTCCGTTTCAATTCCTACTCTGACGCCGGAAACGGCCGACAGCAATCGTTTTCTTCGTACACGGAAGATGCCAATGCCGGCGCTGAATCATTTACCAGCTACGGGAAGAACGGCAATGGCGCCGGAAATGGATTCAGCGGCTATGGACAGAACTCGAATGCCATCTCTTCGAGCTTCCGTGCCTACGGCGAGACTGCCAACGGAGCCAACGACGAGTTCACGTCGTATGGGGGTGACGGCAATGTTCCGGAGAACAATTTCAAGAATTACGGAGAAGGAGGAAACGCCGGCACCGATACATTCAAGAACTACAGAGACCAGAGCAATGTCGGCGACGATTCGTTCGAATCATACGCGAAGAATTCGAACTCGGCTAAGGTGAATTTCGTGAACTACGGGAAATCGTTCAACGAAGGTACGGACAAGTTCAGCGGGTACGGTCAAGGGGCTCTTGGTCAAACCGTTGGGTTCAGAACCTACGGCGTCAACAACACGTTCAAAGACTACGCCAAAAAGGGCGTCTCGTTCGCCGGCTACATCAACGGGAGCTCAGCTGAGCTGGCCGCAATGGCGAAGAGTGGGAAAGCTGTAAATAGGTGGGTGGAGCCGGGCAAATTCTTCAGGGAGACGATGCTGAAGACCGGGACTGTGATGCCAATGCCGGACATTCGCGATAAAATGCCGAGAAGGTCGTTTCTGCCCCGGCAAATTTCGGCGAAACTACCTTTTTCAACCTCGAGGCTCTCCGAGCTGAAGAAGATATTTAGCGCCGGCGGCGACTCGACCATGGCGAGTATACTGGAAGAGGCACTAAGCGATTGCGAGAGGGCGCCGAGCCGGGGGGAGACCAAGCGGTGCGTCAGCTCGGCTGAGGACATGATCGACTTCGCCGTCTCGGTGTTGGGCCGAAACGTCGTCGTTAAGACTACCCGGAACACGGACGGGTCAAGGCGGGACGTGATGATCGGATCGGTCAAAGGAGTCAACGGTGGTAAAGTGACCCAGTCGGTGTCTTGTCACCAGAGCTTGTTCCCTTACCTACTGTATTACTGCCACTCGGTTCCCAAGGTTCGGGTCTACCAAGCGGATCTATTGGACCTGGAATCCAAGGCCAAGATTAACCACGGACTTGCCATTTGTCACCTGGACACGTCGGCATGGAGTGCGGGTCATGCAGCCTTCTTGGCTCTAGGTTCGGGTCCAGGGAAAATTGAGGTGTGTCACTGGATATTTGAGAATGATATGACTTGGACTATGGCCGATTGAGCCTTTTAAATGTATCGGGTTGGAGGTCTATCCCGGCGGTTCGACCCGGGATTGAACCTATTTTAGTTCCCGTGTTTCCTAATTATCTAGTTTAAACTTAATGACTATTAATTAATTACGGGATGGTTCATACTATGCTTCTGTTCTTGACGGTTGCTTTGATTTCCAGTTGCAAAGAGTGAGATTCATTTTTGTTACTGATTTAGTGTGGACCGTATTAGTTATATTATGTGCAGCAAAATGATATGCCTATAACTCGATATTGGGCTGTCTTTAGGGTCCGTCCCATCAACGCCAACTCAATAACATTTCTCATTATATCAATGTCAATTCAGTAATATCTTTCATCCCATTAACATCATGCCCAAATCACTTGTGTCCATGGCGAGTCTCACCATTTGTTTGATCATCCCTGGAGTCTCTTGACTCTCAATCCATCTATAATGACCAACAACACGTAAGGCTCTACCTTTTACTCCTATATATAAACTTTAGTCGTCAATCAAGATATGTTGGCTTTCAATCTTATAAAAACGTTGCTATCTTAAACTCTAACTTGAATATCGGAATATTTGTAAGTGTCAACCACCCCCATCATGCGAATCGTCATCACCCAAAATCATTTGTTTGATGATCTCACCTGGACTGGAAGGAACATAGTGTTTCCTTAAAAAAATGTTTACTATTTTAAGGATAATAAACACTTTTTTAATTGTATGATGTTAATTAATGTTTTAAGAGCAATTATTAAATAATAATAATAATAATAATAATAAGTAATAAATGTATTTTATTTTTAATTAACTAATAATATATTGCGTTTATTGTTTTGAACAATTTAGTTAACTAAAAATATTATTTGATTGTTAAAACTAAGATACACCCAATTTATTTATTGCACTTTATTTTTAACTATTAAATATTTTTTTTTTGAATGATGAAATGTTATAAAATATTATACATTTATTATCAATTAATAAAAAAATTTAGCTAAAAATAAGGTATAATAATTGAATATTATTTAAAAATAAAATATATTTATTGCATCTTAACCATTGTTCTGAAAGATAATTGTTAATAATATTTTTCTTAATTTAGTAGTCCAATTGCTAATTTAAAAACTTATATTTAAATGTAATAATTTAAGGGTAACTATTAAATATTGTCTCAAAAATAATAATTAAGATGCAATAAAATTTGTGGTTAATAAAATTAGTATTATTGTTAAAACTAATTAAATTAAATAACATCCCAAATACAAGTTGCTGAACAAGAGTGGGTGTGGGCTGATTATCAGGGAGAGCAAAAATTTGATTTATCTAAATTAATTGAACTAGTATGCTTCAGTTAATTTTTTTAAAAAATTAATTTTTAATTTAATTTTTTTATTAAAAAAATCGAACTGACAAAACTTTAAAATAATATTATTTTAATATTTATAAAATGACGTTCTTTTTTTTAGTTTTGTGTATTTTTTATTAGTTACTTTGGTTTTTTTATTTTTTATTTTTTATATTTCTTCAATTTAATTAGTTCAATTCAATTTAGACAGTTTGAATTTATTTTTTTTATTATTGATTAGTTCAATTTTTTAGATTAATCGATCAATTCAATTTAATTTTATTTTTTAATTTAATTTAATTAGTTAATAAATTTTAATTTATTGGATAATTGGACTAACTGTTTGTAGATCCCAATTAATAACCAACGTCTAGCATTTTAGGTTTATAGATTAGATAAGGAGTTTGGATTTAGCCTTTAATGATAATGTACTAATATTATGCTAAATAAAATAAATAATAAAATAAAAAAAATTGATTAATATCACGCTGACGCACAGACGAACATATAGCCGTTGCCACAACGTTCCAAAAATCAAAAATTTGAAAAGTTGGGCCCTGGTAAATCCCACCGACCGTTATTCATCCACACCCACTTACATCACGGGAGCTCTTCAGCCTTCCCCTTCTCTTCCACCATCCATCAAAGCCGCTCACTCCACATTTAGTATTCAGGTCGGAGCCCTAATTCAAGTTTCTTCTAGGTTTGTTATTAACCCTTTCCTTTCCAACATACCAAAACCTTAACCAGCCTTTATTTGTTGGTAGAATCTTGTTTTTCTTGATATTCTCGTCGTTTTTAGGTGAAGTTTATCTCCTCCTTTGGTGGGTTTCTTGCAAAATTCCCAAATCTTTCCGTCAAAAACCTGGATTTGTTCACCTCGATTTCGTATCTCAACCTGGAGACTTTCCTTGACATTCAATCCAATTCTTAGAGCTAACTCACAGTTTCGGGCTTAATCAGAACGGCAATGGCGACTCTAGCCCCTGGAGTGCTTCTGAAGCTTCTTGAAGGAATGAAATCTGGGGCTAAACCTACATCCGAGCATCGGAGCTCGCTCTTGCAGGTCACGGATATCGTCCCCGCCGATCTCGATGAGAAGAATCTATGGCCGAAGCACGGCTTCTACGTGAAGGTTTCAGATTCATCACATTCAGTCTATGTCAGTTTACCCTTTGAACAAGATGATCTTGTTTTCAGCAACAAAATACAGCTGGGACAGTTCATCTACGTCGAAAAACTGGAGCCCGGTTCGCCTGTTCCGGTCGTGAAAGGCGCGAAGCCGCTTCCCGGGAGGCACCCACTGGTTGGCACGCCGGAGCCATTGATGGGTTTGAGAGAAAAGGGGAAGAAGATTGAGGAAAAAGCCAATCCGAAGCTCTCTGCAAGCAAGAGAGCCTCATGGGGAACAGGCCAGTGTGGAGGAGGGGACTCTGTTTCGTCGCCTTTGGCTCTGAAGCCTGTTCCTTTGGACTTTGATCAGTGTACACCAATTAAAGAGAGGCCTAGTTCGGGAAAATTTGGGGGTATTCTTCCGATTTCGCCGATGATCAGAGGGAAATTGGCCAAGGATGGTGGCTCAAGAGGTCTTATCAGGGCTTCAGTGGGTGGTGCCCTGTTGTCTAAAATGGTGGATTTAAAGGGAGACAGCCCTGCATTGGTGAGGAAAAGCTGTATCACCCCTTCCATGTCGAAGCTGCCTCGGAGCAAGAGCGTCTGCGACCGCGAGCCCAGGATCCCGAGGACTCCCTTCAACTCATCTGTAGGTACATTTCGCCCTTTGAAAGTTGAAACAGCTTCACAATGTCCAATTCTGCTGAGAATAGAGTTTCTTTCACATTCAGGAGAAGAAAAGTTCCACTCCACCACCTTGTTTGCGCAGCGCAAGAGCCGCAGCTTCTCCCAAAATGGAGTCTTCCTGCCCAAAGGTGACACCACAATCAGAGTCTCAATCTGGTGGTAACTCAGCCTCCAGTGATAATAGCACTAGCCTGGCCATGAATTTACCTGGAAAATTGAGCATTCTAGGCAAGGTAAATGCGATTTGTTTTTTTCCCCCTTTCCCCTGTACAGTATCAATTGAGCAGTGCGATGAATTAATTAAATCCATGGTTGATGCAAACTAGGAAGCTGTGCAGCAGAGGGAAACAGCACAAAAGATTGCCCTTCAAGCACTAAGAGATGCTTCTGCCACTGAATCTCTAGTTCGATGTCTCAAGTAGAAAATCCCTCCAGTTTGCTTCTCATTGATCGAATTGAGTTGAGTATACACTGGTTAAACTTACATATCTAACAATATCGATCCAATTTCTTGCAGGATTTTTTCCAACTTGAGCAAGTCTGCCCGAGCAACCGATCCAGCTACTTGTTTCGATCAGTTTCTCGAGTTCCACAGCCAAATTGCCCAAGCAGTGACGGAGATGGCGTCCATTCAAGCAGCGACGGCTGCCAGTGAAATGGCTCAAGCCCCAAATATAAAGCAGCCTGAAGAAGAAGCCTCAATCTTACATGAAATTGCCCCCAATTCCATGGACTCATCAAACACATCCAAAAGGAGAAATCCACTCTATAAATCGATTGCAGCCTTCCCCGAACGAAGTGATCAGAAAACAATACTGGGCAAGCACTCGAGAGCATCAACTGAGAATGATGAAAACAAAAAAGTTGTCACTTGCAGCAGAACAAGTAACACAATCAAGTTGGGGATGCAGATTCAGACTGAATCAGGGAACTGGTTTATGGAGTTCCTCGAGAAGGCTCTGGATAGAGGGCTGAAGAAATCGAAGGGGACCGGGGATGGAAACGCGCAGAAAGTTCCACAGTCACTGATACTGAAGGTTATAAACTGGGTGGAAGTGGAACAGAGTGACTCTAGCAAGAGGCCGGTGCATCCCAGAGCAGGACACATAGCCAGGAGATTGAGGATCAAGATGAAGAACCCGTAAATCGGTTCGCGCAGGATCCAAGCTTACATTTGATTTCAATCACTTGAGCAGCAGGATTTTTGGCTTTTGGAATGCTTTTAATTCTTTGAGATTTGCATTTGTTAGATCATATATGATTGATGTATGATATGTTGTCATAATAGCAACTATGATCCTTCTCTACTCATTTCATATTCCAGAATGAATTGTTAGCTTTCAGAACGGTTCAATGGCAGCAGCCCTGTGAAATCATCCTTCACCAACTAAAGAACAAAAAAATTAGCAGTCCCTGTTGAGATCAAATTTTCAATCCAGAGACCAGAGAAGAAAATGGGATGAAAAAATAACAGAATTGCGTTTGCCGGGAGTCGAACCCGGGTCTATTGCTTGGAAGGCAATTATCCTGACCGTTGGACTACAAACGCAGTTGGAACGCAACTTCTACAAAATCCAATAAAAGGGAATCATCAGTAGCCATGATATTTCGTATTTTTTCGGTAATATATTACAAATGTCAGAAGAAATAACCGTATAAAATAACGGTATTGTATGTTACTAGATACTGGAAACCTTATTCTAATAGGAAAACTGTGGTTATAGTTTGCACAAGGTATTATATAGACGATACCAAGTTACCAACGGAAAGAATATCATGTCATGATGCAGGTTTTAATGAAAGCGAAGCACGATGAGCTGTGACCCAGAAAGAGCGGCTGTGCCCACCTTTTGGCTTTTGCCTATATGCATGATTGTGATGCACATTACAAATTCTTAAAAGTCAAGAGAGAGAGCATCCAAATTGCACAGTAGCTGCGTGGAGCCAACCATATTTATGAAGTTGTTGGGCTAATATGCCAAACCCATGTCTACCCATCATCCCACCACACCTGTTATCTAAATACAAAATTTAATTATGATCCTTTGTTAATTCAAAATTTTGTTGCTGTAAAAAAAATAACTTTTCGTGCTAGTAGTATCCAATAAGCATGTGAAAATTTATATAATTAAAGCTCCATAAAAAATTTGTTTGAATCTGGAATCCGACCAAATCATCTTGGCTTCGATTAAAAAAACCACCATTTCATCAAAGTAGGGATCAAAACGAAGACGCATCCAGCTTGCCGTTCTCTCATTGAGCTTGAAACAAAGTCCAAATTGCATTTGTCGTCATGGGTAAGTAACCAGCCAAACCTTGAAAATGAGATCTTAGGCAAGATTCATCCAGCTTGCAACAACTAAGCAAAGCCTCATCAACTCCCTCGCAACTTTGCCACCACATGAATTGTATAAAAACCATGCTTACCCCAAGCTCTGTTCTTCATCCACTTAACAAAAACATGGCCTTCGTTCAACAGAAACCGCTCTTATTTAGCCTCATAATCTTCTGTTTTATAGCCGCAGCCTCGTCTCGGGGACCCATCTACACGCCTCCCAATGTCCCGCTCTTAACTGACAGTTTCGGGCACGTTCCCATTGATCAAGGCTACTCTGAATTTTTTGGACACCCCAATATCCAGCTGACGAACAATGGCTCCAATGCCAATCTCATTCTGGACAAGGTCTCTGGTAAGTGCTCTAAACTGATGAATGAGGATTAGCATTTTCTGGGTATATGGTGGTCATGTTTTCTGGATTCTTTTACAGGCTCTGGACTGGCCTCTAGGAGCAAATACAAGTATGGGTTTTTCAGTGCTGCAATATAGCTACCTTCTGGTTTCACATCTGGAGTTGTAGTAGCTTTCTATGTAAGCTCTCTCCCTTGATCACATAAGAACAGAAGTACAGAACATTATAGTACATAGTGTTAGAAAAATTAAATAAAACGTACTTATCTCCAACAAATTATTTGTATGAAAAATCTGGATTGCAATTGAGTTGGATGCTTCCAATCAATCAGTCAAATGCACAACGATAGTGTATGTCCACAGATTTGGACTTGATTAGGGACTCAAACTGTTTTCATTGTCTGTATGACTATATTATTTTTTCAATACAGAAACCCTTTATTTATAGACTAATTAATATCTATCTTCATTCAAACTAATCTCATAAAATTAATTTGATTTAATTTGAAAAACAATTATCACTCTTTATCTGTTGGGTAAATATTATAGGAAATAATTATTTAATGGTTGAAAAGATATTTTTCAGATAAATAAGACTATCTAATGATAATCATACTAATAGATAATTATAATAATTGCAATTAATCTAATAGATAATTACAGTCTTTCACTTGATTCGTATATTTTATCTGACCAAAGAAACACCTTATATCCATATCTCCTTATTCTTAATAAATAAATCAAATATATGAATCAGCCATAAATACACATAGTAGATACGAAAATAAATGCATCAAGCAAGTGGATGGGGTGCATTAAATTTGACAAGAAATGGGGCAAATTGTGCAGCTGTCTAATGCAGATGTTTTCCCACACAACCATGATGAAATTGACGTAGAATTGCTTGGTCATGAGAAGGGAAGGGATTGGGTGCTGCAAACTAATATTTATGGCAATGGAAGTGTGCATACAGGGAGAGAAGAGAAGCTTTACCTATGGTTTGACCCAACACAGCAATTCCATTTATACAGTATCCTCTGGAACAATCACCATATAGTGTAAGTCAAGTTTGTAGGGCTCTCCTACATGAACTTATCCTATAGTGCATGGTTTTGAGTCGAACGCTGATGATCAAATGCAGGTTTTTTGTGGACAATGTACCGGTAAGGGAGTTCATCCACAGTAATGCTAGCTCTTCCATTTACCCATCAAAACCGATGTCGGTTTATGCAACAATATGGGATGCATCAGATTGGGCTACTCACGGAGGAAAATACCCGGTTAATTACAAGTATGCACCATTTGTTGCTTCATTTGGTGAGATGGAAATGGAGGGCTGCATATGGAATACAACAGGCTCTGCTTCCCCATGTTCTAGGAGAAGTCTTTCAAGCTTGGATCCAGTTGATGGAGAAACTTTTGCCAAGCTATCACAGGAACAGATCAATGGGTTGCAATGGTCAAGGAGGAAACTTATGTTTTACTCATACTGTAAAGATACTGCCAGATATAAAGTTATACCGCCAGAGTGCAAAGACAGTAGTTAATTAATCCACAAATTGAATAGTATTCTTTATTTTTTCAATAAACAAAGATCAATCGAATCCTTCTTAGGTTTTCCGGAAAAAAAATCAAGTTATCTTTGAGAGAGATTATGCAATCAAATTACTTTCAGCGAGGACAAAAGTAAAGGAATGTTAAGAGGTAATAGGCGCAGGAACAATCTTTTATCTATTATCTTAATCTGAACAAGTTCAATCACTAATTTCAAGCAAAATATGTGACCATGCTACATGGCATCTGTCTAACAAGCAAGAATTTCTCGTCACCGTAAACATTGGACGAAAAGAAATGTCAATCTAGGATTTTGTAGCAATCCACACTTTATTTCCATTTTGCTGAACTAGAAGTGTTGGCAAATATTTACTGCCATGCTGGGTTGTTCAATGGTGTGACAACAGCCTTCACTTGCAAGTAGTTCTTGAGACTGTATTCGCCCTTTTCCCTTCCTATCCCACTCATCTTGTACCCACCAAAGGGAATAGCCGCATCAAATGTATCATAGGAATTAATCCACACTGTCCCTACCCTCAATGCACGAGTTAATGTGCTGGCAGTTTCAATGTTGTGTGTGAAAACGCCTGCAGCCAGTCCATATTGAGAGGCATTTGCTCTTCGAATCACATCATTGAGATCTCTGTAAAAATAAGACAGAAAATTTCTTACTTTAGTGGCAGGACTTGCACAAAGATGTGACTTACAAGAGAATTTGTTGGCACACTCACTTGTATTTTAAGATAGACTGCACTGGACCAAAAATTTCATCCTTAGCTATCAACATGTCATCCTAGCAAAGTAGCAAGTGTTTTAGTTGCCTCATGCATAAACTTTCAACGTAAAAGGTTTATCATGTAAGGAGTTGTACCTTAACATTTGAGAAAACAGTGGGCTGAATGTAGTATCCCTTGGAGCCAAATCTCTCACCTCCAGTTTCAAGAGTAGCTCCACTATCAATGCCAGACCTTATGTAGCTTAGGATCTTCTCGAATTGCGCGGAATCAATCTAGTTTTGAGCAACAGTGCAATGAACACTCAGAAATAACCCAAAGCTTTTATGAAAAAGATATTCCAAACAGAAGTTCAGTGACTAATGAGTTAGAACTCATTAATCATAAAAAGGAAACAGGATTTTGCTGTGTAAAGAAGCTCATGAAGATTCACCTGAGGACCTTGTTCGGTTCCATCTTTAAATGGATCGCCAACAACACGTTTCATAGCAAGTGCTTTTGCTTTCTCTACAAATTCATCATACACACGCTCATGTACATATGTACGAGAGCCAGAACAACAACATTGTCCCTGTGGAGAGCACATATAATTCATAAGCAATGAGTTGTGTCTTCCATGGCCCACCCCCTTACCTGCAGACACATTTTAGCTGGACCAACCTGGTTAAAGAATAGAGCAAAATGAGCCAGTTCCACTGCCTTATCCACATCGGCATCCTGACATACAATGAAGGGAGATTTTCCCCCAAGCTCCAATGTCACTGCCTTAAGGTTGCTTTTGGCTGAATATTCAAGAATACGTCTTCCAGTGACGGTTGATCCAGTGAAAGCAATCTGCAGCGGACCAAGGATTCCCCTGTCACAATTCAAGAGCCTCTCTCTAGAACGCACTTTACATTGAAAGGACGCATGTATAGAACTGTTTTTGTTTGAAACATGTAATAGTGTGAAATGGGCTTGGCTATAACTCACTACCAAAACTTAGGAAGAGGAGGGTGTCCAAATCACATATAAATAATATAACAACTCAGTAAATTAGCAATGCGAGACATGCAATTTCAACAATCTTCCTCACGCGTAACGTGCAAATACATATGGGCAGAGGTCAAACTCAATACTGCAAATAAAAGCCTACTCTGATACTACATCAAATGTGTCTAGGTAGAACTCACTTCTAAAAATTAACTCCTAGGAGGGTGTCCAAACCACATATAAATAATATAACAACCCAATAACTTGGTAATGTGAGACAAATACATCTTCAACATTAAGTATTATGCTCGAAGATTCAATGAGAATCAACAAGTGGATACTATTATTCGTACAATGCAT
The DNA here is from genome assembly GCA_036245055.1 of Diospyros kaki. Classification (NCBI taxonomy): domain Eukaryota; kingdom Viridiplantae; phylum Streptophyta; class Magnoliopsida; order Ericales; family Ebenaceae; genus Diospyros; species Diospyros kaki. Next base: position 5,110,035 of record BSEG01000002.1, on the reverse strand, counting down.
TCAGAAAATAAGATCATAAAAATTAAACTCCTATCCTAACGCAGGACGAAGCAAAGGATTTCCGGCGAAATCCTTGAGAAGCAAATAAACTTGAATCCACCAGTGATAGGAGTAAAAACTCAAAGAGCAATTTTATTCAAACTGTCTCTAATAAAGAGGAGAACACGTTTAAATACTACCAGCAATCCTCACGAATTAATTAGGTATCTCAAGCCACTGTAAGACAATGAGTTGAAGAAGATGTATGGCCACAAAATCATAATTTTCAAATGTCAAAACATAATTAAGTACGTACCTTGTCCACGTCCATATGACTGGCTAGAGTTGCACCAGCAGTGTCACCAAAACCGGAAACCACGTTTAGAACTCCTGAAGGAAGCCCAGCCTGTCACAAATTAAGACGACGGTATCAGAAAATTTTCCAGAATAATTTGCATGTTAATATCACAACAAAGATCAGGGATCATGTATAAGCCACATTGCATTTTCATACATTTCTGGTTGACATGGAAATCGTATCAAGAACACTTATATATAGGCCTTTAATCACTTAAAACCACAACTTAATTCTTTGTTCTTCATGCATGATGGCCTCCTATCTACTTTTTTCTCTTCTTTTCTTTTCTGATAACCACTCCTTATCTTCAATATACCAGGCTCATCTTATTCTGCATTGAGCTCTGATGCAGGGCCGGACGTTTCATGAGGCCCATGAGGCGGTTGCCTCAGGGCGCATAAATATTAGACTATTTGGGAGCCCATAAATTAGAAACCCTCCCTCTTTGTAGGGGCCCACTGGCCAGCCGCCCACCCCTTCCCCCTCTGCAAACATAGCTTCGCCCCTGCCCTTCTCCCTCTCTCGCTGCCCTGCCCCTCTCGCTTCGTCACTCCTGACTTCGTCCTCGCCGTGGGCGGCTCGCCCTCGCTCTCGCCTCTCGTTGTCTCTCTCTCCTCACACTGCTCCGTCGCCCTTCGCCCTCTCGCTCTCGCCTCTAGCTGCTCGGTCGCTCGCCCTCGCCCTCGCCCTCTCACTCTCGCCTCTCGCTACTCGGTCGCTCGCCCTCGCCGGTGGCTCGCTCTCCGTCGTTCACTGCCTCTCTCTCGCTCCGTCACTTCGTCGCACAGTCACAGTTTCTCACCCTCGCCGGCTCGCCCTCCGTCGCTCGCCCTCGTGGCTGGTGGCTCGCCGCTCTTGCCTCTTGCTCCGTCGCTCGCTGTTGTGGTGGCTCGCTACCTCTCGATTGCCAATTGGCTCATCAGATTCGGGGACCCATTTTTACATTTCGCCTCAGGCCCCAAAATCTCGGGTACGGCACTGCTCTGATGTTGTCATGTCACAAATATGAGCACTTTGATTTTGTCATGTCCAAGTGAACATCCTCAGCAAGCTTAGGTGTTTCATATTGTTAATGGCAACCGTGACAAAAAATAAAACAAGTCGGGGAACCAGCCCTGAAGGTTAGGAGATCCACCAACAGAACAGAACCAATCATTTACGAAAATATTCAAAATAAAACATGCTACAATCAAGAAGACAACGAGATTGATCCACAAGCTACCTCTTGGAAGAGCCTTGAAACATAGAGAGAGGACAATGGTGTCTGTTCTGCTGTCTTTAGAACGACAGTGTTACCGCATGCTAATGCAGGCCCAACTTTCCAAGCATACATGAGAAGAGGAAAGTTCCAGGGGATAATCTGGCCGGCAACACCAATAGGCTCGTGAAGGGTTTGCACATGATAGGGTCCATCAGCTGGTACTGTGAGACCATGGATTTTATCAGCCCAACCTGCACAGTTCATTCATGGAAATCTCAGAACACCTAACGAAGTTGACTATTAAAGACAAAGAGGAGTGGCATAAAACACTGCATTCTTAATTTACCGACCAGCATAATACCGAAATAAGCGTGCCAACATTGGTATTTCAATTTTTGCACTCTGTTCGTATGGCTTCCCACAGTCCCAGGTCTCAAGTGCTGCAATTTCATCGTTATGCTTTTCAATTAAATCAGCAAAGCGCAATAGTGTCCGCGACCTTTCCTGGATGTAATTAATAAACAAAGTATTAAGCACACATATAACTATTATTCACCTAAAGCATGTGGCCAGTAAAAACAAAGAAATCAGATGAAAGATGGCCGGTTACGTAAGCAGTCATTTTAGGCCACGGTCCTTCATCGAAAGCCTTGCGAGCTGCAGAGACTGCCCGGTTGATGTCTTCTGCACCACCTTCGGCAACATGAGCGATAACCTCCCCTGTCCTAGGGTCCAAGGTTGGAAATGTTTTTCCTGATGATGCCACATTTAAGCTTCAGGCATACATTCTAGACTCTGCTTAATATTTATCAGCATCAAAAGCTTACCAGATGCTGCATCCACAAAGTCTCCATCTATAAGAAGTTGAGTATGATGGACACTCACAGGTGATCGGATTGGCTCCTCAACAATAGCAGCTTGTCTAACAGTGCTATATTTCGAGGTTTCTCTGCCCATGCAAGCATTCCTTCCTGGAACAAAAATTTACTACTTGAGCAAATGTAGTCATTATATCAAGTGAACATTATAAACTTCTCAAGTAAAGAAGAGTAGAATTTAACAATCAGAACTGAAGTAAAATCAACAAAATGAAGTCCACAACGCCCGTGTGTTTGAGACTCAAGTTCTGGTGGATATTTGGGGGGCAAACCTCATTTCAATACCCAAAAAATTGTCATATACAATACCCATATCTTATGATCCTATCTTTTGTAAAATTGATATATGTATTCTACGTCATACCTAAAAATTGTCTACCCAGGTTTCTTCTTTGTTCTTCCGCTACCGTTTCGCTACACACTTCTCCATGCTTTGTTTTCTCGATAGTGTGATTTACACGTCTTATCTTCAATAAATTAAGGCCAATCTAACTTTACGGTGGATAACCCCACTTCCAATTTTGTTTTGATTTTTCTCGTTCGTCCCATTGAACAAATCGAGAATGGCAAAGTTCGATGGGAACTAAAATCTGATCAGATTGCTCCGAAAATCAGACAGCAAACACTGAAATGTGGAGCGATCGTAGCCGAACAGCGAAACGAAAGAGTAGGAAGAATCACATGACAAAGGAAGACTTGTTCCAGCAGCGTTGGAGTTTTACCTCGGGAGAGAAGAGAACCGGACACAGAGATGATGGAACGAGAAGGAAGCGATGAAATCCTCAGAGCCGCCATTGCCGAGACGCTTATCGCTTGCTAGCTGGGTGAAGAAGATGTTCACCAATTTAAAGTGGTTAGCAGATCACTGTCAAAGCCCGAAACAGAAATTTCATCCATAATTCTCGCAACGGAAAGTGCGAATGCGATCGATCAGCATTCATGCATTAACAATAAAAATAAACTAAAACGCATGAATGAAAAAGATAGGAGAGAGAGAAAGAGCATGCTGCATGAGCATGACTCACCAACCCCAGAGGCTATATTTGCATGACATTTGCACCCAATAAACATTGAGTAATCTTATTTATCATCACTTATTAGTGACATGTTGGGGGATATTAGTGTGGGGGGAGACAATGAGATATGATTTTTTTTAATTTTTTTAATAAAAAAAATCACATGACTGGTGACACATTCAAGATTTCTAACATTATTCATAAACATCACTATGAACTTAAGAATAATGTTACTGGGCATAACTGATGACAATCATCAATAAATGTGACAGTCACATGACAGTATTTGATTGACATTATAATAAAATCTGTTGAATATTCTTTCATTTTGTCAATCAAACACTATTATATAACTGTCACATGTATTGATGATTATTATCAATAGAGGTAGAAATAGGGAGGGACAGACACGGCCTCTAGCCTATGCCAACCTCAATCATCTCCCAAATTTGCCTTGGCCCTTTTGGAAGAAGGGGGTTGAAATAATCTATGAATCTAGTGGCCAGTCCACATCTATCACTGGATCCGTCCTTGGTCATCAATCATACCTAGTAATATTACTTATAAACTTAGTGATATATTACTTATAAGCTTAGTGATTTTATCGACGTAATGATGCATCATAACATATGAAAACTATAAAAATTATATTAGTTGATTGATCATTTGGAAACAGTTGTTTCGAGAGCTTAGCCAAAAAAAAAAAAGTAAAGAAGGAATTATTCTAAGATTTGTTGCGATTGTATATATTGTTTACATTTGACTAATTAAATGTAATAAATAATAATAACAATTAGATGGTTTGACTAGTTCAGGATTATTTATGTGAATTGGACGGTTAAACATATAATTTACGTTAATGATATGGATATAAGTTTGAACTAATTAACATAATTAGCAACTTTTTATATATATCAAGACCATTAAATCATGGTTCAGTTAGTCTCTAATCCATGCGATTAATCTGAAATTTGAGATGGGATTGATAAAAGGATAGGATCAATGAAATGGGCTAACAATTATATTGCCAACTTAACAAAAATTTAGTGAGGCTTCGTATGGTTAGGTGGTTTGACCACTTATAAGTTGGTATAATAGCTTTAAGCTACCTAACTTATTTTTTGTAATTGTTTGGTTTAAACAAAGAACATTTATATCAGCGTTTTGCAAAAGTTTTTCCTCACTAGCTTTTGTAAAACGTTGTTATCAAATAAGTTGCGTTCATCGAGTAAATAACCATTTTACTCTCAATCTTTTGAGTAATTTTTAGCCATTGCCCTTCTTCTTTAACTCTCTACCTCCCGCCTATCCCTATCGCCACTAGCTTTTTTGACCATTGCCCATCGCTCCCATCACCCTCGTCTCCTCGTCGCCCCTATCATTCGCCATCGCCCCCATCTTCTCCGTCGCCCCCACCCTCCGTCCGTCCATCTCCTTTGTCATTGTCTATGTATATATAATATATATATATATATATAACATCAATTTTAACGTATATATACATATATAATAGTAATTTATAATTAATTTTATTAAAAATAAATATTTGATGTATTTTTTTATATTATTCAATAACATGTCTATTTTCATCTTTTTATCACATTCTAATAGATTATCAGTTATTTTAAACTAACCACATAACTATTAACTAATAGTTTAAAAACACGTTTAGCTAAATATATTATCAGTTTAAATGCTATTCAATTTAAATGCTTTAAATAGCTTAAATACTACCAAACTTAAAAGTTTAAAAAAAAAAAAAAAGCCTAGCCAAACAAATGCTAAGTGTCTTTTAATAATTATATATAATTTATTTTTTAATTTTTTAAAATATACAAAATCCTTTAAATTTGTCAACCCCTTATAACTTTCCTTTCAATAACGAAATAGGGAAAAGAATGAACATTTAGTTAAGTTATTTTAGGGTGATTTAGTACTTTTAATGTCATAAAATGAATTTTCTTAATAATGGAAAATAAAAATAAAATAGCGCTGCCGTAAATAATTTTAATGCAACTAAATGATAAGCTGAGATGAATATTAATATATATTTATTTATTATAGTTTTATTACTTTATAATATCAATTTATATTTTTATTTATTTATCTAAAGCCCTTAAAATAATTTTTAATTGATTAAATAAAACTTTGCAAATTCTTTTAAATTTGTGCTTTGAATAATAAAAATGGAAAAATAAAATAACTCCTATTAATTATTTTAATATAATTTAATAGATATAATGTGATATAAATATATATATAGTTTTAACCGGCCGTGGAAGATTGTGTTGTCGTTGGCAGTGAAGCACAACTCATAAATATCGTTTTGACATTTTTAAATTGTTTCTGAAACAAGAAACGTTTTTCATTTCGAAATTGTTTACACCTATTTTTTTTAAAAAAAAATTATTTTCTTCTTTTATTTTATATCGAAAACATTTTTTATTTTCGTTTTCATGCAACCTAGGTCGCTCGTGGAGTGCAAAGAATTCACTATTTGAGAATTTTGAATTCTCACTATGCCCCTTAGGTTTTTTGAAATCTTCGGCAACCTTTTTCAAAATTACATTTAAACCTTTATTTTATTTTTTTCTTTTCTAGTTATTCACTTAATGTCCCTTTAAAATTGCACCTTGGCCCTTGTTGGAGTTTTGGTTCTTCTGGAAACCCCTAAATTTGCAGAATATTCCCCCTGATTTTGTTTTGATTAACATTTTAAAATATCTCAAAACAATGAATTCTTTGCACACCCATCATTCATAACGTGACCTTCTATGGTGGGTTATGGCAAGGTGCTCAAATATGAGTTATTCACCTCTTATTGATCAATTTGAGAGATTAAGTAATTAATAAACTCTTATAAATAGTGTCATCGTCGTAGGACTAACAATTGTAAATTTTTAATAGAGATCAAATCATTTTAAAAGTGTTTTGGTCAGAATCATGATAGGGCTTTACTATAAAAGATCATAGGCAATCAATCGACACTGAAAGAAAAGTGCTTAGTAAGATTTAAAGAAGCAAGCGAGGATAGCTAGAAATTGCAACTTATTATAAGGGAATTCTAGCCACATCTATTGTAACATCCCGATCGAGGGATAGGAAGGACCGGAACAACTTACCTTGATGGATCTATGCGAATTTCTCAGGGGGTCATCCATCCTTGAACTGCTCTTAATTCAAGCACGCTTAATCCCGGAGTTCCTTGCCTACATTCAGTCCAAAAGGTATCTAGCTGGTGTTGTTTCTTTTCTTACACTATCTTCGATATATTCTAACTTTTCTAGGCTCTCGGGGTATTACATCTATGTAGTTTTGACTATCCTGTGATATATTAAGGGTAGAGAAATGAGAGAAACTAGGATAGAAAAATGACCCAAAACAAAAAAACCCAAATTTATTTGATGATTGGACGACGAACGAAAAATAAAAGAAAAAGATTGGCATATAAAACACATAAGACGCAAGCTAAGGCATGTAAGGGCGCCTTTATTTTGAGGGTGTTAAATTTGATTTATGGTTCAAGAGATAACCACATCTTGAGTTTCTCATGTGGTTCTTCTATTATGAGAACCCAACAATAGGGATATTGTGCAAGAATCCTATCACAAGGGTTCACTCTCTTTCATTTATACGGCTCTTTTTTATTTGTTAATTTTGATATACAAATAATATATATATGCATAAAACAAATATTTATATATAATATTTTTAAAGAAAATCCTATAATGAAATCATGTTTTTAGTTTAGAAATCAATTTTCTAAGACAGTTCATTAAATATATTTTTATTTTATTTATATATTTTGTAATACTTTAGACTTTGAAAAATAGTTAATCATTGGGTTTATGGTGATTTGTGAATAATTATCGATTAATTGTAAGGTTAAGATGAATTATTTGTGATTTATTAAAGAGTTGTGGTTATGAGGATTTAATCATGATTTATTGAATAATTGTGGAGTGGGAAAAAAATAATAAAGAATGTTGTATTTAATGCATTTTGTCATTGGAAGACAAGAAGTAGTTTTAATATAATTAGACACAAATTATTCATTGAGGGAGTAGCCAGCCTAGTTGGTCGCACACGTGAGGGACCAACTAGGTGACCCAGGTTCGATCAAGAGGGTGAGAGGCACCCAAGAGGGAGAAATGTTGGAATTTTTTTCCAACCACCTAGGGCACCAAACAACGCTGTTTTGGGGCACCAAGCGGCACCCATGCACGCCAACCACGCACCTAGGCCGCGCCACATGGCACGGTTGTGTCCCCCACCCCAGTTACTCTCCTTCACTCCCTTGCTGCCACGTGGCAGTATCTGGGGCCTCCCTTAGGCCTTAACATTTCCCCTTACCGAATACACCTCTCCATTTACCTATAAATAGTAGTGTTTTTCAATGCTGTAAAATTTTAACGCGCTGAAACTCTGCCCGTGCGTATATGCGAGGTATAAAAATATTTTAAATTTATTTAATAATGTTAATTAAAAAATTAATCACATGTTTAGCTATATTATTTAGCAATGTAACGACGATAATTAAAATTAACTGTGCATTTAATTAAATTATTTTATTTTATAATTGTATAGGAAATTGAGGCATGAAACTGACATGAAGTAGGTGATTAATGCGACGTAAGGTTTAATATGTTTTATGTGTAAATTTATTTTGGCATGACTTATGTTAGACGATGGGGGAAATGCCTAGGCATGGGGCTATAGATTTGGACCATGTGAGTCTCAAGATGGGGTCCTAGATGAAATCAGTAGGACCACCAAAATTTGGATCAGGGTAAGGTGGACAGACCTACATGCATGATACACTTCACATTATTCTATAATTGTCATGCATTTTAATTTACTACAACTCATATTACCCTTATTAAGTGCCCGGACTCACCCTTATATTTTTCCCACTAACCCAACAGGTGGCTCGGGGTTTGAGAAGGGAAAGGCGGTGCTGATAGATAAGCCGCTAGTTGGTAGTGACTGTTGATAGTGAAGGTGTGTGTTAACCCCCTATGTTAATAAAGTAATATATTTACTGTGTGTTAATTATAAGTGACGATTATGGTTTAACTAAAAGTGGACTGAAATCAACTTAAAGTTCTCACTATGAGTAAACCCAGTAAGTGTAGGGAACTTGTACTGGTCGGCTACGGCCATAATGTAAGATATGTTTAAATATGTTTGGCTGTTAGTATTTGTTTATTTGAAATTGAATTTATACTCCAAGGGCCTAATTAGGTACGGGACTCTGGTGAGTTTTCGCTGCCTACGCAGTTTACTCTCGAGTTCTCAACCGGTCGAAGTCAGCGAAGCCTGAACCTCACCCAAGGCACCCATATTATTTTAATACTTTATATTAGAGGGGTCATAACCGTCATTCAGAGCAGGACGGGGTTGTATTGTGAGTTATGGTGACACCTGATAATGGGGCCCGGGGTGTCACATGTTTATTTTAATTACTTAAAATAAAAATGTTTTATACATTTTTAATATTTTTGTTTTATTATATACTTATTTTGCTATCTTTTAGTTAAATAAAAATATATATTATGTTATTTGGTTCAGTTCAATCTGTATTTTGATTCGATTTGATTTTTAAATTTGAGCATTTCAATTATTTTGATTTGATTCGATCTCCGTATTGAAAAAAAATTGAAATAATTGAATCGATTGAAATGTCAAAAATGCTATCGTTTTTTACTAAAATTCTGACTTTTTTTGTTTTTTCAGCCGGTTAGGTTTTTCAATTTGATTCTATTTTATTTTTTACTTTATTTGGTTTGAACATCTATTCCATCTTTCTGATTTAATATTTGAAAAAATTTTATTCTATTCGATTTGAGCAATTCACCCTAATTATAAGTGATTAGTAGATAATCACTCACAACTCTCTCAATGTCATTTCATTGCTTTCACTATTTTGAAATATTGTAAAAATTTGTCAACAAAAATAAGTTTTCAAATTGAAATTTTTATTTTTAAAAAATAAAAATTAAGAAAATAGCAAAAAAATCCAAACTTTTTCTGTGAACCTATAAATTTGTCCAAATGCTTTAATTTTGATAATTGTATATTAATTGATTTAATTAGATGTAATTTTATGTAACACTTAAAATTAATTTAGGAGACACGTATATAAATATATGTATGTGAGTAAAATCCACACATATACATGTGAGTGAGATCTATATATATAATTTATTTTTTATTTTTTTCATATATATCTATATAATAAGGCACAATTGTTTTTGAAAATGTGTAGAGACAAACTGTCTTTGTGTGACCGAGATTAATGTCTGAGATCAACGTGTGGCTGAGATTAACGTCTACCCCCCCCGGCGTGGCCGTCCGCCCAAAACTATTCCATCAAGCCTCTATCTCTGTCTGTTTCGCTCTCTGCCTCACTCTCTCCCTCTCTGTTTCCCAGCCGCCCGCGTCCCTCTCTCTTTCCCCTTTCTTCCCCTCTCTCTCCCTCTCTCTTTCTCTCTCTCACCCGCGGCATCTCTGTCTCCCTCTCTCTTTCTCTCTCTCACCTGCGACTCTCTCTCACCCGTGCATCATCCCCGCCCCATCGTCCCCGTCCCCGCCCCATCGTCGCCGCCCCACGCCAGCGGCCATCATCGCGTCTCTCTCTCTCTCTCTCGCTGCCATCGTCGCTGCCCCTCGCCCGCCATCGCCTCCCCTGCATCGTCGCCGCCCATCGCCCGCCCCCTTCTCTTTGTCTCTCTCCCTCTCTCTCTCCGCCCCTCCATCGTCGCCGCCCCTCCTGCGCACTGCCGACGCCCCCCGCCACGCCGCCGCCGCCGCCCACTTCCTTGATCCTCTCTCTCTCTATATATACATACATATATAGACTAATTTGTAAACGTGTGTGTATTTTGTATTTAGTCTTAAATAATATTAATTTGATATTGTTATTCATTTCTGTAATTACATATTACAGTTTAGTTCATTTGTATATAGTTTAGTTCATTTGTATTTCTGTATAAACGTGTGTGTATTTAGTTCATTTAGTTTAATTATTCATTTAGTTTAGTTCAATGTTTATGTTTATTGTTATTCATTTCTGTTTATTTGTTTAGTTCAATGTTTATAATTATTCATTTAGTTTACTGTTATTCATTTAGTTTATTTAATTGTTCAATGTTTAGTTTAATTATTCATTTAGTTTAGTTTACTGTTCAATGTATTTAATTTAAATTTAGTTTAGTTTAGTTTATGTTTATGTGTATTTGATTATGTTAATTTACTGATTATTTATGTGTAGAATTTAGTGTTTGGTTATTTGATTTTTTAGTGTATTAGTTTAATTGTTCAATGTTTAGTTTAATTATTCATTTAGTTTAGTTTATTGTTCAAATTGTTACTTAGTTACTGTGTGTGTGTTAATGTATATTTGATTATGTGTGTTAATTTAGTTTAGTGTAAATTTATTTAGTGTTAATTTAATTTAATTTAGTGTTAGTTTAGTGTAAATTAATTTAATTTAGTTTAGTTTATGTAAACAAATATGTGTGTTAATTTATGTACATTTTATTATTTCTATTCTATTATTTTGTGTATTTTTTATAGTGTTTTATGTTTAATTTAGTGTATTATATAGATATACATATGTGTGTGTTAATTTACTGTTTTATGTTTTGTGTATATTTAATATTTTAAAATTATTAATTTAGTGTATTATATAGATTTACTGTTTTATTTAGTTTATTTAGTTTACTGTTTTATGTTTTAATTTAGTGTATTACACGTGTGTGTGTGTGTGTTAATTTGATTATGTGTGTTAATTTAGTTTAATTTAGTGTTAATTTAATTTAATTTAGTGTTAGTTTAGTGTAAATTAATTTAATGTTAATTTAATTTAGTTTAGTTTATGTAAACATTATAATTTAGTTTAGATATACACGTATGTGTGTTAATTTATGTACATTTCATTATTTTTATCCTATTATTTTGTGTATTTTTTATAGTGTTTTATGTTTTGTGTACATTTGATATTTTAAAATGTTAGTGTAATTAATTTAGTGTATTATACAAATATACACATGTGTGTGTTAATTTAGTTTAGTATAAATTCATTTAGTGTTAATTTAATTTAGTTTAGTGTAAATTAATTTAGTGTTAATTTAATTTAGTTTCGTTTATTAATTTAATGTATGTGTTAATTATGTGTATTTGGTTATTTGATTATTCATTATGTACATTTGATTTAGTATATTTTTTATACATTTGATATTTACACGTATACATTTGATATTATTTTGTTGGTGTGTCAATTTTTTGTACATTTGATATTTTTTTAATTCAACTTTTTTATTTTTTATTATACAACGTTATATAATAACTTTAATTTTTATTTTTATTCAATATTTAGTCTTAATATTATTTACGCCGTGTCTTTAGGCACGGACATTCCCTAGTATACATATAAGTCTCATTTTTATATATATATATATATATTTTTTATGACAATGTCATATTAACAATAATACAATCTCTCAAATTAATTTTAAGTGTTGAATAAAATTATACTTAATTAAATTAATTAAAATATAATGATCAAAATTGAAATATTTAGATAAATTTATAAATTTGTTAAAAGGTTTAGGTTTTTTTTTCATTACTATTTGCCCAAATTAAAAGTGGAAAGGTTTTATAAAAAGGACTTTACCCAATATATATATAGAGAGAGAGAGAGAGAGAGAGAGAGAGAGAGAGAGAGAGAGGAGGCGTCCCTATCAATTGAGAATGCGAATCTGACTTTTAAGTCCCCGAACATAATTATTCCCTGTTTGGGGGCATATGTTCTCACCCAGACAACGACGCGTCTTTCCTAAGCAGAATCTTCGTGCCTCAAACGCAGTCTTCGCTCCCCAGATTCCAATTCCAATCATTAATTGGAATCTCTTTTTAACATAATTTATTTATTTTAATATGCATCAATTCAACTGCTAATATTATTTGGCTTGATTTTAATAAAAATTAAATAATTAATTAATTAAACCCAAACTATTGCGCCGTATATTAAGAAATATCCTTAACAATTCTTGCTATTGCATTGTAATGGAAGCAACTGTTCAAGATGGTATCACATAATTGAAAATACGAGAAAAAATAAGGGTATTTTAGTCTCTCAATAAATTGTGTTTTAAGTGATAAAATTCATTTACAAATTTCACTAAATTTGGTAAAATTAAAATAATTGAGAATACGTGTAATTATTACCTTCCACATTAACTTATATTTATTTTATTGCTAATTTCATAAATAACTTTAAATTAATCATAAATTTAGAATATTTAATTTAATCAGTTACACCAAATTATAACATTCAAACAGATATTATATTATATGAAACGAAAATAGTAAAATTATATTTTTCAAAACAATAAAAAAGTAAGAAACAAAAATGTACAGAAAATACATAAATAAAATATATATATATAGAAATTTTTTTATAAATATAAATTTTAATATAAAAAATTTTATTCAATCAAACATAATCATAAATATTATTACTCATTCAAGTAAATATAAACACAAATTATTTTTGTTTCTAAGAGATTGTTACGTTGTTCGTGCCAAATAACAATATATTGATTGACACGGGTTTACAGGGGGTGTGGGTGGGTCCCACCCTCCATGGGTCCCACATCCCTCTTCTCCAAATTTGGTTACGTCTGTCAAATTTTATATTGTCTAATATGAGTAATACTTTTTTTTTTGCCTATAATGTGATTACTGATAGCAGAAAGAGAATTGCTTTCATTTATTTATAATATGATTGCAAAATGGGAATGTGTTTTTAATTTTATTAATTAAAAATATATTTTTAATATTTTTTAAATATTATAAAATAATATCATAACGTTTATAAAATTACAAAAAGGATCCAAAGATGGAAAAGCTTGCAGTGTTTCCGTGGGATAATAAAGCAAAGACAGAGAGAGTACATCTTTGACAAGCGAGCGTGGCATCTGGGAAGAATAACGAACACTTAGGCCTTTTTCTATATATATGAACGGAATGCGACTATCTTTCTGTCTTCAGATCTCTATCTCTCTGTTCCCGTGGAAATGGAAGAAATCAACAGCGAGAGCGAGAAAGGAGAGCCGGAGTATATGCCATCGGTAATTCCCGGGTGGTTCTCGGAGATCAGCCCAATGTGGCCTGGTGAGTACGTCGTATTCTCTGGGGATTGAGATTCTTCTTGGATTTTGAGGCTCTCTGATTTCGGAGATTGGTTTCAGTTTTCAAATCGTGGATTGGTGTTAATTCGAACTGATTTTCCGGACATTTTCGTATTTAGTTGATATGGGTTTGTGTTGGTATGGTAGAATCTGCTATTTCAATCTTTCTGTTTTTTCGTTCTTCTGAATTTTGTTTACTTTTACAACCATTTGTTACAAATCCTTTCTATTTTCTATTACCGTTCTCTAAATTGTTCTAGTGTTTGCTGCTGTTTCGTTTTGTTTTCTCCCAATTCTCTACCTTAGTAGCTAAGGACATGTGGAAGAGGAAGGAAATAGTGATTTTGTACCATGGCTGCTTATTTGGGAGTTGGAGTTTGGCTTTGGTGTGGCATAACATTCATGTATGAAGTTTAATTCTTCAATGATTTCAGGAGAAGCGCATTCTTTGAAGGTGGAAAAGATCTTATTTCAAGAAAAATCTGAGTACCAGAATGTTATGGTTTTTCAGGTGTTTCATGCTCTGAAACTGTACTTTATTTGCCTTCTATATTGCACTAACTATTGACTGGTATACTATCTGATGCGGAATGTTTATTGAATAATTCCTTCCTATTGCTCTGGTTGCAGTCTTTGACATATGGGAAGGTTCTTGTTTTAGATGGTGTGATTCAACTCACCGAGAGGGATGAATGTGCATATCAGGAAATGATCACTCATCTCCCGCTTGGTTCAATTCCCAACCCGAATAAGGTGTTTCCATCATTTAAGACTTAATTAACAAACTTTATGATGAAAGCATATGAAGAAAATGTTGATGTTTGCTGACCTGTCTTATTGAATTTGTGGATTTATGTGGTCCATATATACATGCTATACTTATTCAATTCGGGTTTTAATTATATGGGGGTAAGCCTTGAGTTCATCAGAAAGTTCAATAGTTATATGCATGTATGGAAGAGGAAGTGTAAACCAGAGTCGATGTTGGCAAGGGGTGTATGTATTATGAAATATTGATGCAAGGTTTGGTACTAATTAACACTAAAATAATTAGGTCCCATGAGATTAGTGATTCATATAGTATATCACACACAGAGGAAGGTTAACTATACATGATTGCTGGGATTCATTTGGTATTTTTAAATTTCAAAACTAGTTAAACTGTGTAATTTACTATGGATTTAATCACAACCCCCCCCCCCCCCACCCACCCCGCGGGGGGACTTAACTCATTTTTGCAGCACCTTCTACTTTTTGATACTTACCTTTGTTTCACATGCAGGTTTTGGTTATTGGAGGAGGAGATGGAGGTGTCTTACGTGAAGTCTCTCGCTATTCTTCCATTGATCAGATAGAAATTTGTGAAATTGATAAAATGGTTGTTGATGTGAGTAACTAATTGTTTGGCTTTATGTTACCTTTTGGCTTCAAGAAATTTCTGTTTTTGATATGTCCTGTTTGGACTCAAATAGGAAAATGGGGGTCAAAATGAGAGGATAGGTAGCTTTGAAGGGTTCCATGATTTTGAGTTAAAAGAGTTCATCAAGTTTTGAAGTGATTGCAACATGATAACAACATTTTCTTTCCCTTCTAGGTGTCAAAACAATTTTTCCCTCAAGTTGCTGTTGGGTTTGAGGATCCCCGCGTAAAACTCCATATTGGTGATGGTATGGGCGACACTCTTTAATCTTTTCCTCTCATTAGACTGTCCTTTTCTTCTTGAATCCATGCCTTAGTGGGCTTGCCTCCTCTCCAGGAGTTGCCTTTTTGAAGGCTGTTCCTGAGGGAACTTATGATGCAATTATAGTGGATTCTTCTGACCCAATCGGTAATAATACTTTTTCAATCAATTGCTGTTTATCTTACATTCATAAGAAGCTGTACTTTTATGTTTATCAGAAACCCAAGCTGTTTGTAAATCCTAAAGCCGTGTTCTATGTTAATCAGGTCCTGCACAGGGACTTTTTGAGAAGCCCTTCTTTGAATCGGTAGCAAAGGCTCTTCGACCTGGTGGGGTTGTGTGTACTCAAGCTGAAAGCATATGGCTTCACATGCACATAATTGAAGATATTGTTGCAAACTGCAGCCAGATATTCAAAGGCTCTGTCAACTATGCGTGGACAACAGTTCCTACATATCCAAGGTATTTACCTTAAAAATCTTTTTCTTTTTGCTAATCTACCATAAACTTTTTGATATTAAGTGATTGTTTCCATCATTTGATATGTTGATATTTTATACCAGTTTTGCCTGGTGGTTAAGACTCTTGCCATTTATATAATTCATCCAATTGATGCTTGGTTCCTATTAATGGATAAGTGCATGTGATTTGTGAATGTTATCTGTTGATTTCATCTCAGTGGGGTGATCGGTTTCATGCTCTGCTCTACCGAGGGACCCGCAGTTGATTTCAAGCATCCAGTGAACCCTATAGATGCCCGTTTCCATTGTAAATCGAGCAGGCCCTTGAAATTCTACAACTCAGAGGTGTGGTTTTTCTGTCCTCCCCAGACTGAATTTCTCTTCTTACTTGCAAACACACACTTCACTCTACTAATTAATGCGCTCTCCCCTTTCTGGATCTGTTCCTTCTTCTCTTCCCAGATGCACTCAGCAGCTTTCTGTTTGCCATCTTTTGCCAAGAAGGTGATTGATCCCAAAGCTAAACGAGTATAACTCGTCCTAAAGTTGCTGGTTTTGGTCCTTGCTGAAAGAGTATTTCTGGCTTGAGTTTGAGAGATATGTATCCCTATTGATCAGCAGTTAGATGAGCATACATTTCACAGCTGAATAATGACAAAAAGCAGATTTGAAATGCTTTGTTTATGTTTGGAATGCACGAATTCTTTTAGCTGTGAGGGAAATTCACCTTAACTGCAACAGTTAGCACTCTCCAAAGACAATAAAGCACACAAGTACTTGAAATTAACAGGGGAAACAAACAAAGCCAACCTCTAGATAGGTGTCAAGAATCTGTTGGACAAGTCTTGTTCATCTTTTATTGATTCCAATAGAATTAATAAAAGTCTTGCTCACAGCATCGTTTAGAAACCCTACAATCTGTATGAATTCCAATTCTTTTGTTTGAAACGGAAATGAAAATAAAAGAGGAATTTGATCGTATTAACCCCCAACAACTTAATAAAACCAATAAATGAAACTAAAGTTAGAATTCTTTTGTTTGGAATTGGAATTCCAGTTCTAATTCCCCAATTCTATAGCTTCTACCCTTCTCTATCTTTCTCTCTCTTATCTTCTCCTTCTCCTTCCCTTACCCCCAACAACTTAATAAAACCAATAAATGAAACTAAAGTTAGAATTCTTTTGTTTGGAATTGGAATTCCAGTTCTAATTCCCCAATTCTATAGCTTCTACCCTTCTCTATCTTCCTCTCTCTTATCTTCTCCTTCTCCTTCCCTTACCTTCCCTGCTCCAGATTTGGGAGGCCAATTTATTCACTGTAAGACAACCAAGAGACTAAGGTATGCACGAACTAGCTTCTTCTTTTGTAATATATTTTATATCCATCTAATCTAGTGTATAACTCAGTCGTAGTGTGATATTTCATGTATGTATTTTGTTAGATTATTCATTTGATATCTGTGCTTGAACTCTCGTGACATTCCAGTCACAAATAAGTGGGTGTTTCGCTTTCCGGTTTGATCACTTATAAGCTACTCATTTAGTTTATAAGCTGTTTAGCTTTTTTTATTCTGCATTTGTAATCTAAAAATTTAAATACTGTCAAGCTTATAAACTATTTTAGCAACATTTTCCAAAAGCTACTCCCCCAGCTTTTTCAAATAAACTCTTATAAGTTTTTGCATCGACCAAATAAATCATTAATTTACTCTCAAATAAAACACATATTTCCAATATCTACTTTTCTTTATCCCTATGCTTTTCGTCGGTCCAACCTGACCCATCTCCATCACTTGTCAGTCTCCATCTCTGTCTATTCACCACTCATCAGACTCATCTCCGTCACCCATCAAGTAGACCCATCTCCGTCTGTTCGTCAGCTCTACTCCATTGCTGACGCTTCCATCTTCTTCTCCATTGCCCCCATCACCACCTACTCTCGCAGTCGTCCCAATCCTCTCCTCTGTTCACTATATATATATATATGTATATAACATATATATTTTAATGTCTATTGAATTAATATATTTAATATTTTTATTAAAAAATAGTATTTTTATGAATTTTATTCATATTCTTTAACATTTCTATTTTCGTCTTTTTATCAAATTCTAATAACTTATCAGTTTTTTTAAACCAAACACATAACTATATAATTAATAGCTTAAAACATATTTATTCAAATATATTATCAATTTAAATATTATCTAACTTTTAAACTTTACACAAGTTAAAAGTTAAACAACTTAAAAACTCTTTTTAAAAGTGCTAATCTAAACACCCTCTAAATTAGTATCACCCAACCCAAGTAATAAAAGTAGTAAATTCAGATTATATAAGTTTGTGGGTTTTATTGATGATTAATTATAAGTTGTGATAAAATTCTTTACTTTAGTATTATTTTAATTAACATCTTTTTTTTTATCATATTTTTTTAATGATAAAATGTCATAGTTATCTACGTGATGGCCAAGTAATCTTATTTTGGGTGTTTAATATCTTAATTAAATAATCTTTAAACGACCATATTTAATGAGAGTTAATGCGAGGCAACAGATGTTTCCAATCCCCCAAGGAAGAAGTGTTGTCTGTTGGGGCAATAAATGGTGTACTAAGTTGACCATGTAGTCTGCATGCAAGGAAAAGCTAACTTTACCCCTTTCAGTGCCGTTTTTCTAATGGAAGTCAACTTTCGAACTTTTAAACTTAGAAATTTGAGCCGTGAACTAGTCGAATTCAAACCTTACTCTTAAACCCTAGCTTCCAAAATCTGTAATGGAGAACCCAAAGCAATAAATTATCGTATTTGTATCGAATTATATTCCCATTTGACGTCGATTTGGACGAAACATGGCGGCTGTGAGTGCGAGGTCATCGATGAGGTTGGGTAGATGGACAATTGTGGGTGGCGAGGAGTCCTGAGTTGCTGCCCTGGAAAAGACGAAAATCTACGATTGATTGAGAGTCAAACTAAGAGGAGAAAGATCGAAGGTAAGGGACAACCGTACTTTTCCGTCCGAGCCAACGGGGAATATGAGTCGTCAGATACTTTTTCCTCACGGCAAAGCTATAAAATTTCAGAGCTTCATGCGGAGAGCGATGACACTATTCTGCTCTTTCTGGGAGCCAGGTGGATTCGATGATCACAGCAGGAGGACAAGAAGGAAATCGTTTCGGGCAAAAGATAAAAGCCGCATGCTAGGAGAAAATCTCAGTCTCTCTCTCTCCCCTCTCTCTCTCTCTCTCCCCGAAAATATCCAAATTTTACGCATTGACGGTTTGTTACTTTGTGCCCCGTCGATGTTTGAAGAATTGCCGCTTGCACGGTTTACAAGTATACTAGCTTTATCCCTTAGCTAGTTCAATTTTGCGAATGCCACCTACACGGGGCTACTGCGTAATTTCACTGAAGTTGGTATTCGGTGATGGATTGTCGTTGAGACTCTTCAATTTAAGGAAGCAGTGGTCTTTTTAGAATTCTTTTCCCCTTGAAGTGCTTACATTTGCTGAAACTCTTCTTCAGATATTATTTCTTGTAGAATTTGGGGGGTTCTCTCATGGATGTCGAAACTACAGGTCTTCAGATTCCGGTTCAGGTGAGATGGGCTTGTGCTAATTTGGTGTTACTGCGTGTTTGGGGGCAATCTCGTTCCAGTTTTCTGATCAGATTGGTGTTGTTTTTGTTACAGAAAGAATCATGGAAGACGGTGTTGATCTTGGCTTTTCAGAGCCTGGGAGTTGTCTATGGTGATTTAAGCATCTCCCCACTGTATGTATACAAGAGCACCTTCGCTGAAGACATTAAACACTCAGACACCAACGAAGAGATTTATGGGGTTATATCCGTTGTTTTCTGGACACTCACCTTAGTTCCTCTTCTCAAATATGTCTTCCTTGTGCTCAAAGCTGATGATAATGGGGAAGGGGGAACATTTGCTTTGTATTCTCTCCTTTGCAGACATGTCAGAGTCAGCCCACTGCCTAATAGCCACTTAACAGATGAAGAATTGTCATCTTATGAGAAGCATTCCTCTGATCCTGCTCCAATCACTTGTGGGTCGAGGCTGAAGGCTGCATTGGAGAGGCATATAGGGTTGCAGAAATGTCTGCTTGTGTTGGCTTTGATCGGGGCTTCTATGGTGATTGGCGATGGTATACTGACGCCAGCACTCTCTGGTACTGTTATTAATCTTCTTCTTGTTCATTTTGTTTCAATTTGAGGTTGTACGTATTTGTTAGTTGATGGTCTCCATTGACTGATTATTTGTTTTTGCTCAATTCTTCTGCAGTTTTCTCCGCAGTGTCTGGAGTGGAGCTTGCAATGTCTAACGAGCATCACCAATGTAAGATCCCAACCTTGTTGTCTTCTGTATATAGAAGAAAATAAATCATGTTGAAGTTATTAACATATACTGCAAGATCATGAGAAATATGTTATCTGTACCTTGACCTCTCCAAGAAAGTGCAGCAATGTACTCACGTCTGGAACAAGTTTCACTCAAAACCTTAGCAATCAATGTGCTAAAAATGCCAGACATATGTGCCTAAACTACACGGATACCATTGGTTTCAACTCTTACAACTAAGTGTCTAGGCCATTGGATACCAAATTTCCAACTTCTTGGGACCAGAGTCCTTTGTGGCCTTAATTGTTGTTCCCAACTTGCATCCAGTTTCAAGTTATACAACTTGTTATCCAAATCTCCGGCAATATTTCTAAACTGCCATTGTCTTTGTTTTTTAGTTTAAGGTTTTTGCTACCCTGTATCATTGGTTACAGACCTGCAAACTTCTTTGAACCAGATTCATTATGGCCTTAATTGTTATTTCCAGCTTGCGGCCAATTTCAAGTTGTCCAACTTTCCAATTATATTCCTAAACTACCATTGTCTTTGTTTTGCTCAAGACTTAACATAAGGAGCAAGGTATGTTGTTATTGTTGTATCAATTAATTGTTTTCCAATAGTATACCTGACCTAATGAAAGAAGTACATGAAATGTGAGTTGTTTGAAAATAAGTGATGTGAGAAACCTTCCTTGACTAATTATCATGTCTTTTCAAAACTTCTAGTTTTTCATCCATATGTGGTGTAAAGTGATTTTGATATTTTAAAGCTGATAGAAGTCAGCTCTGTCATTCGAAATTTACTTGTTGCTAATCCTAATTCAGTGAGGTTCTGTTGATGGTGCAGAAAATTCAAACATAAGTTGTTTATCTTGAAAGACTAAGTTTTCAGTTTGATTATGATTTATGAGTCTTTTATTCATAGTTAATTTAAATTTCCAGACAATTAGATGGTAAGGATATTTTTCTCTTTTCTGTGCTTTTTTTATTTTTAAAAGTAAATAAGATTTTTAGTAAAATGTGAAAAGATAAATTTAAATTTTCATTTTAAGAAAATGCAGCTTATGCAAATGTCTTAGAAGCCAATACACAGCAATCAATTTCTCCTCCGTTCTG
This sequence comes from Diospyros kaki, assembly GCA_036245055.1. NCBI lineage: Eukaryota > Viridiplantae > Streptophyta > Magnoliopsida > Ericales > Ebenaceae > Diospyros > Diospyros kaki. The sequence continues at coordinate 5,088,804 of BSEG01000002.1, read as the reverse complement.
GTAACTTTATTGGATTGGGGTTCTATGGCCTGTAGTACAACAATTATCAGGTCAATTTTGTCACCAAATTTGGGAAACTTGACAAACTGTCATACAATAGTTATTATCATCCAAAGGATTGCAGTGGGTGCAAGTAATAGTGTAAAGTATAGAATCATGAGTGACCTTCAATGCGTCTCTCTCTCTTCACCTTTGCTTCAAATGTCACAGAATCATTAGTTTACTTGCCTGCATTTTCAAGCAGATTTTGATATTGTGGCCTGTCAGATCCTTGATCCGGCAAGGGGAATTCTCCTATATTTAGAGGAGAACGTGGTGGGAAGAATAGTATAGGGAAGGGGAATTTGAGAATTTGAGGGAGAAGGATCACGAAGAAAGAGAGGGAGAGAGAGAAATTTAGGGGGAAATTTGAGAAATAGGCAATTCAATTCTGTTGGATGCCTTACAACTGAGCTGGGACCGAGTATTTATACTTGTCCCTCGCAGGAAGTTGGCGCCAATAATGGTTGTCACGCGCCCGAATTCAAATTTAAAACTTAACTACCTTGCAGATTATTATAGCCCTATGCCCTTATTACAGTTACTCCCCTTAGGTACATGACAATTCCCCCCTCCTTAAGCTAATTATTGTCCCCAAGAATATAGAGCAAACTGGTTGCACTGGGAAACTACTAGAGGAGATCTGGCAGATACTCCCAAGTGTTATTGTCAACATGTAGAGTTAACCACTGCACTAGTACTTGGGTTAGAGGAGCCCTTTGTTGATAGGTCACCCTTCTGTCAAGAATGGCTATTGGCATGTGTCACGACCCTAGGGGTGAATCAGTAAATGGTCATTAATAACTACTTGTAGGTGCCGTTAGTTGCTAACTAAATGGGGGTTAAGTGGTTAGGGAATCAACTTACTGTTTTGGTTGTTATGTTAGTTACCTGTTATATTGTTAGAATGTTGTTATGGTTGCTGGAGGCTCTACATGAGACCTACAGCAGTATGAGGAAATATCATTGGAGAATAATACAAAAGTCTTTCTCTCATTTTTCTCTCTCTCTCTTGTTCTCTCTTTCATTCCCTCTCATTCTCTCTTTTTCCCTCCCTCATTCTATTTGTCTTCCTATATTCATTTCTTTCTCGGAATTCCCTCAATTGTCCAGCCCATAATCTGAGGGCTTAACAGCATGGCTGAGGGTTCTTCTTCATTGAGGAAAGGTGGGAGGGCTTGACTGACCGTCCAGGTTCCCGCTGACTTCTTCAGGAGGGACACATGGAACACAAGATGGATTTGTGTTCGCTCTGGTAGTTGGAGCCTGTAAGCTAATGTCCCACTCTTGCAATGATTGGGTAGTGGCCATAGAATTTGGAGCTAAGTTTGGTATCTGAGGGCTTGACAGCATGGTTGAGGGTTCTTCTTCACTGAGGAAAGGTGGGAGGGCTTGACTGACCGTCTGGGTTCCCGCTAACTTCTTCAGGAGGGACACATGGAACACAAGATGGATTTGTATTCCCTCTGGTAGTTGGAGCCTGTAAGCTAATGTCCCACTCTTGCAATGATTGGGTAGTGGCCATAGAATTTGGAGCTAAGTTTGGTAACTGGCTACTTAGAGAGGGACTTCAAGTGAGGTAGGCTGAGCTTGAGATACACTTACTCCCCTTCCTCAAACTCCCTTTATCTGCCAACTGCTTCATCCGGTTTTGGGCCTTAGCCAACTCTGTCTTTAGAATCTGTAAGGCGTGTTGCCTACACTCCAAATAGGCATCCATGGTTGCCACTGATGTCAGTTCCCCAATGGTTGGCAAAATCATAGGCTTGTAACCATACAACGCTTCAAAGGGGGTCATGTTGATGGATTGGTGGAGGTTGGAGTTGTACCACCACTGGGCGAAGGATAACCATTTGTGCCATCCTCTAGGTTGCATAAAGCAAAAACATCTCAAATACGTTTCAAGGCACTGGTGACCCTCTCAGATTGCCCATCAGTTTCTGGGTGATAGGCAATGGACATGGAGTTTAGAGCCTAGGGACCTCAAGAGCTCTTGCCAAAACAAACTAGTAAACACCTAATCCTTGTCAGATACAATTGTTTGGGGGACTCCATGCAATTTTACCACACTATCTAGGAAGAGTTTGGCCACTTCTTGTGCAGTAAAGGGGTAAGACAAGCCGAGAAAATGGCTAAATTTGGTCAACCTATCTACCACCACCAGAACACAATTCTTTCCTTCAAACTAAGCATGCCCTCTATAAAATCCATAGTAATATTAGCCCATGCTTGGTCGGGGACACCAAGGGGCTAGAGAAGTCCAGTTCATTCCACTGACTCATGCTTACACTTCTTTCATGTGTTATACCTCAAAACAAACTACATCACCGATTTCTTTAGGCTAGGCCAGTAGAACACCTATTTCACCTTCTGGTAGGTGTTTTGAATCCCAGAGTGCCCCCCAAGGGGTGAATCATGCATGGTCTGTAGTATTTTTCCCTTTAAGGACTCACAATCCCCAATCACTAGTCTTCCTCAGTATTCAATCAGCTCATTGTGGTAAGTGCATACCTGCCTACTATTGCTGTCAATGCTCAATTGCTCAATTAGTTCCCTCGTCCACGACCCTTTGTCATAGCTTGCTACCACTTCCTGGTACCAATCTAGGACCAACACAGTGATGGTTGCATTGTATCCTTCCTCATGACACCTTTGACAAGGCATCTATGGCCATGTTTTCTTTCCCCCTCCTAAATTGAATCACGTAATTCAACCCCATTAACTTGGCCATACCCTTCTTCTGTAAATTGGTGTGCAACCTTTGTTGCAGAAGGAATTTAGGCTTCATGGTCGGTTTTGATATTGAATTGTCCCCCCTTTGAAATAGTGCCTCTATTTGTCTGCTACCATAAGCACAACTAGCAACTCCTTATCATATGTACTAAGGCCTTGGTGTCTTGGGGCTAATGCCTGACTAAGGAAGGTTAAGGGCCTGCCTTCTTGTGTTAATACATCTCCCACTCTTGTTCCACTGGCATCCATCTCCAATATAAATGACTTGTTAAAGTCAGGTAGCCCCAGAACCAGTACCTCACCCATGGCTTGTTTTAACTGAACAAATGTAGCTGATAGGTCCCTGTTCATGGGACTTACCAAAGAAGGTCCAAGAGGCAGGGGTGGGGTGGTAAATTGGCTGGCTGGCATAACAGCCAGCCATGTGTGTATGGGATAGAGTGGGGAGTGTGCGTAACATAATGCGGTTGAGGGGGGAGAGAGGGATATATGTAGAGGGTGAAGATATGGGAAGGGGAGGAGGATTTTGATATTGAGTCTTGGGAGAGTTAAGGGCCTCTCGAATGCCCTGGGTGGTCTTGTTCTTGGCTGGAAATCCTGATAGTTGTTGTTAACCTTAGGACTCTTAGGTTACAACCTTAGGCGAGAAAACCCTCACATAAACCCTCTCAAACATTCTCAAATGCAATGAAAGAATAGAAACAGAATATATGGACAACAGAAAAGGAAATAACAGAATAAAAGAGATCAAACCAAACACTTTAGGCGCAGATTTATCCTGGTTCGGATTGCCTTTGGCAATCCTACATCCAGCCTTCAAACACCCACCAATGAGCAGCCTTTTATTAAGTTGAAACTGATCAATACAAAGCCCAACCTCTACCTCAATCCTATCGCTCAAGTACAGCCCTTTGTTCACTCCAAGAAAACTCAAGAACATAATACATATGCCTCACTTTCTCTAGAACAAAGTATACTCACAATAGGAGAAGAGAACTTGACAAGAGAGAGAGTTGAATGAATACTTAGACTGCCGCCTTGCCCTCTTATTTATAGAGGAGGCGGGCACAAATTAGGCAACTAACTAACTTAGGGAAATTACATATTAACCCCAACTAAAAGTACTAATTACACTTAGCCCCAACTGCCTAATTTCTTCAGCCTAAACTACTCTTTTATACTCCTTCAGATTCTGCTATCTTCTAGGACAAGAATCGAGGCAAACTTCAACAAATCTCCACCATTTGCCTTGAGTTCTTCACCCGATAGCCAGCTCTTGCTTCCTCCATGGATGATGAACAAACCTGATCATATCAAACACAAACACATCAAAGAAAAACATATCAATGCTGTAAAACATAATAATGGACCACTCTTTGGATAAAATTCTAGCTGCAAAACTAAACCTGCAACTCTCATTTAAAAGTTATCCTCCTCAAGGTCTAGAATTTCACACAGCATTACAAACACCAGTGTACCTCTCCCGGAATTGAACTTAACACTGCTAGACTTCCTCCTAGCTTCCAAAACCAGCCTTTTAGGATTTACCACTGCCTTTCTTCTCATGTTTGTTTCAGAACAAGACTGCTAGACTTCTTTTCTTAACTCTCCTCTAACTATATACCAGGGAATCAAGATATGCTTAAGATTGGGTAACCTAGGCTGCTTTAAGCTGTCCAAATCCTATTTCAACCTCTATGCCTTGGAATTTCCAGCTTCTCCCTTTATTCTTCACTCTCAAAACTGATCTTGACACTCAGTTATACCTTGAGAATCCTTCATGAACAAATACCGATGAAGCTGCCTTACATTTCCCTAGACATACCATTGAAATACACACAGCTTTTCATGCACTCAAAATTCAACCCTTGGACTTATCCTAAAGGGATCAGATTCCTTATACCTTCACCCGGAATTACCATCATCCCTAGAGAGACCTTCTAAGCAATCAACCTTGCTTACCTTTCCCTCTAACCTCTATTCCTTTGGGCTTCTCTATAGGATCACTTTTCCCCTTAGATTCCACATGGATAATGGCTGTTAGTGATACCTATTTGATCCAAAATTAAGCCTTCATGTGCTGCTTTAATTAATGGCCATTTGTCTAGCATTTTTCCTAGACTTTTCCCCATTTCCAGCACCTTCCTTAATTCTCAAATAGACACTTCACAGCACTCCACCCCTATAACATAAGAGATCTTCCATTTAAGTCCAAGATAGTGCATAAGACTCCTTAGACCCGACAATTCCATATCTCACTTGAAACTAACCTTTGGCTTCTAACTTATCCCATCCTAGGCAACACTACATATGGAGACCTAGTCAAAAAACTACATGGATTCTATTCCTATACACCTGCAAATTTTCCCTTCCCCTATATATCCCTAGCCTTAGATACTTTCCTAGTCCTTGCTCACCATTGTGAGCCATCCTCAAGAAATGAGCTAACCTAACTTATCATAGGCTATCCTTAGTGGCTGCAGTTTATCCACAAGACCTGCAAACATGCACCACATATCCTTTATTCTTGAGGGTTGCTACCATCTCTCTAAGAGATCTTTGCAACTTCTTAGGACTCCAATTCTCACTATCTAATTATTCCTAAGGACATTAGACTTTCTTATTTAAACAGGGACATTTTTACAGCTTCTAAAATTCTGGAACAGCTCCACCATGCTTCCTATTCTCACATCTCCAATTATTTTGGCCTTAGATTGATGTCTAGACAAACCATTTCCCCCTCCACCATGTCTCTATGGGTAAATACCCATTTCCTATGAGAAGAACACCCTAAACCTAGAACCTATGCTACTCTACCTGCATACCTAGAAAAGCTATAGGACATCCGAATTCTCATAGCCAAAACCACACATGGTGTTAGAGCATTCGGGGCTGGTTTTCTCCTGGTTTTCTTTCTTCTTGTTTGGGCAGTTTCTCTTGATGTGGCCCTCCTCATGACACAAGAAACACCTAACAGATCTCCTACTATTTTTAGACTTAGATCTTCCCCTATCCTTATTTCTTTGATCCCCCTTTTCCGGCCTAGACACAGCTGCTAGGGCATCTCCTAGAGAACCATTTACCTCTACCTTTTGTTGCAGTTCCTTGGAGTTTAAAGCTCCAATTACATCATCAAGTGACAGTTTTTTCCCTGCCATGCTTTAGTATGTCAACAAAGGTCTCATAGGTCTTAGGCAAAGAATGCAAGAGAATGAGGGCCTTGTCCTCATCATCATACTTGATATCTATGTTCTCTAAGTCCAAACACAGCTTTGTAAAATCATCAATATGATCATGCAATTTCTGACCTTCTCCCATTCTAAATGAGAAGAAGCGGGTTTTCAAAAACAACCGGGTAGAAAGGGTCTTGGTTAGATATAGGGTCTCTAACCTATTCCATAGGGATAGGGCGATGGTCATCTTGGATACTTCTCTTAAAACCTTATCACCAAGGCTAAGAATCAATGTATTAAAGGCCTTCTCATCAATTTCCTCTTTCTGTTTTAGCCTTTCTTGTTTCTCTTCTGCCGAGAGAGTTTCAGGCAATTTTTCTTTCTCTTCTAAGGCTGATTTCAGTCCTAAGTTCCCTAGTAAAGCTTTCATTTTAATCCTCCAAAGGCCAAAATCATTATGGCCAGTGAATTTCTCTACATCATATCTTGTTGCAGCCATGGCCGAAGACAGTAGGTAGATTAAATCAACAAGAAATATAAAGAAACCTTGCAAGAAAGCAGTTCTTGATCCTAGGGGAGGCTCTGATACCAAATTGTTAACCTTAGGACTCTTAGGTTACAACCTTAGGCGAGAAAACCCTCACATAAACCCTCTCAAACATTCTCAAATGCAATGAAAGAATAGAAACAGAATATATGGACAACAGAAAAGGAAATAACAGAATAAAAGAGATCAAACCAAACACTTTAGGCGCAGATTTATCCTGGTTCGGATTGCCTTTGGCAATCCTACATCCAGCCTTCAAACACCCACCAATGAGCAGCCTTTTATTAAGTTGAAACTGATCAATACAAAGCCCAACCTCTACCTCAATCCTATCGCTCAAGTACAGCCCTTTGTTCACTCCAAGAAAACTCAAGAACATAATACATATGCCTCACTTTCTCTAGAACAAAGTATACTCACAATAGGAGAAGAGAACTTGACAAGAGAGAGAGTTGAATGAATACTTAGACTGCCGCCTTGCCCTCTTATTTATAGAGGAGGCGGGCACAAATTAGGCAACTAACTAACTTAGGGAAATTACATATTAACCCCAACTAAAAGTACTAATTACACTTAGCCCCAACTGCCTAATTTCTTCAGCCTAAACTACTCTTTTATACTCCTTCAGATTCTGCTATCTTCTAGGACAAGAATCGAGGCAAACTTCAACAGTTGTTAACTAGCTGTTTGTATTTTTCTAATTGGGTTCCTATCAATTTGGTATCAGAGAGTCATCGATCCTAATGGTGAACTTGACGGACCGAGTAGGAAAATTGGAAGGGAGGATGGAAGGCATGCAACGGGAACTTGATGCCATGAGGGGGGTGGTTCAATCGATGGGGAAGAAGGTAGCGAGCTTGCTGGAACGGTTCGCTTGAATGAGAATGAGGCTGGAAGAGCAGGAATGGGAGAGGAAGAACGAGGAGACGGGAAGACCAAGAGAAAGGGAGGAAGGGGAAACAGTCTGGCGAGCACTTACCAATGGGGTCGTCCCTCACTGAGAAGGCTACGCCGGAGCTAGGAAATCAGCACAAGGAAGCTGGCGGTGAGTGCGACGTTTATGGGAGGTCGGACGGAAGGGGCCGACGCTTGGAGATGCCGGTGATTGAAGAAGACGACCCAGATGGTTGGGAGTTTCGGGCCGAGCAATACTGCTCCGTGAATTAGTTGTCGAATGCGGAGAAGTTGGACTCCACTGCTTTCAGCTTCGAAAGAGCTACTCTCGTTGGGTTCCAGAGGGAGCAGGGAAGGCGACGGCTGAGGAGTTGGGGGGAGCTTAAGGCGACGGGTGAGGAGTTGGGAGTTGCGGTGAATGGATTGGTTGTCGAGGAGAAGATGGACACAACATACTATGTATGGAGGGTGCTACACTTTCATGGGTCCAGTGCGAGCAACGGAGACGAAGAGTGAGAAGCTGGGAAGAGTTGAAAGGGCTGCTGAGGAATCGCTTAGGTTCCATGCTGGAAGGCGCGGTGGATGAGCTGCAAATTGAAGGGGGATTGGCGGTTGAGCAGATCATGGTGTCGCGAGGTAGAGTGGCTGCCGACAACGATGGTGTTGGGGAGTTCCATAACGAGGTAGAAGGGCAGCCGACGATCGATCCATTTAAAAGGCCACGGACGGCCGATCTGGTGACAACCAAGGAGAGCATCTCGCCAAGGAAGGGGGCGTCATCAACGATCCATGTTGTCTGGGAAGATGGTGTGACTCTTACCCAGGTGGAAGGGCAGCCTATTTGTAGAAGTCAAGAGCTCAATTTGCATTCTGTTGTGGAGCCCAATAGTATTGACCCAAAGACCTTAATTAATGATGAGAATTTGGGCGAACTTCATGATGAGGTTGAGAAGTGGCTAGCCATGAAACAATTGACAAAGTCAAGGGGCTGGAAAGTTGTATCAATAACCAAGAATGCAGTCACTGGAATGGGAATTGCTGAAAATCAAAAACCTACTACGAATGAGTGCTATGAAGAAAGAGCACCAAGTGAGTCTCCTGTCAGTCAAGAATCTAATGACCCTAATGTAGCTTGGAATGTGCCACTGCAAGCATGCATGCACAAAATTCCTCTTGCTAAAACAGAACAAGTTCATCTCTTCTTCAAAGTTAAAAAGAGATGTCATTTGATGGCTGGGATTGCTGAGGTTGACCAGATTCTCAGCCTAGAAGGGAAACTGATTGTTCGCGACAAGGTGGAGATCATCAACAAGGTGGAGGAAAGGATTGGGAGGCTGGCGTACAAGCTATCTCTACCCCCATCATATGTGATAGAGATGCTCATGCAATGGAATGGGCTACCCCCATCGGAAGCTACTTGGGAGCCTTACCTTTTGATCCAGCAACAATTTCTATTTTTCCACCTTGAGGACAAGGTGAAAGTTGGGGGGCGGGGGGAGGGGGGGGAGTAATGATAGGTCCCGGTTCATGGGACTTACCAAAGAAGGTCCAAGAGGCAGGGGTGGGGTGGTAAATTGGCTGGCTGGCATAACAGCCAGCCATGTGCGTAAGGGATAGAGTGGGGAGTGTGCGTAACAGAATGCAGTTGAGGGGGGAGAGAGAGATATATGTAGAGGGTGAAGATATGGGAAGGGGAGGAGGATTTTGGTATTGAGTCTTGGGAGAGTTAAGGGCCTCTCGAATGCCCTGGGTGGTCTTGTTCTTAGCTGGAAATCCTGATAGTTGTTAATTGCTTGCTGTTTGTATTTTTCTAATTGGGTTCCTATCAATAGCCTCATCCTTATCATCCCACCTAAACCCATCCTTCTTTAACAATTTGGTCAGGGGCTTGCTAATCATCCCATAATTCCTCACAAAACGCCTGTAATAGTCGGTTAGCCCCAAAAACCCCCTCAGGGCCCTGACATTAACTGGTTTGGGCCAAGTAAGCATAGCCTCTATCTTCTTAGGGTCCTTGCTAACTCCAGCACTAGAAATCACATACCCGAGGTACTCCACTTGTTTATGGGCAAAGGCACATTTGGACCTCTTGATACACAACTGATTGATTCATAGGACTTGGAATGCAGTCCTAAGGTGTTCTAGGTGTTGAAAGAAAGTAGGGTTGTAAATCAAAATGTCATCAAAGAACACCAGCACGAATTTTTTGAGATAACGTTCAATGATATGGTTCATTAGGGCTTAAAATGTAGCTGGTGCATTAGTTAATCCAAATGGCATTACAGTGAACTCGTAATGCCCATGATGGGTTTTAAAGGTTGTCTTGGGAATGTCAGTTGGGTTCATCCGAATTTGGTGATATCCGAACCTTAGATCTAGCTTGGAGAACACTGAGGCATGGCTTAGTTCGTCTAAAAGGTCCTCAATAATTGGGATTGGAAATTTGTCTTTAACTGTGATAGAGTTCAACTGGTGATAATCAATGCAAAACCGCTAGGTCCCATCCTTTTTTTAACTAGAAGGACAGGTGAGGCAAAGGGGCTTCTGCTGGGATGAATGATAGAGTGGTATAACATTTTCTTGACTAATTTTTCTATTTAAGTTTTGAGTTTGGGAGGGTATTTATGGGACCAGATATTCACGGGTACTGTATTTGGTTGTAAGGGGATAGAGTGATCAAAGAGTCTTTTAGGAGGAAGGTCCTTAGGTTCTACAAACAGGTCCTAGAATTCAATCAATAATGTATCTAAGGAGGTTAGTTCATGTACCTTTCACTGAGGTGTGGTCTGATTGCTGGTTGCCCTCATACATTGCCCCTGTTGATCCCCTTGTTCCTCTAACTCCTCCCTCGCCTCAATAGAAAATAATTGACCCACTTGGGAGAGTTTGTATCTGAATAGCTTCTTTAGTCATTTCCCCTTGATCATCTTGCAGGCCCCGGGTTCAACATTCCCTTGTAGGGTTACTCTCTTCCCTTCCTTTGCTAGGGTGACTTCCATCTTGTTGAAGTTGAAGCTGATGGGACTTACCCCTTTCATCAAGTCAACCCCCAAAACGATTTGACATCTCCCAAGTTTAAGCAGCTTTAGATTAGCCTGAAAAGTTTCCCCCTGCATGGTCCAGCAAAACCCCAAGCATGCTAACCTGCTCATCGCCTTACTTTCGTTAGCTACTGTCACCAATAGGGGTTGTGTACTAGAGAGTTCACAGTTCATTTTCTTAGTTGTACCCTCGTTAATGAAATTGTGGGTACTCCCATTGTCAATCAAAACCATGAGAGTACCTTCCAGAACCTGTCCCTCCACCTTAATGATCTTGCTGCTAGCAACTCCCTTAATAGCATGCAGTGAAATGGCTCTGTTATCCTCTTCTTCCCATTCATTCACCCTAACCACAACTTCCTCATCCGCCCCTTCTTTTATCTCACCTCTTTCCAATAGGAGTAAGCTACCTCTTACATTGATGTCTTGGGAAGTACTTGTCACTGCACCTATAGCAAAGCCCTAGTGGTCTCCATTGATCCATCATTCTTCCCCCTTGCTACCCTACATGAGCAGGAGGTGGTAAGGCATGGAATCTGGGCCCTGCTCCCGGTCTGTATGTCTCCTTCCCCTGTACTCTTCCCTGAGAAGGCTATAGTGTTAGGATCTCAAGTCTCTGCCCTTGAGGTTCGGGACACACCCGGCTCGGACAACAGCCCAGACGTTGGCGCAACTGGCGAAAGTTCAAGACAACCCGATAGCAGTGAGAAGCATGCTCCACCAAGTAAGGCCCCAACCTACCAACTAATGGACCAGTAGGTGCCATTTGAGGCCTCAGCCCAGCATCAGCATGCAGGATCAGCCACACAGGGCTAGCCCAGTCCAATAGGATGAAGCCCACCAGACCAGGCCCATCACAGTCCCAATCCAGCAGGCCCATCAGCCCAATTCGTGAAGCCCATCAGAGGAGAAACCAACAGTCAAGTCAGTTCACTTGATCTGGCTTCTTTAATAGATACTTTAAGTATTTCCCTTAATTGTTTCTTTTAATTTCAGCATTAATGTATTCACTTAATTGCCAGCATTCATGTAGATACATCAGTTACATTTTTTTGCATTTATGTACTTAGCATCTAGAGGGTCAGGGACAACCTATTATAAAAGGCTTTGATCTGCCTTCATTTGGAGACTTTAGATCAATCAAAAAATGTATGTAGTTGAAGTGTCTTCACACTTTTGATTTCTACCTTCTATCTTGTGATAGTTAGGCAAAAATCAGCCTTTCGGGAACTAGGGCATCCATCATATAAGCCATAACTTCCTCCTTTGCCTTGGTTCCTCTGCTTCCTCATCAAGGCTTCTACATTCAACTCCTGAAGAAGTGCACTCTCCACCACTTCTTGCACTATCCTTGGCCTTGTCATTATCACCGCGGGTCTAAGTTCCTCACTTAGGCCACTGACAAAACTTGACATGAAGTATTCTTCGGTCATGTAAGGGTTTCTGGCGATCATAAGGAACTTCAATTCTTCGAACTTGAGTTGGTACTCTTGTACCAATCCATTTTATTTCATCTTGTTAGATTCCTCCACTATGTCCATAGTTCTCTTCTCGTCAAACCTTTCACACAGACCATTAATGAAATCATCCCAATTGTACGCACTCCTCACCCTTAACCACCCTTGGAACCATACGTCTCCTACATCGTTTAGGTAGGCCATTGCCAAATTCACTCTTTATTCATCCACCACCTGATGAATGCTAAATGGCTTCTCACACCTTCGAATCCACCCGTGTGGCTTCAATTCATCGAACACCAGCAACTCCAACTTTGGAATCGAAAAATTGGAGTTAGTGGAATTTACCTGAACTTTTGGCCTCTTCTCCACCCCATTTTCCCCAACCGCTGTTGAATTGATCTCCACCTCCGATGACCCGACCACCCTATGGCTAGTGCCAACTTCTGGCATAATCGAATCCATCCTTTCTCATGGGGGAAAATCCAAGGACATCCTCACCTGAGCCTAGCTTGAAAATATGAGCATAAATTGTTACATCTGATCACGCAACATATTGCTCTATTCCTTTATCTCTTCTCTGATCTGATTGTGCATATTCCCGCACAATCAATCCGAGGCCTCCTCCAACTTCTTATCAACCACTATTCCGATTGCATCCTCCGTGGATCCCACTCGTGCCTGCATATCCATCACTATGGTCGTCACCTGCTAGAGCTGCATTTCCATTTGCTTCATGCAAGTGTCATCCGCTATTGCTTGGAATTCGTCGAAATTCTTGAGCCAGGAACGCTACTCTAATACCAATTTGTTGGATCCTTGATCCAGTAAGGGGAATTCTCCTATATTTAGAGGAGAAGGAGAGGGAAGGGAAATTTGAGAATTTGAGGGAGAAGGATCGTGAAGAAAGAAAGGGAGAGAGAGAAATTTAGGGGAAAATTTGAGAAAGAGGCAATTCAATTCTGTTGGATGCCTTACAACTAAGCTGGGACCGAGTTTTTATACTCATCCCTCGTGGGAAGCTGGCACCAATAACGGTTGCTGCTCCCGAAGTCAAATTTAAAACTCAACTACCATGTAGATTATTACGGCCCTATGCCCTTATTACAATTACTCCCCTTAGGTACACAACATGGCCATTCATATAATATAGCTTCACGAAATCTAAAGAGTTAACACTTATCAATTTTATTAGATTGTCAACACAAATCAATTCTGTATGCAGATTCTTGCAAAATTGATGTTTTGTCCTCTTGCTTGATCATTCAATGCTATCATGATCATCCATTCTTTAAGACCTTGGTCACAGTTTCTTTTATAACTCCATTCAGATTCCTGTTTCCTGTGTGTTAAAATTCTAAATCTCATTAGTTTTGGTGTTGCCTCCTGATAAGTTCAATTGTTCTGCAGATATAGAAGTTCCGCTTGTATGTATCATCCTGATCAGTTTGTTTGCCCTTCAACATTATGGCACCCACAAGGTTGGGTTCTTGTTTGCACCTATTATCATGATGTGGCTGTTGTGCATCAGTGCTCTTGGTCTATATAACATCTTTCATTGGAACCGTAATGTCTACAAAGCACTATGCCCGTATTACATGTACAAGTTTTTTAAGAAAACCCGAAGGGCTGGCTGGATGTCCTTGGGTGGCGTCCTGTTATGCATAACTGGTAATTCTATACTTATGGCACTTAACTCTGACAATCGAAGCATTTACATGTAAGAAGTCTTCACCTTTTTTTTTTTCTTTTTTGGATATCTAATGCATATTGTATTTCTCCAGGTTCAGAAACTATGTTTGCAGATCTAGGACACTTCTCACAGTTGTCAATCAAGGTATTGTCTTCAGTATCTAAATCGTTATTTTGTATATTTTAGATTATTTACTTGGCATGAGTAGTTATTTGTTGTTCAAGAAAACATTTTCTCCTCTGTGATTTGACCTTTTCACTTTTACTTCCATCTTTATGGTAGTACTATCTTTAAATTGTTTTCATTGACCAACCTCTTAGTGTGTTACAAACTAAGGTCTTTTTTGTGCCCTTCAGATTGATGATTAGTAAACTATGGAAAATTTATGCTGACTGATGTGATGGCGGCTAATTGTCATAAGATAGCTTTGTAAACTTAATGTTCATAAAATTATTGCTTCCCACGCTCCACAAGAATGCTAGGAAAGAAGATCAATACTTCAGGACTTGATTCTAGAAGACTTAAACCACACTCACGTTGTGAAGTACTGGGCTTGCTTCCTTGCATTCCTGCTGAACAGGTTTAAAAAGAAGGCAACCAGATTATTTGGAAATTTAACCAAAATCCTGTTCATCTTCCATCTTCTAAACAAAATCCTGATATATTGTACATTATCCAAATTCTTTGTGAATGCTTGGATAGGCTCATTTGACCTTATCATTTGGAATTTGAAATTCCAAGTTCACCGTTTGGATACATTTTTGTTGAAAGCATTTCGATTTGGGTCAAATTTACTCTTAATTTGGGCCCAAATAAACAGACTTATTTAAAATAACTCCTAAATATGTGTCATTGCAAATGACAAAATGCAAAATGCAGGCATTTCAAATGACATCATTTGGAATCCCTCTATCCAAATACAACCTTAAGTAATTTAGCACCGTGCTTAGTGATTGCAGTTCTTCCATGCTAAGACGTGTCATCCACAACTGGGGGAGGGAAAGGCTTCCCTTACAGTTTGTTAGAAGGCCTTATCATCAAAGACTACTGTTGATTATTATTTAGTATTTTCCATCATTAACAGAAAAATAGTAGCAGAAACAGACTCTTTGCAAAACAAGGGTAAAGTTGCCTACAAAAGTGAGCCTCCCCTCCACCATCTCTCAACTCTTGCAAAGCAGGGGGCCTCTTGCATTGTGGTCACTTTTTTTTTTTTTACTGTGTATGGGTTAGCCCATACACCCAAGGGCCAAGATTAGCCATGTTACTCACAACTCAAATCCACCAACTTGCCAATTTCTATTTTATTTAGCAAGTGGTTGGTGGGTGGATTTGAGTTAGTGGTGACATGGCCAAATCTGAATTCTTATTAAATTAATAATTTTTTTCTTTTTGTTTTTTACACAACTAGTATCGGATTTTACTTTACCCTAGTTTTATAGAGACCTGCCAATCTAATTGGTGGGTCCCTCTATCTTCTCTTTGCCAACAATTAGCAAAATATGCTAAGTGTCTGACATAAAAAAAGGTAAACCTGCCAATTACACTCGCAATCTTGCTTTGGCTTGCAAACCTTGATGTGTTTTAGACTCGCTAGTTAGGTTAGCGGGTTTCTTTCAGTCCAGGCTTGGAAGACATCCAATGTTACTTTAATGCAATGTTATTAAAGGCCCACGGCGCACTAAGAAGCAAAGAGTGTTGGAACCTGAGGTGCAAGGCAAGTTGGGCATTTGGTGGATGCTAGGGGCATGCTAATTAAAAAAAATAAATAAAAATATGTCTTAATTGAAGAATAAGGATTAATATAGGTCCTAACTCCTAGTAACATATTCACAAGCATGTTATCAAGAAAAATTAAAAAATTCAACATATACTAACTAAAAAAATATATTAAAACAAGTTATATACCTGTAAATTTCAGCAAAGCACATCCCATCATATTTCAACAACCTGCATATAAGCATCACAAAAGTTAAAAACTTTGTAAGAAAGTTTAAAATCTATTGTTGGCAGCATATATATATATATATATATATATATATATATATAACGAAAAGAACAATAAAAAAATGCCAAAAAATGTAATTTAAAAGTCTTTAAGTCAACTTAAACTAAATCTTAAACAATTTGTAGGTCTTAAATCCTAATTAAGGTTAACTAATTATGCATTTTAAATAATTTAAAAATCATCCTCATCATCAAGATCAAACATTTCTAGATTTTCATCATTAGAAGCACCATCTGCAATATCCTCTTCTTCCACATCATCTCCCTCTCCATCTTCATCAAGTTCAATTGGAGCATTTGAAGTAGTAGTCCTTGTACTCATTGTCATTTGGAGTTAGAGCAATTGTTGTTTTTGATCTAGTTGCATGGTAAGGTTCTTCAACGCCAGAGGCTCTAGAAACATTAGCCCATGTCAAATCACCATCCTCATGTACAGGTTCATCATCTAAGTAACCAAGTTTGTCAATTGCCCCAAGCAACCACTCATTACTTTCATCAATTTCATCTAAGGAAATGGGATCAATTGATTTACATAATTGATGTAAGTTTGAAGAAGGAGATCGTGTCATTTGAAGAAGGGAGAGTCTCTTTAATTAGTTCTTGCGTTGCTTGGTTTGAAAGTCCCTTAAGTTTTCTTTCTTTTTTATTTTTACACTTGTTGTCTCTTATGTTGTTTCTTTTTTCTTTTGATTTATTGTTTATTTAGTATTTAGTAATAATTGGAATTGAAATCTCAAAAGTTTTATTTTCCCATTAGGATTCTATTAGATATAATTAATTTTTAAAAAAGTTACAGCAATAAATATAAATCATAAATAGTAAAAAATTAAATAAAGTAATAAACAGTAAATATAAATCCTAAAAAAAGCCAGGCTGGTTGCACCAGAGGGCCTGGTGGGCCTAGGCACACCTAGTTGGTCTTCGCCTACCTGGGAGCATTCCAGGCGCCAAAGGTGTGCCACACCTAGGCACACCTTTAATAACATTGCTTTAGTGAAAAAAACATAAAATTGATGCTAGTTGCCAAAAAAAAAAAAAAAAGTAATGCTAATTTAATAAAAAAATTGCCAAATCTTGGTCTTCGAGTGTATGGACCCACCTATACACCAAGTGTACTTAAGAATTTTCCTTTTTTACTAGACAAATATTTCAATCCATGCTAAATGCAGAATAGAAGATGCTAACAAAACTTGTATTTTTATAAAAGATTTGATGTTTTTATACTAGTTGTTAGCTACCCATCACAATGCTCCTTTATTTGAGCTTCGGACCAACTATGAATAGGAGGAATATCTTCAACATTAGAAGTGTTGTATTTACACACCCAAAAAAAAAAAAAAATTGCAAGTGTTCAGCAGGTAACTTAAATCTATAGGCAAAATTGAAGTACACTAGTTGAGCTATGAAATTTAAATTAAATGACAATACAAAGTAAGATTAGGTTTAGCTAGTGAAACAGTTATGCTCGAGAGGCAATAAGTAAGATAAAAACCAATGGGTAAAGTCAGTAAAGCCTTAATAATGCCATCTTCTTTCCTTCTTTACAATCTCATATCTACCATACTAACAATCATGTCCTCGCTTCTAATATAGATGATGTAATTCCTGTTTTCTTAAAGTCGTTGTCCATAGTTGACACCAAAAACCCTCGTTTTCCTTTCTTTCAATCTCTTTGTGGAAGATGGACCATAATTGTCAATCCCATTCCATATTGGCCAATATGTACCGTTTCACCCAAAAAATAGTATTGTACAACACAAGTTCCATCTTGATTAGAATACTAGAAGTTACCAGCCGTACTAGCTAGTACCTAGTGAAATTGAACAATGCCAACTAATACTAGACAACATCAACACAAATAAATTAAAAATGTAAAAATAAGAGTAAACAAACAAAAAAGTTAAAAAATTATTAATTATATGTTATTTTATTTAATTAAGTATATAAATTGAAAATAAAAATATTATTGCTTATAAATCTGTACATTTTTAAACTATTTATATTCTTATATGTTATATCATTAATCGTGCCATTTATTTTATTTCTTTATATGTTGATTTTGAGGTATTTTTATATTGTTGTGCTAAATCTTTTATTTAGGCAATGTTTTTAACAATGGTAATGATTTTATATGCTTCTATAATTTACTTTTTGTATGAAAATTTTATTATAGTTGTACCTATATTTTATAAATAAATATTATTAATTTATTATAATAATATATCTTAAGTGATACATGTATCGTCTGGTACCAGTATCATACTATACCAATGACAAATCAGATACCTTGTCTAGTATGATATTGGCAGCTATGAGCTAGACAATAAATCTAAGAGGTGGAGCTGAGATGACAATGGTGAGTGGGCTGCAGCATCATTGACTCGTCCTAATACTGATGACGTGGCTGCTGAAAGGAATGTTATTGATTGAGTTCCATCTGCCGGTACATCTTGTTTCAAAAAGTTAAAAAGTTTTAGGTACACAAATCCTTTTTCTATGTTCCTTTCTTTTGTTCCAAATGAAAGATATTGGCCAGTAGTCACCAATAACCACTATCGATGAAAATGTAATGTGGATACCCAGAAAAGAAGGAAATCACAGGGCTTGATTCCCAAGCTTTGTGCAAGGGGAAGCCTAAGCACATAACCTAGCTCTAGAAAGGGCTTGGGAACCACCAAGCTCTATGGGGTTCCCACTTCCCGGGTTCTATGGCCTGGGGAGGAGAAGCTGGGCCCTGTCTACTTAAATCATAATTGTTGTTATTTTCAAATTGAGTGCATTTTCCAATATCAAATAGTTGTATAATATTAAGAGAATAGTTATGGTTTTACATGCTTTTATAATGTCAGTTTGTATACAAAGTTTTCTATTAAAATTGTACGTATTTTCTATACTATATATTATTAATTTATTGTAGCAATATATCCAAAATGATGCCCAATATTGTCTGATTCCGGTACCATACCTTATCAATGACAATTCCAATACTTTACCCAATACGAAACTGAAAACCATGGCCAAAAGGTGGTGACTTTGTGACTGGTGGTTTTGAGGCTAGACGATGATAGCTGCTAGACTGCCCTACTCCTCTGGCAATGAATTATTCAGATTATATCTTTCTGTGTTCATTTGAACAAAACCACTATATTGTTTATAGTTCTCAAAAGTGTCATGTTTTGCAAATTACCTTCAATTTCATAATCCCATGAAGTATGCAGCTTTCTATAATGTAAGCCATTTTTCTGCAGATTGCATTCACATCCCTGGTTTACCCATCCTTAGTACTGGCATATATGGGACAAGCTGCTTATTTATCTCAGCACCATGATATTAGACATGACTATCAAGTGGGATTTTATGTTTCTGTACCTGGTATGTATCTTTAGTTGCTCCCCGATATAAAGATAATCATGTTATTTCTTTGTGATTTGGATTAACAATGATATCTCTTACTTGTTTGTGTCTCAGAGAAATTAAGATGGCCAATTCTGGCAGTTGCAGTACTTGCTGCAGTTGTGGGAAGCCAAGCCATCATCACTGGGACTTTCTCAATCATCAAGCAATGCTCTGCCCTGGGTTGCTTCCCAAGAATCAAAATAGTTCACACATCATCCAAAATACACGGCCAGATTTACATCCCAGAGATTAACTGGATCTTGATGCTACTGTGCTTGGCTGTTACTATTGGTTTCAGAGACACAAAACGCTTGGGTAATGCTTCAGGTAAACCAATAATTGAACTATATGAACTGTTGACATAGTCCTACTGCAATTTGCGTTTTAATTTCTAAAAAATTAAGCATCAATAAATCTTTTCCCTGTTTTCTTTTGTTGTTTTCTTGTTTCGTCTTTATTTCTTGGGGTGCAATAGCCTACACTAAAACTCATGCATATGAATCATCTATGTCACCGGCCTGAAGTGTATACTTTAAGAACCGTAGATAGACGTGTGGTGCAACTAATTTGGATTCTAAAAAGGAGCACTAATTAATGGGCCTTTACAGGTTATTACTATGCTAATCAGTTTCTGTTCCCTGATGCTTTTGGTCTATCTGAATTTTTACAGCATTAACTGCACTAGACAATAAATGAGGCCAGATGTTCCACACCAGTACCCTAATCATATATCCTACTTTTCTCATCCTTTGGAGTATTATATGATTCATTAAACTGATCTCGCATGACTGAAAATAGTTAAGAAAACTGAAGGGAGGAACATGACCTATTTTTGGGGTTGGCATTTTTGACTTGAGAATATGCTATCTAGGTTCTGTATGAGGCTATCTATGTATATGTTGATTGTGTTCAACTTATGGGGTACATAACATCATATTGCCCATATTGCAGCCAATGACAAGTGTATTATTGTATCTGAAATCTGCATGTGCATCTTTTGGTTGAAACATGGATAAAATTTTCTGAAGGATAGAAGTGAGATAATCCATATTAAGTTGAATGGCAAGAAGGCCGTGATTATTTCCTAGAAATAATTAGTGATCCTGTATACAGGTAATCCTTTCCTGGCGTAGCATCTCTTATTACATCTGAGCTGCTCCAAGAGTTCTTATAAGATGAGCTTATTTCAAAAAAAAAAGAGTTCTTATAAGATATTGGGTAAATTACATATACCATCTATGTGGTTTGACCCGTTTTAAGGACACCTCCCGTACTTCAAAATAAATTTTGGACGTTCTTGTAGTTTTGATTTTTTTCGCGCACACACCTTCTGTTATAACAGCATTACCCAAAACCATAATTAAACTGAATTAAGTTAGCCTAATTAAGTTAAATTAGATTTAAATTTCATCACAATTATATATAAAAGGAAAAGAAACTTTTGGCTGGTTAGAAACTCATCGTTGGCAATGGGTCCCAGCTAGCCACCAATGGCTCCGCTTCCACCAGTAGAGGTGAGCAAAATTTCGATTTAACTGAAATAACCAAACTGAACTGACCATAATTGTCAGTTTGATTTGGTTCAAACTAAGGATCGGTTCGGTTCGGTTTTCAAGTTTGACAATTTCTGTTATTTCAGTTCAGTTCAATTTTTGTATTGAAAAAAATTGAAATAACCAAACCTACCAATTACTCGAGTAATCAAAAGATTACTCGATTAATGTTACATGTTAATCAAGTATGATATAGTAATTACACTTGTAGTTTCATGGATTAATCAACTAATATTTGATTGTTACTCGAATAATAATAGTCTAAAAATCAACTCACTCTCTGTTCTGAAGATTAATCAACTAATATTACTCATTAGTAGAGTAATAATTGAATTACTCGTGTACAATCTCAAGGATAGTCGAGTAATAAATGGAGAGTTTTTCAGCCCTTCTCTATTTAGAAAAATAATCGACTAATCCTTTTTGTTAGTCGAGTAATATTTAGGATTACTTGCGTAACTTTACTGTTTACTCTAGTAATTGGGAAACCTTACTCAAGTAATTAGAAAACTTACTCGCGTAACTTTTTGGTTTTGTTGGTTTTTCGATTTTTTCAGTTTTTTTTTTTTACGTCAGTTCGGTTTTTCATATTTTTTTGGTTTTTTTTATTTTCAATTTTTTTGGTTTTCATATTTGTTCGATCGATTCGGTTTGATTTTTTTCACAATTTTGGTCTATTCGGGTTTAATGCTCATCCCTAGACCACCAGCGATCAACGAACCTACCAGCTAAATGGGAAATTGAAGAAGAACCCACTGGGTTTGTTCGTTCTTCTGAACAAACCCAAATGAGTTCAAATCGTCTTCAGATTATTGTGAAATCATCTTCAAGGTGAGATTTGACTGTGAAATTGTCTCTTCTTCTTCTTCTTCTTCACATGAACAGTAATGGCATCTCTCTCTCTCTTCGTTTGTTCCAAAGGTTCAAAGATCGAACCCAGATGAGATTGAGAGGTTGTTTGGCTTACTATGTTTTAATTCAGCTTATTAGCCTTTTTACTTATAAGTTGTGTAAAGTTTAAAAGTTGGCTAGCGTTTCAGTTGATAACGTATTTGAATAAATGTGCTTTAAGTTGTCATTTATATCGTTATGTGTTTGGTTTGAAAAAGCTGATAAGGTATCAGAACTTAACAAAAAAACAAAAATGGACATGTTGCTGAATAATATAAATAAAATTCATAAAAATACTAATTTTTAATAAAAATAAATTATAAATTGAAGTCCAACTGATAAAATTTTTACCATTAGATATTGATAAATTATATATAATTATTAAAAAATATATTAATATAATGCTTTATGTTTAAATTTAGGTTTAATTCATAAAAATGTTAAATATATATATATATGTTATATAGTGAGACAGGTAGGGTGACGATGGAGGCAACAGCCACGAGCAGTGGCCATGATGAAGGCAATGAAGGCAATGGGGCTGGAGGCGGTGACCAAGATGGGGCTAATGGAGGCGGCAATGAGAAGGAGATGGGAGGAACTGATTGCAGAGGCAATAATGTTTAAGGGCAAAAAATGAAATATTAGAGTTTTAGGGGGGTAAAATTGTAAATTACTTAGTCAACGAAATAAGTTCCCAACAGCGTTTTTGGAAAAGCTGGGGAGGGAGGGGGGAGCTTTTCTAAAACATTGTTGAAACAACATTTAAGCTCGGCAACAGTTAAGCTCGGCAACAGTTAAGCTCTTTAATTTTTGACAAACGTGTAACAAGATAAGCTATATAACGTTTAAGCTCCAGTGACAACTTATAAGCGGTCAAATCTGAGCGCCAAACACCCCCAGAACCCACCTATGGTGGGATCTATTCTAGTGAAGAAGAAAAAGAATTGTCGACCGATGATGAGTTGAAAAAGAACACAAATGAGATTGAACCCACCAGCGATGGGTTCTATTCTAGTGAAGAAGAAGAAGGGTAGCTGACCGGCTATGAGTTCCAGCCAGCCAGGAGGAGGAGGAGGAGAGTTGCCAGCCAAAAATGATTTCCAGCCGGCGACTCTTCTTTTTCTTCTTTTGATTTTTTTTATTTTTTTTTGTTAACATTAATTTTATATAATTTAATTAAAAATATTAAAATCAAAACTACGTCATTTTGATTTAAAATTGAGTGTTAGTTGTTAAAACTGATAAAAGAAGTGTGTTTGCAAAGAACTTAAAGCACAAGGGGCTTCCAAGTCTTGTAGTGTGTTGAAATTTACCCAAATATATTGGATATTGAACTGTGGGTGATCCTTTCTCCTACAAGGTTTCCAAACACTTGGAGCAGAATTCCGTTAAGGCACCATTATATTGGGGGAGAGAAAAGGAAAGGATAATTGTTTTGTAAATCTCTGCTTCTTCTCCATTGTTCAGTTTGGAATTGAATTGGAG
The DNA here is from genome assembly GCA_036245055.1 of Diospyros kaki. NCBI lineage: Eukaryota > Viridiplantae > Streptophyta > Magnoliopsida > Ericales > Ebenaceae > Diospyros > Diospyros kaki. Next base: position 5,065,892 of record BSEG01000002.1, on the reverse strand, counting down.
TGTATTTGCCCTCCCTTCACCCATAAGAGTGAACTTCACTCTTTTCCATTAAGATTTAAGAAGCTGCTGAAAACTGCAAAAAGCATTCTCTCCTCTCTTACCAAGTGCGTTATATGTTTTGCCCTGCACATAACATAATTTCGATCATACATCTTCTTGTTATTCTGTTGTATAAAACCACAAATGCATTGCAAGACTGTCAAGGAACAGTTCCAGTCAAAGTTCTGAAATTGTCGCTTGGCAATATGAGAAAATATTACTTGGTGGGCAGTGGCATCATTACCTTAGAAAAAGCTATTAGGCGAAGGGCATGTAGCTTAGAACAAGTTTCTCTTGAAACTTGTTCAAGTAATGTCATGTTTGTGAGTGTATTTAACCCAATATTTGTTCTTCCTTCTGGATCAGGTTTAGCAGTTATAACTGTCATGCTGGTCACCACCTGCCTAATGTGCCTAGTTATTGTATTATGCTGGCATCAAAGCATCTTCCTTGCAATTTGCTTTCTTCTCTTATTCGGAACAATTGAAACTCTCTTCTTCTCTGCGTCCCTTATCAAGTTTCTTGAAGGAGCATGGGTCCCCATTGTGCTGGCATTCATACTCATGACACTCATGTATTCCTGGCACTATGGCACGTTGAAGAAGTACGAGTTTGATGTTGCAAACAAGATCCCAGTCAACTGGCTGCTTAGCTTGGGTCCCAGCCTTGGCATTGTACGGGTTCGAGGCATTGGCCTGATACACACCGAACTCACCTCTGGAATCCCAGTAATTTTCTCCCACTTTGTCACCAACCTCCCAGCATTCCACCAGGTCCTGGTCTTTGTCTGCGTTAAATCTCTGCCAGTTCCTCATGTTAAAAAGGAAGAGCGATTCCTTGTGGGGCATATTGGGCCCAGACAGTACAGGCTGTATAGGTGCATTGCCCGCTATGGCTACCGTGATGTTCAGAAGGACGATCTGGAGTTTGAGGATGACCTCGTACTCACCATAGCAGAATTTATTCAGACGGGAAAAGCAGCGCTCAATGACAGTGATGGAAATTGGCTAAGGGAAGATGAGAACATGGCAGTTGTTGGAACACCCTCAACTCGTGCAGGAAAAATCCAAATGTGCAGGGGAGAGATAGGGGATGATGACGGTGCACCGGGGCTGAAGCCTCCGGTAAGACAAGCGAGGAAAAGGGTCCGATTTGCCATACCAGAGATCCAACAGATGGACTTGAGAGCTTGCGAGGGGTTGAGAGAACTGATGGAAGCTAGGGAAGCCGGGGTGGCTCACATTCTGGGGCACTCATACATGAGAAGCAAGAAACGGTCCAGCCTGCTGAAGAAGCTTGTCATCGACTATGGGTATGAAGTCTTAAGGAGGAACTGTAGAACACCAACTTATGCTCTAAGTTTGCCTAATGCATCTACTCTGGAAGTTGGAATGGTCTACCATGTGTGATTTTGATCACATACAACCGTACAGCTAATAATGTCATCTCAATCTAATTAACTCTCTCAGTAGTTTGAAAGTTAATGAACTGAGTTTGATCCATGCTGCTAACTGCTGTTACTTTTGATCCATTTGGTTGTTGGAGAGAGCAGGGGAAAGAAACAACAAATCCCTACCTTCTCTCAGCAAAAGAGTGATAAATATATAATCCTTCTTTAATTATGATCACAGTGGCTGTTTTGGTCTATTTTGTTTAGGTTCTATATAAATTTATACGCCTAAATTAATACTACATTATGATTAATTCTGAAACTTTGGATCTATAATTGATCTAATCATAAAATAAAATACAATTAAACTAATTAGACCCAATTAATATCGGGTTAGATCTCTATCTTAAAGTCTATAAAATTGGATTGAGTTCTTATAATCTGAAACCTATGACATTTTATACTAATTAAAATTTATTTTAACAGTTAACATTTTAAAAAAAAAATATGAGTTTTAGCACTTTAAAACCCTACCGTAAACAACTGATCGGGTCAAACTGAATTCAAATACCCAAAAAAATTAATCCAACCACGTTAATTTAATTAAACTCTTGAATCTATTTGACCAATAACACCACCAAGATCTGGGTTCTAATGTGAACTGGAAAGCGGGCACATGCGCCCAAGTGAAGAGATTACTGCTTATTTTGGTTATGCATTTTTTTTTTAGTTTTTAAGTTAGGTAGTGTTTAAACTAGTTATAGTATTTGGCAAAATATGCTTTTAAGCTATTAATTAATAATTATATATTTAGTTTGAAATACCTAATAAGCTATTAGAATATAATGAAAAAGACAAAAATAGACATATTATTGAATAATATAAAAAAATGCATGAAATATTTATTTTTAATAAAATTAATTATAAATTATTATTATATAAATGTATATATGTTAGAATTAATTAAAAATATATTAATATAATATATATGTATAATATGTTAAAATTACTATTAATATATATATATACACACATTGTTATATATAGAGAGAGAGAGAGACACATATAGGACATCATCGAAAGACACGATGGTGGGGGCGATGGAGGAGACGAGGGCAATGGGGTGGAAAGATAGCTGATGTTGGGGCGACGAACAATGATCGAAAAAACTGAGGTAAAGGTGGACGGTGGGGCCGATGGTGACGGCCAAAAAAGATGGGGGCGATGGCGAATAGCAGGGGTGCGGCGATGGCCAAAAAAAATGGTAGCAACAGTGGCGGGCAGGAGACAGGTTGAAGAAGAATGACAATGACCATAAATTATTTAAAAAATTAAAGATAGAATACCCATTTATTTGGTCCACTAAGCTTATTTAATAACAACTTTTCTTTAAAGTTGGTGAGTGATAGTTTTTCTAAAAAGTTAGTATAAGAGCGTTTATAGCTTAAACAGTCTTAGTTAAAGTCAAATATTTTTAATAAATAAGTTAAGTAATTAAAATTATTCAACAACTTATAAGCGATCAAATCGTATAGCAAAACGAGTCCAATAAGTCAACAAAGTCTGCTGAATTATTTTTTTATTACTATTATAATAAATAATTATTATTATTATTATTTATCTCAAAATGGATCCACACAGATACCCAGCCTCCTTGTGGAAAGTGCCAAGAACAAAATTGAAAGAGATAAGGTCAAACATTCTTCACTGGCAATAGTAAATGAGGAAGGGGCAAAGCAAATTGAACTTATGAAAGCACATCTTTAATCATGGAAAGGGTTTTCATTCAAAAACTTAAAGAATGATTAGTTGGGGATTCATACTGAGAAGGTTTTACTTTGATTAATTAGTAAATTTTATTTTAATCAGTGTGGCAACAGCAAGGTCTATGTATATATATATATATATATATAATTTAGGACTGGCTTGGTAGGGTTTTATTTTAAAAATACTTCTTAGGGCATATGTCAATTACTTTACCCATCATCTTTAATTATTTTGTCACTTTAATTATTTTTTATTAAATCTTTTTTTGAATATTCTTTCATTTAGTTAATTAATTTGAAATCCACTTTCTTAGTCTACTAACTTTAAGTCCATTTGTTGAGTCTTTCTCTTTTTTTTTTTTACTTAACCCACTAACTCTAACCTCATTTACTTAGCATTTCTTTTTTTTAACTTAACTCACTAACTCTTAATCCATTTACTTAGTCTTTCCTTTTTCAACTTAGCCCACTATCTCTAAGCCCATTAGTTTTTTCAATTATAATCTCTAATGGATGCCAAAAAATATTTTAAATACAAAAATTAATTATTATTATTCTCAAAACATTAGGATATTACAACTTGAACTTGCGTTTGGGCTAACGCTTTAACCTCGTCAGCGAGCTGCATGACGGTATTCTCCAATGCTTCTTGACGCTGTTGTTAGGCCTGCGTAGCCTTTATCCCGAAGGTAGGAGCCACGGGTGGGCAGGAAACCCATGCAGGGACACCAGGGATGGATCCAACCATAGGGAGCATAGAAGTAGATGCAACCATGCCCCTAACTTGTGAAATTTTCGGCAACTGGTTAGCATGATTCGCAGGTTGGTTGGTCATTACTTCGGAACCTTTTGTATTTCTCATTCTCGGCATTGATATTGACCAGAATGCCCCTTCCTCTAGTGCCAAAATGTTGACATTTGGAATTGATCGATCGTGATTCGTTGGTTCGCACTGATGCAATGAATCCAAGAGGGAGAAATGTGTGATCTGGGTTGATTTGTTGATTCGCCAGCCAGTCGGCCCCTGTAAAATACTCTGATGCTCCAGTAAGTAAATGAATAAGGGGATGCAAAGTATCAGCAAGTTGGCAAGAAAAAGCATATCTTGGCTCTAGGGAGAGCTGGCTGATATATAGGAGGATGAGATGTCCTCATGCATGCGTCGTACATCTGCAGATAATGGGACTGAATATCCGGCACCGGCGGTGGTACCCAGACAGCGGCATAGAGCCAACAATACCCTCATTAATGTAAATGAGATCTGCCATTAATGAGGATGAGATCTGAGGCGGGCTTACAGAAACCCAAAAGTGGCCATCATGATGCTATTGTAAGGGCCAAGATGAGACTGGCATGACCCAAACAAATGGGCCAAGAAGATGGGACCAAGTTGGGCATGGACAGCCCAGCTAGGACAATACCTAGTCCACTATTGTTCTTGTAACAGCTGGGCGCCAGGCAGCGCCCATGCTCGCGGCCTTGCCGCACGCGACTGCGCAGCCAAGGGCACCAGCTGTGCGCCCCAGACTGCCCCACGTGGGTGGCCATGTGCCATTCACCCTTCTCCCTTGCTGCCACGTGGCAACAAGTGGGAGACCCCTTGGCAGCCAATTTCGTTCTTCTCCCTCCCTTGGCCGAAATCCTCTCCCCTTCTGCTTATAAATAGCAGCGTCCTCACTGTTGTTAATCGCCGTAATTTTTAGCGCGCCGAAATTCTGCCCGTGTGTGTACGCGAGGTATAAAAATGTTTTAAATTTATTTAATAGTGCTATCTATGAATCATTCGCATGTTTAGCTAAATTAATTAGCGATGTATCGACGATAATTAAAATTGACTGCGCATTTAATTAAATTATTTTTATTTTACAATTGTATAGGAAATTAGAACGTGTAACCAACGCGCAACACGAGATTAACGCGTGGTAAGGTTTAATATGATTTGTGTGTAAATTTATTATGGCATGACTTGTATTAGACTGTGGGAGAAGTGTCTAGACATGGGGCTGTAGATTTGGGCCGTGTGAGTCTCGAGATGGGGTCCTAAGTGAAATCAGTGGGGCCACAAAAATTTGGAGTGAGGTGAGGTGGACAGGCCTACATGCATGATGCACTTCACATTATTCTATAATTGTCATGTATTTTAATTTACTGCAACTCATATTACCCTTACTGAGTCCCCGGGACTCACCCTTGTATTTTTCACTAACCCAGCAGGTGGCTCGGGATCCGAGAAAGGAAAGGCGGTGCTGATAGATGAGCTGCTAGTTGGCGGCGACCGTTAACCGTGGGGGTGTAGGTTAACCCCAAATGTTAATAATGTAATATAATTACTGTATGATAACTATGAGTGTCAAATGTGGCTTAACCTGAAGTAAACCGGAACCAAGTTAAGATTCTCACTATGAGTAAACCCAGCAAGGTAAGGAACTTGTACCTGACGACTACGGTCGAAACTGAGATATGTTTAATTATGTTTGGGGTTGAAGTAATTTATTGGGTTTGTTGATATAATTTGTTTGAAATTGGATTTATGTTCTGAAGGCCTAATCAAGTATGAGGCTCGGGTGAGTTTTCGTTGTCTTCGCAATTAACTCCCGAGCTCTCATCTGGTCGAAGGCGGCGAAGCTTAGACCCCACTCAGGACGCCCATATTATTTTAAAGATTTATATTGGCAGGGGCATAACCATCCTTCGAGCAAGCCGGGGTTGTAATGTAGTTTATGGTGGCACCCGTTAGTGGGGCCGGGGCGTCACAGTTCTTTAGTTACTGTGTGGTGTTCTTGTTATACGAGCTGATCAATTATGCCAGCAAACTGGAAGTATCGCTGGGAGCATTGTCGGGAGCTCGTTTGATTTTGTGATCTGAGCTATAGTTTCAGCGATGTGTGAGCCTACCCCGACAAGCTCAGCTTCAAGCCCATTGGGGCTTAAGCGATTGGATCGGGTTATCAAGTCAAGTCTAGCCTATAAGGAATAGTACGAGAAATCCCCGTAATAGCTATGCTTTTTAATTTTTAAAATTAATGAGTGATAGTTTGATTTTAGTTTTAATAGTTTAAATTTAGTTTGATTATGATTTTGATAAAAATTAAAATTAAATCTAAATATAAATCCAACCATTATCAACCCTAGGAAAGATGCGGGCTCTAATGTGAATTGGAAAGGGGGGCACATGCTTTCAAGCGAAGAGATTACAAGTCAACAAAGTCTGTTGTTTTATTGTTTTATTATTATTATTATTATTATTATTATTATTATTATTATTATTTATCTTAAAATGGATCCACGCATATACCCAGCCTCCTTGTGGAAAGTGCCAAGAACGAAATTGAAGGAGATAAGGTCAAACATTCTTCACTGGCAATAGTAAATGAGGAAGGGGCAAAGCAAATTGAACTTATGAAAGCACATCTTTAATCATGGAAAGGGTTTTCATTCAAAAACTTAAAGAATGATTAGTTGGGGATTCATACTGAGAAGGTTTTACTTTGATTAATTAGTAAATTTTATTTTAATCAGTGTGGCAACAGCAAGGTCTATGTATATATATATATATATATAATTTAGGACTGGTTTGGTAGGGTTTTATTTTAAAAATACTTCTTAGAGCATATGTCATTATCATATTACTTTTAAGAGATATTTTTATTTTAAGGAAAAAAAAAACAATAAACTGAATAAGAATTAGCAAATTGTCGGCCATTCCCTGGCAAAAGCATTGGTCGGTTGACAATTTAGGTGGCCCATGAGAGTTAGCAAAAAGTAGATCTTCCCCACCAACAACTATATTTCATTTTTGAACAATGATTATGTACCAATAATTTGAGCAAAATTTATCCACAAGTTGCCTTATTTTCCCATTCAATCCAAACACCCAATCCATTATTCATTATGGGTTAGATAACCAAACTCCCATCACAGCCTTGAAATGAATGAGAGGTTGTTTGTACGAAGGGGGTATAGTAATCTATTCATCTTGTATTATTATGTGTTGTTTAAACTCTTTTAAAAGAGATAAATTTAGTCAAAAGTTCAAAAATTTTATATAAATTGATCGAATAATGGGTATCTAAATAAGATGTGACTTAACTTAAACTATATTAAGATTCAAATTTTTCTAAAAATCTTATTCAATAGGGTAAATTATATGAAACCCTCCTGCACTTAGAGTCATGTGCAACTTATTCTCCTGTATTTTCGATTGTATCAAAAAACCCTTTTACACTTTTAAAATGTTGCAATCAGTCATAATTTATTGTTATTTTATATAATTTTATACAATCTATTGGTTGATTAATGTAAAATTTTATATTTTTTTTATATATTAAAATTATATATGTAGAATTATGTATTTTGTATGTGAATTATTATACAATATTATGTAAAATAACAACAAATTGTGACTAATTGCAATATTTTGAAAATATAAGGAGATTTTTTGATATAATTAAAAGTACAAAGAGAGATAAATTATACATAACTTTAAGTATAAAAGAGTTTCATATAATTTATCCTATTCAATATAGATATATAGATATAGATATGAGTGAATCTAAATTTTCCCAAATAAATTAAAAGAGGGAAAGGGACAGAAAGGCAATAGTGATGAAAGGAAAGAGGTAGAGAGGTGGGGTTGAAGTTGAAGGCCAAAATCAAATCTCAAGTCAGTTGAATGAAAGTCTCTCTCTCTCTCTCTCTCTCTCTCTCTCTCTCTCTCTCTCTATCTTAGTCATGTGCATTTCGGGCATGTCTCCCATCTGTTTCCTCTTGGTTGTTGTGTGGTTGATTCTATCTTCATGTCCCACACATACTGTTCCCTTGACAGCGACTTGGTCTCATTGGGTGCACACAATTTTATTTTTCTCTGTTTTGCAGATACATGTGATATATAGTGATGATGGACTAATGGGTACAAGTTTGGTTTAATCTCATTCACCTACTTGTGCCCAATTTCAAGATCATTAAATTCAATGTGGTGCTATTATACTTGCATGTCTGCTATCCACCACTTCTGGATATGGGTTCATGCCCTTTTGACTTTGTCTGCATAGAATAAATTTTAATAAAAAATTTAATATTAACTCTTAATAAAATAAATAAAAAGGATATCAAATACATGTCAAAAAATAACATGCTATTAGTAACTAAAACCTCTGTTGTCTTCTTTGTATAGACAAAGATAAGTTTTAAAATGCTCTCACAAACATGGTGCAGTAATAAAATATTTAAAGTTTTATATAGAATATCAAATTTCGAATCAATGTAGAGATTTATTGAAAGATTTAAGTTCTGTATGGATTACTCTGAATGTCTGGATTTGAATATGTATAAACTGTGTCCGCATTCGAATTTACTCAGGAATGCATCAAGAAGAAAGTCACTCGTCCCTAGAGATTAGTCAGACGAAGTTTGGGCACTCAAAAAAAAAAAAGATGAGTTTTAAAATTTAAATGATATTAGTAATTTAAATGATAAGTCTATAATAATTTAAATAACACGTTACAAAATACGATTACAAAATTAAGATTGGTCGAATCAAGATCATTATTATACTTGCATGTCTACTATCCACCACTTCTTTTTTATTGCCTGACATAAACATGAAAGGAAATGGGTTCATGCCCTTTTAATTTTGTCTGCGTCGAATAAATTTTAACAAAAAATTTAATATTAACTCCTAATAAAGTAAATAAGAAAGGTAACGTTAAATTATTCTAAATATATCTACATGACCTAAACTCAACAAAATATTGATAATGATAAATGATGTTTTTAAGTCTAAACGCAAAGTCCATTTAAGCACAACATAAGCCTAACAAAACAGCAAAATCAATATTTAATATTTTAAAAGTTTTATATATCCATAATCAACATGATGTTTCGTCTCCTATCTAATTCGTGATTACTGTTCATTCTTAAATTAATATTTTAGATCATTTTTAATCTAAAAATTTATTGAGAGTAAATAAAAAATCTAGGATTATTCTCTTCATATTTCAGTTTTCAATTTTGACTTTTGAATTTATTTTCAATTTTGTATTTTAAGTATCTGTTTTGAGATTATTGAAAATATGTTCTTTTTATTTGTAATTTTTTTCGCATTTTAAAAATTTTGAGCACGTTTGTGATAAAAAAAAGCCAAAAACACTTTTTATTGTTTTTAGTTTTTTTTCACAAATTTTTTTCTTATTTTCAAAAATACATTTTTTAAAATATAAAAATAAACACGTTTTCACTATTTTAAAAAACTAAAAACTAAAAACAGTAAAGAGAATATGGCCTTAACTTTCACTCTCAATTAACTTTTAGGGTAAAAATAACTTAAAATATTAGTCGAAACAAAATCTCGTAAATATAGTTCGAGAAGCCCCGAATATATAAACCCTATTAAATATATGATGATGAAATTTCTTTTTATTTATTTTCTAAGATAGTATTTGTTAAAATAAGTAAGATAAGATTGTATCATAATAAGGTTAGAATGTTTTCCAAACTAAAATATGAAATTATTAAAATAAGATCGATAAATATTTCATAATTTTTATTAAATTATTTTTTAAATTTTTTATAATGTACTGAAAGACATATGTATTATTTTTTTTTATTTATAAAATTCAATATATGCTTATTTAGAGGAGAAAAAAGATAAGTATATTTAAAAAATACAAACACGTAACTTCTTTTTCAAATGTTATCAAATAAATTTAATAAATATATTATAAAAATAAAAATTTATAATATTTTTTATATATATATATATCTTAATTAATAAATATTAACTAATAAAATAGTACTAGCCCAACATGTGGAAAACTTAGCTGCCTCCCTGCCGTCTTCCTTCCTCCAATTGAAAGGCAAAAGTTGCTTTCATAATGATAGCATCTCAATTCACAAAGAAAATAAATTATTGTGCAAAGGATAAGATAACGAATGAGGCATCAATTAGCTCAATGACATGCCCACCTCCCCACCCCCCTCCCCCCTTTTCCTCTTAACTGCACCACAAGAAAGAAAAAGACATTTGATATTTAATTAGATAGACATGTTGTATGATGAAAATAAAAAAGAATGAATTAATACTAGACATCGGTGGAATCGATTATATGAATTGATACTTTGTGTCTAAACAAATTAGAAGTTCGTCTCAATTTGAGTTGAGCTTCTATAATATTATCCTTCTCAAATTATCGACTTAATTAAATTTGTCGTTAGTTCGTCTACACATCTACCGAGATAAGATAAGATTTACTTTTGACTAAATCAAGATTTTATTCTAATCTTTGTATTTATTAGTATATCTTATCTCTATTAATCTAAATATTAGTTAATCAGTAACAATGTGAAAGCGCTCTTAGTATCAAATATGAATTGATTAGAGAGTTGAAATTAGTTAATCCAAATAAGACATTTGAGTGATATTTTAGAGGAAGAAATTAATTTTATTTGCCAATGATAATCTTGATTTGTCATAGCTGATAAGGATCCAACGACAAGATCCCAAGCAAAATCTAGTCATGGATATGGATGGTTACACGCAATTAAATATGCAATCTAACATGTACATCACTCCATCCATTCATATAAATCTGTATATATATATATATAGATAGGATATATACCATTCAAAGTCCCCCTCTTATCCCTTGTTTGGATATTTAATTTAAAGCGGAATTTGAAGGATGGAGTTCACGCTCCCACGGCAAAACGTCCAAACAGCCCCCCCAAATCCCAAATTAGTATTTTCTCAAAATTAATTCAAGAAATTGAAATGATATATATATAATATATACACACATCGGGATTATTATGTTATTTAGGTTGAATAAATTTTATGTTGTTCGATGTTAGTTTACGAAGAACAAGAATGTGTGGGCCCCACCTCAACTAGGCAAATTTCGAGTAATAGAAAATTTTGGATATATATATATTTATTTTTGAAAAGAGAAAAAAGAAAAAGGAAGAAAGACACACTCCTTGAGAGATACGTTTGGAACATTCCACGATTGGGGCCCAACTCCGGGTTCGGATGGGGACGAAGCTCCCCAAATCCCCAAACAGCCCCTCTGTTTTCTTGGCTCATTTATTTATTATTTTATTTTTTTTTTTGTTTTCATATTTGGTAACCGCCTTCATGACTCCACACGCATCGCCAACCCAATTGAGAAGCTGTCGCGAAACGCGGTGAACGGATAAAGTCGGGCCCACCCCATCTCTGACCCGGATTATATTCATTATTAATTAATATTATTTATTATTCGGGCTGGCTCCCGTCACGTGCAGCGCATGTGGGATCGAGACCTCCGCCGTGACGTGGAGGTCCGCGGTTGGCCAGGTTCCGCGGCTTTTGCATTAGGTCCAGTCGCAGGAGAGGAGTGGGGTACACGTGGACGTGTCCGTACTGCGTGAGTGGGTGGACGAGGAAAATGGTAGGCGAGAGAAAGGTCATATCCTTGTCGCCCAACCATAATTATCCACATCGAAGCCCGGCTGCCTTCCGTTTGGCCACCCGTTTTGTGGCGGAATTACGGGCCTGCCATCGCGCATTCAGGAGGGTTGGGTTGGGTAAATGGTAATAAGAGGGGGGAGTGGGGGACAGAAAGGGTACGCGGAGAGGACAGAGATGATGAATTGGAAAAGGCGAACGTGGAGCCATCTTATCCGGATGCCAGCCAGGAGCCAACCGAGCACGAGGTCATAAAGTGGCGGCCTGGGGGGAGCGGCGCCCCCTCTTTTTGTTGGTCAAAAGTACCCCCCTCTCTCTCTCTCCTCTCTTCCAGCTGTCATTTTGATTTGCACTTTTAATTGGTTAATAACGCAACAACATTTTATTTCCGAGCATCATTTCTTAAAATGAGTAAATATATGTATATATATATTAAAATAAAATTAAAATATTTTTTAAACTAAAATACAAAAGGATCAATATAAATCTGTAAAATATTTTAATATTTTTATTAAATTATTTATTAAAATTTTAAAATATATTAAAAGACATATGCTTCATTTTTTTTTTATCTTAAAGAGAAGAAATAAACATATGTAAAAAATATTAGATAAAAAATTATGTGATTTTTTTAAATAATTACTAGATAAATTTAATAAATATATTATAAATGATAAAAATTTATAACACTTTTCATATATTAATTTTTCTCATCTATAATTTAGTTAATAAATACTACCTTAATATATTTTTTCACGAGATAAAAATGAATAAAAAAAAAAGGCTAGTTGATTGTATATCCCTTGTGTTTTAGTTATTTAATTAATTGTGATAACTTTTGAATTTTAAAATTAATTTAATTAGTTCTTAATTTTTTTAAAATTAGTCACAATATCTTATAGTTACCGAGAGCATTAAGAAATTGATCTTACATTTTATGAATTTTAAATTTTTGGTCTTCATATCTGTTAAACTTTGAATATTTAAGAAGTATATAATTAACTTACTGACGTTTTTAATAATAGAAAGGTCTTGTGGCTAGTTTTTAAATACTTTAAAAACTAAATGAATTAATTTTAAAGTTTATAGAGTGTTTGTTTGAATCCAATAAACAAAGTTAAAGGTCAATTTAACTTGAAAATAATTAAGAATAAATTATACTCAACATTCATTTGATTTGATAAAAATAATAAAAAAATAAAATACTCTTAATATTTAAAAAATAATAGATATATTATATCAATACTTCACAAATATTAAAAATTTTAATATGAGAAATATATTCTTACAATTTATCTTTATCTCCATTATTTTTTTAACTCATATGACAAACTAATTGATAATGATAGCAAAATACCTTAAACTTGTGAGGTCACCCCAATTGAGGCATGGTTAAAGGTTGTTTGACTGGTTTCGGGTTGAGTTTGAAAAATTTCCAATTAAGTTTCAATTGGGTTAAGGTGTCAATGGATAAAAATACATTTCTAATTCTTTTTTTAATATTACGAAATAATTTGAAAATGTTTTCGAAATTGTGGAAATGGAGTATAAACGTTTTCTTGTTATTTTTTAGTATTTTAGAAATAGAAATATTTTAAAAACTCCCCCAAAACATTTATGTGCACCATAGAATAAAAATTAATATTTGTGTATGTTGCAAAAATGAGCGAAAACAAAATAGCGATTTGAAATTTTAAAAATAATTTTTTTTGATAAAAAAGATTGAAATGCCAAAATATTTATATTACTTTGATTTATAGACAGTTTAAAATAGATCAAATAAATAATTAAATTTTTTATAAATAAAATCACATTAATTCATTATCAATTATATCAAATGACATTAAAATAAAAAATCTTATAAAAGTTGAATAAATTATTTATTTTATTTTAAAATTCAACCCCTAGTCAAATTTGAATGGCCAATTTACCACTTGCCCTTTTTATTTTCTAATAAGAAGGAAAATGGCTAAAAGTTGGTTCATGTAGAGAAAGTAGGTAAGGGTAGTAGCGTAAAATAGTCGAAATGAAGGGGTATTTATTATCGGACAGCTCTAAAAGTAATCAAAGTGGTGGGTTAGAATTTAACTACGGTAAGTTTCGTTCACGCTCTTTCTGATCTTGAAGGAATTTAGATTCAGTAATTAACACACATCGTCAGGGGCATAAAAGTCCAAATCCCAAACACGCACAAGGACTCTCTCTCTCTCTCTCTCTCTCCCTTCTGATCTTTCTCTCATTTCATTCTTCGCTTCCGTTGAAACGTCGAAGCAAAAGCCCTTCTGCGCACCTTCACCGCCGGTCGCCGCCGCAACCCCCTTGTTTTCAGATCAAGTCGATATCTTCCGTACTTCCGGACCTCTGGCCGGTAAGTCCACAAGCGAAGTCGTCCCTTTGAGTTAGTCTTGTTCTGTCGTCGTCTGTTTCGAAGGTCAGAAAGGAAGAGGAAATCTGAAACGTTTTCTCTTCTGTTATAATCTTAAGAGATTCCCCAACGACCTAAAACACAATACTAGTTGTTTCTGTTGTAAGGGAGGTGAAATTGATGGTTTCGTTGAGCTTTTTTGGGCCCGTATTTATGGATATATATGAAGTAAAAATCTAGACGTTTGCTGAGCATGTTTTCTTGTTGATCCAAGTTTGCTTTCCCTCTGGAGAAGCATTTGTTCTTTTTTGCTTTAGCTTTTTGAACTCTTGAGATTTAGAAGCCTTGACCTTTTGGAATTGATTATTGCCTACAAAGGAGATCGTGTATGTGTTCTTTTTCTTTGTAAACTCATCAAAGCTTGGTTCATATATCTTGACTCGTTCTCTGCAAATTCTGTTTCTTGATCTTTCAGTAGTGTTCTTAAAAATTCAGAAACAATTGGTTATACCACAAAAGCAAATTAAAATTTTTGGTTGGTCCGTGAAAGAAAATTAAAAATGCTGCTTTTGGTAAAAGTTTTTGGGAAATTATTTGGGTCTCAAAAATCTTCTTTTAAAAAACCTTTTATGATGTTTTCTTCCCGGATATGTTGAATGATAAGTATGAATCCGTATTAGAAAATGGTTAATGGGATCGGACAGCTTTTTTTCAACACTGATCTCCATGGTTAAAAACAATTTTTCACTGAATTACCACGGAAGTCTGAAGTAATGAATTGGTGTGTTGCCTTATCCTTATCTGCTTAGGCATCGCGGTATCTGTCGTACTGTGCCGCCTGTACCGTGTTTATTTTGTCTTTTTCTCCCATCTCCGACCGTTTTTGTTCTTGTCATGAATTTTCAGTATCAATCATTCTCGTAGATGTACAAACATGTGGTTCAGCTGACCAGGTTGGAATTTAGAAGATAGTTCTCTATCTAGCCTTAAGATACCCACTCAGTCCGGCACTCGAACATCTAGCTCGAGTTTCAGTTTTCCTTCTATTGTGGTTTTGTTTGTATCTTTGTCTTGTTTTGGATGTTAGTCTCTGGATCTTTTGGCGTTACTTGGCCCACTTCCCCCTCCCCCCCACCAAAACAGTTCTTATCTTTCTTCGTTCCTGTTTGCTAATCAATTACAAAGGCGGTCCACACACATTTTCTGCCTTCATATAATCTATTTCAAACCCTACAGTTTCTCTGAGTATGTCATGTTGGGTTCTTTTCTGGTCTCTGATACTCGGCGATCAGAATTCGTGGGGCAGATTACTCTATAATTTCCTTTATGCTCCATGTGCACTTACTTGCCTGCCTCTAGCTGTTTTGGGCGGGTACTCATTTTGGGGACTACTGAAGTGAAAATGGATTGTCTTGATAAAATCATAGCTGTTACAGGTTGGCCAGGCCTAAAAATACCTATCATTTTACCTGGATGTAGAGAGGGAATTGGTAAGTGCCTTATTTTTTGCTGAGCAAGCTTCTTTCAGTTAGGCCCCTAAAGAGCCTTTAGTCGTGTTTGATGTACTTTGCAGTCTGATTTTAAAGAGTCATTGGTGCTTTAATGCACCCAACAATAACATGCAGAGAAATGGCTCATGCAGATTGCTTGACTAATACTTGTCTGAAAATAGAAAGTTGATATGCATGTTAGCTTAATAAATTTCATGTCCCTGATGGCATACTTACTTTCCCCTCCCTGGAGGCGGTTGGTCTTTCTGAGTGTTTAATCTGCACCAGATTGTAAGAGAATAGAAATTTTGAACTTTGTGCTGCACATCAAAATTTTGGTCATTTCTGCTAATGATCATGGTCTTACTTTTCCTCCATTTTGTTTGTATTGAGAAATACCACATATGTTTTCCTTGGAATCTGGCTGTGTGGTTTGACAGTGCCAGCAGAGAAACGGTTATTGTTTGTGCATCCTTAACGATTTAGTGAATGTGATTACCGGTCATTGTATTCTGTCTGGTTGTCAAATTGCTAGTCTACATCTCTTTCAAAATAATATTAAAATACTTGCACATATGGGCCAAAAGAGGGTGGAGCAATATTGTATAAAATCTTAGTTATTGCTCTCAAGTCAGTATAATAAAATGTGGAATTACTTTTCATATAATGATATAAGCTGTAGAATTCTTTTGTATGGTTGCTAATGAAGGCTAAGAAGATCTGCCATTCTTTTGTGTGTCAATTATTTACTTTTGCTGCATGGTTTGAGTTATAACTGAGATAATTGGTCATATAAGCAGTCATTCTACCCCTTTCATTGCATATGTTTGATGTGAATATGAAATTTGTGGAAGCTAATGAGGAATAAGAAAGTAGTTGAATGAACGTGTGTCCTTATCAGAGGGATGGTTATGCTTTCTCATTGTTTCTGTTGCTTGTGATAATGCATAAAAATTGATAGTCCAATCAAAAATCAGTGGAAACACCCCTAACCTTCAGTTAGGTGTCTTTATATAACAGTAATGGGGGAGCTTTGCCTATGGGGAAGATAGACAAAAGTGAAATAGGGGCACTGCTCAGCTGAGCTAGATTCCTTGCACTAGTTTCTCATTTTTTTGTTGGGCTTGCATGCTTGATTGCTGGACGAAGTATTGCATGTTTCACTGAGCAGGCCACTAATGGGAAGAAAAGGAAACAGGCAGAGAAGGAAAGAAACAAGAAGTTGAGTGTGGAAGTTCATCTTTGTTTATTGGTCTATGCACATTGCAGGAAGTTACATCTGGAAGAACTTAGATATTTTCGTTGCATGTTGCTATCTTGTCAGTATTGTAGTATCAATACTGCTGCGCTAAATGCATCTTTTCCTTGCTCTCTTCAATAGCAACACCAACAGTAATCCCACTGCCAGTTTGCTGCAACATTAAATTAGAATTACTGTCCAACCATTGTGATTGCTTTCTTTGCCATAACTGGTACCACTACTATCACCAGAGTTGGACCATTGCACTTCATTTCCACTGTGAATATGGTAGAACTTGGCTATAACTGCATTCTCTTTTTTTTTTTTTTAATTGCTTGTGCCATTGAAATCAGTCATTTCCTCTTTTCATTTGTCTGCGCCTTTACTGAAATTGCATAGCAGGTGTTAACAGCTGCATTCTTTCCCCCCATCTTTTCACTTGGTTGAAACAATGGATTTGGCTAGACCTGCTGCAATACATTAAAATGTAAGGAAAATATTAAACGGCTTGCCTGTCATTGCCTTCTGTGATGCTCTTAAAAGAGCACATTAATAGATAATTCCTTTGGAGAGCCTTTCGAACTGGACTGAGAATTAGGGTTTAAATGTACTAAAATACCGGAAATGGATTGTTTCTCATGGATTCTTGATTTTCTTATTTAACTGGAATAGAAGAGTTATGAATAGTGTTCAATAGGGCTTTCAAAATGGTAATCACCAGAAATTGGGGTTAAATGTATCAAAATACGGGGAAGAAACTGTTTCCTGCAGATTCTTCTTTTCTTAAGTGGAATAGAAACCTATCAATAGGGTTATTCAATGTTAATGCATTCCTGTATTAATTGTCCAGTAATTGATACTGCAATTGAAATGTGTTATTATTCTTTTTTTTTTTTTTCATTTTTTCCCTTTTAAATGCTTTATAGGACATCCAGTGATGATCATATGGTAGATTATGTGCTAAGGCAGGATTTTGCAGTCTCATTCAAATGCTGAAGGTGGTTTTTGTTTCATAGGCTGGTTAATCTATGTACTGGAATAGCAGAACCAGATGATTTGGGGAAACATTTTCTATCAATAGGGTTATTCAATGTTTTTAATGCATTCCTGTATTAATTGTCCAGTAATTGATACTGCAATTGAAATGAGTTATTAATCTTTTTTGTTTTTCATTTTTTTCCTTTTAAATGCTTTATATGACATGTGGCGATGATCACATGGTAGATCATGTGCTAAGGCAGGATTTTGCAGTCTCATTCAAATGCTGAAGGTGGTTTTTGTTTCGTAGGCTGGTTAATCTATGTACTGGAATAGCAGAACCAGATGCTTTGGGGAAACATTTTCTACCAGTAATGGCTTCAAGATCATGTGCCAACCTTCTGGATTTGGTTTCTGGTGATCTACTGGACATCCCTCAAACTCCTAGATCTCTTCCAAGAGTGATGACAGTTCCTGGAATTATCTCTGACTTAGATGGCGATTCGGAGGGGACTTCATCAGTTTATCATGAGAGGAAAATTGTAGTAGCAAACATGTTACCTTTGCATGCTCAAAGGGATGCAGGAAGTGGGAAATGGTGTTTCAGCTGGGATGAGGATGCACTTCTATTACAATTGAAGGATGGCTTTTCAGCTGAGACTGATGTTATTTATGTGGGTTCTCTCAAGGTTGAAATAGATGTCAGTGAGCAAGAAGAAGTTGCCCAGAATCTTCTTGACAAATTTAATTGTGTGCCGACCTTCTTACCGCAGGACCTTCTAAAGAAATTCTATTATGGTTTCTGCAAACAGCAACTATGGCCTCTTTTCCATTACATGCTACCCATGTGCCCTGACCATGGTGACCGCTTTGATCGCTCGCTTTGGCAGGCCTATGTGTCTGCAAATAAAATATTTGCAGATAAAGTTATGGAAGTAATTAACCCTGAGGAGGATTATATTTGGGTTCATGATTATCACCTCATGATTCTCCCTACTTTCTTGAGAAAGCACTACAACCGAGTCAAGCTAGGATTCTTTCTGCACAGTCCATTCCCTTCATCTGAAATATATCGAACTCTGCCAGTAAGAGATTATATTTTGAAAGGATTGCTGAATTCTGATCTAATTGGTTTCCATACGTTTGATTATGCCCGTCACTTCCTGTCATGCTGCAGTAGAATGCTAGGTCTGTCCTATGAATCTAAGCGAGGACATATTGGGCTTGATTACTTTGGACGGACAGTGTACATTAAAATTCTCCCTGTAGGTATTCATATGGGTCGACTTGAATCTGTATTGAATCTTTCATCTACATCTATCAGAGTTAAAGAGATCCAGGAACAGTTCAGGGGGAAAAAGGTGTTCATTGGTGTTGATGACATGGACATATTCAAAGGTATCAGTCTGAAACTCCTAGCATTTGAACAGCTTTTGCAGCAGCATCAGGAGTTGCAGGGCCAACTGGTCTTAGTTCAAATAGTGAATCCTGCAAGAAGCTCTGGGAAGGATGTGCAAGAAGCTAAGAGAGAGACTTATTTGACTGCAAGAAGGATCAATGAGGCTTATGGATCTCCAGATTATGAGCCAGTTGTTCTGATTGATCGCCCTGTTGCTCGATTTGAAAAAACTGCCTACTATGCTGTGGCAGAATGTTGTATTGTTAATGCTGTGAGGGATGGTATGAATTTGGTTCCTTACAAGTATATAGTTTGCCGGCAAGGCTCCATGGCTATGAAAAAATCCATGCAGATTGAGACAGATTCTCCTCGCACAAGCATGCTTGTTGTGTCAGAGTTTGTAGGGTGCTCTCCTTCCTTAAGTGGGGCAATTAGAGTTAATCCATGGGACATTGATTCTGTCACTGATGCCATGCATTTGGCAATCACCATACCTGATTCTGAGAAACACTTGCGGCATGAAAAGCATTACCGATATGTTAGTTCTCATGATGTGGCTTATTGGGCTCGCAGCTTTGCCCAGGATTTGGAGAGAGCATGCAAAGATCATTACAGCAAGCGCTACTGGGGAATTGGTTTAGGCCTGGGATTTCGAGTAGTTTCGCTTTCTCCAAATTTTAGGAAGTTGTCTATCGACCACATTGTCTCAGCATATAAGAGGACAAGTAGAAGGGCAATATTTCTGGACTATGATGGTACTGTTGTTCCCCAAAGCTCTATAGTTAAAACGCTGAGCACTGAAGTTGTGACGACTCTGAATATTCTGTGCAATGATCCTAAGAACACTGTCTTTATTGTTAGTGGGAGGGGAAGAAGCTCACTGAGTGAGTGGCTTGCCCCTTGTGATAGGTTGGGAATAGCTGCGGAACATGGATACTTAATAAGGTATTTTTCAGAAGCCTTGTTCTTAAAGTTAAAAAAAGTTAAGACTCTTCTTTGTTGTGATTTCTGTTTTCCCTTGTTGCAGGTGGAACAAAAACACTGACTGGGAATCCGGTCCCCCAACTTCAGACCTTGAATGGAAGGAAATTGTGGAACCAGTGATGAAGCTATATATGGAGGCAACAGATGGATCTTATATAGAAACTAAAGAGAGTGCTTTGGTGTGGCACCATCAAGATGCAGATCCTGATTTTGGATCCTGTCAAGCCAAGGAATTGTTGGATCATTTGGAAAATGTACTTGCAAATGAACCGGCAGTTGTTAATAGGGGCCAATATATTGTTGAAGTCAAGCCACAAGTAAGAATCTCTCCACCCCCCCTCTTTCCATCAAACACATGCGTTCAATTAAACATTTGCATCTTTGAGCAAAATTTCTCTATTGATTTCTTACATTGCCCAGGGAGTGAGCAAAGGGTTGGTGGCGCAGAAGGTTCTATCAACGGTGGTCGGCAGAGGGGGGCCACCAGATTTTGTAATGTGCATTGGGGATGACAGATCAGACGAGGACATGTTTGAAAGCATATTAAGCACAGTTTCTTGCCCATCATTGCCAGCAGCTCCTGAGATATTTGCTTGTACTGTTGGGCAAAAGCCAAGCAAGGCCAAGTATTATCTTGATGATACTGCTGACGTGGTGCGACTGCTCCGAGGCCTTGCTAATGCTTCATGTCCTAAACCTCCGCATATTGCTCAGTTCCAGGTTTCATTTGACAGTGCGTTTTGAGATGATGAGATTCTCTTTTCTGGATTATGAAAAGGTCCGGTTGTTTCAGTCTTACTTGGGCTTCACTGCTGGCTGGCTCACACTGCCGGAGGAAGGTTATGATGGTGGATTTTGGGATCAACAGGGGACACCAGAATTTCCCATGCCAGGAAGCTTCTTTGGGCAAGTTCCTTTTTTTATTCTAGGTACAGTTTTGCGGATGCTGATGCTTATAGCGGCTGCTGCCCTTACTAGAGGGCAGTGCTCATTTGTATAGGGACAATGACAAATTTTTCTCTCCCCCATACATCAATGTCAGTTTGATTCGAGAATTCTATTGGTCCATTTGAACTGCAAATCACGTCAAAATGTCAATATGTGGTGATTGAATTCTTCAAGACAGATCGAGTCTCTGGAAAATCCCCCCACCCCCACTCTCTCTCTCCTTCCTTGTAAATGGTAAATCTCAATCCTTTCATATATATGCTTCAACGTGCTAGATCGATGTTCCTTTACAAGCTTCTTTGCCCCCCTGTGCCAGTAGTTACAAGCTTTTACCAGTTGCAATCAATTGGCATGCATGGTCTCTATTTCTGCCTCTTCCTTGTGCAGTCTTTGTTTTTGTTCTTGGTTTTATTTTGTTAACTTGGTAGTATGTTATATCCTGTTAAAGCTTACGATTGCCTTGGTATCTTTTTCCCGGTGGATTATGTGCCCTTAGCAATGGGGGTAGGGGTATGACTAGCTGGCTGGGGGTGCCACCCGAAACCGAACCCAAACCCCATTTTAAGCAATATCTACCTGCCAACCCGCCCCTATTAGCTTAATATTACTGCTCAGTTTCTTGAGAGCTAAGATTGGCTTCAGTCCTTGTCCTCTCGAGAGCTAGAGCACAACATAGGATATCTGTTGGCCTCATAACATTATTCCCAAGCAATCAAACAATTTAGATTATTTAACCAATTTGTCCATTTTATCCTTTAAATTTGAAATAAATTACACAATTACAAAAATCATTTTAAAGTATTTTATCAATGGTAGGTAGACATGGTCAAAATTGAACCGGACCGACGGTTCGAACCGGAACCGGACCAGTCGGAACCGGACCCGGAACCGGCCGAACCGGAACCGGACTGAACCGGCGAAATTCGGTCCGGTTCTGGTTCGAGGTTCCGCGGAATCGGAACCGCGACCGGAATCGGCGGTTCCGCGGAACCGGAACAGCGGAGGGGTGCATACTTATATTACTTGTATTAGTTAATTACTTGTATTACATACTTGTTTAGTTGTTTTAATTATTTTTAATGAAATTATTACTTATATTTTTTCAATTTTTAGTAGTGTTTTTTATTAAAAATATGGTTGAGAATATCTATATTTACAATTACATTTAACAATTAAAAATCGAAACCAAACCGAACCGAACAACGGAACAAAGACCAAAATTGAATACAACAATATTTAAAAAAAATTAAAAAAATTTGGTTTGAACCGGAACCGGAACCGTTGACCGAACCGGCTCAAATCGTTGACCAAACTGGTCCAAACCGTTGACCGAACCGGCACGAACCGGAACCGGAACCGAACCGTCCCAAACCGCCCTTGAGCGGTTCGGTTCAAGTTCAAATATTTTTTGAACCGGAACCGGCGGTTCATGAACCGGAACCGGTGGTTCATGAACCGTGGCCATGTCTGGTAGGCATGTCAGTAAACCCTCTAATATTTTCGTAAAGAAATTTCATAAACAAATCAAAAATATCTTAGAAATGTAGCCCAAAGTATGTTTAAAAGTGGGCCAAGTCAAGGTTGGCCCAAGTTTTCAAAACGGAGTGGGCCAAGTCAAGGTTAGCCCAAAGTATGTTTAAAAGTGGGCCAAGTCAAGGTTGGCCCAAGTTTTCAAAAAGGAATGGGCCAAGTCAAGTTTGGCCCAAGTTTTCAAAAAGGAATGGGCATTGGATTAGGGAAAAGAGTTGTATTTTTAAAACCCAACACTGTTGGGCCTCGATGTGGCTGCTATTGGGACTGAAAATCTACCAACATGTAGGTCAAATGTTTAAGGATAAATTATACTCAATACCTGTGACTGAAGTTTGATAAAAGAAAACAATAGAGATATTATTAACATTTGAATAATGACACGACTTTTTATGATTTTATGACTATTTATAATTTTTTTAATAATTATCTTATAAATATTAAAAATTTTAACATATCGAAAATATTCTTATATTTTCTCATCTCATCTCTCTCTTCTCCTCTTATGGTGAATTAGTCGACTACCTATTAGTTTCTCTTTTTACTTTAATAATAGTTTAGTTATTATCGAACTAAAGGAAGAGATTATAAACTATTAAATATAGGCTAGTTTGTAAGATAAAGAGAAAAGATAAAATGAAAGAAAGAGAAAATGTAAATGTATTTTTGTTATATTATAAGTTTTAATGATGATATAAGAAAAGTATAAATAAAATTATAACATTAGAAAAAGTCACTATCATTTCTCAAATGCTATCGACCTATTTGTCTTTTTTGTCAAATCTCAATATATTTAATGTAATTCAGCCAAGTTTTAGGGGTTTTATTTTATAATTTTTAAATTAGAAATAGTTTTAGTTGTTTATCTTTACTGTTGAAAAAAATACTAAATTTCATTAATTAATGAAATTAATCAAAAAATAATAATTCATTTAATAGTTATCAAAAGGAAGTCTATAAAACTAATATTATTAAATATATATATATACACACACACACACATAATTGAGCATTTTTATCTTATTATTCATCAAGAAATAAAACTGAAATTCTAAAAGTCCATTAAATATGCTAAAAATTAATTTGTTAAACTGTATTATTTTTTGGAATTTTAAAAATTCAATACCAGTCATCAAATTAAAATTAATTAAATTGATTTAATTAATAATTTTTACATAAATATAGATTAGTGAATCATTGGTCAGCGTGTAATCTTTTGTGACTAATTATAACAGGGAGAGAGCAAAAGTTTTGTTTACCTAAACTAATCGATCCAAACTTTTTTTTTCTATAAATAAGATTATATAAAGAGTAAAACAGAAATCCTACAATCTCAAGTAGGGCATACCCTATGCCAAACAACTAAGAGGAAAACACACCCTTGAAAAATGAGGGAAACCAAAATCAACAAGGACAAAGGATCTAAATGCACAAAGAACTAAAAATACTCATGTTGGATCTGTAATCATATGTTGACTAACACTAATAATCTGATTTGCCTTAGCATATGTATTCTTTTTCTTTCTCTCTCACTTCTTTTGAGACTTGGACATGACGAGAACATAGTCAGAATCTGAGTCTTTTGACTGAGAAGATTGAACATCTTCCTCTTCATCATAGACCCGCATAGATGACTCCTTATTGACCATATATGTCTTAGCCACAAATCCCATATTTATCAAACAATACAATTCACTAGGAGACGGGATATCTATATCTTCCTCTGGAATAGGATAAAAACATGTTGCCACCAGATCATTAACACCTCTCGAAACACTGGGGCAAGCTGCATTCACTTGTTCAACAACCTTGATTAAAGACTCACTGGAGTTAGCCCTCCCTCTTATCTTCTCATTATCTTTCCCTACATTCATCGCCTAAACCTTAGTTGGACCCTAAAATGCCTTATTGGGATTCCTTGAGCATCGATCAAAGGAATGACCAAAAATCCCATAGTGACTACATCTCGAGGGAACCCACTGGTACTCCACCAACATTCTCAAGAATTTAAGCTCCCCCGAACCTTCATCAAGGCCTAATCAAGAGTAACAAATTTGGGAAAAGTCGGAAAGACATTCATCTTAATACACACCCTAGCAAATCTAATTATAGAGCGATTCTCAATCGTAAAATCCACATGTATGCGACGCCCAAGAGCACTCACAACAAAAACAATGCCCTCTTCATTCCACCCCTCAAGAGTAATATTAAATATTTTAACCCAAATAGGTAGTGATGGATGGGCTTTCCTAGACAAATCCATACCAACCTCCCAAATTTTTAAAATCAACGGATGCCTCACAAAATGCCAGGGTCCACCATCAAAGACTTTCAACATATTTATCTCACTATCGAATCAAAATAAAAAACAAACAAAGTTATTAGACAATACCTCAAAAAGCCCTCCCACATCTTTTCGTACAATTGCATGCACTACTTGGAATGGGAGGCATTTTTTAACAAAATATCCAATTATGGTATTTTGCCAATACTTCACACCTTCATTAATAACCTCATTTTAAAACCGCACTATAGGCCCATTAGCAGAAGAATTAATAGACGAATGATACGGTAATTTCCTTGGCATCCGTTGCTCATTAGATCCAACCAAACTAGCCCAAGATTTTTTACCATACTCATTGGGTCTCATTCCTTGAGCATGCATCACATCCTTAGGCATGGGCTTTCTCATATCACTCCTAGGCATTGAATCAACAAGCTTGATGGACCCAACTGGCCTAATGCCTGTTGGAGTTGCGTTTCCAAAATGGCCTAGATCACTATTTAAACTTGTCGGTTTAGTTTATTTTTTTTCTTATATTGGTTCAGTTTAGTTTTTTTTTTTTTTCTCAAAAGTTCAGTTTCTGGTTTGAATTTTTGGTTGGAATAACCAAACTAACCGAACCGATCGAACTTTAAAACAACATTATTTTGATGTTTATAAAACAATATTATTTTCTTTAGTTTTGTGAGTTTTCTATTAGTTACTTCATTTTTCTTCGATTTTTTTACGTTTCTTCAGTTTAATCGGTTCGGTTCAATTTATACAATTTGTGTTTAATTTTTTTGGTTATTAGTTAGTTCAATTTTTTGGATTAATCGGTCGATTTTACTCCTCGATTTGGTTTAATCGGTTAGTGAATTTCAATTCGGTCAAAGTGTTTGCATACCCCTAGTTGTAACACCCTTGTATTTTGAGAACGAATAATAAATTAATTTATGTCTTTGAGATAATTTATTAAAAATTTGTGACATTGTGAAATTTAATGGATAACATTAAATTTTGAACACAGAATTGATTAAAAGTTTTTAATATTTTTGGGATCTAAGTATAAGGTTGGAATTTGAGAGTTTCTTTAGTACAAAATTAATTGTTATAATTTTTTATTCTTTTTCTAATAAAAGCAATAGTTATTTGGAACGATCACAACCCCTTAAATTTGGAAGCCAACATAACCCCTTGAATTGGGAAAGCCAACATTTTCCCTTAAATTGAGGGATGATTTGAATGAAATTCAAAGGAAAATGCTTTGTGGGAGAATTGTGATTGTGTGTATATATATATCATGGGGTAAATAGAAATGTAGAAGGAATTGAACAAATTGAAGGAACTTATTATTAGCATTCTTGTGGCATGCCTAAGAGGTTCCCTTAAATTGAGGGATGATTTGAATGAAATTCAAAGGAAAATGCTTTGTGGGAGAATTGTGATTGTATGTATATATATATATATATATATCATGGGGTAAATAGAAATGTAGAAGGAATTGAACAAATTGAAGGAACTTATTATTAGCATTCTTGTGGCATGCCTAAGAGCTTGGGGTAAGTGATAAAAACTTAAGTTTGAGTGAAATAATACTTATTTTGTAATATTTTTTGTTTTCTTTACTTATTATGCTTAATTTTGCTAAGGGAACTTTGAGGTGTGATTTCAACAACCCTATTATGTCGAGAGAAATTAAGGATCATTAAAGGGGATCATAATAAGCCAAAAGTAAGTTTGGTAAGATTTAATATGTTATTTGTGTAAATTGCATTATCATGACTTGCATATGATGACAAGAGAGTGCCTAGGCATGAGGCTATGAATTTTGGGGACGAAACATAGCTTATGTTGGGGTCCATAGTTATTCATATGGGGCCATCAAAAGTCTTGGATGGATGAGGTGGATGGGTCTGCATGCATGTTTCACTGCATATTTTTCTATATTTGTTATGAGTTACAATTTGTTATTTTTACTTAATATTTTTATTGGATCTTAGGACTCACTCCTTATCACTAACTACATAGATGGCTCAAGCCATAGTAAAGGAAAAACGATAATAGTGGACAGTTCTCTGGTGGACATGGTTGACCAACCGTAAAAAGACTTTTATTTTACGAGTTTACGAATATTTTATTTTTCTAGTTTTGTATTAAATATGTGTGTGACAAACAAGATTTTGAGATTGGAAATGAGACTTAGTAATTTTATGGTTATTGGACTTCCATCTCTAAGTCCTTGTAAAATGTGTAGCTTGGCCGAGAATTGAAAACCCTTTACTGCTTATTTTTCTTTTGAAACTTGAGTTCTCGGTAGGTGAAGGTGGCGAAACCTAGTTCCCACCTAGGACGTCTTAACTTGTTGGGACATAGCCAACTTTCAAATTTAGTTAGTGATTGTGATTGTAATCATAGATTACAGTGACACCTTGGATGTGGGATTGCGGCATCACACTAGTCCATGTCTTTTACATTTTGCTTTATTTTTCATTTTTTATGTGAGTCATACGTTATTGGAAATCTTACTCTATTTCTATAATATATCCAAGATTCATTTGATCTTATTAAGATTTGATTTTAATGAATTTGACTCAAGGTCACTTAATCTAACTGAGTGACTGCACTAAGTAGTCTTTACCAAATCAAGGTATGCCTTTTTCCACAAAAAGTGAACAAATGAATAACTAAATTTGATAGAAACTAAGCGTTCTTTTTGTTGTTTTCAAGTCATTTTTAGTTTTCAATATTCTAAAATAATGAAAACGCGTTTTCTTTGTTATTTTTAAAAATGCATTTTTGAAAACAAAAAAAAAATTATAAAAAAAACTCAAAACAACAAAAAATTATTTTGAGTGTTTTCATCTAAAATAAACTCTAAACTCAAAACACATTTATTTATGTATTTACTAGTATTTTACTATTGTAATAGAAAAAAATATTACAAAATTCATTAACTTTAAAATGTATATATTTTTTAATAATATATTAACATTAAATATTTCTAATTTACTGAATAATCAAATTTTTTCGTATAAAATATTATTAAAAAATTATTTTTAAAATTTCAAAGAGAACGCATTTTCTAATTTTCTGGTTTCAGAAATAGTTTTTTAAAATGACAAAGAGAACGTATTTTTAATTTTCTAAAAATAGACAACCAAAACAGAAAACTGAAAATGAATTCAAAACTCAAAATTAAAAATTAAAAATCAAAGAGAACGCATCCTAAACTTTCTCTCTTATCCAAAAGAATTCTTATAATTTAAAATATTTTCTACTACTTCTACATAACCATAAAAAACCTATTGATTATAATAGTATTCAGTTTTAGGCGGTTCAGACAATTTTATGAGAAAAATCATAACTATCCTTTTTTATTGATTTTTTAAACCAAAAGTTCAAGAACAAATCGTAGTTTATGGGAAAAACATAGTTTAAGACATAACTACAAACTAGGAATCCTGTTTAAGCCAAAACAAAAACAATGGCATTACAATATAATTTTATATTAAAATTTTCATTTCCAAACATTTATACAAAGTTATCTCATAAACATTTTCCTTGATATTTTAGTGATCTATGGAGAGTATATTTAAAACCTTTACCAATAGGACCAACTTGCAAGATTGGTACTAGGTGCAACCCAACAATTAAATCATGACAAAGGATGTACCACTTCTTATAACACTATGTCAATGCTATAGCTATAGTAAAAAGTATGCCAAAAAAAAAAAATCTTATGTAAGATTCAAGAATCATAGATTCTTGCATTTCATGCCTTGATATACAATATAATTAATAATATATTTATTATGCCAAATAATTCATTGCCCTCCTTTTCTTCAATTGCCCTCCAACTTCTTTCTTTCTTTGAAGGGTGGAAGACCACCCATTTGTTCCTTACATATAAAGCCTAATGTTGCCCCTAATTTTTCATATTGGGAAAAACCAATCAAATTGAAAAATTAAGAATTTATTTAAGACCCTAAATTAAAATTAAAGACACAAAAGCTCACCACAAGAGATTTAACTATAGGCATTTCTTCCTTTTACAATTTTAGAAAGATGTAACTAAATCTACGATACTTGAGTATAAAAAAACTCTCGATCAGAAAAATCCAAGAATCAAACTATTGAAAAGCAACCATTTGAATTAGAAATCCTTTTAAATCTTCAAAATGCTTTATTTGATCAATGACGGGTTGAGTCACTTTCAAAGCATGGGAGATATATTAATGTCACATGTTTCAGATATATCTAGTACAAGACCATTTGATCTATTTTTTTTGTCTATATAAGGGCAAGAAAAATGAAAAAAAAAAAGGGTAAGAACAAGCCAATAACTTCAAATACTCTCAATTTTCAAGTACATCATTCTTCTAAAAATCTTATATGCAACTATTTTGTTTAGTTTTCATTCTTAAGTTGTAGATTTGAGTCTTATTGAAAGTTTGTTGTAAAACACCTTTGAGTGTTATTTTAAGTAAGCTTCTTCTTATTTTTATTCTCATTTTCATTTATCATTCACTCTATGAGCTGAAAAGATCAATAGGTTAAGTGATATGTGAGGTTGTTGCTTAATCTTGAAAAGCAATAGTGTAAAGTTTGTATCGAACTTGTAAAAACACAAGGTACATAGATGATACTGTTTGTTTTTTTCAAATAACACTCCAATTAATGGATTTAGAAAATCTTTGATAATGAGTCAAAGTAGTGGACATATAAATATCTGTACAACTTAATTTATCCCATTCTCAAGCTTTCATTTGAGCTAATATTTCAACAACCCAATATCAATTTAATTGCACATTTAGTTACTAAATCAAACATATTGCAAGCACTCCCGCTCGGATATCCCGACCACTCAGATTACTCGAACGGAAACGCTTACGGGAGGAGAAAGAATGAAATACAAGACAGGAATTACCCTGACATGCATACACAAGAACTAAAACAGTAGAAGCAAAGCTATACACATACATGCGCTACGGGAACACCGCTAACACAACGATCACAAGATAAATAAATAAATACAGACTTTTGTATCGACATACAAGAGACCCGAGAAATGACCTGGCACAGTCACTAATAATAGAGCAAATCCTAGTCAACCATCAGAGTTGACAGGGATTGACGGGACTGCCTGTACACCGTACCGACTCTACCGCTAGATGCTGACTCTCTTGCCCATGGTCCACGCTGACACTATCTGGAATGATGAAAAACAAGGTAAGTCGAGAGACTTAGAAGCATAAAGAAAGAAAGGCCGAAGGCTGAACATATTCAGAAAACTCTCCTCAGAATAAACCCCCAGATACACACAAGCCATGAGACGCTACAACACAAAAGTATAGCATAATAAAAGCACATACCGGTCTTTGGGGCCCACACAAGACGCACGGCACCCAAGTCCCATACCAGCCTACCGCTGCCCTTAAAGGCAACATGTATCTCCAACAAACCTGCGCACGCTGTCCCGGGTTGGTGCTCCCGTCACTCGTGTGTTCGCGTCGGTACTCTTGATGCCCGAGCCATAGGCTCCCTCGGAACGATCCTTCCGTCCGAGACCAGTGAATTGCTAGTAACCATGCAATGCATATAAAATGAAATGGCGTAGTGAGCATTAACGTGATACACTGGCGCCCATACATTCAGGCATCAGGCCATGCTCCACCCACATAGTAAACCACACGCGATGCATATGCCCGTGCTGGATGCAACCTAACTAAGCTAGAATGTCCGTGTCCAAGCATACTCAATAAATGAATATCTCAACATGCAACCCGTATTCATGTGCATATCAAATCATGAACAGTAATACAACATATCAAATCATGCAATAAATCACATATTGGCAGAGCTAATCAGCAGTGTCCGGCACCGGTCAACGGTTAGTGACTAGGAGTGTCCACCCGACAATCCACTTCAAGACTGTACAATAGTCTACCGCAATGTCACCAAATAGCCGACCCCTGTCCTACTGCTCGATAGCTCTAATCGAACCATAAATAAACTCGAGAAAATCAGAGATAAACCTGCACGTCTAGGAACCTAGTCTCCAAGCTGGGCTCAACATCATTCCCAAGAGGAGTGGGGGTGGTACAAACCCCCTTAGGCTCACAACAAATAAAGTTCAAGAAGTCCTGAATTTAATTTAAATTAAAACAAATAAATAATAACTCAATAAACAATGCTACACGCCAAATTAGAGTAAGGGAGGGGATAAAATACAAGAAACTACAGAGTCTCTCACGGGAATTAAAGAACAAGAGGCGAGGGTTAGGAGCTTGTCTTTACACGACTGTTTCTTGCATTTCTTGCTCTCCCGCTGCGAAGTAAAACGTTTAATAGCAATTAATAAAATCATGGTTTACATTAATTAAATCTAACCGTGTAATATAAATAATTTAGCCGCCTAAAATTCCACGTAGGCACATCACAATTAAAATCCCAATGAGTCTCATATTTATTTTAAATTAAATCATGTCAATAACATCCTCAATTTATATAATTAATACGTGACACCGAAACGAGTTAAGCGAATGCGAGGGGTTCATAAAATAGAAAAAGATTGCAAGGGTAGAGGGAGCTTGCCTCTATTTAGCTATTTATAGCGTTTCCACGCTTGAACACCACTAAATTAATACACCTTGTAAAATAAATTAAACTCCCAAAATTAATAAAATTGGACCCAAAATAAAATTTCAACCGTACAGAATGTTTAATACATACTTCTTTACTTACTTGGCTACTTAAAACACAATTAAACCTCGATTTAATCCCAATTTCTCCCAAATTTCCTTCATTTTCTTCACTGTACGCGCCATCTTCTTCTGCCATTTTTTCCTCTGCAATTGTTGCTCGAAGAAGGCCGAAATCGGCCTTTAAATTGGCCAAAATGAGAGGCGGGGGCGCGGCCACATGGCAGTCGCTGGGCTGCGCAGAAGGCTACTGCTTTTGGGGCTAAAACGATGTCGTTTCGGTCCCTCCCTTGGCCAAATTAAATCAGGAAAACCAAGCCTCGCGCGCGCCCACGCGGATTCGATCCCGCTTCCCCCGCATGGCAACCCTCACGCGCGACAGCCCGCGCCACACACGCCTTTAACATGTACATGCACGTGATTATATTTAAGCTGACCCACAACCCAGTTTCGAGAATTACTCCAGCGCCCAGAACTTTTGAAAATCAACACTTTTGCCCCCACTTCACAATTACCCCTTATTTCACTTTCACCCTGTAATTTTCAAAAACCTCTTAATTCAATTTATTTTATTATTTTTCTAAGTACTTCCCAATAAATAATTATTTTCTTTAAAAAAATAAACACTCAATAATCACCAAATATACAAATTAAATCATTATTTCCTTATTTCCATAAATACTCCCAAGTAATTTAATTAAATACCTAAATTTCCTATTTCCTCAAAATTACATAAATAAACATTTGTCTTAAATCTCTAAATAATTTAATTAATTACCTTTAATTCTTTATTTTCCTCAAAACTACATAAATAAATACTTCCTCTTAAATTCTCAAATATTCAATAATGTCCTCAAATACCGATTTAAATAATTATTATTTATTTTCAAATTTCAGGATATTACACATATCTTTAAGTACAACTATTCTATTTCTATTCAAATTTGTCTCCAACCCAATTTTTATGACCTTACTTAAAAACTAATTCTGAAAATTATTTTCCCAAACCACTAAAATATCAAAATTTTGAATAATCATAATGATATTGAAATTTTGAAAATCGTCCATTAATCTCATTTTTTTTTACAATTTTCCTTTGAAAACTGATTTTCCTACAGAATTTTGATAATTATACGGATATCCTAAATTTCTTAAAATTGATACTCCAAAGTCACAAAAAGTCACTGGCAATCCGCTGGTGTCAACATTTTTCAATTTATTCGTCTATCATGCTTATTTCAAAGATTTTGCTCATAAATTACTATTCTAAAATTCTATAAAATTTTGAAGTGTTACACATATCACATAAATAATATTCCATCACAAATAGAACTTTACAAAAGACTTCTAAAAAACCCAACTTCATGCCTTACATGTGACTATTAGTTAAAGAATAGCCTTCATTTGTTTGTTCATTGCTTGGTCGTTAAAAAGTATTTGGTTAGAATTTGAAAATCTAGATATAGATTTATAAATATTGTAAGATATTGAATATTGGTTTGACTTGATTTTTTCATCCTAAAAGATTGCTATGAAGGTTGACTAAACAAAGATGGAGTTGACAAGGCTAAAGGCTCGCACCATAAGGATGTCGGGGCTAATAAGGACGTAGGCTTACACCACAAGGATGTTAGGGTTGACGACTCATATCACAAGCATGTTAAGGTCAACAAGGCTGAGGACTTGAAGCATAGAGATGTCGGTGACGACGAAGTTGAGGCCTCACAATGCAACGTAGTCACAATCACTGCCATGGGCATTGAAGTTGGCAAATGGGTTAGGTGGTCCATGGGCTCACCTCCCAGCCCAGCCCAATCAAGTACTGTAGTAAATGAGCTTGGTCGGTTTTAAGAATGCGGGTCGTGCCAAGACAGTGTTTTGTGGCCGGTGACCTAGCCTTACCCAACCCACCAAAATAGCCTGGCCTAGCCCGACAATTCTCCTCCTTATTGCAAGTCTTCAAATGTTTTGCTTGCAAGCCCATGGCCTGACCCGACCTGTCTTAACCCATTTATTAAGGGTCATAGGGCCAGCCTGAGCCCCAATTTCCCATTGCTTGACCTCGCTCGCTTTCTTGGGGGGCCAAGCGTGAGACGGGCCAGGCGGGCCAGCCCACCCATTTTCCAACTCTAATGGGCACTACTAAAGATATATCAGTGACAACCACAAGATATGTAATAAGAGATTTTAATTTTATCCCAATATCCCTTCGTTGCTCCTAGTTGATTGAGATAGAAGAAAAACCTTCCACATCTGTTTCGATGTTGGATGCCTGTATTTTTTAGTTTCTTGGAAAACTTAGATGTTTTTAGTTAGGTATACTTATAACATGATGAATATGTATTACACATAAATTGTTTTGTAGATTTGATATTTTGAATTCAAAGGATGTTTGTGAAGTGATATTGACATGAAGTTATTCTAGTGACTTGTTGAATGTTGGATTTTTATTATCGTTTCTTTTCTTTATTGTTGATTGTAAATATTAGTCTTTATACAGAGTTATGTTATGTATGCTAAAACTATTTAAGTGTATCTCGTTGCTACTAGTAGCAATATTTAAAAAATCTAACTAGTTCGAGTTATAGGTTTTTGAAAAGAAAAATAAAAAAAGTAAAATATGCAAACATTTTGGGTGATTAGATCTTGCTATCAACAATAGTGAATTTCTCTAAATCTAATAGTGAGATTTGATTGCCAAAAATTGTTGTGCTGACACTACTTTTAGTACAGACTAGGTTGGGGTTACTAAGGTAGCAAATTTTTAGTAGAATGTTGATATATATTTCAAACATATAATAGTTTGCTAATTTGTTTAAAAATTTATAGTATTTCAAAAAATTTCTTTCTATGAATCGTGGGCGGAACCATTAGCGAGCTGCCTGCTGAAGCCTAGGACAACTCACTATCGAATTCAATTTGTTAATGTAATATTTTTTTTTAATAACAATGCAGCTAAAAAAAATTACAACTTACTTCAAAATCTGTGATGTGTAACTCTCTACTTTTGACCATAATCTATTTATAAGTAAACAATTGTAAGTTCAAGATTAAACCCACCAAAATCATTTCATTAATTTTAAACGAACCTAAATAATAGTTTCTACATTCAATTCAACACCAAGAAATAAACTCAGCAGCAACGAAATGAGCCGAATTCAACCACTTTGTAACAAAATGGAGGATGATTTTTTTGTTGATTATATGATATTTTATATCGAAAGAGAACTTACTCTCACAATAGATGTAAATTATATTGTAGGTGAATTTTTTGTTTTAAAATCTCATTAAGTACAAGTTTAGTGAAAATTTATTGTACTGATTTTTTAGTTATATAAGAATTTTATTACATTAAATTTTTAAAATTTCAACCTCTCCAAACATAGATTCTTAGATCTATCATTGCTATAAGCACCTTTGACAGTACTTATGCATTAATAAACCCAGTCCACACATTTCAACAGAAAACTTAGTTTGCGTTCTTTTTATTGTTTTCAAGTCATTTTTAGTTTTTAATTTTTTAAAATAATGAAAATGCGTTCTCTTTGTTGTTTTTAAAAATATATTTTTGAAAACAAAAAAAAAAATTATAAAGAAAACTCAAAACAATAAAAAGTTATTTTGAGTGTTTTTATTCAAAACAAACTCTAAACTCAAAACACATTTCTTTATGTATTTATTCATATTTTACTATTGCAATGGGAAAAAATATTACAAAATTTATTAACTTTAAAATGTATATATTTTTTTAATAATATATTAACATTAAATATTTATAATTTACTAAATAATCATTTTTTTTAATAAAATATTATTAAATTTTTTTTTTCAAAATTTCAAAGAGAACTCGTTTTTTAATTTTCTGTTTTGAGAAATAGTTTTTCAAAATGACAAAGAGAACGTGTTTTCAATTTTCTAAAAGTAAATTTTTAAAACAGAAAACTGAAAATGAATTCAAAACTCAAAACTGAAAATTGAAAAGTAAAGAAAACGCAACCTTAGTTTTTATTAATAACAATTCAAATGGGTTGCATACTTCACCATACTGTCATTAATGTTATCAAACATTTTGTGTTTTTCTTTCTCTTTATTTTTTGAAAGGCATCTAATTCTAAGATCTAAATATCCTTTTTAATAGTAAAATCATGATTGATGAGAAAAGATAATTTTTTCCAAAAACGACTCAAAAGAATTATTTCATATTTAAATTAAACCTCTAAATGAAGTGAAAATGAACAAAACAAAAACTTGGGAAGAGAGACATTATGTAATTTATCTAATTTTGAGAAGATCGTGCTTGCGTGACTTCTGTCGGTCGTGTTCTTAATTTTATTAGAGAAAATAAATTACATACATGAAGTTTTATCTCATTATATAAGATAAGGATGAAATTCATAATTTATTTATATAAATTTAATATATTATTTATCCGACCACTCGAGATATGATGTGGAGATATAATTTTGAAAAATACTATTAGTACAATTTTGTGTATCCCTTGACTTACATAAAGGTGTGTTAATGATAAAAAAGTCCCTCATGAGGCGCATAGAGGCACGTGAGGTGAGGTGTATATAACATGAAGAATATTTTGATCATTATATCCCCTTATATAGTTCAAGACGTACAAAATAAGTTTACATCCAGGATGATTCATTTTCCTAATCTTATATTTTACACTTTACACGGGCACGTATGAACGCTGCAGCGCATTCCACCGAGGGTCCAAAGAGGAATTAAAATTCGTGAAATATATTTATACACGCTCTCGAGCAGAATAATACCCACATACACATATTACACATATATATACACCCATTTATCGATGTCTCTCCTTCCTTTCTCAGATCCAAATATCTCCCCGACGATCCGATCCTTCAATTCAATTCTTTAGATCTCGAATCTCAGCTTCAGGATTGGAGCCAACCCTTGGTTTGATCGAGTTCACCCCCGTCTTCGCAACTGGATCTGATCGAGCTTTCCCGCACCATCACCGCGGACCCAATCATGAACCCTTTCTCGTCGGGCTCGCGCCTGAGGTGAGCGCTCAAACTTTCCAATCTCATTTTCCATTTATTTCTTGCATCTCGGATTGGTTAGGGAATTGTTCCGCTCTCTGGTACTCGATTAGGTTGAATTCTACTGTGTAGATTGGATTGACGGATGATGGTGTTAAATTGTTTTCTGATTACTTTGATCAATGTAATGTGTGAGATGTGTTCTCTTGACGGGAATTGACGAACTGGACTGGGGTGGGATTTGGCTGGCAACACTCGACCACTGGGAAAAGCATGGGGTTCAGGGTGCTGTTCGGTTTCGTAATTGAGGGCGTGTTTTGTCTTCCTTGCTGAAGTGTTATCCAATGAATCAGGGAAAAATGTATAATTCAGAAAATAGAACAGCTCAAACAATGGCATTATTTGTAGATTAACAGCGGAGGAATACTTGGTTGCTACCGGTGTGCTCGGTATATGCTGTCATTATGTCCGGCGCTGTGCAATGCATGGGGAAAGCTACTTTTCCAGTTCATATGCCCTAATTTCGTTGTTACGAGTCCTGAATGTTTTCACCTGTAAAATTTGTTGTTTTTTCCTTTCGGTTTCTGAAAAACCAAGCCAAATATTTCCCTGTTTAGAGTACTCATCATCTCAATTATGAAGACCTTTGTTCTACATGAGGCCATACAACTACCTGACATAAGAAGCAAAGACATTGAGCTATCAGTTTTTGGGGAATGCAACTAAACAATCCATATTGGTTAGAGGATGATATCATATTTGTTTGCTAAGTTTTTTACTGCCTAGGAATTCATATTTAATGGAAGTCTCCTTGGGAAGGGAATTGTTTACCAATATATGTACTCCTAAAAATTTAAGGTTTTTGTATTCTTCCCCACCGCAAAGGCAATGTAAAAGAATTAATTCTGATTGACTTCTTCGATGGCCATCCTTGGGGAAGTTATAAACTTGCTCTTTCAAACCCATTAGTCTTGAGTCACTGAAGCTATTATCTTATTTCCTTCTAGAGGAAAGTTCCAGATCTTTCTGATCATGTCTTTGATCTCTAGTTACATAGCTGTGACCTGGAAGTTCATTTTGTGTGATAAAGTGAAAGGTTGTTTGTTGTTCTCAGTTGCCATTACCTTATTGATTTTGATTCCATTCATTTTCATGTTGTTTGGAGGTGATGATTTTAGGTCAGGCAGACATTTCTAGAGTTCTGTGGGTCCAAACTTTCTGAATTTGAATGTTGATATTGTGGACAACTTGCATGAAGAGAGGTCTGTTGGGGCTTGTTCTGAAGTGGGTACTTATAGAGTAAGGTGGCGGCACACGTGAGAGAGAGATGGTGGATTTGGAAAGCTTCTGGACTTGTCAAAAGAGTGAGATGATCTTCTATAGAAGTGGATCTCTTTAGTTGATTGTGTCCATTGAGGAAGAGCTTGATCATGAACAACATCGCATTCCTAGACTATAGAACATGTGGTTGCCTTCTTGACTCCAAAATATGCATGGTTGATCTCCAATACCTATAGATCCAACTTTTGCAGATGTTGTTGAGCATCTGGTTGTTGTCACAACCCCAAGGATTTTCAAGGCTATAATTGTCATTATAATAGTAGTTAGTTACATGCATTACTATATTGTACTCTAGGTTGCTGAGAATAGTTGTACTTGTCAATTAGATAGGTTGGAACAACCTATAAATGGGCTAAGGTAGTTAGAGAATGTAGGTGAAATGATATTGAATTCTCTCAATTTCCCTCTCATGAATTCTCTCTCAAATGCTCTATGATTTCTCCCTCATTTTCTGTTAATTGCTCTCCCCCTCTTTGTTCTTCTGCAACTCTCCCTCATTCTCGTCTATAATCTCCCTCTTTTTGTCCAATTCTCCCTCATTCCAATTCTGTTATTGGTCTTAATTCACTCGGATCCTTTTGGTTTCAATCCAAACCCTAGGTACACGACAAATTGGTATCAGAGCATCGATCATTGGCTGTGATTTCAATTGATTCTAGATGTGAATTGAGACAAATACAACGATTTGACGAACAAAGCCGATCAGTCCTTAGTTGTGAAATTTTAGTGATATGTGCAAACTATTGAGGAGCTTCAATAGAACCGATCAACCAACATTTTTGTTCCGATTCCTAGGGAACCAATGACAGATCGTCACCAAGCGAGGTGTTCCTCGGAATTGATTGAGGCGACTTGAAGGAAGGCAACAAAGCCGATCGAAGAAGGCGCAAGGCCTGACGATCACATCTCATTTCAACTTGCGGGCGACATGGAGTGAGTGGTTCTTGGAGCTGGTTGAGTCGCAGGAAACGATTGGGTAAGTTGAGCTACAGGCGACTCTCGGCTTGTGATTTGGAAGAGTTGTTTGATTTTTTTGGAGGCGAGCAGGAGGTTGATGCTCGGCCATGAATTGTGGTAATTTTTGCTCGAAGTGGAAGGACGGAGTAGATTCGGCGAATTTGGAACCATTTGTTTAGAGGCGATTCTATCAATTCCGACTGGACAGAGTCACAAAGCAAATCCAGGCGAATCTTGGCTGTTGTTCCCTAGCGGCTGGATCTAAGTCGTTGCCTGTGATAACAATGAGCTAGCTAATTTCAACGAACTTCAGCAATGAGTTGCAAAGCAGTTCCCGACAAATTTTGATAATTTTGGAAAATCCGAGTTCGAGTCTTGAATCTTGATTGTGAAATTTAGAAGTGTTGTTCGATGGTAATTCTGTGTGCATTTAGGAAGGTGAAGCAAAGCATTCTAATGAGTTCGATTGGTCTCGGCTGTTGAAATTGAGATTGCTCATAATCGAAAGGGAGAAGTAACTCTTGGCTCGGAAGTTGCAGTTGGTTTTTACAGAAATTTTAGACAACAACAAATCCAACAGATCTGGGGTAATTCCTCCTCGGCTATTGAATTGCATTTGAGGCTATTCTAATTCAGAGCTGATTAGCTCACGGAAAGGTTGGATTCAAAATGTATAGAACTCCTGCTCCTTGGTCTTTGAAGTGTCCGATTAATGAGAAGTCAACCATGGGGAGCAGTGCACGCATGAGACAATCGGAGTCTCAATTGCAGCAGAAGAATGCTGCATTTTCAGTGGGGTACAACAAAAATCGTGAGGAGTTTGGCCATAATCAGGAGACATGGGGAAAGAAATTTGATAATGAGTTCAGCCAAATGGTCAAGGAAACAAGAAGAGTGATACACGAAACGTGCGTGGAAATAGGTTGTGTGCTATGAGAGCAGTTGTAGGAGTTTGCAAAGAAGCTGTGTAAGAGGTATCAGGTTAGCTTTCCTGCTAAATTCTTCGATAAACTAAGAAGAGGTGTTTTAGATGACCATCTCGGAAGTTCTAATCAAAAGAGATTGATTCGGACAATCAATCATTAGGATTGAACGACCATAACAAAGAGTTCTGGAAGAAGGATGTGGTTAAGGAAGCATTATAGCCTCAAGAGTTCCTTAAAATGGGGCAGCCTAAGGAGAGGTTTGGAGATCGGGACTTGTCTGATGTGGTGGAAGAGTTAAACAAAATTAGGCAGGTAGGGTCAGTGATGGAGTACCAATTGAGGTTTGAAGAGCCGAAGGCCCTAATGTTCAATCATAACCCCCTATTTGACAGAGGCCTATTTCGTTTCAAGGTTCATAAGTGGCTTGAATGAAGAGTTGAGGCTAATGGTGAAGGTGCTCTAGCCTAAGATTCTCAAGCATGCTGTTGATAGTGCTAGGCTCCATGAATTAACGGTGGAAGCACTGATGAAGAAATAGAGAGATAGAGATGCTGATGGAACAACATTGGATTAGACAAATCCAATTGAAGGACCATCCATCTGTACAAATATTGTTGTTGGAGTCTTTCCTCAGATTTTGGACTTGAGGAACAATCGGAATTGGAACCAAACATGTGTCACGGCCTAAGCCTGACAATTGTTTCCCTTCCTATTCAATGTGAATGGGAAGGCGTTCCCAAAGGAATAGAGAGTGAGAGAGAAACAAGGAGAGAAAGAGAGAGTTGAGAGAGAAAAGTGAGAACAATAGAGAGGTTGAAATCTTTAGATATTCTTCATTTATCCTCAAGGAATCGTTTAGGAAACGATTTATACAATTTGCCAAGGCAGATTCTTACAGTGTGGTGGTTGTAATCGTCTGCTGCCAGCTATATCCACATGTACGTGGATTCCTTAGGCTAACAAACTCTAAACAGATTTGAAATTGTAGCAGTAAGTAAAAAATTACAGTAAAGAAATTATAGCAGTAAAAGAAAAAAAGATATTGAAAATTCTCCCTAGGGTCAAGTTCATTGCGTGACGACATGGATCCATTAGATAAGCTGGTTATGAAACAAGTTGGAGTTGAGAATGGCAATGCTTGTAACATCTATCCTAGGTGGGGTCAAGATTGTGATGGTCCACATGCATTTGAAGAAGGTTTGATTGAACAATTAGGTCCTGAACAATCTTATATTGGCTTTATGGAAACTGATCCTAAGGCTAATGAACTTGGATAGGCATTCATCAAGGACTTGGGCCAAAAGAAGAAGCTGGAGGTTGAGAAAAGACATTCTTTCGCTGGGACTACTGTTGGGGAGAATGGTTTTGGGAAAGAAGGTCCTAAGGATATTGTTCCTTTACCTTTGGTTTCGAAGCAGGTTGAGTCGTCCTTGACTTGGGTTAAAGTAGGTATCAAACAGTACCTAGGGCTAGTTTTGGCAGGGAAGGAACAGCTTAACCGGACGGAGCAGGAGGACTGCCACAAGGTCTGGGAGAGGGTGGAAGACAAGGTTGTTGCTGGATTGCTTATTATTACAACTCACTAGCATAATCTCTACATAAAGATTCTCAAAGAATACATTTTACATTTGTAGGAAAAGCAAAACAGAAAGAACATAAAAGTGAAAAGGAAGTGACCTAGAAGGAGAAAGAAAGAAAGAAGAATAAACCATATAGAAGAAGCTGAGATTGGATGAAGAGCAATGGCTACTCACTGTATGTTCTTGGGGACAAGAACTCTTTCAAGGAGGGGGGAATTGTCACAACTCCAAGGATCTCCAAGGCTATAATTGCCATTATAATAGTAGTTAGTTACATGCATTACTATATTGTACTCTAGGTTGCTGAGAATAGTTGTACTTGTCAATTAGATAGGTTGGAACAGCCTATAAATAGGCTAAGGTAGTCAGAGAATGTAGGTGAAATGATATTGAATTCTCTGAATTTCTCTCTCAAATGCTCTCTGATTTCTCTCTCCCTTTCTGCTAATTTCTCTCCCCCTCTCTGTTCTTCTGCAACTCTCCCTCATTCCCATCTATAATCTCCCTTCTTCTGTCCAATTTTCCCTCAATCCAGTCCTGTTATTGGTCTTAATTCACTCGGATCCTTCCGATTTCAATCCATACCCTGGGTTAAACCCTAGCTACTTGACAGTTGTGAGTGCTGCAAAGGTGTTAGTCTGTAACTATTTTTTATTTTTGTTCACATGTTCTCTCTTTTTAAAATTGGTCAATATGAAGTTCCTTTGGGGTGGAGGAACCATCTTTATGAACTTGAATATGTCTCCATGTGTCTTTATGAACTGGACCATAGCTGGCAATTCATAAGTGGCTACTACAGGCTTGGGCTAGGGTCATGTGTCATTGGTGGTCCTTATTGGAGAAATGTCACAAGTAGAGGTTTGGAGGATTGGGGTTAGTAGGCTTGGAGTGTAGCACTTTTTATTGGAGCCTGGAAATATTAAGAATATCCCTGCTGGGTAAGGTGGTGCATAGGGGTGCACATGGGAACGCATAGAGTTGAGAAGAGAATCTGAGCCAGTCACTTAGGAAGTACATAAGAGTATCCATCCTTAGCTGAGGAGACAAGGGTACTCTAAAATCCTTCAGACTAACATAATACCTTTCCAGGATCTGGTCCCGTGCGCCAAAATCAGATTCTCAAGACAATCAAGCACCCCAAGATAACCATACTTTCCAGCAACCATATGTTACTCGTTTAGGCATGGGATGATCCCTTATTAAGTCTTCTTTTGGGGAATGTTGAGGGAAGAAATTAGGGAATTCTTTTGAATCAAATAATCTAGCATTTTGTAATGAAGATGTAATGCATTTTAAAAGGAGAAAACAATAATTTAATGTGTTGGAATGAAGGGTTCTACATTTACAAATTTAAAAGAGAAAAAATACTGATTTCTCATAACTCTGGTCTGCTTGGTGTTTAAAATCTATCCTCTGTTGAACTTAAATCTAGGATGGTAAGGTCTAGATAGATGAATATATACTTTCCGTGTGCACACTGTCTAATTGTTTTTAATGCCATTCTATTGTTTGAAACCACCATGGTCTGAGGCAATATCTTGTATTTACTTCTATCTTTCTTATGAGGAATATGGACTTAGATGTTGAAAGCACCTAGGCTTGGGGGCATTGTGTCACTAACTCCCTCACAAACTATCATAGCATGATTCCTGGTAATATTATATGCAAATGTGGTGGATTGCAAAAGCATAACCTCATGCTTGGAGATCTATAACTCTTTTTGTTTGCAATGGTTTTTTATTCTTATTCTTCGTGGAATTTCTAACATTGTCTTGTGAATGATATGAAGTTGATTTCACCTGAGTGTGGTCTCAAATTATGTGCAACTCTATAATTTGTAGCTTCTGCCTTTTCTTCCTTTATGCTTTTGGCATTTGATGTTGAAAAGACTGAGGTTTCACCTCCTTTAGTTGGGCTTCGCCTTTGACCTAAACTTTTTGACTCTCTGTAATTCTTCACTTTGGAAAGACTGATAGCGCCACTAGACCATGCTATGACCTTGCTTTCATTTTTATTCCCACTGTAAGTGTTGAAAATTTTTAGGAATGTGTATTTGGTTGTTTTTTGTTTAACCAATTAAGAATAAAAAGAACCAGAGTCACACAAAAGTAATTAAAATGGTAGAGAATGGACACATATCTTACTTGTAAACATGCTTGAACAGTGAGAAAACCATGGTGGCCTTAAGAATGTCTAGAATCCATGAGTTTTTGTTGTCTTATCCTCCAAAACCATCAAATCAATTGAGTTACGAAAAGCAATGGCTTACAGAATATAAATTGGAAACTTTATAGTTGTCTCTGAGACAGATAGGAAGCATGCCCAGCACTCCC
Organism: Diospyros kaki; assembly: GCA_036245055.1. Lineage (NCBI taxonomy): Eukaryota > Viridiplantae > Streptophyta > Magnoliopsida > Ericales > Ebenaceae > Diospyros > Diospyros kaki. Next base: position 5,022,198 of record BSEG01000002.1, on the reverse strand, counting down.
ATTTATTGTTTAGTTTTGGAAAACTTAGGCACATCTTCTTAAGTCCGAAATGCCTTAGAACTGAATACTTGTCCAGCTCAACTGCCTCAGTGAATCATAGGCTGCTTAGGTGAATCCAGGGAGCTTTAAACAAAGTGTTAATGTTACACAGAATATACATTTGAAGAATGCTATATCCTTTCTGGTCTGGTTGTTCCTCCCATACTAACAACTGTAGGTGTTTAACTTCATGCATCAGAATTTGGTTCTTCCCTTCCCTCCCAGACCTATTGCTAGAGTGCAATCAAATTCTCATGGCATTGAATTATGTTTATTTTGTTTCAATAGTGATAACTGGCTATATGTTTGTTTTTCCAATGCAGGGACATGATTCGGGCTATACGTGCTTGCAAAACTGCAGCAGAGGAGCGGGCTGTTGTAAGAAAAGAGAGTGCTGCAATTCGTGCAGCAATTAGTGAAAATGATCAAGATTATAGGCATCGTAATGTGGCAAAGCTCATGTTCATTCACATGCTTGGTTACCCTACACATTTTGGTCAAATGGAATGCTTGAAGTTAATTGCATCAGCTGGATTTCCAGAGAAGAGAATAGGATATCTTGGCCTTATGCTGCTTCTTGATGAAAGACAGGAAGTTCTGATGTTGGTCACAAACTCGCTAAAGCAGTATCCAACCTATAAGGATTTCTAATTTCTATTTGCATTTAATTATTGGTCCTCTTGTCAGTGTCTTTCCAAGATGAATTTAGTTTTGTATTGCTTTAGCACATTCTGCTTCCTAAGTACGTTACCCAAACATCTTAACTTATGCACAGAGATCTGAATCACTCTAATCAGTACATTGTGGGACTAGCTCTTTGTGCTCTGGGAAATATTTGTTCTGCAGAAATGGCTCGTGATCTTGCACCAGAAGTTGAAAGGTTACTGCAATTTCGTGATCCAAATATTCGGAAGAAAGTAAGTCTTTAGGGTCCTTTTACATCCATAATTTCTCATAAAAATGCATAAATATGAGATTTTTGGACTATCTTGTGGAGTTGTTGGGACTGGAGTGCCTAAAAGTTTCTGATGATTTATAGTTATACTGCTGTCTTCTTAGACCTGAGCCCTGGAGTGAGATCATTTTTCTTCGTTCTTTTTATTTTTTTTTGGGTACACAAAGTGGCTTTCCAAGTGGCAAATTAAATGATATTGACTGGATTGTGTTGTTGGAATGATCATAAAGTTTGTAAGCCCCTTTAGATTGCTTTGTGGTGAAAGAGTTGCCCTTCATTGTACTCACCCTTACCTTTTGGAACCTAAATGCTTATAACCCTTTCCTTTTCTGATTTATGTACTAAATATGGCAGACTAGAAAATAATCTGCGAAGACTTAACTTCAGCATCAAATATTTTTGTGCTTTTGGATGAGGTTGTCTATTTCATGGGGTCAATGCTACTGCAGACTTTTTATTTTCTTATTAATTTTTCCTGATTAAAGAACTTGTGCATGAGATTTTGTGTCCCTATAATTAATCACATAACACTATTTTTTTGTTATACATTTTTAATTCTTATCACATTGCCTGGTTCATGGACTCCACATAGTGGAGTTAAGGTTTGACATGTTCTTCTTGTATGGATGGTCCATTGGTGATCAGCTACATATTTGAGTTATTTCTCCCATGCCAATTATCATGTTGAAATGACTTTGCATGCCAGAAAATCAAACTTAGGCACAGGTGCAATTTACCTTCTTCTCAGTTTGCTTTAGTTCTAATTTATTTTACAATGGAGAGTCTCACCCTTTGGGGTATAATCTGGATAGGATTGGTGCTAACAATGATACTGTATTTTCAAAGCAGACCCTTGATTCTATTCAGCTTCCATTGCTGACAGTGGAGTTAAAATGCAGTTAGTGTTTGAATTTCTTTTACAGTAAAGCAATATGAAAATTTTTGCTGCTCCATGATTTGATGATTATTTCCCTTATCTTTCATTTTTTGCCTGGGCTTTCTTCTATAATTTGTATAAATGTCTTGTTTACTCATTGTCTGTAATGCAGGCAGCCTTGTGCTCCATAAGGATTATAAAGAAAGTCCCGGACCTGGCAGAGAATTTTATAAACACTGCTGCTTCCTTGCTTAAAGAGAAACACCATGGAGTCCTAATAACTGGAATCCAGCTCTGTACAGATCTGTGTAAAGTCAGTTCAGAGGCTCTTGAATATTTCAGAAAGGTAACTTGACAATGGCCATATGGGAAATTGAACTTTCATAAGTAGTAATGAGATTATTAAAACAATTGGATGGCCCATGCTGGAAACAAGTCAATATTCAATTTTACTGTCTTGGAACTGTGATTTAGTTTTAAGTTTATTGTATGAGCTAGTCTACAGATTCACTTCTCTACTTCAGTGATTGGTTAACCACAAGCAATATGGATTAAAATTCGCTTTTCTACATCATAGATTGCTTGCACAACTGCTGTGGTTAATGTAGGCTACAGCTTACCATCTTCTTTATCTTTTGAGGTAATGGTGCAGGTCTCAGCTAATCCTGAGCAATGCCATAGGCTAGGCTGCCACCCACCTTGCTATAACTACAATTAATACTTGCATGTTTGTGTCACGACCAGGATAAGTTGGGTAGTTTATTTTTGCAGCAGATTATTTGATACAGTCACTGATTAAAACCCGACCCAAGGCCGACCCGACTGAAACTAGGCAGCCCATAATTGGCCCAAACAATAACGCCAGAATAGTAGTGAAACTTCATAAGTTTTAGGATTCTACTTCATGTTTAATCAGGGTTTTATTTCTATTAGGATTCTAGTTGGATTTTATTTACAAGTATTAGATGGATTATCCAAACTCTATAAATATACCTAGAAGCTAAGGGTTGTAATAAGTTTTATTATTCAATAAATTCTAACAAACTAATTCAGTTTTTTCCAGCAAGCAGCTTCGGTTCTTGTGCCTAGTTGAGAGTCTAACTTTGGTCGTTAAAGTTTGTTTCCTCAAGGGTACTTGAAACTTATTGTTTCAAGGGTTTCTTTGTGTGTTTTCTTTACAAGTGCTACACGCTGCGTCATTATTTTATTTTGCAGAAAGAGTTAGTTATTAATTGTATTTTCAGGTTATTATTAGTTATAGAGTGTTTTAGGAGCAATTATTGGTAGTGGGGGAGTGGTAATTGCTCTGTAATAGCTTTATATATTAAGCTATAGCCCTTATTATGGGAATATGAATGATCAGAATTAAAGTTCTTACTTTCTCTCAAGTTTTCATTATTTCTCCCTTATTTTTGTCTATTTTCTCCCTCACTTTTATTTGTTCTCCCTATTATTCTGTTTGTTTCTCTCCCATTTCTTCTGATGCGAGCATATGTAAATCCCTTTGGTTGCATCTAAAAGCCCACGAACAAGTTGAGCATCATACCAAGAAAGTTAAACCAGATTCAAGCAACAAAACAAAATAAGAAAAAGAATGATATAGACGCCACACTCTAGAATAAGAGAAGAAGAAGTTGGGAGTGATAAGCTTTGGAAATTGGACGCCATAAGATTGGAACAATCTTGGTAAGTCTTGAGTTCTTGGAAAAACCAAGTGAGAAAGTTCTCCTTTCAATAATCACGAAAATTAACCAACCTTTTGAAGTGTTTACAATTCCCTTTAAATAGAAAAGCAAATATGAAATAACTACCAACTTGAAATAACTACCCATTAACCCAATAACTACCCACTACCCAAATGCTCAATAACTACCCACTACCCAAATGCTTAATAACTACCAGCCACACAGTCACCCCACTACCTTAATGGCTGGTCTCCTCTCTCTCCATAATATAATTCAACAAATTAAACAACTATTTTGTTGGCCAACTATACATGGATATAATCTTAGGTGCCACGTGTCATCTTCTAATGGTTGCCACGTGTCATCTTGTAATGGGCTAGCATGCTGATTAAATGGACATAGGCTTGACTTCCACTTGTTGTCTTCCAATTGGTAGATGCATCAGTAAAGCCTTGTTTGGCTCGAATGTCTTCAATTAGCCCATTGAGTGTTTCTCTTATTTTCTTTGCCTTTGCTCTAGTGATTGGACCTCCTTGTAGGCTTGGAGGATCTTTGGCATCTTTTACAGCTCCATTGATCTCATCATCTTCCTACTTCCCCCTCAATTTCAATTCAATCTTCGAAGAAGACATTAGCTAGGACAAGGGTCCTGACAATTGGTATCAAAGCAGTCCGATTCTTGGCTGGATTTAGGTGTTTTCAATCAAGACTTTGAAGGAGAGCAGAACAAGGTTGTTTTTGGAAGCAGCTTTAGTGACAATTATCGGTTATTGGAAATAGTTACAGTTGTTGTTTAGAGTGAAGTTAAAAGGATTCAACTAAGGAAATGGCAGAAGAGACTCGCACAAAGCACATGGAGGCGAGGTTGGGTGCCGTGGAGTTGGATTTGCGATAGATTCAAGAGGAAATGGATCGTTTTTGGGAAGAGAATATGATCACCAGATATGCTGTGCAGTCATTTGAGAAAACATTCGAGAATGGTTTTGCTAACATCAACCAGAAGCTGGACGACTTACTTGATTTGATTTCAATTAGGTTTCAAGTCAGTATACCAGTAGATCTTTATTCAAGATCCATTGTAGAACTGATTCCAGTAGAAGTTGGAATCCTACCTAAGACCGCTGATTTGCAAGGCGTGGATGAATTACTGGCAATAGATCAAACAATTCAAGATGCCAGGAAAGGAATAGAGGTTGTTGGACAAGTCAATGGGACACCATTGGAGGAGAAATCTATGGAAGATGAACCTTGGGTGTGCGCCAACAAACGGGAGGCAAAAGATACTTTTAAGGCACGGTTGGGGTCTGTAAATGTTGAATCCAATTGGACCTAGAGGCCGAGGAGGATGCAGAAGGAACAATTGAAACAGACTGAACAAGAGAACCTTAATGTGTTTTAGAAGATGATGAAAGATCATGAGGTTGTCGGAATACTTATTGCTAAAACTAATTGGTGAGGTTACCACATGAAGGTCAAGGGTTTTGCACCCTACAATCTAAGAAGGATGAATTAGATAGTGAAAGTAGGGGTTGGATGAAAAAATATTGGTCCAGTTACTAAGATTTCTTAGGAAAAATCTTTCTTTTAAGGGGAGGTTATGTCATGACCAGGATAAGTTGGGTAGTTTATTTTTGCAAAAGATTATTTTATTTTGCGCAAGGAGTTAGTTATTAATTGTATTTTCAGGATAAGTTATGGAGTGATTTAGGAGGTTATGGAGTGTTTTAGGAGCAGTTATTGGTAGTGGGGGAGTGGTAACTACTCTGTAATAGCTTTATATATTAAGCCATAGCCCTTATTATGGGAATTTGAATGATCAGAATTAAAGTTCTTACTTTCTCTCAAGTTTTCACTATTTCTCCCTTATTTTTGTCTATTTTCTCCCTCGCTCTTGTCTGTACTCCCTATTATTCTGTTTGTTTCTCTCCCATTTCTTCCTATTTCTTCCTCAATTTCAATTCAATCTTCAAAGAAGACATTAGTTAGGACTAGGGTCCTGACAGTTTGTTCCTTTGTATGTCCTCTTTGGTAGCTAGCTAGCTGCTGCTTACAGGACCAGTGTAACAATCAATTTGATTGCTGGAATTTCTAGATTCACGTTATGCATAAATTAGTAGTTTTAATATTTATTATAGGCCAATTTGGACCCTGTACTATATGCCAATGTCTAGTTTAAGCTATATTTTTTTGGGTCAATTAGGTATTTGAACTTTAAAATTGTCCCTTCTTAGTACCTGTTGTCAATCAATCGTTATCTCTCATTAGTCAAATTAGCGGTTGACTAATTGCAGGCAAAAAATTGACCCATTTTTTAAAAGTTCCAGTATTAAAATTGATCCCATTTTTCCTTATGAAGATTTGGATTGTTTAGTGTTAAATTTTTACTAGATTCTTATTTTTTAGTTCCTTTTCAGCTAAATAACAAGAACATGCTAAGTTTAATTGCTGAGGTATAAAACTAAACCAAGATCTAGGGGTGTGCAATTATAAAGGTGATTTGCCCTCCTTAGGCTTGTCAATGAATTGGGTAGGATTGGGATCCAATCCATTTAACCAAGTCTAGTATTAAACAAGGATTCGATTATCTAGTCCCAAATTTAGATTTGATTACGTATATCATAAATGATCCATATATGGATAATGGTATGATATTATATTATACATGTTAATATAGGTTAAATTACACACACCACCTTTGAGGTTTGTTTAACTTGTACTGATTACCCCTGTGTTTTCAAAAATGTCACAGTCCTCTCTTGAGGTTAACTCTCATGCGACACACACCTTCTTGTCGTTAACTAACAACAATTAATTTTGTTAGAATTCCTACAATCTCCTCTCCACTCTCTTCTAAAATTATAGAGAAAAAAAAAAAACCTAAAAAAGAAACAACAGTTTTGTTGTATTGTGGGTTGGGTTTCAACCAAAACCACCAACATTGTCGTTTTGATTGGAATCCTAATCTGAAGATGGAGACGTATTGTTGCCAGCTATGCTGTAGCCACCATGTAGTCCTTGAACCTAGATTCAAAGGTTTGTTGAAACCCTATGACAAAATCACACTAGGATTTGCTAGATCCCATTGTGATTTCATGATGGGGTTCTGAATTAGATTTGTTGAGACTCTTATCGCAAAATTGTGATGGGGTTTCAGCAATCGGTTTAATGATGATTATTGTTGGACTAGAAAGAGAGATGGAGATGATTGAGAAAGTAGAGGGAGGGTGGATGAGAGAAATAACAAAAGACTTACCAACGTTGGTGCTTGCTAGGGAGGAGAAAGACAGAGAAAAAGAGAGGAGGGAATGGGAGAGGAGAAAGAAGAGAATTTAAGTATAAGGGCAAAATGGCCAATTTTTGTGTTTTGTCAAGGGAAAGGGAGGTTAGTGTTATTTTAAAAAACACAGGGGTGGTCGGTGCAATTTCAAAAAGCCTTAAAAGGATGGTGTGTGAAAATTACCCTATTATATGGTATTATGCATAGATCAAATTATCCAAACTTGGATTCAGATCTGACTACATATATCATAAATGATTTGAATATGGATAATGGTATGGTATTATTATTATGTATATTATATATTATACATTATAATATATAAAATAGATATTATTTATTTTAGATTAAATGTTATATAGTATTCTTATAATATTTTAATAATATAAATTATTTTATATATTATAATATATGTAAATATAATGATGTTTTAGAACCAGACAAACACTAAACTAGAGAGGAGAAAGCTTCATGATTCAGTGTTAATGGTTTTATTTTTTATTAAATAAATATATAATAATTGAAATAAAGATGTACAAAATTATAACACAAATGTATAAGTAAAAATGAAAATATAAGGAAATTTAAAAATGATATTACATACTTAAAGGTTATCTCTAGAATATTTAAAAAACCACCACTGCCTCCTGTTGGAGATATTCTTTGCTCCCATCTCTCCCTCTCTTTCCTCTCTCTCTCAAACAAATCCTCCTCAACAAATTTTGGAACTATTTTTGACTCCTCTCTTTCTCTCTCTCTGTCTCTCTAATTTGGAACAAACCTCGACAATAGAAACAAATCCTCATCAACAGATTCTGGCAACTATTTCTGCTTCAATGCCAATTTTCATATTACTCTCTCTTTAAATAAACCCTCCTAAAAAATTTCACTAATGATGTGTTATTTCCATAATCTTCAAAAAATTTCTCTCCAAAAACTAATGATGGGTTAGTTTTATTTCATGGTAATTTAAATTTGGTATGCTCCTGTTACTTAGCTATGAAAAAAGAAGCAAAATGAAATAATCTAGTAAAAATTTAGCGCTAAATCATCCAAATTTTCATTTAAGTTAAAAATTGAGTCAATTTAATCCTTGTGCCAATTTCATAGTCATTGTTTGACTGTTGGTTTAATTAACTATGAGTACCGGTTGACTAATGGTAGGCACTAAGTTGGGACAATTTTGAAAGTTCAAGTACTCAACTGACCCAAAAAAAAGTATAGGTACTAAATTGGACATTAGTGCACAGTACTGGAGGCAAATTAGTATTTTGGCCTTTATTATAATTGATACCTTTCATTGGTATTACAAATACAGATGATTAGGAGATGGCATGCTCAGATCCTTGCCTAATTTATGCCAATAAGACCATTTCCCATCTATGGAACATGATAAAATCGAACATGTCTGTGTTACAAATTTACCAGTATGGTGGCAATTCCTAATGTTTGACTACATAGGGGACTCCTATTCTATGCTTCTCACTTAATGACTTCTTGCTAGACTAGTTACCTTAGTCTTGCGAATGGAGTTTTATGATTTGGATCATGCATAACACTCAAGTATATACTTAGTTACTGCAGTGGCTGTGTCATTCACATGCATCAGATATCCAAGGGAAATGCCTGCTCACTTTAGCTTAGATACCCAAACATCTTGTGTTGAAACTATTTTTGGTGCCTTAGCAGACTTGGTGTTCGTTGGTATTGTTATGTAGGTGCATGTTGGTTTCGGCAACTGTCTCATATTGTTTTTACTTTTTCTAGTTTTCTTTCATTAGTCAATTCAATTTTTTTGACACCTCTAGATTTTTGAATGACATTGCAAATACAATTGTGGAAACCATAAGAGGAATTGGCAACCTTCCTGTTCCCTTGGAAATACTATACTTGGGATGCCTATAAAGGTTTTGGATGTGTAAACTCAGAATTATTCTTGAATGTAAATTTTTTGTCCTTTCTTTTTCTTTTTGGATGGCTGATGCTAGCAACTAGTGGTTAGGCTGCTAATCTCTAGGTTGAGAGGGTATTTATTTGTAATGAAACCCTAGGGCACAAGAAAAGAAAGAATGTGAGAGAGAAAAACTCGCAAGAACTTTTATTGAACAAATAAGAATGAATCCAAAGATACAAAGGGAAGAGGCGTAGCTGTGTTTATATTCAGCACGCTACTTCAACAGATTGCTAATGCAACCTCATACAACAAGAACCGCCTTATAACAGCCTAAACAACAGAACAATACAAAATAACATACAACTAACAAATCAGCAACATAAGTAAAATACTACTACTCAAACACTACATGCTTCCACATTCCCCCTCAAACCAGACTCCATAGAAGAAAAGTTTTTGATCTTTGGAATGCTTGTAGAATCATTAGAGCTGACATGCACTGGAGACAATTTAATACCAAGCTTTCCACATAGAAACAAAAAATAATCCCTTGACAATCCTTTGGTAAGAATATTAGCCATTTGATGAGCAGTAGGAACATGTCTAATATCTATTTCACCACTTTCCACCTTTTCTCGAACAAAATATACATCAACCTCAATGTGCTTAGTTTGAGACTGAAAGATAGGATTCTCAGCCATACTCTTTGCAGCAAAATTATCACTCGACACAATAGATGCAACAGTACATGGATAACCCAATTCTGAAAACAGAGACCTCAGCTACAAAAGTTTTGTAACACCCAATGCAATTGCCTGATACTCAGCTTCTCCAACTGACCCAGCTACCTTTGACTATTTCTTGGACCCCCACACAATCAGATTTTTGTCAAGAAACACACAAAACCCACTAGTGTACCTTTTTGTAACTTTGCAAGTAGCATGGTCAACATCTATATAAACAGCTAGGGACATATCATTAGGTGATGGAGAGAACAACAAACCCAAGCCAATAATCCCCTTAAGATATTTAAGCAATCGTTTGTAGGCTGATCAATGTTGTAACTTGGGTGCAGACAAAAATTGGCTTAACTTGTTAACCATAAAGGCAATGTCTAGGCGTGCATATGTCAAATATTGCCAATAATAGTCCTATACAACGATGGATTAGAGAATGAATCACCCTCATCAGTCAAAGAAACACTTGAGGTCATAGGTGTGTCATAGGGTTTATAGTCCTGCATTGTAGCCTTCCTCAACAAATCCAAAGTGTACTTAGATTGGGTCAAGTATATACCACTATCATCTCTTTATGCCTCAAACCCTAGGAAGTAATTAACTGATCCTATAGTCTTAAGGGCAAAGTAAATATCCAAGTCACGAATATAAGACTTAAAGTACTATAGGATCTGAACTCGTAATGAGGATATCATCAACATAGACCAAAACAAAAAATGCATAACCAGAAGCTCGTTTAATGAATAAAGATGCATCAGAAGTAGCCCTGGAAAAACCCCAACTCTGTAATGCAGCCCTCAACTTTGTATACCAAGCTCGAGGAACTTGCGTAAGGCCATAACGTGACTTCCTCAATTTGCAAACATGCTCTTACAACCACATGCGCTTACAACCACTCTTAACGGTTTGCTGGAACATTCCTCTAGTTATGCCAAACACAGTCTTATTATTACAAGCAATAGCAACCTAATTACAGAGACTCTTAGCTAGCTATCATGACAATCCTCGCCCCTTAAAGCATTTCTTGTCCGCAAGAAATGTTTAGGAAGCTTGCTTCATTAGGGAATTGCTAGAAAAGTTCTAGCAAATACTCTCATGTATTGTTGTTCGAGTGGAGAGAGGACCATTGGACTAGCACCTGAAAGAGAGGAGCCCCATTTCGGTGGATCATCCTTTTGTCTAAAATGGTTGTGGGTACTGCATTTGTTGGGTTTTCTCCCATCATAGGAGGCAATGTGGGGGTGGATCTTTGTGTTCCAACAACTTTCTTGATAAGAGAGACGTGGAAGACGAGATGTATCCTTGCATCTTCTGGTAGTTGTAGCCGATAGGCCACTACACCTATCTTCTCTAGGATAACAAATGGCCCATGATACTTGGGGCTCAGTGTTATGTTAGTCGAATATTGGGCCGATGTAATAGGCTATAGGCCGTGTTAGTAGGCTGCAGGCCATGTGTAAATAAAGGCCCATGAATAAGAATAGCTGGAGGAATGTTCTAGCATGCTACCGGGCAAGTTGTAAAGCAAATGGGTGGGATAATTGTTTTTGTCGCTTTAGGCCATAGATCAGTATAAAAGCAATTGATCTATGCTTGCCCCATATGTTGAATGAATTTTGGAAATTAGTTTCCCTCTCAAACTCTCTTCTCTCTAAATTCTCGTTCTCTCTGATCTCTCAATTCTCTCCCACATTCTCTCAATTCTCTTGCGACCACCATCTTAAGCGATTCAAAATTCACTTTTTAGATCAGGAATCTGACAAATTGATATCAGAGCATTTTCCTGGCCGACGTTTCTCGGAGGGTGAGATACAATGGCTGATGGTACCTACATGAAACAGATGGAGATGTAGCTACAACAGGTAACTGCTACGGTGACGGAGGTGCAACAGAGGGTAGGAAATATGGAGAACGCGATCGAAGCGGTGGACAAGAAGTTGGAAGACGTGGCAGATCAGTTGCGGGGAGATATGTGCAACCAGATCCTAGAGGAGATGTGGGAGCATAGCAACATGGTTCGAGATCAGATGCAACAATTCATGCTGATGTTCTCGAACCAGGTGCTGGTAAGAATATCTCGGGGCTTTCCCCCCCGCGAGCAGTTGGATCCAATACTTCCAGGTATTTGCACAAGTCATGGGGCGGTAGGATCGTTTGAATTGGGGGGTGAACTAATGGGAATGGGTGAAGGAGCAGTGGAGAGGAGGCCAAGAATTGTGGTGAATTTAGGTCACTCTAATTTTCTAGTGCCCAAATTAGAGTTGCGATGTTTTATGAGACTGAACCAAGATGTTGGATCCAAAGATGTCAGAAGTTATTCAATATCCACTAAGGGGTTGAGGACCAAAAAGTTAATCTGGCCGTAACAAACCAAAATGATGTAGGAGATATATGGTTTCAAGGCTGGTCCGGGGTGAGAGAAGGCTATAGTTGGGATGAATTTGCCAGGGGACTTTGTGAAAGGTTTGGTGAATGGAGGACGGTAGATATTGTAGAAGAGTTTAACAAATTTAAGCAAATGGGGACGGTTCATGAGTATCAGCTCAAATTTGAAGAGCTAAAATCGCTCATGCTTCACAGAAACCCCTACTTGAGAGAGGAGTATTTTGTGTCAAGTTTCATCACTGGACTAAGTGATGATCTTAGATCCATGGTGAAGATGATGAGACTAAGATTGGTGCAAGAGGTAACATAAGATGCATTATTACAAGAACTGACCATTGAGGCTTTAATGAAGAAGCAGAGGGGGCAGAGTAGGGGAATGAATCCAGGGATGATACTGTTTGGAGGGAGGGTGCAGGACAAGGAAAATTTTAGAGGAGGAACGGGGGTAAAGTATCTGACCAATGCACCCCATGACTCAAGCTTACCCCCGAGAGACAAGATCATTGAGCAAAGGAGGATTGCGGGTTTGTGCTTTAGGTGCAGGGATAGATATACCCCTGGGCACCAATGCAAGAAACAACTGCTCCTACTGGAAGGAGTAGAAGGGGAAGAAGAGGAAGAGATCACTGTGGAAGAAGAAGAGGGAGGAGGGGCCATTTCCTTACACGCAATAAAAGGAATGGCCAGTAGCAAGATTATAAAAGTGGAGGGTAAGGTCCAAGATAACACCCTCATGGTCTTAATTGACAGTGGGAGTACCCACAGTTTTATAGATGAGGGCACAACTAAAAAGATGAAGTGGTCATTAGCCAGCACCCAACCATTGTCTGTAACTGTGGCCAATGGAAGCAAGGTCATCAACAAATCCTCATGCTTGGGATTTTGTTGGGAAATGCAAGGGGAGGACTACCAGGCTGACCTAAGGTTGTTGAAGTTAGGGGGATGCCACATTGTTCTCGTGGTTGATTGGATGAGGGGAGTAAGTCCCTTTGATTTTAACAAAATGGAGGTTACCCTAGAGAAGGATGGCAGTAGTATTACAATGAAATATGGAAATGGGGGCATGTAAGATGATCAAGAGAAAGAAGTTGCAAAGGCTGTTCAAGAAGAAGATGTCCCAAGTAGCTCAACTATTCTCAATTGAGGCTACTAAACAGTTGGAATTAGAAGCTGAAGGAAGCTCTTAACAGGGGGACTCATTACTCACAACCACTTGGTAGGTACGCGAATTGGCTCTCCTTGATGTACTTTTAATTGAATACCAAGATCTTTTTGTAGAGCCTAAAGCCCTTCCCCCTCAAAGATCCTTGGACCAAACCATACCCCTTTTACCTAATGCTAAACCAGTGAACATTAGGTCCTTCCGATACCCCCTCAAAATTCAAATTTGAGATCGAGAAATTTGTCAAGGAAATGCTAACCCAATTTGTGATCCGGCCCAGCCACAACCCATTTGCTTCCCCTGTCTTATTGGTTAAGAAAAAAGATGGTACATGGTAGTTCTGCATTGATTATAGATAGCTCAACGCCATTACCATTACAGATAAATTTCCCATTCCTATCATTGAGGACCTCTTGGTTGAATTTAAACACGCCTCTATTTTCTCTATGTTGGACCTAAGGCCGGGATACCATCAAATTAGGATGGATCCTAACGACATTTCCAAGACAACCTTCAAAATGCACTGTGGTCACTTTCAATTCATTGCCATGCCCTTTGGCCTAACCAATGCACTAGCCACATTCCAAGCCCTCATGAACCAAATCTTTGAGCTTTACCTTAGAAAGTTTGTGCTGGTTTTCTTTGATGACATCTTGGTTTACAGCCCCTCTGTTCACCAACACCTAGGCCACCTTAAGGCTACATTTGAGATCTTGAGGTTCAATAAATTGTACATCAAGAGGTTAAAGTGTGCTTTTGCATAAAAACAAGTGGAATACTTGGGGCATATAATCTCAGGGGCTGGAGTAGGGACAAATCCCAAGATTGAGGTAGTGGTGGCATGGCCAAAACCTACAAACATTAGGGCATTGAGAGGGTTCCTAGGGCTTACAAGGTACACTACCAGAGGTTTGTAATGAACTGTGGGACAATAAGCAAACCACTAATTGAGATGTTGAAGGACATTTTTAAATGGAACCCTCAAGTAGAGGAAGCTTTTGAGAAGTTGAAGAGAGCCCTAAGTGAAGTCCTAGTGCTAGGCCTACCCAATTTTAGCAGGCCATTTTTGCTAGAGATTGATGCTAGCAACCATGGAATAGGGGCAGTTCTTTCCCAGGATGGAAGACGGGCCTTCCTGAGCCAATCCTTGGCCCTTAAACACCAAGGCCTCAACATTTATGAGAAGGAATTGATGGCAGTGGAAAAGTGGCGACACTATTTGGAAAGGGGAAAATTTGTTATAAAAACGGACCATGAGAGCCTTAAATTCTTATTGCAATAGAGGTTGCATACCCAATTGCAGAAGAAGGGCACGACCAAGCTTATGGGATTGGATTATGAAATCCAATTCAGGGAGGGAAAGAAAAATGTTGCAGCAGATGCCTTGTCTCATTGGCAAGAAGAGGGAGTTTGTGGGGCCATTTCAGTAGTAGTCTCAGATTGGCTACAAGAGGTGACTGACAATTATCAACAAGGAGAATGGGCCAAGGGGTTATTGGAGCAGCTGTGTGTGGATGCCAATAGCAGACTAGATTACTCATTGAACAATGGAGTGATCTGGTATAAAGGAAGACTGGTAATAGGGGATAGTGAGGAGTTGAAGGGCAAAATCTTACATGCACTCCATGAGTCCCCCATTGGAAGGCATTCAGAATACCTATTGGCGGGTGCAACAGGCATTCTTTTGGCCTCAGTTAAAGAAGTATGTTTAAGATTATGTGATGAGGTGTGATGTGTGCAGAAGGTGTAAGCATGAGACAGTGGCTCATCTGGGCCTTCTGCCAACCCCTACCATTGTCGGACCAAGTGTGGACTAACATCACTATGGATTTTATAGAGGGGCTTTCGAGATTAGAAGGGAAGGACTGTATTATGGTGGTAGTGGAAAGGTTCTCTAAATTTAGCCACTTCATTAGCTTATCCCACTCGTACACAACACAAGAAGTAGCAAGGATTTTCATGGATAGTGTGGTGAAGTTGCCTGGCATATCACATTCCAAACAAGGATCGAATATTTACCAGCTTATTTTGGAAGGAGATGATGAGGTTGCTCGGCACCAAGCTGTTGATGTCTACTGCCTATCACCCTGAAACTGATGGCCAATCAGAAAGAGTGATTAGGGTGATCAATCCTTGGAGTTGTATTTAAGGGGATGGCACAAATGGCTAGCAGTTGCCCAATGGTGGTACAGCTCAAGTCTCCACATCTCAATTCGGATAACACCATTTGAGGCCCTCTATGGCTACAAACCAAGGTTCCTACTAGCTCTTGGGGGACACTCTACTGTGGTGGCTACGGGGACTTACTTGCAATAGAGACATGAGGCTATGAGATTGGTGAAAGCGGAATTAGCCAAGGCACAAAACAGAATGAAGCAGATGGCCGACAAGAAAAAGAGTGAACGGGTATTCTCGGTGGGGGAAGAGGCCTACCTAAAGCTTGGCTAGTAGCATCTGAAGGCCTTGTCCCATCAGCCCATCTCCTAGCTAAGCCCTAAGTACTATGGGCCATTTCCCATAGTAGAGAAGATAGGGACAGTCGCCTATAAGTTGCAACTATCTGAGGAGACGCAGATGCACCTGGTGTTCCACATCTCCCTCCTCAAGAAAGCCATAGGTGCATAGAGATCTAGTACCTCACTGCCTCCCATGGCAGGAGAGGAAAGGGATGAAGTAATGCCCACAACCATCCTAGATAGAAGTGTGGTTCGTAGAAATGGAGCCCCCAAATGGTCATCTCTCCATGAGGACAACAACACTTAGGAGTATCTACTAGACATTCTCTGATAGTTTCCCAACTCTGCTAGCTTATTACACATTTCTTGAGGACAAGAAATGCTTCAAGGGGAGGGGATTGTTATGTTAGTTGAATATTGGGTTGATGTAATAGGTTGTAAGCCGTGTGTAAATAAAGGCCCACGGATAAGCATAGTTGGAGGAATGTTCCTGCATGCTACTGGGCAAGTTGTAAAGCAAGTGGGTGGGATAACCATTTTTGGCGCCCATTTAGGCCATATATCAGTATAAAAGCAACTGACCTACGCCTACCCCACATGTTGAATGAATTTTGGAAATTAGTTTCCCTCTCAAACTCTCCTCTCTCAATTCTCGTTCTCTCTTTCTCTCTGATCTCTCAATTCTCCCCTAGATTCTCTCAATTCTCTCGCAACCGCCATCACAAGCGATTGAGAATTTACTTGTTAGATCAGGAATCTGACACTTAGCTTGGAGATGGACTGTTTGGTCAGTGTCTTGAGATGCTGCTAGCTGGGCTTCAAATAAATTTTTTCTCCCACTGGGAATTCCCCCTAAGGGATTTAAATTAAGTAGAAAGAAAACAGAATATATGGAATGTAAATTTAGTAAAAATGCAAGAGTGGATGATGTTATAATAAAATTAGAAGACCAAATCTTACAAAGAAAGATCATTTTCGATATTTGGGATCAGTGATTCAAAAAGATAGAGAAATTCACGAGGATGTCGCACATAGAATTAAGACAGGTTGGCTAAAATAGAGAAATGCATCGGGAGTGTTATGTGATGGTAAAATCCCATTAAAATTGAAAAGAAAATTTTATAGGAGAGCTATAAGACCAGTCTTGCTGTATGGCTCAGAATGTTGGGTAGTCAAATACCAACATGAGCAAAAGACGAGTGTAGCGGAGATGAGGATGTTAAGATGGATGTGCGGACATACAAGAAAGGATAAAATTAGAAATGAAGTTATTCGTAATAAGGTAAGAGTAGTGCCAATCGAGGAGAAAATGAGAGAGACTAGACTAAGATGGTTTGGTCATGTGAGAAGGAGACTAAGAGACGCTCCTGTGAGGAGAGTTGATGAAATGGAATAATTAGTCACAAAAAGAGGTAGAGGTAGACCCAAGAAGACTTTGGGAGAGACATTAAAGTTCGATATAAAGTATATGGATCTAAATGAAGATATGACAAAAGATAGGAATACATGGAAGTCTAGAATTCATGTAGCCGACCCCACATAGTGGGATAAAGGCTGGATATGTTGTTGTTGGGAATTCCCCCTCACTCCTCTTTCTATCCGCCAATTGTTTCATTCTATTCTTGGCCTTAGCCAATTCTACTTTTACTACCCTCTTCATGTCCTGCCTTTGCTGCAAGTAAGCCTCCACTGCTGCTATTGTAGTGTGCCCTCCTATAGCTAGAAGTAAATCCGATTTGTAACCATAGAGAGCCTCGAAGGGAGTCATCTTGATAGGGCTATGGTAGCTCGAGTTGTACCACCATTGCGCTACTTGATAGGGTTATAGCTAGCCACTTGTGCCATCCCCAAGTACCCTTTCAAGCACTGATTAACTCGCTTTGTTTGGCCATTCGTTTCCAGATGGTATGCAGTAGACATCAGGAGCTTGGTGCCTAACTTTCTCATGAGTTCCTTTCAAAAGAGGCTAGTAAATACTTTGTCCCAGTCTGATGCAATAGATTGAGGAATCCCATGCAACTTCACATTCTCCATGTAAGGCCTAACCACTTCTTGTGCTGTAAATAGGTGGGACAACCTTATGTAGTGGCTAAACTTAGAAAACTTGTCTACCACAACAAAATACAATATTTTCCCTCAGATTTTGGAAGGCCATCTATGAAGTCCATTGTCACGTTGGTCCATGCACGGTTTGGGATGTCCAGGGTTGTAGGAGCCCGGGATGGGCCTGGTCTCATGTTTGCGCTGTCTACACCAGTGTTGTTAAAGGCCCAAGGCGCACTAAGGCGTAAAGGGTTTTTGTACTTTGGATCTGGTAGTGTGTTATATTTCCATGCTGGATCTTTTCTACCACTGCCAGAGGAGCCACTAGGAGCATTTGAATCAGATGCCATTAGGGTTAGGATATCTGTCATAATCATCATAAGCAAGGAGTCATAAATTTGAAAAAATATTGTAAAAAAATTCTGAAAAGAAGCATGGATCAATAAGTGACTGAATTTCAACCAAGGAAGGGAGGGGTTGAAAAAGAATTCTAAATTCTAACTAGCGGTGGGATTTTCTGGAATGGAGAACTATTGCAGGATAACAAGAAGTATTGCAGAAGATTGGAGGAGAAGAGAAAAAATTTCAGGGGAGGGGCAGGGAAGAAGAAATCCAGGGAAGTAGTAGAGATCAAACTTCTATTCTATTTCTAATCAAGCATAGGATCCGATTAAGCATAGGATCCGATTAAGGATTAAAACTTCTATTCTATTTCTAAATGCTGCAGTTCTATATGAGTATACTTGAAAATTTGTAAAGACTAAGGCTAAATTATGCCAAATATGTTAAAAGAAAAACAAAGAAGAAGAAGCAGCAGCAGCAGGCATCGACAAATAAAAATAAAAAAAAAATAACTGAAGAAGAAGAAGAAGGATAGCAAGAGAAGAAGAAGAAGAAGCAGGAGGATAGCAGCAACATAACAAGCAACCGTGTAAGAAGAAGAAGAAGGAGGATAGCAGCAACGTAAGATTAAGAAACAGCCACGTAATAAGAAGAAGAAGAAGGAGAAGAAGGATTCAACAAGAAGAAGAAGGATAGCAGGAGAAGAAGAAGAAGGAGCAGGAGGATAACAACAACGTAAGAAGCAACCGTGTAAGAAGAAGAAGAAGAAGGATAGCAGCAACGTAAGATTAAGAAGCAACCGCGTAATAAGAAGAAGAAGAAGAAGGAGAAGAAGGATTGTTGAAGAAGGAGCAGGCTAGTAGTTGCCAGTAGCATGAGAAGAAGAAGAAGAAGAAGAGAAGAAGCATGGATTGTTGATATGTACCTTGGCTTGGAGAAGCAAAAACACCTCAATCAGAACTGGAGAACTGGAGAAGAACTTGAGGAGTTGCAGTTGCTGTGTTGCGTGAGAGAAAAGAGTGCTGCTTAAGAGAGTTTTGGAGCCTTAGAGGTGTAGTCTCTTGGCCTTCTAGAAATCAGATGAGCTGGAGCATGATATTTTTGAGTTTTGTTGACTTTTCAATATTGTATTTTATTATTTTCTTTCTCTTTAAGTTTTTAAAAAAAATGTTTAAAAAATAAAATATGCTGATTTTTCAATTGCGCCTGATGGATGTGCGCCTGTCTAGATCTCGCCTCGCCTGGGTATGGCAAGGCGAGATGGCTATGCCTTGAGAGGCCTTGCGCCTATGCACGCCTTTAACAACACTGGTCTACACACATCACATCTCAAAATATAATCCCACACATATTTCCTTAATTGGGGCCAAAAGAATACCTGTTTAACCTTGCGATAGGTATTTTGTATGCCCAAGTGTCCCCCAACTGGTGATCCATGCAGTGCATGCAGTATTTTGTCTTTCAGCTCCTCACAATCCCCAATGACCATTTGGCCTGCTGTCTGCATTAATGCTTAGTTGCTCCAGCTGTTCCTTGGTCCATTCCTCTTTCAAGTAGCTATCAGTGACCTCTTAGAGCCAATTTGGCACCACGATGGTGATAATTGCAGTCATCCCCTCCTCATGGCAACGAGACAAGGTGTTTGTTGCCACGTTTTCCTTCCCCTTTTTGAAGTGAATCACATAATCTAACCCCATGAGTTTTGCCATACCCTTCTTCTGCAACTGAGTATGCAGCCTTTGCTGCAACAAGAATTTCAAGCTTTCGCGATCTGTTTTCATCATGAAGCTCCCCCCATCCAAATAGTGGTGCCACTTTTCTACTGCCATCAGCATAGCCATTAGCTCCTTTTGATAAATGCTGAGACCTTAATGCCTAGGTGCTAGGGCTTGATTGAGGAATGCCCCTTCCCTCTTGAGATAGTACTACACCTATTCTAGAATTACTAGCATCCATTTCTAGTGTGAATGGCTTGCTAAAGTCGGGCAAACCTAGTATGGGGACCTACTTAGGGCCTTTTTCAACTGCTCAAAAGTTTCTTTCACCTTGGGGTTCTATTTAAATCCCTCTTTTTTTAGTAGCTCAGTTAAGGGTTTGCTGATTGTTCCATAATTTCTCACAAATCTCCTGTAGTAACTAGTAAGCCCTAGGAATCCCCTTAAGGCCTCGATGTTGAGGGGCTTAGGCCATGTCACAATGGCCTCTATCTTCTTGGGATTTGTCCCCACTCTAGCCTTTGAAATAATGTGCCCAAGATATTCCACTTGTGTTTGTGCACAAGCACACTTTGACTGCTTGATGCACAACCGATTGAATTGTAAGATCTCAAATGTAGCCCTAAGGTGGGTTAGGTGTTGATCAACGGAGAGGCTATAGATTAGAATGTCGTCAAAGAAAACCAATACAAATTTTATGAGATAAGGCTCGAAGATTTGGTTCATAAGGGCTTGGA
Organism: Diospyros kaki; assembly: GCA_036245055.1. Taxonomy (NCBI): domain Eukaryota; kingdom Viridiplantae; phylum Streptophyta; class Magnoliopsida; order Ericales; family Ebenaceae; genus Diospyros; species Diospyros kaki. Next base: position 5,001,894 of record BSEG01000002.1, on the reverse strand, counting down.
ATGTGGCAGGGGCATTTGTGAGGCCAAACGACATCACTATAAATTCAAAATGTCCATGGTGTGTTTTGAATGCTGTCTTTGGGATGTCATTGGGGTTCATCCTAATCTGATGGTACCCTAAACGTAGGTCCAACTTGGAGAATATTAAGGCATGCTTGACCTCATCTAGTAGGTCTTCAATGATTGGAGTAGGAAATTTGTCCTTAATAGTGATAGCATTGAGCTGTCTGTAGTCAACATAGAAGCGCTAAATGCCATCTTTCTTTTTAACCAGTAGGACAGGGGAAGCAAAAAGGCTGTGGCTAGGGCGTATAACAGATTGGTTCTGCATTTCTTTGACCTTTTTTTCAATTTCAGATTTGAGTTTGGGTGGTATCGGGTATGACCGAATGTTTACTGGTTCCACATTGGGTAAGAGGGGTATAGTGTTGTCTAATGATCGTTTGGGTGGTAGTGTCTTAGGTTCTACAAAAAGATCTTGATATTCAACCAATAATGAATCAAGGAGGGTTATTTCATGAACTTGCCAAGTGAGTTTAGAGCCTCCTCCCATGTCTTTCTCCTACTCAGTGGCTTCAATTGAGAACAATTGGGCCACTTGTGTCATTTTCTTCTTGAATAGTTGCTACAGCCTCTTTCCCTTCATCATTTTGCATGTTCCCACCTACATGTTTCCTTGCAGCACCACCCTTCTTCCTTCCTCGAGTGTCACCTCCATATTGTTGAAATCAAAGCTGATTGGGCTCACCTCTTGCATCCAATCTACCCCAATAACAATATGACATCCCCCCAATCTAAGTAGCCTAAGGTCAGCATGGAATTCCTCCCCTTGCATCTCCCAACAGAATCCTAGGCATGTGGATTTGCTGATTACTTTATCCCCGTCGGCTACTGTTACGAACAAGGGTTGAGTACTAGCCATTGGGCATCTCATCTTCTTGGCTGTCACCTCATCAATAAAACTGTGGGTACTCCCATTGTCTATCAAAGCCATGAGAGTATTGTCTTGCACCTTCCCTTCAACTTTAATGATCTTGCTATTGGCTACTCCGTTGATTGCATGCAAGGAAATAGCCCCACTGCCTTCCTCCTCATCTCCTATCACGACCATTTCTTCCTCCACTTCATCTTTCTCCCTTTCCAACAGAAGTAACTGTTTCTTATAGAGGTGTCTTGGGGTGTATTTGTCCCTGCACCTAAAACATAATCCTATGGCTCTCCTTTGTTCAATCATCTTCTCCCTTTGTCGTAGGTTTGTGCTAGGGGGTGCAGCTGTTAGGTACTTCACCCCTGTACCCCCTTTTGTAATATCTTTTACTAGCATCCTTCCTCTTGATAGTGCCAGCCCTTGATTGACCCCTCTGTTCTAACTCCTTTGTTTTCTCATTAGAGCCTCCACTGTCAACTCTTGCAGCAAGGCCCCTTCCATTGCCTCTTGCATGGTTTGTGGTTTTAGCATCTTAACTGCTGATCTAATCTCATCATTCAATCCTCCAACAAAGCTGGGAACAAAATATTCCTCAGTCATACAGGGGTTCCTACTCAACATCAGTGATTTTAGTTCCTCAAATTTCAATTGGAACTCCTGCACTGTACTATCCTTCTTCAGTCTATTAAATTCCTCTACAATGTCCATCATTCCCCTCTCGTCAAATCTTTCCACATAACCCTTCGGTAAAGTCATCCTAGGTGTAATGATCTCTTACTCTAGGCCATCCCTGGAACCACACATCTCCCATGTCATTAAGGTAGGCTGACGCTAAGGACATCTTCTGGTCGTCTCCTATTTGGTGGATGCTAAACAACTTTTCACACCTCTTGATCCACCAGCAAGGTTTCTGCCCTTTAAACACTGGTAATTCCAATTTTGGTATTGGAGACCAGCATGTGGAGAGTTTTGAGTCTCTCGTCTCCTTTCTACCTGATTTTCTCCCACCACCGCAGGATTTCCTTTTAACTTCGATTATCCCACATTGCAGTTGTTATTTCCATTCCCAGGTAATGCAGGATCCATCCCATCTCTAGGAGGGAAATCAGGGGATATCCTTACCTGAGTTTGGCATGAAAACATGCACATGAATTGCTGCAATTGATCCTGCAACAGGTTCCCTTGCTCCTGCATTTCTTCCCTTATTTGCTCGCGCATGTCTGCGCGTACATCCGCGCGCAACCTTCCCGCCATCGTCTCCAACTTTCAGTTTACCACCGTCTCCATCCTTCCTTCCATTGACTCCATTGGGCCCTGCATCTTCGACATGGAAATGGACATTTGTTGCAGCTACATCTCCATGTGTTTCATTCGAGTACCGTCAGCCATGTTCGATCTCCCTTCTAATTCACGACTAGGACTTGACTATGATACCAATTTGTCAGAATCTCAATTTGACCAAAGAATTTTCAATTACTTGAGAATGGTTGTTGCAAGGGAAATGGGAATGCAAGGGGGAGAATTGAGAAATAGGGAGAGAGAGAACGAGAATTGAGGGGGAAGAGAATTGAGAGAGAATTGGAAGGGAGACTAATTTCCAAATTCATTCAACATATTCTGCTTAGGTGTGGATCAACATTATTTATACTGATCTGGGCTGAGTTTAGGCACCAAAATGGTTGCCTCAACTTGCCCACATGTGCTTACAACCACTCTAATGGCATGTTGGAACATTCCTCCAGTTATGCCAAACACGATCTTATTATTACAAGCAATAGCAGCCTAATTACAGAGACTCTTAGCTAGCTACCATGACATTGTCATAATTAATTCTCCAATTTCCCTACTGGGGAAGTCACATTATATGAGTCTGTGCAATTATGAATTTAACTTTGATAGTGGAAAACTTAATGATTTCAAGGCAATGTTTGCTTCTAGAAATAATTTGAACATGCTTTTTTAATTTATTTTGAAAAAGAGAAATTTATACTAGGAAAAAAAAAAAAAAAGAAAAAGGAAAGTGAGAAATTTGTTTGGTCAGGTTTTCAAAATTGACTTGATTTGTTCTACTGGGTAATTGCAGAAATGCACAGAGGGTGTGGTCAAAGCTCTAAAGGATGTTGCAAATAGCCCATATGCACCTGAATATGACATCTCTGGGATTACAGATCCTTTTCTTCATATCAGATTAGTAAGGTTTTTGCGCATATTGGGCCATGGAGATGCAGATGCTAGTGATTGTATGAATGATATCCTGGCTCAGGTCAGCTGCTATATCCTCCCTACTGTTCATGCTATATTAGTTGGAATAATTATATTGAAAGATTGGATACTGGCTATCTGTCTTTAGTTATTATTATCTTCCATTTATTATAGCTGTTTTAATGTTTTAAGATCAGCAGTTGTTTCTGAATGAATGATAATTAGTTACAATGTAATATTTGATAAATGAAATCTAAGTTGCTGTTATACTATGCTTATCTCTTTCTTAAGCTATCCAAATGCTTGCTTGCTTTCTGGCCTTGTTTTCTAACTGCCTAGTATCGTGGCTGCAGTTAGATATACTTGATTGGATCAGTTACCTTAATTCAATATTCTTTTTCCTGAGCTTGCTTGGTATAATCTTTATGCTGCAGGTGATTCATGACTATTCTTTCCTTTGATACAATAATGAATCTTTGGTGCTTGCATGGTAGAAAAAGTAAACTGCCTTCACAGCCTCCTAAAATGCTTGTGGCTTGCATGCGCATGTTTCTTCTGCTCCATGTGATTAAATAGATACTCTCTTTTTATTTCATGACAGATTTTCTCATAAATTATTTGCAGTTTCGTTTTTACAACTGTTCCTTTTGTCTATGTTGAAGTGCATGGACATATTAACTGCAATCAACCTTTGTTACTCTTTAATGTTGGAATTGTCAGTAATCAAAAGTTCTTGCAAATGAATGCTTAGAGAGAGAGAGAGAGAGCATTCTATTTATTGGGCAAAATCTAATAATATGTGTGATAAGCTATATTCCTTCTCCAGGTTGCTACAAAAACTGAGTCAAACAAAAATGCTGGAAATGCTATTCTCTATGAATGTGTTGAAACTATTATGGGCATTGAAGATAATGGCGGTTTGCGGGTGCTTGCTATTAATATCTTGGGAAGGTTCCTCTCAAACCGTGACAACAATATCAGGTCTTTCTTTATCCATTTTGCTGTAGTTCTTAATCCAGGGCATGCCATTTTTTTTTTAAATAAGCAAGAGTATATATGAATATGAATCCTGTACGAAAGAACCTGAAGATTCTTTATGGAGAGGTCATAAAACTTGGGCATAGCTATTATTCTTGATATTATTTGATGAGAAACCAAAATCTACCCAATATGTAGATACTGTTTACCTTATGCAAAATGGACCTTGTTGAAGATTGGTAAGTATAATTTTATAATGCCATCATATTTACTTAAGGACATTAAAATATCGATTCCAGTTTAAATACAATTTGTAATCATCATCATCATTGTCACCTATACCTTTCCCTAACCAAGTCAGGGTCAATGGGACTACGTTCGTAATGTCAATTGACTTCTAAAAGTCACATTGACAATATAAATCTATGCAAAAGAACAATGTATGAAAATTTTGCATTGGATGCCCTTCTTAGTCCAATCTTCTAGTGGGAAAAAATGCTTAACTACAATTTGTGTAAAACCATCTGGAGGTTATGTTTGAAGTCTATCTATCCATCACTACTATGTGTCAGTGGGAGCATAATGGGATATTGGCTAATGTCTCCATGGTTGATAAAAATTCAATGTTAGTTACGACCCTTGTCTTGGTTTCAGTATTTGTGTTCCATATTTTTTTCTTCTGACACAATGTAGAGATGCCTTTACGGTTATTTTCCACTGTTACATAAGATCCAGTTGATATTCAGTCTGACGGACATTACATTTTCCAGATATGTTGCTTTAAACATGCTGATGAGAGCTATCACTGTAGATGCACAAGCGGTGCAGAGGCATCGTGCAACAATCTTGGAATGTGTGAAGGTATTGTATGGCATGGCTCCTTTCTTGTCAATTACATTTCAAAGATTTCTGGCGTTTTATTGCTGTAGTTGTCATTGTTATGAAATCAGGTGGAAACACTAGGGCCTAAGGAATAGCATACAGGTAGGGTTTTATAAGGTTTATTGAGTCATTGAACTTACGGCTGAAGAAATGTTTTTTAAAGTCAATGACTAAAATGTTTGTCAATGCATTAAAGGATGAGGAAGCTTTTATTATATTGTTACATGGAAAGTTTAGGTCTTGTTAATTTAACTTAAATTTGGTTGGTACATGCGCCCCTGTGCGAGCTAATATGTTCTCTATGTTAGTGATTAGTTTTGCATGTGATTCTATGTGCCGGTGTCATGAGGTGGCATGAATGCATCTCTGTGATCGTTGCTTTGGAACCAAACTTGAATTCAGCACGGTTGCACACTTGCTGTACCAATGGCTGCTCCCACAAGGAGACTTGTGCAGCGCCCTGGCTCTGCCAAGTAGAACTGTTTTTTCTTGAATGTTTTTGTTGCCTTCAAGGAAGTGTATGGCACCCCTTAACTTGGCCCATGAACCCTTTGCACAAGTCCTTTGTCCACTGTAGCATTGCCATTTGGATTTGTGCATTCACAGGGGTTTTGAAAGCACAATCTACTTGTCAATCTTCAATTTGCAGGGCAATAACTTAGGTGTGGTGATGTCTAGATTTCTCCTTTCACGTGAACTTTTAATGCCTGTGAATTTGAGTCTATAGTTTAGGTTTTTGTTGAAGTCTCTTGTCATCCTTCCATTGAGCTTTTACCTGATCAAAAGTGAGAGAATCTTTCAACTAGTTGAACAATGTAATACCCTAAGTTGGTATGACTAGATGAGTTTATTAGGGAAGCCACCTTCAAAGGTAATGTTATGTCTGGGTTGGGGTAAGGCTAGGCCTAGTCTCATAATGGAGCAAATTGAAACAAAGGGTTGCTATCTGCACCGATGCCCTAGCTACTTAGAAGACCATTTGAAGTATACTATGACATGTCATTAGGAAAGTAACCACCACCCATTGAAAGCATTGATTACATGAACCAAACTAGGTGACAAATGGTTAGTCTGGCAGGTGAAGACTACTAGTCAAAAAAGTAAATAAGTAGTGCAGGAATAGTACCTCAGTGAAGCTGGTTACATAGCAAACAAAAATGAGTTACAATTCAAACAATTTACTTTTGGCCATGAAATGAAGGACCAAAAATCTTGTGAAGTGTTATGAAAAAGCAAGGAGACAAACATCCCTAAAATAAGCAGAAAAAGAGAGAAAAAAGCATGGCTAAATCATACATTAAATGCCAAGACATGGAAGCTTAAAATAAGAAGCAAATGACATTATTTTCTTTGAAGTTTGTTTGGATCTAATCTAGGTATGCTAGGTATGGATGTGGGCATAAAATTTTATGGGGTGCATATGAGCCATGCATTGGTCTAGAGGGTTAAGAAATTTGTGTTTGGGTAGATATATGGGCCTCAGAAAAATGAAGAATGGACTGTAGGTGAGTATATGGGCTATACAGGACAACTGTAATCTACTTTGGCCAGAAATTTGAAATGCAATTCCATGGGCTTGTGCTTAATTTAGAGGGTTACAATTAGGGATTTTTTTTCAAGGCCAACATGGGCTATGAGTCGCAATATAGTGGAAACTGATGTAACCTGTTTTCATGGAAGAGATCCTTTCAAGCTTTGGGCAATTGACCCATCAAATAATAGAATTTTGACATTGAATTTCGTGTAACAAGTAGAGACTGATAAAAAAAAAAATTGGCTTTGGTTTGAAGTTATTTGGATATCGGGAAGGGTGACACTATGCTTGGAGATTGTCAGCCATTCTGCTGCGTGGTAGTTGTGAGTAGCTCACTTTTAGCAGCCATAGTCCTATGAAATGATAAAATTTTTACACCAAATATGATTGGCATTTATCTGACTTAAAGATCTAAATATTAGGACAAGTTTAAATCAATTTGGAGTTCGTAGTTAGGAAAGTTTCAAAATCACTGCATGCTTACAGTTAACTGGCTACAAGTGTGTTTACTTTGGGGGCATGAAATCCTTTTCAATTTTGGCTAAGTGCTTAAGGCATGGGCTAGGAAAATATTAAGGAGATAACCAGCCTTAGAAGGGTGTCAATTACATGGGCTAAATGGGAGCTTAAGTTAGACAGAGTTATTAAAAATTTACTATTTAAACAGTGCATGAATAATGTCCAATACACTACCTGGTTAAAGGCTAATTAGGGAGTTTCAAATCTAGCCAAATCAATGACATCTCTCCCCTGAAGCTGATACACCTTTTTTTTATTTTGTAGGCTACAGGTTTATCCCTTATTTCTTCTGGTACCTCCATATTATTGAAGAATCTATTTAGTCCTGCCACCCAATCCATAAAAATCTTCAATGTTGAGAGTACTATTAAAAGTGGGAATATCTATCTTCAAATGAGAGTTGTCTGAATCTCTATTTTGCCAAGCCCTTCTATTTCCTCCATATCTGATTGGCTTGACAAAGTCCAATTTGTTCTCTTCCTTGGAATCCTGAATGTAGGCTTGATGTGTTCTTGGGCTGACAATAACATGTCTCAGGTCTGTTAAGGCAAGTCCGACATTAGGCTGTGTCATGATTTAGGCTAGTTTTATTTTATTTTTATTTCTGCAAAATTGCATTAGTTAGTTATGTACAGATTAGAGATAGTTGTGTAGTGTTTAGGAGCAGTTACCTCTAGTGGAGGAGTGGAAACTGCCACAAATAAACTGTTGGTTAGCCTCGTATATAAAGCTGTAATCTCTTGGCTGATTTTATGCTTTCGATTAATTAAAAGTTATTCCCCTCTCTCTGAAATCCTCCCTTTCTCTATCGGTTTCTCTCTAATTCTCCCTATCTCCCGTCTATTTCCCTATCTCTCTGTCTATTTTCCTGTCTAATCCTCCATCTCTCTCTCTCTGTTATTCTCTCTTATTATGTCTGATCCTTCCCATTTCTCTCAATTTATCCTATTCTCCCGATTCTATCTTCAAGATAATCACAAGTCAGGCTCGGGTTCTGACAGGCTGATCGCTGGTGACTTCCGCATCTACCTCTGTCCTGTTTCCATATCTTCTTTGAGGGTTGGCGCTTATCCTGAAGTCATCCATTTGGTTGTTAATTGTCAATTGTTTGCTTAATGCCATCGAACCTCTTGTTACCTGCTTCCTGTTGTGCTTACTATGCTTGAACAAGCATTCTGGAAAGCCTGTATCCCTAGATCATCAGTAGGGGGATGGGTGCTACCTGCATTGCCTCAACACCATCAGATTTTAGGCGATTCCTTGCTTTGATACTACTTGATGCAGCAGGAAGCATGAAAAGGGTGAAATATACAATAAATTCCCAACATTGGAAATAAAAAGAGAGAAGGATTCTGGTAATACCAGAGATGAGAAAGAATCTCAAGGAATTGAATTGTATTTGATAAATAATTTTTTTCTTTTTATACACAGGGTACTTGTAGGGAAAGAAACTTAATTTGCCTCTATCTAAGGCTCTAAGAGATTAACTTTATAGAAGTTATCTAGTAAAATAATTACACTTATCTTTTTTATAGGCTATATCTAGCGAGATAGTCAAATTGGTACAATTATTTTTATAGGCTTTATTTTATTTTATTTTTGCTAGATAAATTAATTTTATTTTAAATATTAAAATTGAAACTAAATGTTCAAGATATGCATCTTGCACCACTATTTCAGGTCACCAGCCCACTCACCTCCAGGATCTCATATTATACTCCACAATGGTGAACAGGGGTACTCATTGAGCAGTCCTAGGCCATTATATTATAACTTAGCAAGGATCATAGTTAGGAGGATACTTTAAGCCATATTCTTTTCTATTGGCTGGTCACAGTTGGTTTATGTAGTGCAATCATCTTGTTTCTTGGAGTTTGATGTGTTGAATTATATTAGAATTTCTTGATTATTGGGAGGAAGTGCTTCTTGAGTAGGTTTGTCCCATTCATTTTATGGGCGCATAAGTTTATTTTGGTGTGTGGAAAAAGGGATTTTAAGGTCTTTTTATTTTAGGCATGTGCTGGTCTTGTGTTTTTGTTTTTGTTCTCTTTTCCTTTGGGGCCTGTATTCTTATATACTTTATATGTACTTGGATTGCCATAGTTCATATACTTTTTTGACCTATTTATTCTTTCTTTTTTTTTTTTTTTTTCAAATCACTTTTCTATTTATGATAAAAATTCAATACCTTCTTGTAATAAAAGTGTCACATAGTTTTCCAAGGAACTGGACAGTCTGTTATTGACTGTTTCTTTGTCATTTGTCCCTCACTGAATGAGGCTTGCAATCAGGAGTGATTTGGTTGTTAGTGACAAACAGCTGGATATATCCTTGCTGGATCGTATACCTTTCTATACATATTTTCCTGGCTCCCAAGAACTAATTGCTAGTGTTGCTGTGGTCTACAATGAACATTAGCCATGACTTGGTTAAATGTTTCCTGTGCATTTGCCTTGTGCTCTTTATCTCATCGCCTTGACAAATAATTGTTGTCACTCCTGCACTGGATTGGATGGTTCAGGCACTGGCTTGTCCTGGGCACTTGCTCAAGCAGAATATAACATACTACTCAATGCAGCCTTTTCCAGAGATGTCTTCATGTTTTGATTTTTTTTGGTGATATTCTTGAAATAACATTTGTTTAACTCTACTTTTCTTCTTCTTCTTCACCCCCCCCCGGGGGGGTTTTGGTTAATATGCTATTTCGCTATAACTCTTCAAGTTATTGAGCTTCCTACTATATTCAGTATGGACTTATGACTTTAATTTCATGCATATGCCTTCTTTTTCCTGAATATTACAGTTAACTGGAAATGCACCTTGTGTTGGATAAATTAAGAAGCCGATAACTTTGCTTTTTATGATTTTTCAGGATTCCGATGCTTCTATTCGTAAAAGGGCCCTTGAACTTGTGTACCTGCTAGTAAATGAAACAAATGTAAAGCCTTTGACAAAAGAGCTTATTGAATACTTGGAAGTAAGTGACCAAGAGTTCAAAGGAGATCTTACTGCCAAAATTTGCTCCATTGTTGAGAGGCAAGTAGTATAATTATTTTTTTTGAAAATCAATATTTTCCTGTGGTTTATAACTTTTACCGGTGATAAACTTAAGTTTATGATTCTCTTTTTATATAAGTTAGGCCTGCACAAGCTATACAAGTTTATATTCTCTAGGAATTAGATCTGTTGCTCTAGGGATTTAAGCCTCTTATATTTTTAATATATTGCTCTTTAGTGTGTACGCTGTGGATGATATTCCTTGGAAAACTTGGAGCCTCATGCACTGTGGATGCCCTTTTTGTATTGTGGATGATATTTCTTGTATATATTATTTTTGTAGATCCAGCTATTACTTTCTATTTGATTTCATTATCAATAATTGCCACTAAGATCTAGCAATGCTTAAGAACCATAATATCATTAGAATATATTAAAATTATTTTCTCTTCTAACCTATTTTCTGAAGTCTAGCCTGGTTACTTTTTATTTTCTGATGTAGGTTTTCCTCAGAAAAGATTTGGTACATTGACCAGATGCTTAAGGTTCTCTCTGAGGTATATATTGAAGTGCTAGCTGCCCTATTTCATGGATTTTTGACTGTATATGCTTGAGCACTGTTTTTGTTCTCTTTTTTTTTTTCCCTGCATTCTTATATTTTGGGATTTATTTATATGCATTTCTCAAGAAGAGAAGGAAAAAATGATGGCACCACTGGGGGGGGGGGGTTAATAAACATGGATTATGCAGAAACTATCTTAATTGCGTGTATATCTGATATCTGGAGGTGTCAATTTTCACAAGAAGTCTCAAATAGAAGACGTAATAATATGATGGCTCCCTTCACCAAAAAAACAAACAGATAAAGAACATCACAAGCTGAGGCCCCGAGGTTTGACTATTCCTGGTGTTGAGGATCTTTCTGATTGCACCCTCTACAACCTTCTGGAGGGTCCCTTGTGCATCCCCTATACCAGGAAGGCAAAGTGTCTTTTTACTTTGCAAGGCATCACCCACTCCACATCTAACAAACAAAGAATGGGCACACCCAAATTTCTCTACATAAAGGTAGTGCAGGAGCTGACCAACACTATCTGCTGGCTGCTACACATGTAGCTCAAATCCAGCACAAAATTTGGCCTCTTCCTTAGTCTTTGAAGTAGTATAACTATTGAAGAATGAACTCTTTCCTTCTTGTTTCTGGTTATCTTGTTAATGCATATCTTCTCTTTGTTTCCAAGTCTCTAGGGAGTTACAAAAGGAGTTTACTTCTTGTGAGTTAAACATGCATCCTGTTTTTTCCTCTCTCTTTTTTCCCTGTACATTTGTAGTGTTATCACTTTTTATCAGTAATTGTAAGTACTTTTTTTTTTTGGACTGCCAAGAGCAATATCAAATGGTTTTGGTGGCTTTATGAATTTCCATGACAAGAGAGAGAGAGAGAGAGAGAGAGAGAGAGGGGGGGGACGTGCCCATTTTGGGAAATGATAGTACTGCACGTTGGTGCAAAGAGAAAGCAACCCACTATCCACTAGTCTGCATCCAGTTTTGGACTTTTGTTTAAGTCATGGCACATGTACAGACTGCTGCTAGCTGGTTAAGCTAACTGTGGTGGCATTTTTGTAAATTTGATCCCTAGAGGCATTTTGGGTATTCTGAGTATTACAATGTAAGTTTAAGAATAAGTGCACACCAATTGAGGTTGTTAGAGTATCTCACAGCCCTCTACTCTATTCTCTCAACCCAAATAGCTTCCTAACTTACTCAAGATTGAACTGATATTAGAGAACATAAAAGAAACAACACAACCACAGTAAAAACAGCAAGATTTATCCTGGTTCGGTCTTGAAATCCAAGACTTACATCCAGACTGCTTAGGAGCCACTGAAATCCACTATCTTGAAGTCAACCAAGGATGATTACAACGAGAACTTAATCCCTCCCGCCCATATACACTGAAAGCTATAGGGAAAATGGGGAAACAAAGCTAATAACCAGCTATTCCCAACCTCTCGCACTCAATCCCGACTTAAGACAGAAACCTGAAATAGAACGTCTCAATTTCTGGCACACTAAGACTCTCTCCCTACCAAAACTGACCTATTCACGACCCCTATTTATAGGATATAGGGGTGGCGGAGTACATGGGATAAATCCAACTAACCGCCTAACAGAATAACTAAACATACAGCTGGCAGACTTCTTCTAGAAACAATCCTTCTAGAAGAACAACTAAAAAACTAACGATAATACAGGAATAAGAAATAGGCAGCAAACAGAAAACATGTTTTACATTTTGTCTAATCTAATACAAATGTTATAACAGAGGTATTCTAGTAACCCGATGTCTGGTTCAACTCTAGGTTCTCATGCCCACAGCCAGTTGGCTTGGAATGTGGGTCCCACTTTATCTCTCCTACTGTGTTATCATCCAAGGACAAGGAGGGATGAATTCACCTATGAACGGTTTTGCGGGATCCAAGTCATAGGGATCCCAAACAGAGTGATGGAGGTCACTTGTGACCTTTATGGTAGGGTCACAGTGACAGTGCCTGGGTGAGGGGTGGCAACCACATTGTTCTAGTATGATCTAGTCAATTTCATTACACTCCATGAACCTTGCGGGCACTGCCTCTAGCACAGATGAAGAGACCCAATCTGTCACATTCAAAATCTCTGAGCAATCTTAAGCAAAGTGCCTCATTATGAAGCCTGTTTTCTCAGGTAGTGGAAAAATCCCAGTCTTGTCTTTCTAACAGTGTTCTAAAAATCGACCTAGGCAACCGCTGCGAATATGGCCTAATCGGCCCCTTTAGGCGCCGGCCCAATTAATTGAGCGGTGGCGGCGCCGCCTGGGACGCCTAATTTTTGGGTTTAAATCTTACCCTTTGTCAATTCTAAAGCCTCTCTTGTCTTGCCCTCTCATACTCGTCTCAGCTCAAGGCCGCCGCTGCCTCAACTTCGTCAGTACCTCCTCGCTACCTCCAGCTCCATCGCAACCTCCTCACCGCCTCTACGCCATCAAGCTGCCGCGTCCTCGCTGCGTCAACGCCATCGTCGCTGTCAAGTTCCATCTCCACTTCCGACCCCTCTCTCTCTCTCTCTCACATTGTTGGGTGCTGTTAGGGTTTATTTAATAAACTTTATACATATATATATATATATTTAACAATCAACTAGCAATGCTTTAATCTAGTGAACTGATTCTGTTCAGGTTTATTTAACATATAAACTTTATTATGTTATTTAGTTTTTATTTATTTATATGTTAGATATATCATATATATATATATATTTTCTTTTCTATTTATATGTTAAATATATTAAATATATATTTTTCTATTTCTATTTATATGTTAGATATATATATTCTTTTCTATTTATATGTTAGATATATATCTAATATATATTTTTGATTTATATATATTTTCATGCCACTTTCAATTTTGATTTAATTGAAAATAACATCAAGTTACATCACAAAGTTAAAAAAAATAAAAAAACCAATAGTTTTCCTTAGTCCGCCTAGGCACCCTAGGTGCTAGGCCCTAGCCTGGCGCTCGACTAGCGCCTAGCACGTTTTAGAACACTGGTTTCTAAAATTGTACTATTCTGGAATAAGATCTTGAAATTTTTATGAAATAGGTTGGCTTGTTTGTTGCAAAATATGTGTTCTAACCTGATGGATTCCCTAACTCTGTTTTGTGTGGGGAATGGAGATTTGTTCTACTCTCTTGTAATGCACTTGAAAGGTTTGTTACTTATCATCATTAAAAACTGCACCTCATCTTAACCAAGTTATGGTTGGTGGTGGGGCATTTATAATGTCAATTGACTTCTCAAAGTCGCGTTGAGAATACAAATCCATTTAAAATAACAATGTAGCAAAATTTTATGTTGGATGCCCTTCCTAACGTAACTCTCTAGCGAGGGGAATGGTAAAATAAAGTTCCAACAGCATCTTCATATGGAAAAGGTTCATTAGATGGTGATGAATGAAGATAATTGATGTGTTTGTGTTCCATCATGTAGTTGATTTTGTGAAACTAGCCTTTACAACATGGATACATGACTTAGGTTTTCCTATTGTAAATAAATTTAGTATCTTGTGCTTGTTTCACTTTTGCAGTCATCATCAACCACTATCTATTGTCTTCAATAACTCTCTTGGAAATTGAATAACAAATCAGCCTTGCCACCATATTTTAGAGGAAATCATACTATATTGAGTATCTTGTGCTTGTTTAGAGGTCCCATAGCTATTGATCAAGTTATGATGTGACGATCCTATATTTGAGGAGGGGGTTCCCCTGTTTGGTTTGTTGTGAAAGTGAAAAGAGCTAGCTGGTTTTGTATATAACATAATAACATTGGTATTTGGTGTTGGATAAAAGGTGGTTTTGGAAATAGTTTGAGAGGAAGTGGGAGATGTGGTATGATTTGGGGGACAAGAGGGGTTGTGCAATGTAGTGTCAAAAGTATGTGAAAAATGATTCTAGGGGTGTTAGTGGAGGGTTAAGGAACAAAGATGATAGAAAGAGAAAATGAGAGAAGGGTTTATAGGTCTAACTATTTTCTAATGGATAAATTCCTATTTACTTAAATTCAATTGCAGTGTTTGATTTGCTAAATTTGAATTGAAATATTCACCATTACATTATATTCATAACCACCATAATTTTTAATCTTGTACTAGATAGTGTACCTGTCACGATCTTAGGGGTAGGAAGGGAATATTAATAAATTATAGTTGTAATAATTATATTTATTTGTCAGTTATATTTGTAACAGTTAGTTAGATGGTAGTTGTTGTAATAGTCAGTTACTGTAACAGTTAGACAATTAAGAAGAGGCTATATATATAACCTAAGGTGATAGGAGAAGGGGGGGAATAACATAAATAATCTTTTGCCCCTCTCTCTCTCTTGTCTCTCTCTCTCTCTTCCTATTCTATTCTATGTCCAGAATTCCATAATTGTCTAAACCCAACTCTAGGGACTTGACATTGTGGTATTAGAGCCAGTTTAAATGGTTGTGGGGTGATTAGTAGATAGTTTCTCAATGAAGGGTAGGCTTTGAAGTGATTGGCGAAGGTTGTGCAGGTGATTGGAGAAGTACAGTGACAACAGTGGTGAATTGCGATGGCAAAAGGTACCAGATTGAAACAATTGGAGGGGTGGATGGAGACTTTGGAGCATGGGTTGTCACAAGCCCTGGAAGCGATGTCCCAAAGTAGGGAGGACATGGTGGAATTAAGGGAAGTCGTGTGAAGGGCGTCGGAGAAACACCAAGAAGCAATTGAGAGGTGCCAAAAAACGACGGAGCAGTAAGGGCAAAGGATTAATAGCATGCTCAGCATGCTGTCCTCCCTGTCCCAATTTCGGTTGTCGTCAAAATTTTTGCCCATGCAGACCTCTGATCCGATCCTGCCACACCAGGGCAATTGTCCAAGAATGTAGGGGGTTCTTGAAGTAGAGGACCAGCCTACGAATCAAGAGACACATTTGAGGAATATCCAGCCTTAGACTCATACTCATCCTCCGATGCCAAGATTGGAGATCTCAATGTTTGAGGGGGATGAAACTAAGGTGGTGGACAAGGAGATGTGAAAGATTTTTCCAGTTCTATAGGATCCCAGAAGAGCACAAAATCAATGTGGTTGCAGCTTACTTGAACGATGCAGCCGATTCTTGGTATCAAGGTTGGATCCAAGATGAAGGAAATCATGGAAGTTGGGCAAAATTCATAGAAGGGTTATGTAAGCGACTTGGTGAAAGAAGCATGGCTGATGTGATCGTAAAATTTAGTAAATTGAAACAAGAAGGGTCGGTGGTGGAGTACCAAGCGAATTTTGAAAAATTGAGATCTATTGTGTATATTGTGCAATCAAGATTGACAGAACAATATTTGGTGTCCAGTTTCATTAGTGGGTTGAGGGAGGAACTGAGATTAATGGTGAAGATGATGATGCCGACATCCGTGAGGCAAGTGGCTGAGAGGCCAAGATTGTAAGAGCTCACATTGGAAGCGATCTACAATAAATACACAATGGCAACAGAAATTCAGCCTTCGTTCTATCAACCTTTGGAAGGGGATCAAGTGAACGTGCATTCTAAGGATTTCCCTAACCCTATTCCAACTAAATCAAGTACTATGGAGCAGCGACAGAAGTTAGGATTATGTTATAGGTGTGGCGCGAAATTCTTCCCCGGCCATCGATGTCAAAAACAATTACTACTCAACATGGAAGGTATAGAGGAAGAAAATGAATAAGAAGAACTGGCTGGAGTTGGATGAAGAACAAGGTCAACAGTTGCAAGTTCTTGGTGACAAGAACTCTCTCGAGAAAGGGAGAATTGTCACGATCTTAGGGGTAGGAAGGGAATATTAATAAATTACAGCTGTAATAATTATATTTATTAGTCAATTATATTTGTAACAATTAGTTAGATGGTAGTTGTTGTAATAGTCAGTTAAATGTTGTTGTAATAGTTAGTTATTGTAACAGTTAGATAGTTAAGGAGAGGCTATATACGTAACCTAAAGGAGAAGGGGGGGAATAATAGAAATAATCTTTTGCCTCTCTCTCTCTCTTATTCTCTGTCTTTCTTTCTATTCTATTCTATGTCCAGAATTCCATAATTTTCCAAGCCCAACTCTAGGGACTTGACAGTACCATTCTTGTCATGGTATGATACGCACCAATATGGGACATGCCAATGTATCATTTCAGACTTGTTGCTATAATTGTTATATTTATACAAAAGGATACATATTCATTTGCATGTTTGATCAATGTCATGTGTTATTAAGAAATAACAACATATCATTCTTTAATCTTAGTAGGTGGCGTTGGACATGAATTCTAGGTTGCCTATTATTTTATCCATGGCTATATCTTTTATAAAGCCCTTGTAACTCATACCTTAAGAGTTTCCTTTCAAGTTTTTCTCGGTCTTTCTCTACCTCTTTCGCTAAAGATTTGTCACATTTCATCTTCTCTTCTCATAGGTGTCTCTATTATTCTTTTCTTCCTATAATCAAATTATCTTAATCGTGTCTCATGCATCTTATCTTCAATAGAAACTGCTATGACCTTTTGCAAATAATCTTATTTCTAATTATATCATTTTTTTTTTTATGGCTGCACATCCAAGATAGTCGCAGTGGTCCTTTTGTGGGATGACTTGATTTTCAGGTCTCACCATAACATTATTGTCACGACCCTACGCCATGGGAGGGGGTAATTTTGTAAATTGGGGGTTGCGGTTGTTGTAGGTTGGTTAGAAACGGATAGGGGTGCATCGTTGGTTGTAAAACAGTTAGAAGCTAGGGTTATTATATGGCTGTTGGGCTGTTACTGGGTTGTTGGGTTTCCAGTTACGGTAACTGAAGGTAGTTGCTGATGATTCCTATAAAAGGATGGTTGTAGGAGAAAGGAAGCTGTCTTGTTCTTTCTAATTCTCTCATTCGTCTCTCAACTTCCTTTTCAATTCTCCCTCTTTACTTTCAATTCTTACAATAACCCTCGTCAGATCCAAGGATCTGACAAAGTGATATCAGAGCGATTAATTTGTGGGTAAAATTCTGATCGATTCAAGGTCGGAGTGGTGGCAACTCTATCCAAAATGCAAAGAAGAAGCAATCCAAGAATTTTCGGCCGACAATTTCGCTGATTCAATAATCTGCCAGTTCAATTGGGTTGGACTCTATGAGGCGAGCAAGACCAGGCATGGGAGCGAGGTAGACCCAGCAACTCTGACAGCTGAATTCCATTGATCCAAGAATCTGACGTTCTTGATTGGGTTCGGCACTAGGAGGCGAGCAAGGACCAGCTACGATCTTCAAGTCTTGAATGCAAAGTGGAGGACCAATAGCGATCTTCGAGTCTTGAAGGCGAAGCCGACAGTTGACTCTCAGTTGCTACAGTGCACGATTCAAGAGGCAAACTCAGAAGGAAAGTTAGGCGATTGTGAATTTTGGGTGACTGTTGTTTCAGAGGCAGAATAGGGTTGCAAAGCGGATGCAACGACCGAAGTGATGAATTGCAATTACGGCATATGATTGACTTCCAGCACATCGGGGTGTCAATTGTGTTTAACACCCAAGAAAAT
Organism: Diospyros kaki; assembly: GCA_036245055.1. Taxonomy (NCBI): domain Eukaryota; kingdom Viridiplantae; phylum Streptophyta; class Magnoliopsida; order Ericales; family Ebenaceae; genus Diospyros; species Diospyros kaki. Next base: position 4,983,740 of record BSEG01000002.1, on the reverse strand, counting down.
TCTAACGATCTTAAGTTGGAATTGAAGGCGAAGCAAGTCAGAAGAGACGGGCGTAAAGTGAACTCAAACCGAGGCAGTGTAGGCAGACTTAGGGCGATTGTAACTAGAGCGGGATTCACAACACTGAAATTGGGTTCAAAGGTGGTGGTTGGGTCCATCAAGAGAGTTGATTAGGCTGAAAAAGGTGGTTCCTTCCAAGTCCGTGGCCAATTGGAGTAGCAACAGGGGAAGGCATGGCCAAAGGAACAAGAATGAAACAATTGGAGGCCCGCTTGGATGCGATGGAGACAGCCTTCGCCACACTCAAGAACAATTGGAGGAGCAATTTGAGTTGGTGTAGCTTGGCCTTCGCCAGACGTAGGAGGAGGTGAGTAAGGGTAGAGTTGAGAATGCAGCGATGAAGAATATGATAATGTCGGTAGAGAAGAGCGTGAATGCTGAGATCACTAGCATTAAGGGGCACATTTCCAGCCTCAAGGAGGAGTTTGCAGGATTCGGGCAGCAGTTGAGTATTGTCCTATGTTTGTTCTCGAGGCTGCCGAATGCAACTTTGCCCGCTGATTTCCCTCCAAGAATAGCCACCGATTTGATCTTGACACGAGCAGGGAATCGTGGCCAATATTGCGATCCTGTGGAGGCAAAGAGGATCGATTCGAATTCATGGCAGGGGCTTCCAGTCGAGGGGGATATACCTGCCAGGTTAATATACCGATGCCAAGGCTGGAAATGCCGGCATTTGATAGGGGCAAGCCGCGTTGGTGGATCTGACGATGTGAAAGGTTCTTTCACTATTTTCGTGTGGTTGAGAGTCAAAAGGTAAATTTGGCTGTGGCATATCTTAATGATGTCGCGGATGCATGGTCCCAGGGGTGGAGCGGTGGGAAATCTGAATTGACTTTCCAGGAAATTGCAGAAGAACTTTGTGCTCGCTTCGGTGAAAGAACAATGACGGATGTGGTAGAAGAGTTCCAACAAATTGAAACAGGAAGGTGCAATGGAGGATTACCTAATCAGGTTTGAAGAACTGAAATCACTGTTAACTCTTTCCTACCCGACCCTAGATGAACCCTACTTTGTGTCAAGTTTTATTAGCAGCTTGAAAGATGAGCTAAGGCCAATGGTGAAGATGATGCAACAGCTACCATCAAGCATGCTGCAGAGAAAGCCATGCTCTAGGGACTTGCATTGAGAACAATTGTAAAGAAATACATGTTCTCCATGGAAGTCCAGCCCTCCTTTAGTCAACAAGTGGAAGGAAATCAAGGGAATTCTCAAGATTATCCTAACTCTAATACAGCCTAATTTTCTACTATGGAACAGCCAAAGGAAGTTTGGGTTATGCTTTAAATGTGGAGACAAATTCAGTCACGGCCACCAATGTTGGAGGCTGCTACTGCACATGGAAGGATTAGAAAAAGGAAGGGAAGAAGGCGAAAGAAAGGTTGTTCTCCCAGAAGAAACAGAGATTTCAGCAGTCCAGCTACACTCAATTCAGGCGGCTGTCAAGTTAAAAGACGGAATTGAGATGGAGGAAGAACATTCAACAGCTGCGGACACTGCTACTCTCCGACTGGCCCATGAAGAAGCATAGAGGAGAAAGGAAGATAAATAAGGCACTCAAGGCTGGTATCGGTTGATCCACCCATCCGTAGTCAGCTTTAATACTTCTTGGGGACAAGAAGTGGTTCAAGAAGGGGGGATTTGTCACAACCCTAGGCTATTGGGGGGGGGGTGTAATTGTGTAAATTGGGGGTTGCGATTGTTGTAGGTTGGTTAGAAATGGTTAGGGTTGCATCGTTGGTTGTAAAACATTTAGAAGCTAGGGTTGTTATAAGGCTGTTGGGCTGTTGGGTTTCCAGTTACGGTAACTGAATGTAGCTGCTGATGGTTCCTATAAAAGGATGGTTGTAGGAGAAAGGAAGGCATGCAATTGAAGATTCATTCTCTTGTTCTTTCTGAGTCTCTCATTCCTCTCTCAACTTTCTTCTCAATTCTCCCTCTTTACTTTCAATTCTCTAGAATAACCCTCATCAGATCCAAGGATCTGACAATTATCCATACTTATATTTTACTATGCTTGCATACCATATATTCGGTTTTCAATCCACTCAACTTAAAACCTCTATTTTGTAAAGCTGCTCCTCTTCCTCTATATCTCAACCTTACTATTCATGCCCTTTTCTAGTCTCATGTACCAAGACAATGTCATTTGCAAATACCATATAGTATGGCACCTTTGCTTGGATATGTTTAGTGAGTTTATCCATTAGTATGGCAAAGAGATAAGGGTATAATTGGAGATCCTTGATGTAATCCAACTGTCAACATTTTATCCCTCTCTCAAAGCCATCTCGTTTCTTACCCTTTTTTTTAAAAGAAAAAAAAAAATTTATTGTTAAATTATGCTAAGATAATATTGCAATACCATCAAACATAATCATATGACTTAAAATGTATTAAACTGCATATTGATTATTGGTACATGTTTAAATATGATTATGAATTTTTTTAATAGTTTTACTTTATCATTTCAGTTTAAAGACACAGTTTATAAGTTTCTCTTTCGAAAGTGTCAGTCCTCTTTTAAATGCGGTGGAGACTTTTTCATGTTTATCACAGTGAATTTTTTGGAAATATAGTACTAGAATTAAAGGGTAATCGCATGTCACGATCCAAAAATTAAAATATACATACATAGATTTAGAGGGGGGTATAAAAGTATCACATTGTGGGCTTTAAATCCAATTTTTTTTATTGATACAGTATAAATGTTATTCTAAATTAAAATGAGTAGAAAGAAAACTAGAAAAAAACCCACAAATACCAGTATGTGCCTATACAATCCAAAAAATCAAGAAAGAGACTGGCATAGATTAGCACAAGCCAATAAACTGGCCAGTCTGAAACATATATTCTTTATACTTTTTCTGGTACCTAACAGTATTAATATAGTATGGTAACAATTGGGAATTCAATTTCTGAGCTTCTTCTACGGGGATGAATTGTGTTTTTAGAGCAACCATGGTGTGCAAGCTGTAACACTCTAATGGTGTTCAGAACTTGACAAACTACTATGGATGACAAGAGTTCTATCATATAACACAATGTCAGGTTTTTTTTTTAAAAAAGAATGTATGAATTTATTAATTAATTTAGGAGAGAATATGAACAACAAAAACAACCCAAATAGATCAAAATCCTCACTCCACCAAATGAGACTTGAGGAAAAAACAGAGGTCAACATCCTCCCAATCCTGAAGGGAATAGGGCAAGAAACTGAAACCAACCTCAGCTACTGTCAGTAGCCAAAGGACAATCATACTCAAGGAGGCAGAGCCACCCCCAAGCTGAAGCTGAAGTGAAATCCGAAGCTGAAGCTGAGACCAATTACCTCCTCTACTGCCAAAAACACTACAGGTCTGCACTCAATATAAGTTGTGAACAGGAGTATGGGAAAGAGGGGTCCCAAACCTGAATCTAGTAAAATAGATGTGTAATAGTCAGTCTGAACAGATCAGCTGAAGGAACTGAAACATTGTCGAACACCACTCTATAGAACTCAAGCTGTAAAGTCCACATTCTGCTGAAGAAGACAGAGACCAAAATCTTTTGATAGTCTTCCCACAGACATAGCCCCTGCCCCTCACCGATCAGACATTTCCAAGGTATTCTTGGAGCTATCCAACGTAAACCCCACCATTGAAAACCTCACAACAGAAACTCCAACTTACCTCACAATGGAGGAAAGGTGATCTACAGATTCATCAAAGTGGCAGCAGAAAGGATAACCAATATTATGAATATCTAGAGTCCCTTTCTTCACCCAATTCTCTTTGGTGCTAATTTTGTTAAGGACAGCCAACCATATAAAAACTTCCACTTTAGACTGATCGATAGTAAACCATATATTCCTAATGACCACCCCAAAGCTTGTAGACCCCCATTGAAAACCACATTCTCTTCTATTGGAGGCGCAATGAACGGACCGAAAAATCACCACTTCGAGCCAAGGGCCTACAAATTCTATCTTCTGAATCAATATTGAAATTTTGTGCTGAAATTAACTGCATGAGATCCTCCAAATGCAGACTCCCACTGGAATAAGGGCCTCCTCCAACACAAGTTCCGAACCCATACCGAACCCGACCAAGAACCAATAAAGGAAATGCAACAATTCTTATTTTCAGAGATCTGGAAAAGCCTTGGAAACCTCTCCTTTAGGACTGGCAGACCCAACCAGTTATCTTCCCAAAAAGGGGCATGATCCCCTTTCCCAACAAAACATCAAGCAGCTATGAGCCACAGCTCTAAGCTCTGTAGAATGTAAACAGGTAGCTGAGATTTCTTCCAGACGGTACTAATATGATGAGAAGAGACTGAAGTTATAGTTTGCAGTCAAGAAGGGCTTTAGTTATACTTGCCCATAGTGACTTTGCACCATAGGAAACCGTCATCATTGAGGAACCACCTCCACCATTTAAACAACAGAACATTGTTCTTAATAAGAAGAAAGCCCACCCCAAGGCCTCCAAATTTCTTACTTTTCTCCATGCAACCCCAGGAAACTAGAGCCATCTTCTTCCCATTACTGGGAACTCCCCAAAAAAACATTCCTTTGCAGCTTAACCACTTTGTAGCCACCCCTTTTGGTATTTTAAAGATTGATAGGTAGTAGCTTGTGTATATATACAATGCCAAGTTTTATCATCCATAGCTTGTATGTATGTATGTATAAAGCATATTTTGTCATCCAGAGTTCTATATTCTCATGCAAAATCCAAGTTTTTAAATATTATACAGATTTTGAGCATCTAAGACAAGCAGCCCACAATTTTGGGAAAAAAGTTGTGACACATCATAGTAGTGGGATAGCTAATTCCTCTGCAATAACATAGGATAGTTTCAAATATTTTTTCATGGTCTAGTTTTACAAATTCTTAATACAATGTGGTGTAAATCTGGCTGTTATTCTAGCCCTAGATAGCATCTGGTTTACTTTTGGAATGTTTGGTTACTGTGATGAGGATCTGCCTGTAGAGTAGAGAATAAACTGTGTCAATGATCATGTTTACTGAATTTATTTGGTATATCTTCTGATCCCATTTTTGTTGATTTTTATATTTCTGCTTTTTTTTTTCTTTTTTCATTTCCTCCAAATTGGACCTGCAGATGCTATTATGTTGCTTACTTATAGTATTAATTTCTGGTTGGTGCTGCTATTGCTGAATAATTTTATTTCTAATCATAAATTCTCTCATTCACGTCCAATGTCTTGGATGTATTCCTTGTGTCTTTTTTGGTGTCTTTTTAAGTTTCCATTTTACTTATTGTGAATCAAGTGCATGTCATAAAAGACACTAATCCTTGTGCTATGCTTAGTAGGCGGGAAATTTTGTGACCGATGAAGTGTGGCATTCCCTAATTGTTGTCATAACAAATGCTTCTAACCTCCATGGATATGCCATACGGTCCCTGTTCAGAGCAGTCCAAACATCAGGTGAACAGGTACTTCATTTTATAAGGGAAGAGTTTAATGTGGAAGTTCTATGATCTAGAATTTTTAAGTGGAGAACTTTTTTGATATTTTCATCAGGAAAGTCTTGTTCGAGTGACAGTTTGGTGTATTGGAGAATATGGTGAAATGTTGGTCAATAATACTGGAATGCTTGAAGTAGAAGAACCAATAACAGTGAGTTTACTTGTAGAACATTTCCTGAATTTCAGTTTCATTGTGGTTGATTTTCATTATCTGCTAGTTACATATGGTTGTGAATTAAATTATTTAAATCAGTCTCTAGCACCTTATGCTAATGCTTGAAAAATAGGTAGGAAGAGTATAGAAGAGAGAAGGATGAAGAAAGGGTCATAGGTTGTTATTTTTCTCCAACTCTACACCCCATATTCATACTATTATTTGGATTGGGAAAGATTACAACAGGATCAATTACATCACACAATTATAGCAATCAATCAATCAAAGATTGTAGTTATCAATCATCCCAATTTTTAGCTATCAACACTAATCCATTCTTTAAACATTCAGATGATTGTACAACTGTGATGATCTATGGGTAACCTCAAAAAGTACACTTTTACTCCCCATAAATCCCAATTTCCGGTCTCATTTTTTCCTTCCACTGATTTTTCTTGGAGAGAATAGTCTTCTTTTGACTGCTGTTCTCCCTTCTTTTTACATGTTTGTTCTTGTGGTATGGTGACTGACTCATTGGATTTCAACTCTAAGCCAGCCCTAGAGCTTTATTATTTAGATAAACTGTTGGAGAAGATAAAGGAGAAAATTTAAGCTATAATCGAGAAACTGAGAAGAGAAAATGCTAAAGATAAAGATAAAGGAGATAACCAGCTGGAAGGATAAGGATATCCCTTAAAATCAGATAAGGAAATTCTGGTTTATATTAATCTTAATCTAAAGTATGTTGTTGTAATCTATTCCTAAATATTAGGAGTGTAATCTAGTCCTAAATTCTAGGAGATTTCTTAGGAAACTTTGTGTATATATTTATATACCGCAGATCAATGAAATTCATAGAAGTTATTTCATTCATTAAACTTCCAGAAAGTTTATTTTTCATGGTATCAAAACCACAGTTCCATGGCAGTTTTTCCCACTTGTTTTTCCTCTCCTACAGCTGGTAGATCTCTGTAAGTTCACGATATGGCTGAGACTCTTGCAGTGAGTGAAACTTCTACCAATCTACCATCTACAACAAGGAATACTCAAGTCCCACAACCACCAATCACTCTCGATAATCACTCTCTCCGGATCACTCAGCATTAACTGAATGGAACCAACTTCAAAGAATGGCTCCAGTCAGTTTTACTGGTGATCTGAGGAAAGGGCAAGGTTGGATATCTAAATGGGATAGTTTCTAAGCCAAGTACTGATTCAACAAATTATGGTGTTTGGGGGGATTAAAACTCTATAGTAATGGCATGGTTAGTTAATTCTATGGAGCCAAAGATTGGGAGGACCTATTTGTTCTACAAGACAGCTCAAGAGATTTGGGAAGCTGTGTAAGAAATTTACTTGGACATGGAGAACACTGCCCAAAGCTTCCAAATTCGCTCTACTATTCAGACAAGAAGGCAAGGTAATAGTTCAGTTACTAAATACTATAATTTCTTAACTGAATTGTGGCAAGAGATGGATCTATTCCATGAGTTTTAAGTGGCAGTGTGCTGAAGATGGAAAGAAGTATGAAAAGATGATAGAAAAAGAGATAGTGTTCGATTTTTTGCATGGTCTAAATTCTGATCTTGATGAAGTATGAGGGAGGTTGCTTGAAACCAAACCCTTTCCATTGATAAGGGAAGTTTTTGCAGAAGTAACAAGAGAAGAAAGAAAAAAAATAGTGATGCTAAATCCTTCAGCAGTGACCAATTCTGATGTAAACTTACAGACATCAACATTAGTCTCCTCAAAGATAAAAATATCAAATCCATCCAAAGGAGAGCTTCAAAAGGAAAAACCTTAGTGCGATCACTGTAATAAACCATATCACACAAAGGAAACTTGCTGGAAAATTCATGGAAAACCAGCAAATTGGAAGCCTAGAAATCATAGGAAGGGAAATCAAGTAGGCTATGGAGAAGTGGAAACCGGAAAATGAACCAACCTAATTTTGTCTGCAAATCAGTTGGAGGTGTTACAACAACTATTGAGCCAAACCAAGATGACAAAATCAGAGACAAGTGAAGCTCCTAACCCGGTAGTGTCACTTGCTCAGTAAGGTATACCTATACACACTCTAATCTCTTTCAAATTCCCTATAGATTGTTGGATAATCGACACAGGTGAGTTAAATCACATGATTGGATCTTTGAGAGTACTATCAACTTATGGACCTTGTGATCAAGGTCTACCAATCTCAATGGGAAAGGTACAACTAATGTGGCAGGCCTAAAATTGAAATCAGTGTTGCTTGTGTCTAATCTAAATTGCAATCTGTTGTCAGTAAGTTAACCCAAGAAGAGAAGTGTCTAGTGACATTTTTTTCTTCCTATTGTGAATTTTAGGACCTATCTTTGGGGAACATGATTGGCGATGCTGAGGAGAAAGGAGGCCTCTACTATATTTCAAAGAATGGTTAGTCCCTTGTATTTAGGTCTCAAATCCAATCTTCCTTGTATACTATTTCAGATTCTGAATTCATGCTATGGGATCAGCGTTTAGGACACCCTAGCGTCAATTATCTCAAAGTCTTGTATCCCTATCATTTTATTAATAAAAGAAGTCATTCCTTTCATTGTGAGCAATGCATCCTTGCTAAACAAACCATAATATCTCATCCATCTCATACATATAAACCTACAAAGCCATTCTATTTGATTCATAGTGATATCTGGGGGCCAACAAGGACTTATAATTTAACTAACACTCGGTGGTTTATCATATTTATAGATGACCTCATAAGGGTTATTTGGGTGTTCCTAATGAAAGACAAATCTGAAGCCTATGTTGTATTTAAAAGGTTTCATCAAATGGTCAACAATGTCTTTCAATCTTCAATCCATGTTTTATGTTCAGATAATGGTAGGGAATATTTCTCAAATGAATTCAATTATTATCTAACTAAACATGGAATCATTCATCAAAGTTCATGCCCTTATAATTCCTAACAAAATGGGGTGGTAGAAAGGAAAAACCACCACCTTCTTGAGACTGCAAGGGCAATTTTGTTCACTACCTTAGTCCCTAATGCCTACTGGGGAGAAATTGTTCTTACCTCCTCTTACCTTATTGACCGGCTTCCCTCCAATGTTCTTTCATTTAGAACCCCTTTGAGTGTCCTACTTGATTCCTATCCTCATTACAATCGGGTTCTAAATTCCTTATCACCAAAAGTCTTTGGGTGCACTGTGATCGTTCATAAACATCAACCCTCTCAATCTAAAATTGAACCTAAAGCCCTTAAATGCATATTTGTTGGGTATTCTCCCACTCAACATGGTTACAAGTGCTACCACCCTTCTACAAGACGTTTCATTGTGTCATGTGATGTGTCCTTCCTTGAACAACAACCATTTTTTCATACCACTTCTATGCAAGAACAAAGGCCCAGTGCAGAGGAACAGTGGGATTCTATTTTGCCTCTGCCCATGATCCAAGATCTTGAAACCCCTATTGCCACTGAATCAGTCCTTGAACCTCCTATTCCTACTCAAAATTCAGTGTCTAATTCAAGGGGAGATCATGAAGATCGGATTCAAGAAAATCCATCCTTGGATAAATCCTTTTTGGTATATTCTAGAAGGCTTCATGACCCTCCACCAAACCGGATGTCTTATCTAGAGATGGGTCTAGAGACTGAGGGTAGTGACAGCATGGAAAAGGCTACTTCCAACAAGTTTGATGATCTTGATATCCCAATAACTCTAAGGAAAGGGGGGAGATCATGTACAAAGCATTTTATTTCAAACTATGTGGGATATTCAAAGCTATCTCCACAGTTCAAAGCCTTCACATCCAGCATTGATGATGTAGTGATTCCTAAGGATATATATACATCATGCATTGCAAGATGAAAAGTGGAAGGAAGCAATAATGAATGAGATGCAAGCCCTAGAAGCTAATGGCACTTGTAATATTGTCAATCTACCATATGAAAAGAAAGTTGTTGGTAGCAAATGGGTTTTTATAGACAAGTACAATTCTAATAGAAGCATTGATAGGTTTAAGGTAAGATTAGTAGCCTAAGAGTTTACCCAAACCCAAGGACTTGATTATGAGGAGACTTTTACTCTGGTGGACAAACTTAATTCTATCCAAGTGTTACTTTCAATGGTTGTTAATCTAGATTGGAAGCTGCATTAGTTGGACATCAAGAATGCATTCTTGAATGGGGAGCTAGAAGAGAAAATTTATATGAAGGTCCCCTCGGGTTTTGAGACAAAAAAACACAAGAGGAAAGCTATGCAAGCTAAATAAGTCACTATATGGTCTAAAGTAATCTCCAAGGGCCTAGTTCAAATGATTTAGTGACACCATTATTCAATTGGGATACAAACAAGAGCAGACAAACCATACCCTCTTTACAAAAATTGAAGCTGATGGCTGAAAGACAATTTTTATTGTCTATGTGGATGACATTGTCATCACAGGAGACAATACACTAGAAATTGAACATTTAAAAGGAAAGTTGAGGGCTGCATTTGAAGTAAAAGATTTGGGAGAATTAAAATATTTTTTGGGGGTGGAAGTAGCCAGAAGCAAGGAAGGGATTTGCATATCTCAAAGGAAATACACTATTGATCTGTTGAAAGAAATTGGTCAGTTGGGATGCAAACCTGCTGGTACACCCCTAGAACCTAACTGGAAGAATAAACAAGACAGCAAACAAGAGTATCAAGTAGATAATGGGATATATTAGTGATTGGTGGGCAAGCTGATATGTTTATCACTCACAAGACTTGACATTACATATGCTGTAAGCATAGTAAGTCAGTTCATGCATTCTTCTACAAGAAGGCATCTTGAGGCAGCCTATCATATTCTTAGGTACCTCAAAGGAACACCTGAGAAATGACTCTTGTTCAAGAAGAGTCATGACAGAGGAAAAACTGATTGGGTTGGTTCTATTGAAGACAATAGGTTTACGTCTGGTTTTTGTACAAATACTATGGGGAAATTTAGTAACTTAGAGAAGCAAGAAGCAATCAGTAGTGTAGAAGTAGAGTTTAGAACTATTGCACAAGGGATATGTGAGGTTATTTGGGTAGAGAAAATGATGGAAGACTTACAATTTTCAGTATCTTCACCAAAAGTTCTTTACTGTGACAACAAGTCAGCAATTAGCATTGTGAATAATCCGATACAGCATGACCGGATGAAACACGTGAGAATTGACCGGCACTTTGTTAAGCAAGAAATAGAAAGAGGAGATATAAGTCTCACCTATATCCCTATCAAGTTTCAAGAGGCAGACATCCTTACTAAAGCAATGCAGAAGCAAGAATTTGAATCTATTCGAGGCAAGCTGGGAATGACAAATATTTATTCACTAGCTCGAGGGGTAGTGTTGGAGAAGATAAAGATGAAAATTTAAGCTATAATCGAGAAGATAAGAAGAGAAAATGCTAAAGATAAAGGAGATAACCAGCTGGAAGGATAGGGATATTCCTTAAAATCGGATAAGGAAATCCGGGTTTATATTAATCTTAATCTAAAGTATGTTGTTATAATCTATTCCTAAATATTAGGAGTGTAATCTAGTCCTAAATTCTAGGAGGTAATCTAGTTCTAAATTCTAGGATATTTCTTAGGAAACTTTGTGTATATATTTACATACCACAGATCAATGAAATTCATGGAAATTATTTCATTCATTAAACTTCCAGAAAGTTTATTTTTCATAAACTATAGATTTGGAAGTAGACCACATCTCCAAAGATTTGCAATTAGTTGGGATGTTGAGATTTCATTCCATTATGCTACTTCAGATGAATGCTTGATGGACATTAGCCTGGGTTGGTATCACAAAGATAAGTTTGTCTCGCCTCATTCCAACAATTAAAGTAGGCTTTCTTCTCTTCCCTTTGCCTTTGCTCTTATCTCCATTGTTGTCAAATGCTCAAGGCCCATTGAGGTGCCAAGAGTGCTTGGAGCCTAGGTGTGAGTCTTTTGAATGTGAGGCACACATTGAAAATTTTGTATAAAAATAGTTGTACATCATTATTTTCAAATATATGCCTATAAAGAGGTAAATGTAAACTTATAAACTCATAATTAACAAATAACCAACACTATATAACTAAATAATGGGGTGTTTTATTGTTTTATCAAATATCTTTTAGTTTTTTCTGGTTATTACCGGTTAGATTTTAACAAGTCCATCAAAAAAAAATATTACACAGGAGCAAAAGGTGTGCGCCTTGTGCCTAAAGGTGAGGTGCACCCTTAGTACCTAGGCACGTACCTCATAAAGCGAGGCACCCTCAGCTGAGCCTTGAGCCTAAACATGCCTTTGACAAGTATGCTTACCTCTTTCCTTTAGGCTCCTTGATAACCATGAACTCGAACAAGTTGATACCTAACATCTTCAACATTATCTTCCCTCTGGCATCTTGAGTATTATCTTTCCTACCGATTATTGTCTATGTCATGGCATTTTTCTTTTCCTTGTTCTTGCTGCTGTTTTTCATTTATGATAGCTTATAATTACATTTAATATTCTATTGCTACTCTTTTGTTATCAGTTGGCAAGGCTTGTGACCTGACCTGAAGAGACAATCTATGTTTAAATATGATAATGTAAAAAGAATAATTCTATATTTTCCAATTATATCTCTAGTAGGCAATTTGTATTAAGAGATGAAGAGTAGTTCCTGTGACTTTGGGAATTCCTCTGGAATTTGCTTTTAAGGAATTATGTGTGTTGTTACTGAGAACTTTCCTCCTTAACCTCGATGTTCTGAAGACTCTTGTGGTTGGCACGTCATTCCAAATGTCAAATTAACTAAATAACCTGCAATGGAATCTACTAGCTGAAGTTGGGTGCTAGGACCAGTTAGTTTGTGTTATTACTTAGTTTTAGCATCAATTTTTTTCTTTCATCTGAAAGCATCCAAACTTGGTTATTCTATGCAGGTAACAGAGTCTGATGCTGTGGATGTCATAGAGATTGCTATAAAACGCCATACCTCAGATCTCACCACTCGAGCAATGGGTTTGATTGCTCTCTTAAAGCTGTCTAGTCGTTTTCCTGCTTGTTCACGGTATGATTCATATCCTTCTCATTTATTCATCAAATAAATGTTGGTCCAGTCTTCTCTATAGCAATTTTTGGGAGTTATAAATTTCCTGTGGCTTTTTCATTTCTGCAGATTTTGTGAAGTCTTGCTAAATAAGATGGATTTCTAGATGAATATGCCTGATTTAATGCTAAAATATCTCAAGATCTTGATTTTACTTGATAAATACATTGTTGGTTTCAGATGGTCATCTAATTTCACTTGGAGTTCTAATTCCTATGCTGTTGTCATTTTCACAATCTCCTTTAACTGTCACAGTTCTCCAATAAATTTCAGCTGCCAAAACTGAAGTTTTCATAGAGTTTCTGTACTGTTGTATCTCTTGGAAAAAGCATTGACAATCTTGTAATATCTTGCTGACTACAGCGAACCCATTCTGCCATTTTTTGTATATGTCTCCATATCTTGATTGCTACGTTTACATAGTACATTTGAATTCATCATAAATATTGCACAACTTTGGCTGATTATAAAGATTGAAGTATTGTTTGAACATTTTAATGATTATAATTAAGATTCTGTTAAAGTTGAAAAGAAAATTTTATAAAACATATATAAGACCAGCTTTGTTATATAAGACCAACACGTGCAAAATATGAGTTAATGGAGATGGGGATATTAAGATGGATGTGTCATACAAGAAAGATAAAATTATAAATGAGGTTATCCAAAATAAGGTCAGAATGGCTCCTATTAAAGATAAGATACACAATTAAGATGATTTGATCATATGATTAGAAGACTAATAGAGGCTCCTGTGAAGAGAGTGGGTAGAATTGAACACGTACTTAGCAAATGAGATAGAGAAGGATTAAGAAAAACTTGTTGGGAGACTCTTTGGTATGATATATGTTATAAAGGCCTTATATAAGATAAGGCCATAGATAGAAATGATTGGCAAATTAGAATTTATGTAGTCAACTCTACATAGTTGTATTAAGGCTTGATATGCTGCTGCTGTTGTTTTATTTTAATGAATATAATTGGAAACACTACCTGCTAAGGCCTAATTATCATCCAACACTCACTATTCTGTAGTAGAAGGTAATCATTATTTGTGCTCACTTATTTAAAAAAAAAAAAAAAAAAAAGGTAATCATTATTCTCTTAAGGAAAACAGTTCTATTTGTTTCAGGAAGTTTTGACTATCTGTTCAGTAAAGAATTTTTTACTTTCTGGCAAGATTGGTTTTGCAGGAAGATACTTTTTGAATTGTCACTTGACTCTCAGATCTTTTTCATAATTTCACTTGGTGAACAGGAATAGTGTTGTTCTCTATTTTTGTCACTTTTTTTTCCCCTCTTTTAGTTTCTTTGGATTTGATACTGGCAACCTTATATTTTTTCACTTCAATTTATCCAGTATTTGTGTTGTCAATTGATTTCATCCATCAGAGGGTGAGTGTTGATAACAATAGTAAGGTTGCTCTTCAAGACTGGAAGGTCATGTGTTCAAGTTGTGAAAATTCTCTCTTTGTAGAGCAAGAGTAAGGTTACATACAAAAATGACCCTTCCCAACCCTTGCAAAGCTGGGAGCCATGCACATTGGGGTGCCCCTTTTTTTGAATTCAATGTAGGACTGTTAAGAGAGTCAGATGTGGTGCTGTCTGAGAGAGTTGAGACATTTGTGGATGTCCTTTTGTGTTGTATGATGATGTCTTGTTCACAAATTAACTAGGCTACAGTGATTTTATTCCTGTAGGTTAGGTTCTGTACCTGTCGGTCCCAAGTCCGGATAAAGGAGGAGGGTTGCGTTAGGTAGCCGACAGCCAGTGTAAAACCTAGTCGGATCCAAATATGAATTCTAGACAAACTATCTGTTGGGATGTAACCCACATAGAAGTCTAGAATTCATGTAGCCAACTCCACATAGTGGGATAACGGCTGGATATGTTTTGAAACTCAACTCCCTTAATCCATGGCTGATTGGGATGGACTGATAGAACAAGTTTGAGAAAAAAAGGTTGCCTTGGAAATGACATTATCTTTCCAAGAGGTGGCTGTCTTAACCTACATATTCTAGTTGTTTATGCTTTATTCCTTGTTTACAATTCCTTTTGCTATCACTAAAAAACTTGATAAGTTGCCAAAGGCTTTCCTTTTGGGGTGGCTTAGGGATGAATTTAAGCATATGGTCGGTTGGAATAAAGTCTCTCACACTTAAGACTTTGATGGGTCAGCAAGATTGGGCTCTTTAATAAGATCTGCAATGAGACACACACACTCTCTCTCCCCCCCCCCCCCCCCCAAGGGGGGGGGGGTGTTGGCAGCATAGCATGGACAGCCTAGAGATTGAGTTTGGTTTGGAATGGTTTAGGGTTGTAGAGGGGGTATTATGAAGGACGTTTTTTCAGAAATTTGTTTCTTTTAGATATCAGTTCTAGGCTGGATAGTTGGTGTTATCTTCGGCCATTGTTTGACATTTTCATCCACACTTCAAATAGTTTCCATTTAGCAAGGGAGTGACGCAGGTGGAGTCCTTCTCTTCTTTCCAAGATGGGATTTGCACAGTCTTCTTAGGTTAGGTGGAATTTGCATGAATAGGAGATTCACTATTTGGTAACTTTATTGGAAATTCTTAATGAGAATCATGTCCGACTGGTTAGAGAGATGATAGATTGGTTTGGTGCCCATTGGGAGGGGATCCTTCTTCAATTGGTCACTTTCTGCTCTGCTGACTGCAGTTATAACTTGTTGGTGCACCATCCTTGAGGCAATTTGGATGACAAAGGTTCCCAATAGGATGGTGTTTTACATGTAGACTAGCATTCTCAGTTCTCAGTTATTTTGCATTGTGGACAAATTTGATATTGACAGAAAATGTGTGAAACATTCTGTTCACTGTCTCTATGGTTTAGTGTGTGAGGCCTTCAGTAATCATGGGCTTCATGCAAGGATCAAAATTACATTTGTGCTGCTTTGGTTAACTTGGATAACCATGGGCTTCATGCATGGATCAAAATTTTGTTCTCTTCTGCTGTTTTAGTTAGCTTGGCAATGAATGTTCTGGAAACAATATTGTTCCAGAGAAAAAATGGAAACTGTGATAAAGTTGAATGAGAAACTAAGGTTGCATTCTCTCTACTGTTTTTAAGTCATTTTTAGTTTTCAATTTTCTAAAATAATGAAAATGTGTTCTTTTTGCTGTTTTTAAAAATGCATTTTTGAAAATAAAAAAAAAAATTGTAAAGAAAACTCAAAAACAACAAAATGTTGTTTTGAGTGTTTTCATCCAAAATAAACTCTAAATTCAAAACACATTTATTTATTCATATTTTTATTATTGTGATGAGAAAAAATATTACAAAATTCATTAACTTTAAAATGTATATATTTTTTTAATAATATATTAACATTAAATATTTATAATTTACTGAATAATCAAATTTATTAAATAAAATATCATTAAAAAATTATTTTTAAAATTTCAAAGAGAACACGTTTTTTAATTTTCTATTTTGAAAAATAATTTTTTAAAATGACAAAGAGAACGTGTTTTCAATTTTCTAAAAACAGACTATCAAAATAGAAAACTGAAAATGAATTCAAAACTTAAAACTGAAAATTGAAAAGTAAAGAGAACGCAGCCTAAAGTTTATATAAATGCTTATACAAGCTGACTGAATAAAGAATTGAATGGTTGTGGAGGTCTATGAAGTGAGAGCTTCTAGAAAGAAAAGGAAAGAGACTGAAAAGAAACAGAAAGATTTGCTGAAGAATGATCCTTGATTACAGGAAAACCGAGAATCAGATGAGTATTTATAGACTTAAATACTCTACTGATTCTGTTAGAAATACAACTAACTTTGTACAGCTGTACAAAAAAAAACAAGTGAACAAGTCCTAACTAACAAACTGAACTCAACTGTAACAACAACTTAATTCTGTTGTACAGGACAAACCAAACTACTTCTCTACAGTCTATAGGTCTTGTAAGATAAAAGTTACAAGGATTTTAGAAGTAAAATCGGCTGCTATTAATTTGTTAATCAACATATAGAGAAAGAGAGAGAAATAATGGAGGGAAAAACATAGATCTAACTTCTATTTAGTTAGGTTTCAGGTATTTATGTGCCTGCTAGGTACAAGCTCTATTATGTACAACACATAAACTAACTACTTATGTACAACACTACCACAACACTAACTATATTCTCAACACTACCACAACACTAACTATATTCTCAACACTCCCTCTCAAGTGGGTGCATACATGTCATTTGTGCCTCGTTTGGTACAAATGTAGTTAATCCTCAGACCTCAAAGCACTTTAGTGAACAGGTCAGCCAGCTGGTCCTTTGTACCCACAAAACCAGTGATAATCTCACCAGAAACCAGTCTTACATTCACAAAATGATAGTCTATTTCAATATGTTTGGTTCTCTCATGAAAAACCAGATTAGAGGAAATATGAGGAGCAGCTTGATTTTCACACATAAGTTGCATGGACCCTGAATCTCCCAATTGCAACTCCTTAAGAAGTTGTTTAAGCTAAACTAGCTTACATGTGGCTACTGTCATGGCCCGATATTTTGCCTCTACATTAGACCTAGCCACAGCATGTTGTTTCTTACTCTTCCAAAAAATCAAAATTGCCTCCAATCATAACACAATAAACTAAAGTAGAGTGTCTGTCAAAAGGACAACCAACCCAATTAGAATCCGCATAACTTGCGTATGGTCGGTCATTATCCTGAAATAACAAGCCTCTACCAGGTGAGCTCTTCATATACTGCAAGGTGCATACCAAAGCATGCCAATGACTCTCACAAGGTGAGTCCAAAAACTGGTTAACTATACTCAACAAAATTAAGGCCAAATAATTAATTGTATGAACCACACTATATATATTTCTAATTTTGCACAAGGTTCCAATCAAATAAAATAATTAAGTGAGTTGGTAGTGTTGAGTGGGTGCTTGGGGATTAAAAATAAAAACATCCAGAAGATTCGAGGTTTTGAGGAGTTTCAGTTCTGCTGTTGAAGAGCTACATTAATATGCTTGGTTGAGGATGGCAACTCCTTTCTGTGTGTTTATGATGGTCTTTTTTTTGGTTCTTCTAGTCTTCTGGCAAAAACTTCTGGTTTCTAGCTTTTATATTTTTTGATAAACCTATATTGGTGCTCTTTGCGCAGGTTTTTGCTCATTATTGTGCCTTTCATCTTATACATTCATTCACTTTTGCCTCAGTTAAAAAGATACAGTTTTCTGATCAATGTCTTTTTTTTAAAAAAAAGCTTGTATTAAAACTTTTCTGTACAGATAAATGTTTTGTATAGTTTTTAAATGAAATAAGATTTAATGCTCTGGACGAACAATGGTTGTGCCCAATTTATATCAAACCCAAATTTGGAATCATCAAGTTTGGGCAGTGGCGGAGTCAAAAATTAAATAGTAAGAGAAAATTTGAAATAACATAATATTAAAAAAATATATTAATGAATTATTATAATTGTTCTTAACGTGTTTTTATGTTTTGATAACGTCGCATAATGATATTATTATTAATTTTATTAAATATATTATTTTTAATATATATAATTAAATTATTATTTTATTATTGATTTCTAATTCAATTGCATTAGTTGAGTTTTGACAAGTTTTATGATAAAAAATATATTTTATACTGTAGTAGTAGTAATAAAAAGAATTAATGTTAGTGTCACAAGTCTGTATATTAATGGATGTACATTATTTTTTTTGTCGTTATTATATTGTGGACCTTATAGTCTTTCATTACCTGTCTGACAAGGGGGAAAATAAAGAAAAAAATTAAGATCAATTCTTCTGAGTAAAGCATGATTGTACATTGTATATCTTCTGCAGGAGGATTAAGGATATCATCATTCAATATAAGGGAGATCTCATGCTTGAACTGCAGCAGAGAGCTCTTGAATTTAACTCCATCATTGAAAAGCACCAGAATATCAGGTATGTATTGTTTTACATTACAAACACTCTGCTTTTTATGCTTTATTTCTCCCTTCCTGTCCCCTTCTTTGAAATTTAATGTTGTTTGTCTGTCTCTCACTGAGTAGCTTGAATGAGTGTGTGCAGGTCTTCCTTGGTTGAGAAGATGCCAGTTCTGGATGAGGCAACTTATAGCGGAAGGAAGGCTGGTTCTGCGATGGCTACTGTTTTAACTTCAAATGGAGTTGCAATCAATCTTCCAAATGGAGTTGCAAAACCCACTGCTGCTCCCCTTGTTGATTTACTAGATCTAAGTTCAGATGATGCCCCACCAACTAGCTCTTCTGGTGGTGATTTTCTTCAAGATCTTCTTGGTGTTGATTTGTTGCCAGCACCATCACAACCAGGTTAATTTTGGATTCATTAAGGCATTGCTATTTTATGGTACTCATGAAAATTATTTTCTCTATTATCACTCTTTCCAAAATTTTGTTAGCATTAACAATTTGCTTTGCAATCATGGAACATTATCTTTGTTAGGAAAATCTATGGAAGTGGTGGATGTGAAGATCAGAAGAAGAAATAATTTTATTTGCCTTTTAAGAGATGAGATGGGTTGGCAAGAAGGCCAAAATTTTGACTTTGGATATAAATTTTGGTACTTAAGCAGAGAAAGTAAAAGAAAATAATGGGGAATGTTGATTCCCATGAGATTTACAAAAGAGAAGAAAAAGGAAGGTTTGGCACATCATCCGATAGGAGATTAGATGCTGTACTAATCTTGTGTTTTAGAAATGTCTAAAACAAGATTAGGATACTTACTTAATTTCAGTTTAGGAAACTTTCCTAGAATTGTGTATAGATTATCTTTCCTTATTTCATTTGTTGTAGTCTTTCCTATGTTTTAATTCTTCAAACCCTATATCTAGGGATGTATCATCGTGTAAAGGATAATGAAAAGAATTCCATTCTTACATGGTATTAGAGTCTACAGTACCTTCCTATTCCTTCTAAACCCAAGTGTACCTTCATTGCACCTTCTTTCCCTCTTTCATCCTATATGTTTTCCCTTCATTGCACCTTCTTGGTTATCATTATTCTACCTATTTAGCACATTGTTCCGCTGAATATGTCAAAAATTTTTGAGGCTGCACCATCCATGACATCTGGAGAGACAACTCCATTTGATCTACCAACCGGAAACTCCCTCACCGGAGAACTGCCAAGAATGCATCATTCCTACCGTTTAGACGGTAGGAACTACCTACAATGGGCACAGCTAATGAGGACCTTTCTCAAAGGCCAAGGGAAGATTGCTCACTTAACTGCACCAGGCCCTAAGACCTCTGATCCTACATTCACAACGTGGGATATTGAGGATTCCATGATCATGTCATGGTTGTGGAGTTCCATGCAACTCGAGATAAGTAGAAATTATATGTTCTTGTCTTATGCAAAAGATATTTGGGATATGGTTAAGCATACATATTCTAAAGTTAAAGATGCCTCGGTAATTTTTGAAATTAAGACCAAGATAAGTAGCACTAAACCAGGGTCATTGACAGTAACCGATTACTAGAACAAGATGAATGGTTTTTGACTTGAACTTGATCATTACCAAGATATTAAGGTGGTGTATAGTGAGGATGCAGCCACCCTTAATAATATTCTTGAACAAGACAGAATAGTGGAATTTTTGGCAGGCCTTAATACTAAGTATGATCAAGTTAGGATCCAAATTCTTGGAAGAGAAAAGCTTCCATTTATTAATAAGGTATTTTCCATAGTCCGAAGTGAGGAGTGTCAGAGAATAGCTATGCTTAGTGGACCTAGTTCAAAGGGATCAACCATGATGTCCAATAAAGGAGAGGGAACTAGATTTAAATCTTATTCAGGGAAGCCTGATGTGCATTAAAAAACTCAAAATTGAGAAGGATTGTGGTGCACCTATTGTAAGAAGCCAAGGCACACTTTGGAAACATGCTTCAAACTGCATGGGAAGGAGGTAGCTCTAAATAAGATAGGAGGTTTCAAAAGTTTAGCCTCAAAGAATCAAGCGTATCTCTCAAATAGGGAGCAAGAGGAAGGATCCACATATAAGGCATAATCAGCTGCTAATCTCAATCAGTTGAATGCTAATGAGATCAGTAAGCTAAAAAATTTTCTGAGGACAATTCAAGATGGAACCTGCTCTCTCGCACAAGGTACTTGTTTCCACTCTTCTTTTACTACCTCAAAAATTGATAGGAATGACTTATGGATTCTAGACTCAGGGCCCACTGACTATATGTCTCATGATCTAACTGTTTTTGAAACCTATAAGCCTCTAGGAACCTCCAAACAAATAACCCAATGGAACTTCATTCCCTATAACCGGTTAGGGTAAGGTCACTCTTAGTCCCATTCTTCCTATGAAACAGGTTCTGCATGTACCTAATTTATCTACCAACCTGATGTTAGTTCATTAGCTCACTAAAGAACTAAATTGTCGTGTTTTTTTTTCTTCTCATGTGTGAATTTTAGGCACTAGACACAAGAAAGATGATTGGTGTTGTTGAGGAGCAAAATGGGCTGATTACTTGAAGGAGAGTGTTTTTCCTAAGGGGACTCAGCCTAATCTTGCTTGTTCGTCTTAGTCAACTTCTGATCTCACCAACATCTGGCTTCATCACTATTGCCTTAGACATCCACCTTTTTCCTTGCTAAAAACTATGTTGCCTATTGTGTTTAGAAATTTAGATCCGAGTACACTTCATTGTGATGTGTGTGAAATCTCAAAGCATCATAGGGTGTCCTATCCTTTTAATAATAAGTTATCTTTTAGTCCTTTGTCATTGATTCATTCTGATATTTGGGGACCATCTAAGATACCTAATTGTTTTGGGGCTAGATGGTTAATTTTTTTCATGGATGATTGTACTCGAATGACTTGGATATTTCTTTTAAAAGACAAGGTTGCTATTAGTACTATTCTACCAAACTTTTGTAAAATGATTTTCATTCAATTTGCTGTCTCTATTTGCAAATTTCGTACTAATAATGTAAGAGATTATTTTAATTACTACTTGCATCTGTTTTTCCAACGAGCAAGCATTATCCATGAGTCTTCTTGCATTGATACTTCTCAACAAAATGGAGTAGCTAAAAGAAAAATGAGACATCTCTTAGATGTTGCTCGAGCCCTTCTCCACCACCATCATGTTCCTAAACATTTCTGGGGAGAGGCAGTCTTAACAGTAGCCTACCTAATCAACAAAGTTCCATCTAAACTTCTAAACCATCAAAGCCCTTTTCAATGTCTATCCTCCTACTTTCCTGACATTAGTCTGCATGCCCCTCTTCCTCTTAAAGTGTTTAGTTGCGTGTCATTTGTTCATATTCCCAAGCATCACTGAGATAAACTTGATCCTAGGGCTATTAGGTGTGTCTTTCTTGGCTATTTCCCTACTCAAAAAGGATACAAATGTTATCATCCTTCGACTAAAAAGTTCTATGTGTTCAAGGATGTTACTTTTATTGAATCTCAACCCTTTTTTGACTCCTCTAGTCTTGGTCCCTAGGGGGAGAATCTGCCATATGGTGACCAAGGTGTTGTTCTTCCTAACTTGGATTTAGTTCCAACAAGCTCCAGTGGGTTAGAAGAAAATGCTCAGCCTATCTCATCTCCCATCTCACCTACTCATTTACCAAGCTCCAATGAGCAAGTCATACCTAATCAAGCAAATCAGCTACCATCATCCCTGGTCAGGTTTAAAGGCTCTCCCTATGTGTTTAAGAGAAGATCTCAGCCTATTTGGCAGCCTCAGCCAGAATCAACATCAACTCCTAGCCTAGGTACTGAAATCATTCATCCTTTGGTTTCTTCTAACCCAATCCCTAATGATTTGGATCTCCCAATTGTTTTCAGAAAAGGGGTTAGAAGTTGTACTCAACATCCATTAGCTAACTATATTTCCTATCACCATCTTTCCCAAAATCACAAAAGCTTATTGACTTCCTTAGATACCATTGTCATTCCTAAGACAGTTGATGAGGCCTTAATAGATTATAATTGGAAGCAAACTATGTTGGAGGAGATGAGAACATTGGAGAAAAATCAAACTTGGGAGCTGGTGCCTAAACCAAAGGGTGCCCAAACCAGTGGGTTGCAGGTAAATTTTTAACCTAAAATACAATGCAGATGGTACATTAGAGAGATATAAGGCTAGGCTAGTAGCTAATGGCTATACTCAATCCTATGGGATAGATTACCTTAAGACCTTTACTCAGGTGGCAAAGATGACAATAGTTATAATACTTTTATCTCTAGCAGCACATTATGGGTGGCAATTATAGCAACTTGATGTGAAGAATGCTTTTCTACATGGGAATTTAGAGGAGGAAGTGTTCATGGAACCATCACCAGGATTCTATAAAGAAGATTCAGGCTTAAAAAGGCACTCTATGGCCTCAAGCAGTCACCACGAGCTTGATTTGATTGATTTTCTAAGGCAATGAAATCCATGGGATACCACCAAAGCAGAGGAGATTGTACCTTATTCATCAAACACTCAATAAAAGAGAAGGTGACAGCCTTGCTAATTTATGTAGATGATATAATGGTTACATGCAATGATGTTGAAGAACAAAAAGTCCTTAAGGATAACCTCACCCAGATATTTGAAATTAAAGATCTTAGTGCACTTAAAGTATTTTCTAGGAATAGAAGTGGCATATTCTAAAGTAGGTATTTTTCTGTCTCAACACAAGTATATCTTGGATTTATTGACAAAAACAGATTTGTTAGGAGGAAAAGGAGTTAGCAGTCCTGTGGAACCTAATATTAAACTAGAAAAAAACACTAGCAGCCAAGTAGTGGACAAAGGAAGATATCAAAGATTGGTGGGTTGCTTGATTTATCTCTCGCATACTAGACCTGACATTGCATTTATTGTCAGTCTAGTAAAGTCAATTCATACACAGCCCAATTGAGGAGCATATGCAGGCAATGAGAAGGGTACTATGCTATCTAAAAATAACATTGGGCAAGGACATTTTGTTTAGGATAGGTATTGAGTTAGATATTAAGGGCTAAACGGATGTAGATTATGTAGGGTCTCTAACTGATAGAAGGTCCACAACCGGGTATTGTGTATTCCTAGGTAGAAATCTTGTATCCTGGAGTAAGAAGCAAAGCATTATAGCCAGGTCAAGTGCTAAAGCGAAATCCAGGGCAATGGCCTTGGTTTATGTGAGTTGTTATGGCTAAGGATTATTCTAGAAGATTTGAAAATCACTACTAATGGTGTAATCAAGTTATTTTGTGATAATCAATCAGCCATTAATATTGCTCATAATTCTGTTCAACGTGATAAGACAAAGCATATAGAAATAGACCGGTATTTTATAAAGGAAAAATTGGAAGCAGGTCTGATCAATATTCCCTATGTTCCATATGAAGAGCAAGTGGCTGATCTTCTAACAAAGGGGCTGGCTGCTAGAAGGTTTAAAGACTTGATATGCAAATTGGAAATGATAGATATTCATTTACTAGGTTGAGGGGGAGTGTTGATTCCCGTGAGATTTACAAAAGAAAAGAAAAAGGAAGGTTTGACACATCATCCAATAGGAGATTAGATGCTGTACTAATCTTGTGTTTTAGAAATTTCTAAAACAAGATTAGGATACTTAATTTCAGTTTAGGAAACTTTCCTAGAATTGTGTATAGATAATCTTTCCTTATTTCATTTGTTGTAATTCTTCAAACCCTATATCTAGGGATGTATCATCGTGTAAAGGATAATGAAAAGAATTCCATTCTTGCAGAATTATTAAGCATAAGACTGTATAGGATGGATAGTGAGTGTGAATAGAGTAGGAGACTACATTACTGTAGTTAATGTTGTTCTAGTAGGAGAGATTATGAATATTGTTAACATATATGCACCAAAAGTGGGGTTAGGATAAAGATAAATGGCAATTTTGGGAGGATTTAGAAGAGTATTGCAAAGAATACCTAAAGGAGAAAGATCAATTTAGGAGGTGATGCAAATGATCATGTGGGTAGAAAAGTGAATAGATGTAGAGATATGTATGGAGGTTATGTATTTGAAGAACAAAATAATGAGGGTAATGCATTTCTGGAATTTACACATATGAGCTTAACATGGCTGGTGGCATGTTCAAGAAGTGGGACAAAAATTTGTTCATATATCAAAATGTCTTATCAACTTCCCAAGTAGGATACTTTCTGTCAGGACCTCATGTCCTGATGGTGGAATCTCTCCTTACAATAGATGAATTAGGGTTGGAGAAAGGTAGGGAGGAGGAGAAGGTAGGGAGAACAAAGGATTCGGAGGGGGAGAAGTTGAAGAGAGAGAAAGTGAGTCAGATTCTGTTATGGAAATTCGTTGATACCTTCTCATTCAATCGGTAGGCTTTTATAGTTCCTCCTTATTCCCAATCTAGGCTGTTACAACTCTTACAACTCTAACAGAAGCTTACAACTATAGCTACCGCTGACAGCTTTTTTAACCGCCTGCTAACAGCCTCTAACCACTAACTGCTATCAGCTCTACACATCGAAAGACCAATTTACCCATGATCTATCATAGGGTCCGTACACTTTCTTAATCAGACAAAATGATCACTTATGTTACGAATATAAAGTTATAACAAGAGAATGCTTAACCACTCAACATAGGCTTATGGTCATTGATATTCATATTAAATAGAGGAAGAATAATTCAACATGAAATGTAAGAATCAATTAGTGGGACTTGAAAGGTGAGAACAAGCTATATTCAAGGGGGAAAGAATGTGACAATGGAGATTTGAATGTAGGAGAGTTTAACCAAATGTGGATTTAAGATGGCTACTACTATTCGAAATATAGTAAAAACGATTCTAGGAGAGTTGAAGGGAAAATCTCCAAACCAAAAAGCAGTTTGATGGTGGAATGAAATGGTACACCAAAAAAAAAAAAAAAAAAAAAACCACAAAACCAAGAGACCTTGCTACAAAACTTTACATCATGTTGTAATGAAGGAAACTTGAAGAGGTGTACTTTGATAAAAAAAAATGAAGCAAAGGAGGTAATTGGTGAGGCATGGTCAAAAGTTAATGAAATTTGTATTATCATGAACATGACACAAAAAGATGGGGTAAATGGATATATAATAGTTAGATAATGCAAGAGAAAACAAAAATAGATTTGAGCCAACTGAAATGCATAAAAGACAAAAATCAAAATGTGCTGGTAAATGAGGGGGCAATCAGAGTGATAGGAGTATTAATCAAAGTTATGCTATGAAGTTGGAGAAACGAGTGTTATTTTGGGGCATCCTACTAACTTCAAAGAAGATAGGAATTATATTCTATAAATGCATTTGATCAAACGAAATAAAGTACAGTATGAAAATGATGAAGAATATTAAAGTAGTTGGACCATATAATGTCTTGATAGAAGCATGGAAATGCACGGGAGAAGAGGACTTTTTTTATTAATGAAATTATTTAATGTGATTCTAAAATGGAAAATGGAGTTAGACTAATGGAGATAAAGCATTTATAAGAATAAATGAGATGTTTAGAGTTGCGAAAATTTTAGAGGGATCAAGCTAATTGGCCACACTATAAAATTTTGGAAGAGGTTAATTGCACAAAGGTTGAGAGAAACTGAAGTCTTTAAAAACTAATTTGGTTTTATGTCTAGTAAGTCAGCAACAGAAGCTGTTTACTTAGTAAGACAGCTAATGAGAAAGTGTTGAAATAAGCAAAAGATTTTTTTATATATATATTCTTGGAAGAAGCCTATGGTAAAGTTCCTAGGGAAATCATAGGAAGGTGTTAGAGAATAAAGGAGTTCAAAATCTTTAGATTGCTCATATACAAGTTATTAAGGGTATGTAATAAGCTTCAAATGGTCCTCTCTCTAGCCTTCTCTCTATATATTTACCCACATCCACTCTTTGTACATATTTACTGCAAACCATCTATGGTTCAGTATATATTTGTATATATATCTATTTATTTATTATATGTGCCATTGTTTACAGAGGGGTTATGCCCAGGAGGTTGTATGAACAATCCTTTTTCCCTTTGTAACTGAACCACTGGAAGGACAGGTTACAGCGATTCCAATAAAGATGTGTTTTTGTAATGAATGACTTATATTACATTCAAGTTTCTCCGTACTTCCTAACCTTCTTAAGCCAGCCAATGAAAACTGAGGCCTCTTTCTTGATCCTTCTCAAACCTTTCCCATTCTACACTTGAATCTTTATCAATCTTTGATTCAATCCCACAACACTGAAGTATTTTTGTTTCTTGGCAAATAAATTCAGCAACGTGTTGGCCATCAACAATCAAATACTTCAAAAAAAGCTCAGAATGAGAAACTAACCCTTTTCTCTACATCAATGGAGGTTGATACATTTCTTTTGAGTTTTTTTTTTTTTTGGGGGGGGGGGTGTGGGGTGGGGGACGGGATAAAGAAGAAAAAGCAAATTGAAAAGAAGGCCGTTTCTAGTATTAAAAAAAAAAAGGTCTGTAAAATTAAAAATCGTATTTTTTGCTTTTTGTAAATTTTTTAAAGGCGAGAGATACTTCTTGTGTTTTTATAAAACCTTAGTGGGTGTTTAGTATCCAGCTTAGCTAAGCCATATCTAAGATAGTGATGAGATTGAATGATACTATTCCACATTTGGTAAAAGAGGTATTTCCTAAGGTTATAATTATGCTATGTTTGGTGTGTAAAAATGTGAATAGCCAAACTACCCATTTCCCCTATAATTATATACAAGTATATGTTCATATAATTATCAATTTAATTATATTTAAAAAAAAAGAAACCAGCTTCGACCACTATGGTCAGAGTTGTCGGAACCCATTGCTGGGTTTCAGAAAATTGAGGGAGGGAGGGACCGAGGGAGGGGGGAACCAAAGAAGAAGCTCATAGATTTGGTTGAGGTATGAATGGAAGCTCTCAAATCTTGGGAGCTTTAGTCAAATCTCCCATGGCCGATGTTGACTAGTAGATTAAGGGTTTGGGCTTGTATATGAGGGGTAAAATGGTTCAATATGCCAATATTTCAATCCCACTTCAATAATCCCTTGTTTGGAGGATTACCATGACAAGAGGTATTGCCTACCCCCAATCCATGTACCCAACCCCCTGTAGGGGTGTTAGTGTTGATTAGTGCCCTTAAGGATTAATTACCAAAAAAGACTCACCTTTTACTGTATTTTCAAATATGTATCAGGTCTAGACTTTCACTTTGTATCAAATCTGTAATGTTATCAATCTATCGTTAGAAGAGATTGTTAATTGCTGACATGTGATTTTCAATTAAATGGCATGGTTTTCAAAAAGCTGAATTAGCTGAATAAAGTGGCTTGAAATGCCATATCACTTCCTTCTAAATCTCCTACCTGCCAAACGCGATGAACTAAACTAGACATTTGGGTGATGCCAACCAAAAATTTGATATCTTATGTAAAGTGAACATGCATAGCATTCAATATTGTTCCTTCTTTAATGAACTATCTTAAGAAAAGACAAACAGCTGAAATTAAAAGTCTGGTCCTAGTATTGAAAAACTTAAAAGTTTGGTATATAGTTGAAAACATGGTAGAAGGTGGGTCATTTTTTGGTGATTAACCCAATTACTAGCTATTTGGTCTTTTAACCTAAGTACAAATATCTACTATTTTTTATTAAATATAATTTTTATTTAAAGAAAAAAATAGTAATTATACATAATCATTAACAGCCATCAGATGCAGTGGTGGTCAGTGTAATTTATGTGAGAGGTGTTCCTTGTGTTTTTGTAAAACCTCAGGGGTGCACAGTATAATTTACTCCATTTGAAATGGTAGCCAATACCCTATAGTACCATAACAATAGCAAATATTGTACTTTCTTTGGTACAATATTGACAACTATATCATGGATGCACAGGTGACTGGACGTCCAAAATTCATGTAGCCAATACCATGTAGTTGGATAACGGCTTGTGATTTTTTTTGTAAACATGTGTTTTGTATTGCAACTACATTATGAAAGCTAGAGAGGTTGCTTGAGAAAAGCTTTTTTATTGAGTTGTTTTAGGTTTTTTCTTTTATAGCATGGAGTTTGGGAGTTAAAAGAGTTTTTTTTTTTTCTCTTGCTAGTTCTTTTTCTTTTTTTTGGCTGGGTATCTTTTTAACCATAAAAAGTACTAAAGCAAAAAGCTCACATCTTGAAGCTTATTTTTCCCATTGGTATTCAGTAGTAGCAGAGCAGGCCCATTTTGAGGGATAGCCTTTTCACTAGCTTTGCCATCACCCAGCATCATAAAATACCAATTTACCCATTTAAAATCCAAATAGTCTACTTCAAAAAGAAAAAATAATATAGCAATGGGCAACTATTTTAACTAATTGTAAAGGATTTAGGAGCTGAGATTTGTTCCATATTAGATGCATTTTATTTTGGCAAACCAGACTTTGGGCACTGAGGTGTTTGGCATCTTCATGAGCTCAAAGTTAAGCCCAAACTGAGCTGATGGTACTGGACTTAACTTTTAGCTTTCATAAATATTGATTATAACTCGTCTGTGTACTTGTATACTATTAAACTATGTTTTTTGTGATGCAGCTTGATTGGGTCCTGGCCCTTCGCTATGACCCATTTAGAGTAATCAGTTTAGTGGTTTGAGATAAAGGCATACTATTCACAGTTCTGGTGTTTGTTTTTGTTTGTTCCCCTCTGAACTTTTTGTGGTGATGAGCATCTGAATAACTAATGTTTGAAGCAATTGACCACCAATTCTATTGGTCATTATGTTACCAGATATGTGAGTTTTTGTCCAACACTGAGACCATTTGGCAACTTATTATAGTCGCATTTTATCTAAATGTAAAAATGAAGGACTATTTTGTCAGTGCTTTCACCTACTGTTTGTTCAGTATAAATTCCCCTGCAAGCTTTTGTGGTTTGATGTTCCTTTCTTGTTTTGAACTTCTTTCTTTGTATTATTTCATTTGAACCATGCTAATTAACTCTACTCTATCTTTTGTTCCAGGTGCAAGCCAGGCTCAGAAAAGTGGCACTGATGTCTTATTGGATCTTTTGTCAATTGGGACACCTCCTACTCAAAGCAGCTCATCTACTGATATTTTATCTTCCAGTTTGGATAAACCTTCAATTGATACATTACAGGGTTTGTCTTCCCATTCTGCACCTTCTGTGCAAGCCTCTTCTCCTGCTGGTGGTTCTGCTATGTTGGATTTGCTGGATGACTTTTCTCCCAGTCCGGCAACAAGAGGTATATCCTTCATTGATACTTCCAAATGTTAATTGGATGATACTTCTCCTCAGGAAATTTCAGTAACCTTATTTCTCAATAAACAGAAAACAATGGTCCTGCTTATCCATCGATAGTTGCATTTGAGAGCAGCTCCTTGAAGATGATGTTTGAGTTCTCCAAGCCACCTGGAAACCCACAAACTACAATTATTAAGGCTACTTTCACAAATAAATCACTGAATATCTACACAGATTTTATTTTCCAGGCAGCAGTTCCAAAGGTAAGCCCTGACAACAGCCATCTTTGATTTTCTGTACTTTTCTTTCTTCTGGACTTTTAATTCATTAGCAGAATTTCACGCCTTTGGCTGTAATGTCTCTGATTTTATTATTTGATTTATGTTTTAAGAACCCTAATCCTTAGTCTTATGTTCTATAGGAAAAGGAAATTAAAAGAATATATAATTTTGACCTAAGTTATATTCTTCTGCTTTGTCTTCACATGCACCTTTGTCTAAATGTGTGGAAATCCCAGAATTTTACAACTTAATTCTTCATGGCCTTTGAAGGTCCTATGGCTCTTATCTTTCAATTAGCATTGGAGAAAGTTTTCCTGTCTGTTAAGCTGTAGTTTAGGGCCTGGAATTCTCGTGCATAACATGATTGGTCTCATAAAGTCAATTATCACAATTCTGAAGCTCATTATTCAGTACTTCAATTTTGCTCAATTGCTAAGTTGGACCACCAAATTACTTGAAGCTGCTTCTCTTTCTTTTCTTGAGCTT
The DNA here is from genome assembly GCA_036245055.1 of Diospyros kaki. Lineage (NCBI taxonomy): Eukaryota > Viridiplantae > Streptophyta > Magnoliopsida > Ericales > Ebenaceae > Diospyros > Diospyros kaki. The sequence goes on along the minus strand of BSEG01000002.1, from coordinate 4,953,004 downwards.
GGTTGGCATGATATTGTTTGGTGTTTCCAATCCACAGTTTCTTCAACTGCACCTAGATCCAGCTAGCGGTAATATCCTGCCTGCAAATGGTAATGGATCAATCACACAAGAATTGCGAGTTACAAACAGCCAACATGGCAAGGTACATTTGCTTATTCTTCCTCATCCTAGTGCAATCGTCTTAACCAATTTTGTTCATGGGAAGAAATTGTATCATACAATACTTCATTTCTCCTTTTTAGAACTGTTTCTTCTTTGGAATGTGATGCTGCATGTTATTGTCGTTCTTTATTTCCTTCTCCAAACGATTTTAAAAGCTTCATAGTGAATTTTAAGCATTCATAGAGTGCTCACTTGATACGTTGACAAGGATAGCGTTTCATCATACTTCTAAGGTTTTTTTTTTTTTTTGGGAAAGAGGATATGAATTTATTAATTAATTTAGGAGGGAACATGAACAACGAAAACAACCCAAACAGATCAAAACCCTCACACCACCAAATGAGACTTCAGGACAAGACAGAGGTCAACAGCCACCCAATCCTGAAGGGAATAGAGTGCAAGAAACTGAAATCACCGTAAGCTGCTGTCAGTAGCCAAAAGACAATCATACTCAAGGAAAGCAGAACTACCCCCAAGCTGAAGCCGAAGCTGAGTCCAACCACCTCCTCTACTGCCAAAAATGCAATGGTCCGCACTCAATATAAATTGTGAATAGGAGTATGGGAAAGAGGGGTCCCAAGCCTGAATCCAGTAAAATACACGTGTAAAAGTCAGTCTAAACAGATCAGCTGAACAAACCAAAACATTGTCTAACACCACTCTATTTCTCTCAAGCCATAAAGTCCAGAGTCTGCTGAAGAAGATAGAGACCAACCCCCCCCCCCCCCCAACAGCCTTTCTTTCCCCCTTGATCAAACATTTCCAAGGTGTTCCTGGCAGCCATCCAACATAAACCCACCACTGAAAAACCTCACACCAGAAACCCCAACTTACCTCACAATGGAGGACAAGGTGATCCACGGATTCATCAAAGTGGCCACAGAAAAGACAACCAATATTATCAACATTTAGAATCCCTTCACCAAATCGGTGTTAATTTTGTTAGGGAGAGCCAATGATATAAAAATTTCCACTTTAGGTGGGGCAAGAGTAAACCATATACTCCTAACCAAACCCCAAATCATGGAGACCCCTGTTGAAATCCTCATTCTCTTAATTGAAGGGATAATGAATGAACCAAAAAATCACCACTCTTAGCCAAGGACCAACAAGTTCTATCTTCTGAGTCAATCCTGAAATTTTGCGCTGAAATTAATGGCATAAGATCCTCCAAATGCACAGATTCACAAGGAATAAGGGCCTCTTCCAACACAAGTTCCAAACCAATACTAAACCTGACCAAGAACCAAGAGAGGAAATACAACAATTTTTATTTTCAGAGATATGGAAAAGCCTTGGAAACCTCTCCTTTAAGGCAGGCAGACCCAACCACGATCCTCTTTCCCAACACGGAAATTCAAGCAGCTATCAGCCACAGCTCTAACCTCTGGAGAACGAAGACAGGTTGATGAAATGTCTTTCCAGGCTGTACTAATATGACAAGAAGAGACAGAAGTTGTAGTTGGTGGCCAAGAAGGGCATACTTGTCGATAATTACTTAGTGCCATGGGAAACCCTCATCATCAAAAAACTGCCACCACCATTTAAACTACAGATCATTGTTCTTGATAAGAATAGAGTCCATCCCAAGGCCACCAAATTTAATCCACTGAATCCCAAGAAACTAGAGCCATCTTCTTCCTATCACTGGAAACTCCCCCAAAAAAAATTCCTTTGCAGCTTAACCAGCTTTGTAGCTACCCCTCTGGGTATTTTAAAGATTGATAGGTAATAGATAAGGAGATTGCTCAGAACCACCTTAATTAGGGTCAATCTCCCAGCAATAGAAAGAACCTTAGTCTTCCAAAATGCCAACTTCTTTTCCACCTTCTGAATGATAGAGGGTGACGTGGAAATATGCCTAGGACTCGCCCCAGGTGGAAGACAACCAAGATACTTAAAAGGGAAACACCCTATCTTGCAGTTTAACAGTTAAGCCACCTCCGTTTGTCACAACTCATCCATAGTAAGCCCATAGATAGCACTTTTACAAAATTTACCTTCAAACCAGATCAGTTTTCTTTTCAGATTCCTAAGATACTCCATTTCTGCCCAGCAAAAAATCAAACCGTCATCAGCAAATTGAAGATGAGAAATTATCAAACCCAGGAGTCTACCTCCACCCCTTTAAATAAGCCACAACATTGGGCTTGGCTAATTAAACTATTCAGCCCTTCAGCAACTAGAATAGAAAGAAAAGGATATAAGGGGTCACCTTGCTTTAAACCCCTCTCCATATTAAAGGAACTTGCAATTGCTCCATTTACAAGTACTGTGATATTTTGATGTTTTAACACATTGAAACACCCAAGAATTCCACTTTTGTCCAAAGCCCATAAGATTCATTATTTCCTCCAAATAGCCCCAGTCTGCACTGTCAACAGCCTTTTCGAAGTTCAATTTAAATAGTACCACCTTTTTCCCCTCCTTTTTGGCTGAATCAATCTATTTGTTTGCTACCAAAACCCCATCTAAAATCTGATGACCTTTAATAAAGCACTTTGGGTTCTCTGATAACTTCGTGAATAACTCTTTGCAGCCTGGTTACCAAGTCCGTAGAGATAATTTTTTGAAGCCCCCCAATCAAGGAAATAGGCTGAAAATCATTTAGTTTAGTAGGGGTTGCTTTTTTGGGAATAAGCCTCAAGAATGCCAACTTGGTACTTTTTGGCAGGCTGCCATGAGCATAAAAATGAACAATAAACTCCATAGCATCAGAAGGGATCTGAGGCCAAAATCTTTTAAGTTGAAATTGCCTGAAGCGTTACTGCCATCACACTCCCAAATAGCCCTTCTAACTTCATCAAGAGTAAATGGAGCTTCAAGAGATTGTGAAGAAGAGGAAAGTAAGCACTTAAGACTCAGACCTGCAGCTGAAGGCCTATCCGCATGTGACAATGATTCTGGAGTGCAGCCCCAATACTTTGCTTTATTAATTCCGGATCAGGCAACAAAGAGTGCCCATCATGAAAAGCACCAACATAGTTCCTCTTGCTCCTAGTTGAAGCAAAGAGATAAAAAAACCTCATATTATGGCCCCCTTCTTTATTCCATTTAATCCTAGAATGCTGCCTCAAATAAGATCCCTTGAACTTTGACAACCCTACTAGCTCTCCCAAAGAAAGCTCCTCCTAGGAACAGAAAAAGATGTGCAACCCAATTCAATTTCTCTAAGGTGTCCATTCAGCTTCCAATCTATCCGTTGCTGCCTCCAGATGACACTCATGCCATTTGTGCCATTCCTTAAGAAGAATTTTGAGATGTCTTAACTTGGTTGCCACATGAAAGGGGCTGGACATATTCCTCCGTAGATTTGCCCACCAGGCTGTAATCATATTCTTGAAGTTTGATAACTGGAACCAGAAATCTAAAAACCGGGAAGGCCGAGGACTCCAATTAACTGGCAGAGAGTCAAGAAATAGAGGTGTGTGATCTAAAAACCCCGTAGGAGAGTCCACAACTTTAACCCCAGAAAAGCATAGAGCCATTCAGAAGAGACTAGAAATCTATCTAGCTTACTTACCCCAGCAACATTTGTCCAAGTGTATTTATGTCCCAACAATGGTATGTTGAACGAAGCACAGGAATTAACAAATATGTTGAATGTGAATCTGCCCCTAGCCGAACCCAAACCAATCCTATCCTTACGCCTCAGAACTTCATAAAAGTCACCAAAAACACAGCAAGGCAAGGTAGAGACAAATAGGACATGAATTGTTGAATTTCCTGCGACACCTGATTTCTTGATTCAACATCTGTAGGCCCGTAAACTGCAATCAAGATACAGTTAAAATTTCCTTGCAACCAGCAACCCTCTACAGCCACCCAGGAATTGAACTCAGACACAGAAGATGAGCTGAAAGATTCACTATCCCAAACTATAAGGGAGGTATCCCGCTCTACCCAAAGCCACCACATAGCTCCAATAAAAGAAGTCATATCCAGAAATCTGTTTGACAAGATCCAAAGAGACGGACTCCAATTTTGTTTCTAGAAGTGCAATAAAGCTTACATGTTTCTTCTGGACCAGCCTTAGAACCGCCTTTCTTTTAATCCGGGAACCCAAACCACTAATATTCCACTAAAAGTGCCTTTTGCTTTGCAACCCACTCCGCTTGTGTTGCCCAACTCCAAGCAATAATATCAACACTGCTTTCCTCACCCCTTGTCACCAACCTTAAGGCCTTCCAGATGTACCAAGTAGCCTCGGCCTCAGCCACAATATCTAAGTCACCGTCAACATTCACATCAGGACTGCTAATGTTGTAATGAGGACCACACACTGTTAATGGTTGGTTTTTCATAATCAACTTTGTTCCGGATCAGATGACTAACCTCTGAAGCAGCCTGATCGAATGAAAATTAACATAGCTTTCCCTCTACGCCTTCTGAAATGCTTGTAAGTTAATCGAAAGGTCCTTTTTCTCCCCTTGGGTCTTAGGCCAGAAGCCCCAACCAGACCAGGTCTTTCCAGAATCAGTCCCTGATTATCAGCATTCCTTTCTGCCAGAGAAAGATCATTCCTTTCCACCTCGGGTTTCAACGAAATTCTCAAAAATCAGGCCACCTTCCAGCTTCAAAAAGCTAAAAGTAGGGTTTCCAAAAACAAGAAGTGAAAATTGAAGATCAGTTTGTGTAGCAACAAAACCTGAATGAGTCAAAGCCTCCTCGTTTCTCTCTCCTTGATTATCAGAAACCAAAAAACTAGACTGAAGCACTCTTGGAAGTACCGAAGCCTTAAAAATACCCACTCCCAAAGAAACATAAAACATTGGCAAATTCTCATACAACCCTCTTAAATTTTCCAAGAGCAGCCTCCCCCACAAGAAATGGAAGTAATAGACACATCCTCATCTTGCTTCATCAACGAAAAGTCAGATCCCTTTAGACGAAGCACCTCAGATGACCAAACCTCCTGCATAGAATTCAAATTTGAATTTGAATTTGAATGATCAGAACTTGACAGAGGTCATTGGAAACCTGACTGGCCGAAACTGAAACCTGGTGGGCCGGAATTGAACTGAAACCAGGAGATTGAAAGGATGGAAACTGGCAGGAAGGAAGAATTGTTCTTCCAAGATTATAATATCAAAAACACAACCATCAATCTTCGAGTGTACAATCTTACTGATAGGCTTCCGATGATTTGTAGACTCCAGGAGTCTTGCCTCATCAAGCCGCCTCCTTCCCTGCGTATCAGGATCTGAATACGAAACTTCCCACTGCACAGCAATTAGACTGAAGAAATTAGAGTTCCAAGCTGATAAAGGAATTCCCTTACACCTTAACCATACATATTTTTCAAAGCTGACATCCCTAGGGATCCAATCCCTCACAGAATCAAACCACTGTGATAACCAAGGAGCACCCCCCTCCATTATATTACTTCTGATATTTTCATCTTCAAAAAGCAAGAGCATCATCTTGCCCCATGGGCTTCACTTGACTAGAGTAAACACTTTCTAAAGCAATGATCTCTTGTAATCTAGGAATAATCCTTTCACATACCTGACTGCGTGCACAACAATAAAGTCAAGCCCGATCTTCCTCCATCAATTGATAAATTAAATCTACATCCTGAGACTTAACAACCTCCACAAAGGACTTCTGTTCCCCAGGTAATCCATCAAACTGAACCCAAGCCTTTTGAGAAGGGCCTCCAGTTCTTCCATTCTTCCCCCTTGTACCTTGCCACACTGGAAGTTTGCTAACCTGATTCCGGTTGACAGTTGAAATTCTACTTTGATTGAAATCCTGAAAACTCCTTCGTACTGACCTCTTTGTTGCCCACTTAACAACAATTATCCTTCCGTACAATATGCTTCCGTTGACCTGTTAACTTCTGCTGGAGCCCCACCCGTTGAACTATACCGAATAAAAGCGCAATTGAACTTATTCCGTCCTTTGGATCATCTCAATATATCAATGCCCTCTATTTCTCCATACTTCGCAAAAGTGCTGTGCAAGACCGAGTGACTGGCCATGGAATGAAGAAAATCAACAAAAACAGTATTGAAAATATCCCAGATCCGATTATTGTCATTCAAATCTGTTGACTGTTGGTACTTTATTAAGTTGTCGATCAACTACCCAAAACCACCTTCTCAGCTGCTCATGTCCTCTAGAGAAATCACAGACCCTCCGCAAGCTCTGAATTTGGCTCATCTGCTCGCCTGAAAACTCTCGAGCCCAGCTTCTCCTTCTCATCAGACCTCTTTTACTTACCTTACCCATATACTGAGTCCCTTAAAGAAAGAAAATAGAAGAACCTAGTCATCTCGAGAGCTGTTCGGTATTATCTCATTTAGTACATATATTAAATTATAAGATGTTATGCTATTAAATTTTCTTTTTCAGATACCTATATTATATTTCTTCTATTTGCAGAAATCCCTTGTCATGCGCACAAGGATAGGTTACAAGATGAACGACAAAGATATTTTGGAGGAAGGGCAAATCAACAATTTCCCGCGAGATTTGTAAGGCTGAATGTTCCTGTGTTGCAAAAGATGACGGGGCGTGAACTGCTCTATTCTTTTCTCAGGAGTCAGGAGAGGCATCTTCTCCCTGCCTATAGTGTCGGTGCAATCCTCTCTCTCTCTCTTTCTCTCTCTCTCTCTAATTCTATTATTTTAGGGGAGGTTGTTTCATAGGGGACTTTTTAAGTGATCCAAGGGTATGGGGTAGCTCAGATTCTCCTTTTTGCGACTCTTTTTCTACTGTTTGAAGTTGCTTTTTTTTGTACATTAGGGTAAGAGTCTCTTATCTGTGAAATGAAAGTTAAAATCTTCCTTTGAGATGCTGATAGGAGCCGCGTGTTGTATTGGGAACTTGAAGAGCACTTCAGTGTTAAAAAAGCCAAGATTTTTGAACCCACCGGCTTTATTTCAAAGATTTTGCTAGTCTGAAAATGTAATATATATATATGTATTGAATTTGAATCATATTTTTTACTCTACATATGCCTTTTCAGTTTGTTGCCCCATAAATCAATGTGTATATGTAGAAAATGCCATGGGCAAAATCCTTCTGGAGTATTTCTCCCATCGAATGCCCCATTAACCATCCCTCTCTCTCGAATGCCCCATTAACCATCTCTCTCTCTCTCTCTCTCTCTCTCTCTCTCTCTCTCTGACTTCGTTTCAGCTTTTTTGCCTTGTGGGTTTTGGTGGCTATGATCTCAATTTCCACTGACTTGTGTGTAAATTATAGGGTACCTGAGTTTTCATATGCTGCATGCGTGTGCGTATACCTCTGTTCTGTTCACCTTATCGTACATTTGCTTTCTATGTTTTTTGTTGCTATTAGTTGGTGAATTTATGTAAGTTTTAGACGCCATGGACTCGTGTGATGATTGGCTGGCTGCCCAAAATTAAGCTGCTTTTAGATAAAATCTGCAGAATCTTTGGACGGGAGGGCCACAACCCTGTCATCTATCTATAAGAAAACGCTTATTACAATTTTGATTCAACCACTAATTGTTCTCTCTTAAATTTACTATAAGAAAACGTTCGTTCATGCATGTGATGGAGAACGAACGAAAGGATATATTAAATGATTTCATTTTAGATTTTGTCTTTAGAAATCTTTTTACATCTTGGGTGGGTGGGTTCAAATCCAAATGAATTGGGATTTCACTTAACACCTCCTACCGTACTGTATTTTTAGCCCAGCAATGGTCAATGGTCGCTACTCTTAGCAATTTATAGGATATTTGAGAAAATTCTTGCTAACAATCGATCAATCATCTCAAATAATAATGTGGTAAACTGAACTAACTCGATGGTTCAACATCCCTATCTTGTTAGTTTTATTCAACATGGGCTCTGTCTGTCTAGATTTGCAACTGTTTTCATTTTGATCCTCTTTTTTTATTTTGGGCTAAGTATTATCTTGCTTTGGATTTGATTTTAAATATGAATTTATTAATTTTGATCCAATTAAGAATCAACTCATTAAAATTAAATATGCAATATATTACACAAACATATATTATGCATAAAAATAAAAATAAAAATATCAATACATATTAATAATTAAAAGATATAATTGTGACCAATCCAATCCATTTTAAAGACTCAATCCATTAGGAGAAGTTGATTGTTATTATCTCTTATGTCTAACATTATTTTCATTTCGTCGGTACCCATCTCTCTACAATTTAATGTTTTCGTTTTTATAGTGTAACTCACCTTTTTCACCGATGAACCTATCAACAAATTAATTTAGTCTTGATTTATATCGAGTTTGAACTTAATTTTGAATTTAATTATAAATATAATAAACGCCAATTAATTAGATACCATTGAGAGAGACCTAATTCGGCAGCAAGCGGAGTTGAATATGAAAGCAAATCTATATCTATATAATAATATCTTAAAACTTATGCTTAACAACTTAATTAATTGACCCAATATGATAATTATAATTTATTTATCTAAGTTGTCCACACTTGCCAATCTCTCTCTCTCTCTCTCTCTCTCTCTCTCTCTCCCCAAGTAATTAAATACAATTGCATCAATTCAGCTTTGACAATCGTCAAAATAATTGCAAGCATTATTATTTGTATCACTGATGTTATTTTTTTATTTGTAAATTATTTTTTATTTTTATAAATTCTAGATAATATGAGAAATTTCAAAAGTCAATAGTCTCAAATTCTATTTATTTTAGAATTTTATTAATTTTTAAAGTACCAACATTTTATCTTTTAACGAAAATTTTTGTATTTTTAAAAAAGTTATTTTGTAAATCAAAAAATGGCAGGTGCATTCTATATTACGAATTTATAATAGAAGATATAAGAAATTTTAAATATTAAGAAATTGAAATCTGGATATAATTATAAAAATTATTTTATGAATATTAAAATTATATTATAATTGCACATATAAATTATTCAATAGAGAGTTGGCAAAATTAGATGAATAATAATGCCTCAGGAGGAACCCCCCATTGGATTTGAAAAATTCAGTGACCTCATAGCTTGTGAGATTGATCTAACTAAATTAAATTTTATATTAAATTAGATGTTTAATTTTACGAAACAAATGTGTTTAGGAATTAAGCAAAGATGCAAGAGGTGTTAGATTGAATGAGTGACCAAGTTAATTATTAATGTATTTGTTGTCTTTGTTAATTCGAAAGTATTATGATAGATTGTGGGTTAATAATGAAGTGAATATATAAAGTTATAAACTACAATAATTAAAATTGATTAATTAATTAATAGTGAAAGTTGAACCATATATAATAATGATATATGTACGTCATTTATTAATTTGATGAGATTTGTGAATAAAAGTTCCATTAAAAAACATCACCTTTCCAACAAAAGGAATGCCTCGTTAATTATTACAAAACTACCACAATGCCTAACATACTTGAAGAAAACCCAACAATGAGACTCATTTCAGGATATCGCTGTGCCTGCAGTATCTGATAAAAGAATGAAGAAGAAGAAGAAAGCATATTTGAAGCCATTGTAAACCAATGAACTAACGTACATAAAGCCATCATCATGAACTATATATATATATATGGGGCTCCTGCAGACCTCACAGAGAGGGCCAAAAAAAGGGGAAAGAAGAAAGGAGCCTACAATGTAATTGACTTCAAACAATACAGTAGCCTTTAATTGGTTCCTAAATCAAAGACCATGTAGAAAAACAATATATATATATATATATAGAGAGAGAGAGAGAGAGAGAGAGAGAGAGATTTAGAAATATGGGGTGTAAAAGTGGGAAAGAGCGTGCAAGGCATGAAGTTGGAGCCTCAAATGCAGTATGTAATCTGCAGTCTTGATCAGAAGGCAGTCGGCCTGCAGCCCTCTCCCTCCCGGTATCAGCCTCTGCAGCTTCTTCACCTTCTTCCTCACCAATAATCCCACCTTCTTCTTCTTCTTCTTCTTCTTCTTCTTCTTCCTCTTTACTCTCCTTCTCCAGCTGCTTCTTAATATTATTCCCCCCATTTTCTCTCTCCTCTTCTCCACCAACACACCCATCAATAACCACACAGGTAGAGAGAGAGATGGCTATGGCGGTGAATGATGAAGGAGATGATGGAGCGAGGAGGGTGATATATATATATATATATAAATAAATATTATCATCCCTTCCGTCGCCTGCTAATGCTATCATGTATTTTGACTTATAATAAGATGACAATTTCCCGTATTTTAGTGTTAAATCTTCAAGCAACGTGGGGACCGGGACGATCACAAGGTCAAGGATGGCACATGTGAGCCGAGCCCGAGACTGGGCTCCGAGTTGGGCCGAACTTAATCCAGTGGCCCGGGCCCAATAGATGATTCTGCATCACCCTCGCACGTGTCCTCCGCTCGCACGCTCCCGCCGACCCACTGACTTCACGCTTGTCTGTAGCCTGACATTAACTAACTACGTGGACAGTGAATCTGTCCTCGTAATCCCCGAATCACGACACTTGCCTCCTCACACATGCTCCCATCTCCACCCAAATTAAATTCTGGAAACTTACTGGCCGTCGGATTGCTTCCAGACGTCATCGGACGGTGCCCGAAACGACCGTGCAAATACAGTTGATTGGCCGCCACTGAACCCGGAATTGATGAGGCGCGGCCGACTAGAATAATAATATTATTTATTTATTGAGTGTGAAGTCGGTCAAATCGACACCTTTTATTATTACAATAAAAATCGTAAAAATAATTCAATTTAATGGCATTCTGTGTACAGCAAACAGATAAAGAGTCATTTATGTTTGCGTGTATATATGGTCATGCAAAAGGTAGGAAGCATGCAGAATAAGAGGTCCCTGCCATGACCATGCCGCTCTGAGACTTCCAGGTTTCACGAGAGAGCTCTTAAAACCCATCCACGTGAAGGATGATGACCGGGATGATAACGATAGATCACGTACACCAATTGTCTGTCATACATACATACATATACACGCAATTTGACCTCCAATTTTGTTCATTGAGGCCATTTAACTCCCTCAACTTGAAAGTGAACTTATCATGTTTTTAATTCTTAATTTTGTAATAATTATACACTTTACCTTGTAAATTCAGACGAATCATGCACCCTTTTTATTTTCTTTCTTATTAGCATTACGTGTGAAGTCACATGATAGAAGAGTGTGATGAGTCAATTGTAGTACCACCGACGATCCATCGATCAAGAAGACGAGAAAGATGACGGACTGACTACTGACTTCAATTGTGTCGATTGATTGACATCCATTCAGCAAAGAAGCATGAGAAAGAAGATCAATAGACCCATTGAATCGACCACCGACCTCTATTATGCTGATCGACTGACCACATTCGCGTGAAGAAACATGATAGGAAGATGACCAAAAGACCCGAGACGTCAATTTGGCCTTCCTCGCACTGATCAACCTCCATCAAGACTATGCTACGCCAAGATTTCCATCGTTAGACCAACTGCGCACCTCCCTCATTGCTGGCCCACCTCTTGCCTTTGTCGCTACCAACCCACCTTTTACATCTCTCGTTGCATGACCCATCTCTGGCCTCCCTTCTAACCTCACTGGTGTTATGGATGGTGGCCCTCATCTATAGATTTGCAAATGGTGTTGTGGACGAGAAGGATTTGTATAGCGCATGTAACTCGCGCTCCCAGTTGCCAAGTAAGATATGTGATTGTTTCAAAATAAAAAATTGAAAGGCATGATAAGTTCACTCAAAAGTTGGGACCCAAACTTAAAAATGGACCTATCATACCATTCAACTTTCAATTTTGATACAAATCACACATTACATCTCTCAAATAAGTGTGCATGAGATACACGCGCATTGTTAATGGATCGCCAACGAGGAAAATGCTAAGCTTCGGCCGGTCTCCGTCGATTCACTTTTCCTTTCCACGGATGTCCTTGGAATCCCATCCCCCACTTTCAAGGCCACTGTTTTCTACCCTCCCTTGTCATCGATCCATTGACAATGCGCATGCATCTCATGCACACTCATTTGAAAGATGAGGTGTGTCATTATAGTAAAATTAAAAATTGAAGAATATGATAGGTTCGTTTTTAAGTTGAAATGACCAAGTGACTATAAAAAAAGAGTTAAAAGGCATATCTATTCCTTTTATATACATCATAGAATACATCAATCATCAAGTGCAAGGCCGATATGGCTGGCGATGCACAATACAAAACCAAGCACGCGGCTGGGAACTGGGAAGGAGATGATAATGATAGGAGATGGTGAGTGGTTCCTCGGATTAATGACATTGCTAATTAAAATATTTAAATATTAAAAACAAATTAAGCAGAGTCAAACTAAAAGAATATTGACTTTTTGCGCTCAACTTTGGGAGATATCATCAGTTATAGGCCCAACACAAAGTATTAACTCTTCTACAGCAGTTCATGCCAAAGATTAATTAATTAGGTTTTCCTGTGACAGTGCATATATACCCAAGCGGACAGCACTCACAAAAAGGAAAAAAGGGATCTTTTGCGACGACATCCATCTTGTAGTGACGAACGCAACATAGAAAAAAACTTAAATTATTGAATTGGGGTTGACCATAGAGCTTGAAATTGACCAAATATGGGATATGGGAACGTTGTTTGTGGGCCGCCGAAGGATTTCCGGCCATGGATGCCGGCCGGAAAGCTGGCCTACTAACATGCTTCATTAATATATATATATATATATATAGATAGCAGAAGGTGAGGTTTTGTATGTGGGTCAGTTTAATTAAGTTATATTGTGTCCACTGTCCAGAAGATTGTCCCATTTAGTTTGTTGTATGCCAACCCAAAGTTCTTAAATCTTAACTGCCAGGAAAGAAAAGAGAAACATCACTTTGTTCAGCCGATTAATCGTTATATATTCTTCCAAATGTGACATATTTTCTTACATAATTAAGAAATCCCGTAATTAACAGGATGATATATACATTAACTTGCAATTTTGTATATTCCAAATTATGATGTGACAGTGACGTTTAATTTGCAATGGCAAATCATTTTGATGGAAATTATTTTATATAAAATTATGATGTTGTTATTGTTGTTGTTAGCAATATGAAAGGGGCCAAAACTCCAATGGAAATGGAGTGGGGAATGCACCCCAGAGCCCATACTGTGCATGTGGTTTGCCAACGCTATTGACCTTGACCTTCCATGCTCATATACCGATTGATCATTGAGAGCGCAATTAATTGTTTATATTCTCAGAACACTGTGGAACCACCTAGTAGCAGTGAGTAGGACTCTTTCATTTATTAGCTTCATCGATTTCTTCAACTTGCACTGCGTTTTCAATTTTGCATGGTCCCTCTCAGTTAAGTCAAACCATATGCACAGTATATATATATATAGGTGTTAATTAAGGATGATTTGCCATTCATAAACAAGAATTACTACCCATATAATCATAGAGGCAGTTTGTGCAAGGGGAGATCATCATGGTGCGGTGGCGGTGGTGGTGGTGGTGGGTGGCCTCTCAATAGATGAATGAGAAAGTGGTGTGGAGCGGTGCAACATATTTGTAGCTATATATAGCTATAGCTAGCTAGCTGCTAGGGGCATCGACCATGATCAGGTGCCTTCTAATTAGCTTCTTGTGATGATGATGAGATCAGAAGCAATCTAGCAAGCTGTGGACCTAATTAAAATTAAAGATGACAAACTCAATGAATGCACATGGCCGCACATGCCGCCATGGCTTTACGTACGTACTTACCCAGCTGCCCGCCCACCCAGGCCCTCCATGTTAATTGCTCCTCCTCATCCTTGTCTATTTCACCATCTACCATACTGATACTGATACTGATACTGATACTACTGCTGCTGCTACTGCTACTAGCCTACTGCTACTGCTACCCACATGCCCATGTCAGTACTAAGTAATAAGAAGATGTCACAATTCCTTCTAGTTTAATTTGAAGGACAACTACCAATAAATAAGTAACTGTTAGTTTACCCATCTCCATGCAATCCGAATGTCATATCTCTATCTAGCTCATATTTTCTCTTGATGATTAAGGATCAGGGCCGGACTGTTGGTTTACCCATCTCCATGCAATTCGAATGTCATATCTCTATCCAGCTCATATTTTCTCTTGATGATTAAGGATCAAGGTCGGACCTTCCATGAGGCCCGTGAGGCAGCTGTCTCAGGGCCCATGAAAATTAATGTATTTGGGGGCCCATAAATTGGAAACCCCCCTTTTTGGTAAGGGCCCAGCCGCCTACGGTTTCTCCCTCCCCCTCGAAGCTTCGCGTTCGCCCCTACCCTTCTTGCCCTTTCACTCTCGCTTTTGCAGCCCTCTCTTACTCGATGTCTCAGTCGTTTTGTAAGTCCCTCTGTCGTCCTCATCCTCGTGCCTCACGTTCGCCGTCGGTCGGTCAGTGGCCCGCCCTCACTCTCGCTCTCGCCTCTCGTTGCCTCTCGCTGCCTCTCTCTCCTTTCGCTGCTCCGTCGGATCGTCGCCCTTCGCCCTCGCTTTCTCGCCTCTTGCTACTCGGTCGGCATCGGCGATAGCTCGCCCTCGTGGCCGGTCACCGGTGGCTCGCTCCTCGCTGCCTCGCTCTCAGTCAACAATGGCTCCAGCTTGACCACTTGCTGCCTCAAATTCGGTCCGATCCTTGAAGCAAATCTACTTCTCCAGAAGAGTCCAGATCTATTTAGCTTAGCTTCAACTTTCACTTTCGGCGATTAATTTCTCTTTCACGAATCATTTTTATTTCGTTTTGTTTGTGATATATTCGGAGATTTGGATTATTTGATAGCTTGCCTATGTCTATTTTATTGATGTTGACTAACTTGGCTTTATTGATGTTGGATGAATCCGGTAAAAGAAAATTTAAATGTACTCTATGATTCGAGGGCTCATTTTTACATTTTGTCTTAGGGCTCTCAAATCTCAAATCCGACATTGTTAAAGATAAACAATATTTCTATTTGAGTCATCTCTTGCTTGAAAGATGTGGAATAGTCATCTCATCTGTATCTTTATCTGATACAAAGAATTTTCTCATAACTCAAATTAAGTCATCAAATTCTAGAATCTTGGATATCATAACTTTTCTCCTCACCTATATAAAGCCATGAATTCCCATGGATCAACTAAGAATCTCTAAATTTTTAATATTCTTTATTATTCAGGTATCTTTATCTGTTTTGGTTGCTTGCCAGCTGAAATAGTTAATTTACATGCAGGTATAAGAAGAAATATTTAATCTATGGTCAATAGTTTAATAAATTCTTATTAAATTTTGGTCTAATAATTAAACCATAAACTTCTCTCTTTTCGATTCGATACTCCCAAACTTAATTTTCAAAATAATAGTTCAAATTTCAACCACTTGTTTTTCATCGATAACATTTTTTTATTTATAAAATTAATTTAAAAGTGATCTCCTTCGTAACCCTCTTGAATTAAAGGATAATTTGCATTGATTTCTGCTCATTACAACTTAATTTTGTTGATTAGTTATTATCATTATTACTTACCAACAACTCTATCGATTTAATTAGTGATAACTATTTCCATGAACACGACTAAATTAATTTATTTTATTATGAATGTACTTTAAATCTTAACAATATAATTAAATTTAATAATAACATATTCAAATATAATTCTTAAAATATAATAATATAAATCAACTTGAGATTTAAAATATCCCAATGTGGGCCGAATTAGTTTCATAGGCTCTATAATTATTTATTTATTTTTTATCAATAACGTCAACTTAACTGAAAAATAGTAATAGTTTAGGGTTTATACTTCATGAATGATAATCGACAATAATAATTGATCATCATTATCATTAATATTATTATTGTTATGGTATTTCTTGAACCACTTTTTATGGGCTGGACTCGACCCAGCAACCCGACCCAATCATTTGAAACCAATAGGCCTAAGGTCGAGTTTGTAAGAATAAGTCATACATCGCTCAGACCCAAGCTCAGACTATGAAGCCAAGTGAGCTCCCAGTGATACTCCCAACTCATTGGATTAACCAAACAAGCTCTTAGTAATGCTTCTAACTCGTTGGCCTAATTCTCCAGCTCGCATAACAATAAAACTGGAGAACAACAAGACGCATGGACCCACCTACTTTATCTAAAACAAACTAGATCCCTGATAATGCGAAATTTATTCCCTATTTTATATAATTGACAATGACACTTTGTCTCTCGTGACTTTATCCTTGAACTTATGAATTTTATGTAAATTGAAAACACCCCATACTATAAATAAGGGCAAAAAAACACCATTGAAAAAATTAGTACCATTTAAATAAAAAAAATGAGTGTAATTTTACTCTTTCGTAGCAATCAAATAATTTTTTTATAGAAATTATATTTTATATTTTATTTTTCATTTCATTTATATTTTATCTACTCTCTCAAAACACTGTTAGATGTAGCGAATTTATGGGCCGATTAGTACGTGGCCCAAAGACCAAAAGAGTGAATGTCCCTTCAAACAGGCCCACGGGATCAGAATTTCTCAGGCCCATCAATTGTTTCCCCTGCAAAGTCTAAACGCATTAAGCAGTACGACGCCGTTTACTTCAACGCATAAAACCCTAAACCTCGCCCCCGGCTTGGACTCACTAACTCATGCAATCTGCGCCAGTGTGCTGGCGATTATCCGCCTTTCGCTGCCGTGCTCCGCCTTGCAGCGCTTTTCTCCTCCCGTTCCCCTCCCTATCGCCGCCGCCGCCAATGGGCAAAAAAGCCAACTCTCAGCCGGGCTCCGCCCCGTCCCACTCCAGGGACGAAGCCTATCTTCAGGCCGTCATTACCCAGTGCATCGCCCTCTTCGAGTCCGTCAAATCCGAACTACTCGCCTACCGCCAATCTATCTCCGGCGATCCGATCAAGTTCTTTCTCGTCTTCTTCATCTCATAAAATGTAACCTTATGTTACATCTAAATGCGTATATGATATTGGATATTGGTTTCGTGTTTTTTGTTTTTTTGGTGTTGTTTTAGGGGCGTCTTTGCCGGATGGGAGCGTGAAGGAAGGCAAGAAATGGATGTCGACTCCGCTCGACATTGTGAAGGGGAGTTTGAATAGTTTGGCAGCGAACGCACTGATTTCGAATGTTAATGGAGTGATGTGGGACATGGCGAGGCCGCTTGAAGGTGACTGTGACCTCAAATTGTTCACATTTGACAGCGATGAAGGTCGCAACACCTTCTGGCATTCTAGTGCTCACATTCTCGGGCGGGTAATAAGCTTTAATGAATTTTAGACAGTGTGTAATGTGGATTGTGAGTTGGTCTGGCTCTTCTTTTGAATTTTGCAGTCCCTTGAGATGGAATACGGGTGCAAGTTATGCAATGGGCCATGTACCACAATAGGGAGGTACATTCAATTTGATGATTTCCTGACTTTTATATCTGTTAGTTAATTTGTATTGCAGTCTAATTACAATTTGTATTTATATGGGAATTTCAATGGTGCCTTTTTTCAAGTTTATTGACATTTGTGTTAGCTAAGTTTTCAATTATGTACTGCATTGAACAGTCATGACTCAAGTGAATTAACTCTCCTATTTTCTCTCCCTAACAGAAGATTTTTAGGCATTAGGAATCATTTTATTGGCAAATCCAAACCATGAAATTACCGGTCCAAGTAACCTTAATAATTAGATTATGCATGGGTGTGAGCATCTGGAGTGACATGCAACTACATCAATGAGATATTCTATGTGGAGCTTATGACATGTCAATTTCTAAGAGCGGGTGTATCTTGAGCTGTTATTGACAATCAGATAATTGCTGCATGTTGTGTTATTGTTAGGTCTTTGTCGATGGTATTATTGTTCACCTAAAGCTTATAAGATAAGATAAACATGGAGCTGGTAAAATTTTCATTGCTATCAAATTATCAATTTATCCACCATCTTTGAGAACCCTGAGTTGAAATCAGTACTAGGTCACCAATTGTGAAGCTTGAGCCACATGTTACTGTTGTTGCTCCATTCAGTTTAATTTTTACATAATTTGTACTTTCAGCAGTAATTGTGCTTCTAGCTATGTCTGGTCATGGTTTTATTGGTTTTTCTATTTATATTAAGAAAGATTTTGATATGATTTCTATGTCAATGTATCAAACAATGTTATATTATTACAATCAAATGTTCATCGATGAAGGATGTGGATCAGTTGGTGCATTCATCTCCGGCCTTCTCAGTCTCAGTGAAAGTTAACCTTTGGGAAAGTTCAAGAGAAGGGGATCATTGTCTCAATTTCTTGTTATTATTGTGATCAAATGTTTGAGTAGCATGCTGAAGCATGCAAAGTAGGGAGATGAGATCAAGAGGCTTGAGGTTGGTAGAGAGAGAAAGTGAGGTTGGGGAGAGAATGAGGGAGATGAAAGATATTTTAAGCATACATATGGCATTTTGAAACTTGATCACTGATAAATAAATTGTAAGGGTAAAGTGTAAGAGAATTTACAAAGTAAGCATATTCATTGTAATTTTCCAAATGCCAGAGGTACTTTTTGCTCTTTCACTAGCTCTCAAGGGTACTTAATGTTCTCTTAAGGAACTCATTCTTGGAGGGGAGGTGTTTGGACCTTAAGGACACAGGCTGTTTATTTGTGGAAAATGATTTCCAGTTTTCTATCTTCAATTTTCTAGAGAATTTCTTGTTTTCAATTTTCCACAGAAAATTTGGAAAATGTATTCAAATATTAGAAGTACAGAAACTAATTTCCAATCTAGAAAATTAGAACATAAGCTCAAAAAAGTGAAAGATGTTTTAATTTCTTTTGTGTAGATTGTGTTAGAGAAGGAGATGAAGATAATTTGTGGAAAATTTGTGGAGAAACTTTTCCAAATCTCCAAATTAATAATGAAAAGTTAGAAAACTCATTTTAGGAGTTTTTCAAGTTTAGTTCAATTTTGGAAAACTGCGTCTTCCAAATCTCCATGTTCCATTTGGGAATTTTTTGTATTTAAACAAGTTTTCTAGTTTCTGATGCCTCTTTATAAAGGGCTTGCAGCCCTTGGGGTGGCCTTATTTGCTTTATACTTTTACTTATAAATGAAAGGTTCATTTTTTACTGCTACTTGCTTGAGATATACACCTAAACCGAGCCATTCTGAATTGGATGCCCATTAATTCTATTTAATTAGGGTGAAATCATAGTGATGACTTGCACCCAATGATTGTGTTGTTGTGCATGGCCCATTTATATGATTGAATCATGGCACTTGTGAATTAGAAAATGCTGCTGGTCTTGTTAATGGTGAATAGTGGCATTGGCAAATCCAATAAAAGGAGCCAATCATGAAGGAAAACTCCAATGATGATGATTGGCCTAGTTTATTTTGCAGCAACAGTTGAGTGGTCATTCTTTTATTTTCCTCTTCCTTTCTTCATACACAAGGATGAGCCTTGGTAGCAACTGTATGGTTGCTCCTTTGTAATTGGAATATCACGGGTTTGAGTAATAACAACCACCTTGTTGCAAAATAAGGGTAAAGCTGCCCAACAAAACGATTCTCTTTTGACACTCACGAAGCAGGGAGCTTCGTGCACTAGGAATAGCTTTTTTCTTTGTTCTTACATCTGAATGAATTTGTTTTGTATGGACCGGATTTGAGGATTTTCATGGTATTACTCAGAGAACACCCTGTCACATAACAGTGATAGTGTGATTTTTTCTTTGTTTATTAGCTTTATACACTGAAAATCATATTCTCCTTGGCACTAACTTTGGCTGTACATTATTATCCTAGTGTTTGCTTTTCTTATTTGTGTCATCTTCATCCTTTATTTTCTCATATGATTCTGCAGAACTTCCTCTTTGCCTGGCCGATTTTGGTGTCCTGCATCGGAATGAGGCCGGTGGTGCACTTAGCGGATTAACTCGTTTCAGGAGATTTCAGTAGGTAGCTTTGTTGTTGATGTCATTGCTATTCATGGAGGGGAAAAAAAATATAATTTTGAACTTTTATTTCATTTGGAGTGGGCTTTCTCTGATCCTTCAGGATCTTGATGGCTTTTATGAACTATTGTCCATGCAAAACTGTAGCTATTAATACGTGTTTTAATATCTTCCATTGTGCTGGCATTAGTGCTTGAACATGTTTGGTTTCCTTTCCCCTCTACTCCTAACAGTTGAGAAGGATAAAGGAAAGAAGAAAATGTGTTTTATATCTTCAATAGTAGTGGATTATTGATTTAAGCCTTTTTTTCTCTGACACTGGAACTCTTTTTTTCAGGATGATGCTCATTATCTTTTATAGGGAGTCCCAGGTTAGTTTAGTTGATATGTAAAGTCACCTACTAACATAACAATCTATGTTCTGAATGCCTGCGGTGACTTCCTTTTTCTTCAGATAAAAGATGAAGTCAGGAGTGTGCGTTATAGTTTATCAGTTACACCTATGAGATATTTGGGTTCACTTTTGACCTGAAATTGTCGATGGTTAGGCAAATGGTACTCATTTATGCATTATAGAATAGCTTACTATCGTAATTGTCTTGCATGCAACAAATCTACTGATGATGATATCCAATATTTCATTGGCTACCGTGGTGTTTTACATATATTTAATGACCATGAACAAAAGTTAGTGCGCTGTTTCTGTCCTACATTGTTTAGAATACAAACTTTTCTCTGTTGTTAAGAACTATTGAGGCTTGGTATAATTGCATATAGAAGATCTGATAAAGGAAGTTGCTTTATCCCAAGGGTTTGGTGATACTTAGAATCTGTAGTTATATGCTGTGTATGATGAAATTATTTTATAACCTAGTGATTTTCTCCTAGGGTTTCTTTAGGTATTTAGGAAGAAATCGAGAAAGAGAGAGAGAAAAAGAGATAAGAGCAGAAAGAACAGAGAGAGAGAGAGAGAAGTTTTTAGAGGACAATAATTCTCTTATTTCACAATGAATTCCCATCCTCCAAGTAGTAGCCTATTTTTAGACCTTCTAGCTTACAGTTGTAATTGTAACTAAAAGGTAGAAGTTGTAACAATAACAAAAATATTACAGCAAGATATAATGCAGTAATTGCAATAAGCTGTAATTAATGTTATAATCCTAGGGCCATGATATTCCCCCCTCAAAATATTTCTTGTCCCTCAAGAAATCGTAGTAGCTGGGCCACCCTTGAAATTGCTTAAGTAAGTTCGGCAAGTATTCCCAAGTGGTGTGGTCTGGATCCAAATGAGACCACTATACCAAAACTTGGGTAATGGGCAGGATATTATGATAAATCACCTATTTTGCTAGGACAACCAAGGGCTCAATTTCCACTATAAGATCTTCATCTGTTGGAGGGAGATTAATATTGGTGGCTTTACTAGGTCCCCCTGATTTTTTTAGCAAGGATTCGTGGAAAATAGGATTTGTATTCACATCAGCTAGCAGCTACAAACGATAGGCCACCTTCCCAACATTGGCCACAACTAGAAAAAGCCCATAGTATTTAGGACTCAATTTAGAGGCAAGGGAATTAGAAAATAAATGCTGCTGAAAACGTTTCACCCTCAGGTAAACCATATCACCCACTTCAAATACTCTTTCACTTCTCTTTCTGTTAGCATACTGCTTCATACAGTTTTGAGTTGTGGCTAACTCCTCCCTAATCAGTGAGCATATTCTGTTGTTGTTGTAGGTATCGATCAACCATAGCCATTGAATTAGGGTAATTCATCACAACAATAAAAAATGGGGTTTACACCCAAATAAAGCCTCAAAAATGGTCATCTTCAAGGAATTATAATAGATGGAATTGTACCACCATTGAGTTAAGGATAACCAAAGTTAGAGTTTGTCTAGAGTATTGATGACAGTAATAGCAGAGTCTTTGCTTGGGTTATTATGCGATTTTAGAGGATAGAGATAGGTGGTGGCCTCACTTGTAATTAGTTGTTAAGTTGGGGGTAATCTGGTAATATAAATACTCAATTTTGTTATAGCATAGGAGTTATCACCCTAATATTCTATAAATAGGGCAAGGGGGGCTAGACATCATTAACGCATGATATTATTGTTTCATGAGAAAGCTTTGAGAGAGAAAAAACTGTGATTTTAGAATAACTTTTGTAATCTTGAGAGAAGGCTTGTAATTGTGGGGTGCAACCAGCTGTACTGGTCATTGTTTTTTGAATCAAATAAGACTGCTCTTGAAAGGTTCTTAGGCTGGATGTAGGGTTGTCCTAAAGGGCATTCTGAACTAGGATAATCTCAGTGTTCTTGTGGATGTTTGGTTTGTGCGTTCTTATTTTTCAAATTTGTTTTTGTTTTTGTTCATTTTGTATTTACTGTTGGCTTTTAATTCTGCTTGTGTTTTCTATTCTAATTGATATCATTCAAACTGTGAATGATTGTGTATGTGAGAGGTGTGTTTTCGGCTAAAGATTCATATTTAAGTAACCCTAGGATAACACCACCTATTCCAGTTTTTTGGTTTCGAAAAACATATGCATTGTAAATAGGCTTCCAAGCACTAATTTACCCTCTCCGTTTGTCCATCAATCTTCGGATGGTAGGTTGTGGACATGTGTAATCCAACCCCCAAACTTTTGAACAGTTCTTGCCAAAAAACACTGGTAAGGATCTTATCCCTGTCAAAAACTATAGATTGAGGAACCCCATGTAATTTAACAACAAAGTCCAAAAATATTGGAGCAACCTCTTGGGCTATGAAGGGGTGAGTTAAGCAAAAAAAATAAGCAAACTTTGTGAGCTTGTCGGCCACCACCAGAATAACATCTCTAATAGAGATTCATACCCAAGCCTGCCCAAATATATCTAATGGCTGCAGCAAGCCGGGATAGGCAACTTGCTCATGTTTGCAGTGTTAACAGACTGCACATGACAACACAAAAGCGATCACATCCTTCTTAAGGCTTGGCCAAAAGAACAACTGCCTCACCTTATGCTAGGTAGCTCTTAGCTTGATTGTCCCCTTAAAGGATAGTTGTGTAAAGACGGTAAGATCTGATCCTTTATTTGCTCATCTTCCCCAACCACCAGTTTACCCTTAAACCTGATTAAGCTAGTAGATAGTGTACAAGTAGGTTTACTAGTCAGTTGAATTGCTAGTTGAGCCAAGAGGTCCTTCGCCCAACTAGTCATTTCATAACTCAAATATATCTTTTGCTTAGATTGGAATGACTATAATAACGGCTTGACAATTGAGCGTGAGTAGCCTTTGCCGCAACAAGAACTTGAAGCTCTCATGATTAGTTTTGATGATAAATTGATTTCCCTCTAGGTCATGCCTCCATTTATCCATAGCTACGAACATGACAATTAGCTCATTGTCATAAACACCGAGTCCCCAGTGCTTTGGGGCCAAAGCTTGACTGAGATAGGCCAATGGTCTCCCCTCCTGCATTAACATGGCTCCCACTCTCGGATCACAAGCATCGGTCTCTAATATAAATGGCTTAGCAAAATTGAGTAAATCCAAGACGGGAGCCTGAGTTATAGCTCTTTTCAATGATAAGAAAGTAGCCTCTGCCCTAGGATTCCAATTAAATTGGCTTTCTTGAGCAATTTAGTCAAATGCTTACTTATCACCCCATAATTTTGTACGAGCCACCTACAGTACCCTGTTAGCCTCAAGAAGTCTCTCAATTCTTTAACTGTTATTGGTTTTAGCCATTAAACCATAATAGCTACTTTCTTAGGATCACTGTTGACTCCCTCACTTGAAATTATATGGCCCAAGTATTCTACTTGCCCCTTAGCAAAAGTACATTTAGATAGCTTTACATACAATTGATTCAATCTGAGAACTTCAAATGCTGTCCGTAGGTGAGCTAAGTGCTATTCAAGGGTGGGGCTATATATGAGGATATCATTAAAAAAGATGAATATGAATTTCCTCAAACATGGTTAAAATTGTGATTCATTAGGGTTTGGAATGTAGCAGGGGCATTAGTTGATCCAATGGGCTTAACTATTAATTTATAAAGGCTTTGATGAGTTCTAAAAGCATGTCATGTACTAACAAAGTAAGGGGGAGGTAATTGTAATTAGAATGTAATAGAGAGGAAAAGTAGTATATGAGAAAATATGCTATAGGGGGGTTGTACTAAGCTTGTTGCTACATTGGCAGCTGGTACATTCCCTACATTGGGGGAGGTTAGGATTAGCTATAAAAATCGTTGATCCTTTCCCAAGGAGGATATGAAAATTGATAAACGATTCTAATTCTCTCTCTATCATTTTCTTTCCCTAAATTCTCTCTCTCTCTCCCTCTTTCTCTCTTGATCCTTCTACTGATTGAGAATTACTCGTAAGATCCTTAGGGAGTTGACATTTTGGTATCAAAGCAACGCTTTATTATGGACCTAGGGTTCATGACAGGTTTAAAAGGTAATTGGAATGAATTGGGGAAGTTAGATCGAAAGAAATGAGAGGAAATTAGGGAAGAACAGAACAAAGAGGGAGATTAGGGAGAACCGAGGGAAAGAGAGGGAAATTGAGAAAGAGATTGAAATCAAATTTCATTCAAAATATTCTTGTATGTCTTGCATGAGATTGGATTAGCCTTATATATTGATTTGGTAGTTGTTTGGCACCAATAAGGTTGTCAAATATTCAAATCAGAGCAATTGAAGGCATTTGTCTTTTAGTTACAACCCACTACAACTACCATACAACTAAATGGGAATTCCTCAATATAACTAAAAGGAAATTCATCTATTATCTAATTACTATTATGCCCTTGGGTCATGACATGTTCTTGGGTGACGATCAGATCCTTGAAATTTATCACCATGGTCGATGGAACAAGGATGAAACAAATGGAGTCCTAGCTATAGCAGGTCACTATAGCAATGACGAAGATACAAATGAGGATGGGACCCTGGAATCCTTTGTTGAAACATGGATGGATAGCCGGATTAACTGAGCAATAGAGAGGTGGCGTGAGGAGAACCGGGAGCAGAGTACTCTGCTACGAGAGTAGGTGATGGAGCAAATGCACCAGTTCATGAGGGTGTTTGCATGCCAACAACCGGTAAGACTCTCAGTTGAATTTCCTCTTAGGGAGAGTGTTAACAAGGGAGCATTGGAATTTGATCTTTAGATAGATTAAAGTCACTCTCAATTGCACCCACTCATGAATAAAATAACAAAACAAAAATTAACCAAACAAAAAGATAGAATTGAAGGCAGATAAGAATAGGAAACCAAACCACACAAGAACACCGATCTTTATCCTAGTTTAGATCGTTCTTGGAACGATCTTACATCCAGACTTACAACATCTCAGAGAGCAGTCTTCTCTTATTAGAAAATGATTAGTACAACAGCCTTCCCTCAACCCAAGTACAATCTTGATCGCTCAACAGAGATTACAAAGGTCTATCCATTCTCTAGCCTTTTCTCTCAAAATGTATAGAATGCACTTGTTGAATGAATCATGCCCAAATAGTTGACCACTGCTCCTTATTCATAGAATAAGTGGACGGACAACCCAATACAAATAATCGGGTTTTTAATATTACTGGTTTTACCCCCCCTCCCCCTTTCCCTCCCTCTGATCCTACACTCTAGTTGAGGCAAAACCTTTAACAAATATGTTATTCAGTTTTGTTTTTAGTGGCTGGAAGATTAAATGGAGTTGGACATGTCTATTTGAGGTGTTTGTGTGCAACAGTGACAGTTAGCTAAATAGGCTAACTGTATGGTTTTATTATGTGAGGGGTAGGTAGGGAAAATTGTCCCAGTCATTTCTCATGTTGTAATTCACGCAATTTAGTTTATAAATAAATGGGGTGAGGGTAGGCTGCTGATACCTTGTGTTGTGATCATTCTCATTGATAGTATACAAGAGCTGTATTGTGAGAGAAAGCCTAGAAAGATAGTTTTTTAATCTTGCAGTAAGAGTTCTTGTGTATCAGTGAGGGAAAATGGATAGTGCAAGTGTGATTCTTGTACTGTTTTTCATCAAGTTCTAGTAGATTGCTCTCTCTGAAAGCAGCTAGATGTAGGATCGATTTTAATCAGTCTCAACTAGGATAAATCGTCAATGCTATTCTTGTGGTTTGATCGTTCTTTCTTTATTCCTTCAATTCTGTTGAAATTGATGAGATACAACAAGGTTATGATGTTGCCAAAGCCAACCATGATACCAATGATGTTGCCTATGATAGTCCTATGGACTTGCTGACCAGCATTGTGCTGGTGCAAGATCCTCTAGCTTAGATAGCTTCTAGCAATTAGTTGATGCTGATACCTCGAGTTATGATGGAGACCTCTATTGAGGTATGAGTTCTTCGATTTAGTGGATAGGTATAATTTTCAGGAAGTAACCCTAGTATGGATGGGTATAATGTGGCTAGAGATAGGCAAAGGAGAGTGGTAAGACCTCCATTGAGGTATGAATTCTCCGATTTAGTGGCATATGCATCGTATAGTGCATTAGAAGTAGCTGGAGAAGAGCCTCTCACTTATGAAGAGGCTGTAAGTTCTAAGGATTCAAAGAAATGGCTAGCTGCCATGGAATTTGAGATGGAATCACTTAGAAAGAATAAAAGTTGGACCTTGGTTGACAGACCCTTAGGCAAGATGGTGGTAGGCTGTAAATGGTTGTTTAAAATTAAGGAAGGGGCAGGAATTGAGTCAAAACTTAGTTATAAAGATAGGCTAGTAGCAAGGGGCTCACCAATTGTGAGACACACTTCGATTAGGATTTTACTTGTTATGTCTACCCACTTAGACCTAAGCTTAGAGCAGATGGATGTGACCACTACTTTTCTCTGTGGTGAATTAGAAGATGATATTCTAATGGAGTAGCCTAGTTTGAGATTAGGGATAAGAAGGAGCAAGTATGCTTGTTGGAAAAATCCTATCTGCTTCAGTAATGTCAGAAAGCCTCTTAGTCAAATGGTCATTAACACCATACCCACCAAACCATATTTGAATAAACGCTGACCAAGACACACAGTTCTTACCACTCAATTTTTCAGTAGTAATGGTTGTAATACTGGATAAAGATGGTACATGGACAGGAACAGACATAGGTGAAGAGGAACTCAACACTCTAGGATTTGAAGAGGCCATAGTGGAAAACCTAAGCCCAACCACATCTGAGACTACAAACCATATCTGAAATTATGAAACCAAAATCTGAGGTCGACATTCTAATAGACAACCACAAAAGTGAAGAAGAAGACTGACCAGAATTGGATTTGGGGTAGTCGTTGTAGGAGGAAGCAGATTTAGACCGACTAGGAGGAAGATGATCGAATTTGAGAAATGATGGTTGGACCTGAGGTTTGATAGCTGGATCTGAGTGATGACGGCGGTGGTGGCTCGTAGATTTGCACGACAACAATCGGTTTAGGAAGACGGCGACTGACGTTTGATCTGACAGTTATAGTAGATCAGTGGCGAGATCTGAATCGTGGAAGATCAACGGTCGCAGGAGACCAGCCGACAACGGCGGGTGATGGTGGCGAATCAAATGTAGGGCAATGAGATTTGAGATCGTGATGGAAAGAGGAAGGCACGGCAGATGGACCCAGCCATGAGATCTAAGAAACTGGCGTTAAGCAAAGTGAATGGTGGTGGTGGTGTCGGTTTGCGGCTTGGTCTATAAGGTTGGGTTAGGATTTGTGGCTCTAATACCATGTGAAGATTTTGAGAGGAAAGAATGTTGTTGTCTGTTATTCACAATGTGGTGTATATATATGTACCAATAAGGTACAACTATGGTAAGCACGAAGTACAACTCTATCTCTAACATATATATATATTATATATAACACTAGTTTTAATGTAAAGTTTCTTGATTGATTATGGCCCAAACGTTTCCATTATCGTGCTAGCTATGTTTCCTCATTGATTGAGCTTTAAATGTGGTAACATATGAACGTTCTTGATGGAAGGACGCTGTATAGATCCAAGGTTTGGTTCCTAAGTTGAAACATCCATTTTTTATTCATTATACACTATCATTTAGGGTGTTTTGAGAGCTTGGAAGTACCAAAACTAACAGAAACGAACCAGAACGTGAAAGGACGGCAATGGCAAGAGGTAATTTATGATCCATTTTTCCGCATTGATGTAAGTGCTGTTTAGATATGTTGTAGCATGTTAGATCATTTATATCTCTAACATTTGGTACCAGAGCAAGAGTTTTGCCTCTGCCTTGATGTTTACAACATTCTGGAAAAAAATTCATCAAGAATACCTGATGAAGTTTTGATTTGATCTACGTGTTTCTGGATTTTTTTGATGATTTGAGTTTAGAAATCTTTAAGAAATTGTTTTCTGAGCATTTTGCAATTTAAGCCATTCAATTTAGTGGCTAGAATTGTGAGATATAATGGGGTTGAACCGAGTCAAAACGACCCAACTAGAGGTTCAAGACAACTCATTGGAGGTTGAAGATAAGTAAAAAATTAAATTAAAACAAAAAAAATGACGTTTCTCATCATGGGCCATTCAGATTTTTGGCCCATTATTGGACCTGTCCATGTTTTAACCCATTATTGGGCCTACTTTTGAGATTATTTGTTCCAACTTATTTGCATGAGTTAAATTTATTCTGTCCATATTAATTTATGCAATATGTTGGATTAATTTATTTGCATAAAATAAAATAATATAACAACATATCCAGCTTGTATTCCACTATGTGGGGTCGACTACATAAATTCTAGACTTTCATGTATTTCTATCTTTTGTCATATCTTTATTTAAGCCCATACACTTCATATCAAATTTTAATGTCTTGCCCAAAATCTTCTTAGATCTGCCTCTACCTCTTTTTTAACTAATTGTTTCATTTCATCAACTCTCATCACATGAGCGTTTCTTGGTCTCCTTCTCACATAACCAAACAATCTTAATCTAGTTTCTCTCATCTTCTTCTCGATTGACACTACTTCTACCTTATTACGAATAACTTCATTTCTAATTTTATCTTTTCTTGTATGGCTGCACATCCATCTTAGCATCTTCATCTCCGTTACGCTCGTCTTTTACTCATGCTGGTATTTGACTGCCCAACATTCTGAGCCATACAACAAGACTGGTCTTCTAGCTGTCTTGTAGAATTTTCCTTTCAGTTTTAATGGGATTTTACCATCACATAACACTCTCAATGCATTTCTCCATTTTAGCTAACCTACCTTAATTCTATGCGTGACATCTTTGTGAATTTCTCCATTTTTTCAAATCACTGATCCCAAATATCGAAAATGGTCTTTTCTTTCTTTTCTTTGTAACATCCTCCACTCTTGCATTTTTACTAAATTTACATTCCATATATTCTGTTTTCCTTCTACTTAATTTAAATTGCTTAAATTCTAAATTGTTTCTCCACGACTCAAGCTTAGTGTTCATTTCCTCTTTTGTTTCATCCACTAACACTATGTCATCGGCAAATAGCATACACCATGGCACCTTTGTCTGAATGTGTTTAGTGAGTTCATCCATTACTAAAGCAAATAAGTATGGACTTAGTGTAGAACCTTGATGCAGTTCCATTATACTTTTAAATGGTTCAGTATCTCCTCCGTATGTTCTAGCCTTTGTCTCTACACCGTGATACATGTCCTTAAGGGCTTGTATATAGGATATTTCAACTCATTTCTTCTCTAAAACCCTTCATAATACTTCTCTAGGGATCTTATCATAGGCTTTTCTAGATCTATAAACACCATATGTAGGTTATTCTGATGTTCCCGATACCTTTCCATTAGGCGTCTCAGTAGATATATAGCTTTCATTGTTAACGTACCAGGTATGAAACCAAATTAGTTTTTCGAGACATCTGTTTGTTTTCTGAGCCTCTGCTCTCTATTACTCTCTCCCAGAGTTTCATGATATGTTTCATTAACTTAATTCCTCTATAATTTTCACAGTTTTGAACATCTCCTTTGTTCTTGTATATATGGACCAAAGTACTCTTCCTCCTCATCTGACATATTTTTTGATTTAAGGATCGTGTTAGATAATTTCGTAAGACAGGAGATGTCATTTTCTCCCATGCATTTTCATGCTTTTATTAGTATATTATCCGGTCCCACTGCCTTATAATTTTTCATCTTTTGTAATGCTTGTCTTATTTCTTTTGAACTTATGCGTCCATAAAATATATAACTCATGTTCTCTTTGGAGTTACTAAGATGTCCCAATCTAACTCTCGTGTCTCCACCATCATTGAATAATTTTGTAAAATACTCATTCCATCTCTCCTTAATCGCTCCATCATTCACTAATACATTTTGGTTTTCATCTTTTATGCATTTCACTTGGTTTAGATCCCTTGTTTTTCTTTCTCTTGCTTTAGCTAATTTATATATATATATCTTTTTCTCCATCTTTTGTATCAAGTCGTTTATATAGATTCTCATATACTTTTGACCTTGCTTTACTAATAGCTCTTTTTGCTGCCCTTTTCACTTTCTTATAATTTTTTAGGTTTTTTTCATTGTTGCATTGATATACAAGCTTATAGTAAGTTTTCTTATTTCTAATTTTCAATTGTATCTCTTCATTCCACCACCAAGACTCCTTAAGGTTTGGAGCTCTACTATTTGTCTCTCCAAGGACTACCTTTGCCGTGCTTCTCAGGGCAGTAGCCATTTCCCTCCACATTTGGTTTGCCTATTTTTCTCCATTCCCTTCTACCCCTTAATTTTTCTTTGAAGATTAGTTGTTTATCTCTTTTTAAATCTCACTATCTAATTCTTGGATTTTGTTTTATGTGATTTTTTCTCTTCCAATTTCTTACTTGGACGTTAAGTACCAAAAGTCTATGTTGGATAGTCAAACACTTCCCTGGTATCATCTTACAATCCCTACAACATGACCGATCCTCTTGTCTCATGAGGAAGTAATCTATTTGGGTGCTTGATGTGACATTTTTATATGTAATGAAGTGTTCGTCTCGTTTTTTAAACCTAGTATTGGTTATGATGAGCCCATATGCCATAGCAAAATTTAGAATAGACTTATTATTAATTTCCCTGAATCTACATCATCCATGTGCCTCTCTATAGCCGTTTCCGTCTCTACCTACGTGACCATTTAAGTCACCTCATATAATCACTCTCTCTCCTCTTGGTATCATTTGTATGAGTCCCTCTAGGTCGTTCCAGAATTTTGCTTTTATCTCCTCATCTAATCCCGCTTGTGGTGCATATGTACTAAAGATATTCATAGTCATTCTTCTTAGACCAACCTTCACTATAATAATCCTATCCCTTATTCTCTTTACATCCACTACCTCATCTACTAAGCTTTTATTCATAATAATCCTCACTCCATTTTTTGCTCGATCATTTTTTGCGTACCATATTTTATATTCAGTTTTTGATAAAATTTTTGCTGTTTTCCCTACCCATCTCGTATCTTGAAGGCACATAATATTAATCTTTCTCTTAATCATCACATCTACCATTTCCATATCTTTGTCTGTTAATGTTCCTATGTTCCATGACCCAATCCTTAATCTATAATTTTGGTTTTGAGTTTAACTTTGAATTTGATTTTGATTTTGATTTTGTTTTTGATTTTAGACTAGCTTCTTTACCCACATCTATCTAAGCAAATGTGGGGACCCTTGCTCATTTGTCACTACATTCGGGCGCCGATGTAGCGACCCTATCTCGCTTGACATTACACGCGGGTAGTGTAGCGTGTCGCTATGAAAGGTTACACCTCAACGATTTTTTATAATTTGTCTAGAGTTCATGTTTTGGATTCGACTAGATTTTACGTTGACTGTCGGTTATCTAACACAACCCTCCTTTATCCGGTTTTGGGACCGATAGTAGATAACATCTCCAAGCAGAGTTATAAAATAAAATAGTATGTGCATAATATTATGATTTAATTATGCAATATTGTGTTTATGTTTAATGCTTGATATATGAAAATATTTTGGTGCATAAGATATCATATTGTGCATAGTTAAATTATGCAGTATAGATTAGTTGCATAAAACTTAATTTTATGCATAATATTTAAATGTCTAGTGATTCGTATAATTTTAATTAATTAAGGATTAGCCATAGCATCCTTAATTAAATAAAATTATATATTATGTTTGTTTACGATCACATAAAGAAATATAGACATTATTTGTAATTAATTATACTTAATATAATAAATTTTATCCCACATTAATTTTTATTATATTTATATAATTAATTAGGATAAAATATCAAATTATTTTCACAATTGTCCAACAAAAATTATGAATTAATACATAATTTGATAATTTTATCATAAAATTTATTTTGATAGAATTATTCTTATAATGTACTCATATATTAGGAATTGAGTACATAATTTGGTAAATCTATTATAAGAAACACATGAATTTACTTGAATTAAAAAATAATAATTTTTAGGTCATTAGATTCATTGATGTATGATTTACATTGGTAAAACATGCAATTTATTCAAAGTAGACCTCAAATTTTGATATACGCATTTATAATATTTATGCAACTTCGCAACCTACTAATTTTTTTTATATTCGTTGCGATATTTTTTAACTAAAGAGTGATAACTTTAAGATATAGAAGGAGACAATTATTCTCCATCTAGGGTGGATGGACATTGACTATGCTTTTAGGAAAGATGAGCCACCAGCAATCATTAATACCAACATTGCAGCAGACATCGCACTTTATGAATGATAGGAGTGATCTAATCGCCTTAGCGTGATGTTCATTAAGACTAAAATTTTTGCTGGTATATGTGGTTTTGTCGATCGGTATGAAAAGGTACAAGACTTGCTAAAAGCAATTGATGATCAATTCATTAGTTTAGATAAGGCACTAGCAAGCACCCTAATCATGAAGTTCTCATCCTTGAGGCTCACAAGTGTGAAAGGTGTGCGTGAGCACATCATGCTGATGAGGGACATTGTGACACAATTTGAAAAACTCGAGGTTGTGATGTTTGATTATTTTTTGGTGCACTATATCCCGAACACTCTTTCATCACAATATGAGTCATTCAAAATCTCGTACAACACATATATAGATAAATGGTCAATCAATGAATTAATGACCATGTGTGTTCAAGAGGAAGAGAGGTTTGTGATTGAGCATGATGAAAGTGTAATGCTTACTACAAGATGTGGGAAAGGCAAACCTTGGGTCAATTAGAAAGAGAAGGGTAAAATACCACCCAGGCTAATATCAAGGAGTCTCAAGTGTTTCTTCTGTAAAAGAAGGGACACATGAAGAAGGACTACGCTAAATTCAAGAAATGGCTTGATAATAAAGGTAATCTAATCTCATTTGTTTGTTACGAATCTAATATGGTTAATATTAATATTAATACCTGGTGGATTATCTCTGGTTCTACAATCAATATTGCAAACTCCTTGCAAGGTATGTAAAATCTAAAGATGTTAGTTGGAAGTGAACAAAACATCTTATCCAAAAATAAGATGGGCTCACATGTAGAGGCTATAAGGACGTGTGTTTTGACTTTAAGTAGTGGTTTTGTTTTAAAATCGGATAAGACTTTGTATGTTTCAAGTTTTTCATGAAACTTGATTTTAGTTTCTAGGCTTGTGCTTTTGGGATATTTCTTAAAATTTTTAGATACATCATTCAGTTTTTTTTATAAATCTAATTGTGTTGGAAATGATATTTTGTCTTGTTGAATCAGAAAATATGGTCAAGGGCGGAGTCAGAATTTTGATTCAGTGGGAGGGAACTTAAAGACAAAAAAGACAGCTTATGAAAAGTTATTTGAGTACTTGGTTTATTAATATAAAATATTATTTTTTTAAATACTTAAAAACAAAAAAAAATTCTAACCCAGTGGGGGTAGGTGGGCCTCATGTGGCTCCGCCCTTGAACATGGTGAGGTCTAGCCTCATTTTATTAAGATTTATAGTAGGATTGTACAAAAGTTAAGACTAAAATTATTGGAATTACATAGATCTCATCATGCGTAGCGGAATAAAATCAAATTTTACGGGTATCACGTTTTTCAAAAACTATGGTTTACATAATTTGAAGGCAAAAAACAAAAGAATACTTGTTGATGAAATCACCATTAGGTTCCCCGTTGTATAATCTTTCGAATGTAGGATGCTGAGTCGGTCTATTCAAAACCATTTAGATCTAAGAATCTCAAGAGAAGAGCAAGTAGAAATTTTGAAAACACTTTGGATTCACACACACTTCTCCAAGAGTTCTCTCAACTCTCAAGTATTTCAAGAAGGTGAGAAGTGATGTTTCATAAGTGTATGGAGTTATTTATATGGCACCATCAAAACCCTAGTGTTTTATTGGACGTAGCTTAACAAACCCAACCTAACTAGTGATTTATTGGGTTAAGTCCAATCCAATTGGGTTAACCCCAATTCAAATAGTGCCATTTGCTGAATGTGAAAGTCAAAAAGGAAAAAATAGGCAAGTCACAACTTTTGACAATGGAAAATTAGGCAAGCCACAACTTTTGCTGGTAAATATTTTAAGGAAAAATATGAGAAAATGAGGGTAAGCTTCAAGTATAAATACCTCATTCTCTATAAGGTTTAAGCATCCCAAGGATCCCATTCTCATAGAGATAAAAAATAGTGTTAAAATTATTAGGAGTGTTTTTTCCTATTTTTAAGAGAAATTGTTGTTGTTATCTTCCTGTGTTTTAAAGAGAGAGTTGTAACTCATATTATTGTTCATAGTGAATTCTTCTATTTTTGCTCGTAGTTTTTACCCTGATTTGTTTGGGAGTCTCCACGTAAAATCTGTTTATCTAGCTATTTTTCTCAAATTATTAGCTGCGATCTTACTCTAATTCGGTGTTATTTCTCGACACCATTATTTCAATCTTAATGTGCTAGCAAAAATCAAATTCAATTAATAATTAAATAATTATATTCACAATATAATTATTTAATTATTCTTATTTATCTAATAAATAAATGTACTATTATTAGTAATTCCAAAATTATTAATTTATCTTTCTTTTTTTTTAAAATAATTTCTTTTGGGTGAGATTTTCTGCAGCGGCGGAGGTAGAAAAATTTCTAATGAGGGCAAAACTTATTAAATGAAAAAATAAAAAACAATTTAGTAATATAAATAGACTGAAAGTTAATATAATTTATTCAATACCTTACAATAGTTCTTTGTGAGGATTTGAAATTGGATTATCAGAATTTACAATTTTAATTTATCCATTAATTTTTTTTTATAACTAAAGTAGTTGGGTTTAAGTAAGAATCCTAAACCAATATAAGTTAGGGCCAGTTAAAAATTTTAGGCCAGTGTAGGCCTCAATGAGTGGCGAGCCAGAGGCTTTGCCCCTGACTTTCTGAGTTTATAATTAAATTGATAATGAGAATAATCAATTATTAATTCTTGTAAATTATGAGTGACATCTAACAATATACCATGATTACCCAATTTATTGTGAAGCAGGTATTATGAACCTTTTATTACAATACCATGCAAGATGGTCCTTCTATCATCCTATATCCCAATAAGATATGAGATTAAAACAGTCATTCTATATAAGATATAGAAAGAAGATGAGTGGGTGCTCCTTACAAGAACGAGTTCATTGAACGAGACTGTTAACAATGAATCACATGGGTTATATCTCATGGGTTAATGATTCAATGTTAGCTGTAGATGTGTAACTAATTCTTAGACTTGAGATGACATGGGTATCTATGTATTGGTGGATTAAAATATCAACGAGATTATATGGTTATTCTAAAAAGGAATGATCATGCGTATCTATGTGCCTATTTCAATAATACATGAGATATGTGTGCATTAAACATTATATCTATCATCTTGAGATTTATGTGAGGATATCCTATGCGATCCAATAATCACTTGATGATAAATCATTGGCCAATATAATATGATGACGGAATGTGTTCCATAAGGTTATGTCACATTACTTAAGATTGATTTTAGATTTGGTCATATGATGAAATTAATAAATTTGACCTGCTGTTTATGATCTCATATCTTGTTGATATACAGAATGATAGAAGAATCGTATTGCATGGTATCGTAGTAAAGAGGTTCATAATACCCGCTTCACAATAAATTGGGTAATCATGGTATATTGTTAGATATCACTCATGATTTATGGGAATTAATAGTTGATTATTCTCGTTGTCAATTTAATTGTAAACCCAAAAAGTCAGGGGAGAGCCTCTGACCCGCCATTCATTAAGGCTTACATTGGTCTAAAATTTTTAACAGACCCTTACTCATGTTGGGTTAGGTTTTTTACCTAAGTCCAACTACTTTAGTTATAAAAAAAATTAATTGGTAAATTAAAATTTTAAATTCTGATAATCCAATTTTAAATCTTCACAAAGAACTGTAAGGTATTGAATAAATTATGTTAACTTTCAGTATTGTTGAAGTTTGCACTAAGTCTGTCTTAAAACCAGAATAAAGGAATCATATGTTTTTTTATGTTTTAAAAGCAGTTGTAACGGTAACTAACCATGTAACGGTTAGACCGAATTTTTACTTTCTTTTATGTCTTGTAATTTTTACTTTCTATAAATAGAGGGGCCAACTATGTTTTTGTTTTGTCTTTTCTTTGAGTTTTCATGTAGATAGATAGAGAGAAAAGCCTAGAATATTTTTGTAATCTCTGTGAGAAAAGCCTGTGTGAATAGACTTTGTGTGCGTGTACTGTTCTATTCGATAGTGGATTCTATGGTATTGGCCCCAATCTGGATGTGGGACTTTGATTTATTTAAAGTCCGAACCATGATAAACTATTTAGCCTTATGTTTCTTTCTATTATCGGTCCCAAGCCCGATAAAGGAGGAGGGTTGCGTTAGGTAGCCGACAGCCAGCGTAAAACCTAGTCGGATCCAAATATGAATTCTAGACAAACTATCTGTTGGGATGTAACCCACATAGAAGTCTAGAATTCATGTAGCCAACCCCACATAGAGGGATAACAGCTGGATATGTTGTTTTTTCTTTCTATTATCGCTTGAGAGAGTGAGTTATTGTGTGCTTAGTATTCGATCATTCATACAAGTATATTTATATTACTACATTGTTTCTTATTTTTTTCTTTAATTAGTTTCGCCCTCACTTGAAATTTTTCTTGGTTTCGCCCCTGCAGAAAGTCCCACCCAAAAGAAACCACTTTAAAGAAGAAAAAAGATAAATTAATAATTTTAGAATTACTAATAATAGTGCATTTATTTATTTGATAAATAAAAATAATTAAATGATTATATTATGAATTTAATTATTAATTGGGTTGGGATTTTGCCAGCACATTAAAATTGACCTAAAGGTGTTGAGAAATAATATCAGATTAGAGCAGGATTGCAGCTAATAATTAGAGAAAAATAGTTGGACACAGATTTTCCGTGAAAACTTTTAAACAAATCATGGTAAAAACTACGGGCAAGGATAGAAAAATTCACTATGAATAATAATAGGAGTTATAACTTTTTCTCTAAATCACAAGGAGATAACAATAACAATCTCTCTTAAAAGTAGGAGAAAATACTCTTAATAATTTTAACTCTCTATTTTTTCTCTCTATGAGAATGGGATGCTTAAATCTTATGGAGATGGGGTATTTATACTTGAAGCTTACTCTTATTTTCTCGTATATTTTTTTAAAAATATTTATTGTCAAAAGTTGTGGTTTGCCTAATTTTTCATTGTTAAAAGTTGTGACTTGTCTAATTTTTCCTTTTTGAATTTTCACATTTAGCAAATGACACTATTTCAATTGGGGTTAACCCAATTAGATTGGACTTAACCCAATAGATCACTAGTGCAGTTGGGTTTGTTAAGATAGGCTTAATAAAACACTAGGGTTTTGATAGTGTCATATAAATAGCTCCATACACTCATGAAACATCGCTTCTCATCTTCTTGGAACACTTGAGAGTTGAGATAACTCTTGGAGAAGTGTGTGTGAATTCAAAGTGAGTTAAAAATTTTGAGAAAATTTCTACTTGCTCTTCTCTTGAGATTCTTAGATGTAGTGGCATTCTACTGAATAATCCCACTAGCATAGGACATCCAAAAGGAGGTCGTCACAAGAATGAATATAGAACAACTACTTCTTTTAATTGATGCCTGAATGGCATGAGTCAAAATATGACAAATTCACATTACAATTTGGCTTACATGCCATACAAAATATAATTACAAGGTCACTATTGGATTTCACAAAATACAAATATTTTTCCTTAAGACTTTCACCAAAACACCCCCAAGATCTTATGGTTGGGACGTCTCTATACACAACTAAACAGGAGCTCTAGCCTTGTTGGACTTGCCCCTTTCAATAGACTTTCCCTTACTTGGAATGACAAGAAAAACAAGCTAAGCCACGAGGCTCAGTAAGCATACGTATAGCAAATGGAAGCACAATAAAATCGATATATGAAGGCATGCATAACGTAGAGTCAAGGAAAATTGTTACCCGACATATATGGGGTCATGATCATGTCTTTCTTATTAACAACACTTTCTTGGATTATGATTTCTTTCATAACATCAAAACACATTTTTAACTCCATAAGGTGACATTCACATACTTAATATAATGGCATACAAGGCCTTCGCCGTACATAGCTTGTATCAGACTACACATAGCACATAACAATGTATATAACATGAGACCTTTCAACCTTGGGTTCAGGATTCGCACTCACCGGCTAACCTATCGGGTCCATGCCCAGCAACCCACTCATATCATAACCTTGCACCCACCAGCTAATCTAGTGGGTCCGTGCCCCCTTAAGATTCTTAACTATTTCACACAATTCAACATTTAAATAGGTTTTACCACATCAATTAAATGCAACTATATGATAATATTGATAACCGGATTAAAGTGGAAGTATTTGTTTTCAGAATTTAAGCATGAACGAAGTTTAGTGAAGTGAAAAGTTCTGAATCAAGCATACATTTCAAAGGAAGCTCACAGGCTCAATAGTTGCCCAAATGGTTCAAAGCCTATACCAAATCGAAGCCTATCGAGTTAGGGTTGCAACAAAAAAAAAAACGAATCTTAATTCCAATATTGAGACAAAAAGTTATGGTTTAAAGAGTACAAGGTGCGCAGGCTGAGAATGGAAAGTTGACTTCTGGAAGGAAAAGTCGACTTCTTCATCAACTCAGTCGACCCAACCGAGGGCTTAACATACAGAGTCAACTCCTACTCATGAAAGTTGACTCTTGAGATCCAGAAACGAAAACAGACGAAAGAATGCAATGCATATCAACAATATTTGCATCAATCCAACAAAATGCTATTCCTTGAATGAAAATGAGATGAAATAAACCCCATGGATACTTGTAACGAGACTCGATAACTTTTAAGAAAAATCCATAAAAATTCAAGAGATTGAAAGAAAAACCCATTAACTACAAAAATGCTTTTCAAGAACACAAAAAAACAACTTATGATCATTGATGCAACAAAAGAGGCTTCAAACCACATTTGGGATAGATAGATAATCTCGACTTGCTTAAAAGAAGAAGAGTAGAAGAAACTTGCACAATGCAAATGAAAGTGCAGGAAAGAACTTGCCTTGGAGTTGCTTGCCAATGAGAAAAAAGAGGAGAAGAATGAACCAGTTGCAAAAGCCCCACTCCTTTGAGCTTCTAGACCATTAAGAGGATAAGAAAAAAGAGAAAGAAGATGGAGAAGAAAAAGAATCGGGAGCCAAAATGAAAAGAGAAGAAGAGGATGCGAGCAAGCAAGGGAGGAGGAAGAAGAGCATGGCATGCACATCTTGGCCACCTGCTCCCATTAATTTTTTTTTCCTCCTTTCCACGTTTGCCCTTCAATTGCACACACATCACACAAATATCTAAACCTCGTATGGTCATTTTTCATTTCTCTTATTCTTTTCAACTTTCTTTATATTCTCCCTATTTAGGGAATTCCCATTTTTATCCTTACCTTTTTCCTAACCATATATACAAGGTAAGCCCTCTTTGGACTTTTCCCATTTCCTTTTCTTTTTTCTTTACCTTAATCAACCCCTATGATACATGTATCATATATATATATAATCCAATTAACCATTTAATTAATCAAGCATTATGCACCCATATATGCATATATATATTATACTCATCTATGTGGGCTCATCAAATTTAATTTTCTTTACATTTATTTCTCATAAAAATATTTTCCCTTAATTCGCCCTTTTTAACGACACATAAATTATTTACAACAAATAATTAATAAAGGCAAAAATTTCTAATGCCCAAAATAAAATACCAATAACTCTTAGACCCACTTACAGGTACATTAGATCTAAGTGGTTTTGGGTGGATCGATTCAACATTCTACACTTGGAGGATTATACGACTGAGAATCTAACGATGAAATTGGATTGCATCAGGAAGTATTCTTTTGTTTTTGCCTTCAAATTATGTAAACCATATTTTTTGAAAAACGTGATACCCGTAAAATTTGATTTTATTCTGCTGCACATGATGAGATCTATGTAATCCAATAATTTTAGTTTTAACTATTGTACAATCCTACTATAAATCTCAATAGAAGGAGACTAGATCTCACTATGTTCAAGGGCAGAGCCACATGAGGCCAGAATTTTTGTTTTGTTTTTAAGTATTTATGAAAATAATATTTTATATTAATAAATTAAGCACTCAAATAACTTTTTATACATTACCTTTTTTTTATTTAAGTTCACCATCACTTAATCAAAATTCTGGCTCTGCCCTTAACCATTTTCTCTAATTCAATAAGACAAAATATTATTCTCAACACAATCAGAGTTATAAAACAAATTGAATGATGTGTTTGAAAATTTTAAGGAATATCTGAAAGGCATAAGGCACAAGCCTAGAAACTGAAATCAAGTTTCGTGAAAAACTTGAAACATAGAAAGTCCTATCCAATTTTAAAACAAAACCACTATTTAAAGTCAAAACACACGTTCCTATAGCCTCCACATGTGAGCTCATCTTATTTTTTGATAAGATGCTTTGCTCATTTTTCATTGGCTTCCTTAGGTTTTGCATACCCTGCAAGGAGTTTGCAATATGGATTGTTGAACCAGAGTCAATCCACTAGGTGTTAATATTAGCATTAACCATATTATATTCATAACAAATAAACGAGGTTAGATTACCTTTATCCTCAAACCATTTTTTGAATTTAGCACAATTCTTCTTTATGTGTATTTTTTTTTACAAAAGAAACACTTGTACTCCTTCTTGATATTAGCCTAGGGTGATATTTTATCCTTTCCCTTCTAATTGGCCTAAGGTTTGTCTTTCCCCCGTCTTGTACTCAGCTTTACACTTTCACCATGCTCCATCACAAGCCTCCCTTTCTCTTGAACACACATGGTCATTAATTCATTGATTGACTATTTATCCTTATATGTGTTATACGAGATTTTGAATGACCCGTTTTGTGGTGGGAGAGTGTTCGAGATATAGTGCACCAGAAAAGAATCAGACATCGCAACCTCGAGTTTCTTATGTTGTGCCGCAATGTCCCTCATCTGTAAGATGTGCTCACGCACACCTTTCACACTGGTGAGCCTCAAGGATGAGAACTTCATGATTATGGTGCTTGCTAGTGTCTTATCTGAATTGATGAATTGATCATCAATTACTTTCAGCAAGTATCAGATCTTTTCAAGTCGATCGACGGAACCGCATATACCAGCATAAATTTTAGTCTTACTGAACATCACGTTGAGGTGATTAGATCGCTCCCATCGTTCATAAAGTGTGATGTCTGCTGTAGTGTTGGTATCAGTGATTGCTGGTGGCTCGTCTTTCCTAAGAGTATAGTCAATGTTCATCCACCTTAGATGGAGAATAATTCTCTCCTTCCATATCTTAAAGTTATCACCCTTTAGTTTAGGAATCTCGCAACAAATATCAGAGAAATTAGTAAGTTACGAAGTTGCATAAATATTATAAATGTGTATGTTAAAATTTGAGGTCTAATTTGAATAAATTGCATGGTTTACCAATTTAAATCATACATCAATGAATCTAATAACCTAAAAATTGTCATTTTTTAATTCAAGTAGATTCATGTGTTCGTTATAGTAGATTTATCAAATTATGTACTAAATTCATGATTTATGAGTACATTATGAGAATAATTCTATCAAAATAAATTTTATGATAAAACTATCAAATTATGTACTAATTCATAATTCTTGTTGGACAATTGTGAAAATAATTTGATATTTTATCCTAATTAATTATATAAATATAATAAAAATTCCTCTAGGATAAAATTTATTATATGAAGTATAATTAATTACAATTAATGTCTATGTTTCTTTATGTGGTCGTAAACAAACGTAATATAAAATTTTAGAAAATTGAAGATATTACGTTTTAAGGGAATTAAAGATATTAAAATTGAGATGCATGATGGAACCATAAGAACATTTACTTTTGTAAGATATGTTCCAAAATTGAAAAGGAACTTAATTTCACTTTGAGAGTTAGATAAAAATGGCTACTTCTATAGAGGAGAGATGGTGGAGTACTTAAGGTAACTAGAGGTTCACTCATATGCATGAAGGCGATCCTTCGAAATGGTATATATGTGTTGCAAGCATCCACATTATGTGGTGATGCAGCAGTAGGTGAAAATAAAACCTTTGAACATATTAGACATTGGCAAATCGACGATGCAGTAGCGACGACAGACGAACCCAGCCGCGAGATCTAAGAAATCGATGGCGAGCAAAGTAATTGGTAGTGGTGGCGCTGATCGGCGACAGTGGC
Organism: Diospyros kaki; assembly: GCA_036245055.1. Classification (NCBI taxonomy): domain Eukaryota; kingdom Viridiplantae; phylum Streptophyta; class Magnoliopsida; order Ericales; family Ebenaceae; genus Diospyros; species Diospyros kaki. The sequence goes on along the minus strand of BSEG01000002.1, from coordinate 4,910,129 downwards.
GGCTGGATCTAAGGTTGGGTTAGGATTTGTGGCTCTGATACCATGTGAACATTTTGAGAGGAAAGAATGTTGTCTATTATTCACAAAACGGTGTATATATATATAACAATAAGGTACAACTTTATCTCTAACATATATATATATATATATATATTATATATGTACAACACTAGTTTAACAATATCCTAAGCAACTACCCCCTGCCCTTTATTTATAAATGAACAAAGTAAGGTCCCTTAGGCAGAGAACCTGAGATCAAGAAACTTAGTTTGAGAGAAATCAAACTCTTCCTTTGACTAATCGAGAGCACTAACTTTATACATGATTCTATGCTATCTAATCCTAATATTTAGGAGATAATATACAACAAAAATTTAAGATACACAAGATGAGATAACTAACATATCCTACTCCTTCTCCTGAATTTTAGGAACTTATCTATATTATCTCTTTGGGTCTTCAATCCCTCCTTATCACTACTTATTAGCACATGATCGGGGCCCATGTCTTCGTTCTTTGTGTAGACTCCTTAGTAGTTACTTTTTTTCCTCTCGATAAGACTCCTTAGTAGCCTAGGACTCTCTAACACCCTTCCTCAAGTTAAGAAATAGATATCTCTCATTCCTAGCTTATTAATAAGAGTTTCAACCCTTGGTCTTGACCTTGCTCTGGTAAACACATTTGCCACCTGCTCTGTTGTAGGAATATAGATCAACTTTATATCTCCTTCTTCAATTTCCCTTTGGATGAAATTTCGATCAATCCTGACATGTTTCATTCTATTATGCTGCACTGGATTGTTAACATTGTTTGTAGCTAACTTACTATCACTATATAGGTTTGTTGGTTGGGTTAAAGACATTTATAAGCCCTCCATTAGTCTTATCGACCAAATTAGCTCACAAATACCTTGAGCAATTGTCCTGAATTTTGCTTTTGCGTTGCTTCTTGCGACCACCGATTGTTTTTTACTTCTCCATGTAATTAGGTTGCCCCACAATTTTGTACAAAAATCAGATGTTGATCGACTATCCATAATCGATGCTGCCTAATCTATATCGAAAAAACCTTTAGCCCCTCTTTCGCTAGTCTTTTGAAACAAAAGTCTCTTACCTGGTGTTCTTTTCATGTACGTCAAAATAAGGCATATCGTTGCCAAATGTTGTTGAGTGGGAGCATGCATAAATTGGCTCACGATGCTCATTGCATAGGCTATGTCCATGCAAGTTAGAGAGAGAGATAAATTAGCCTCCCAACTAGCCGTTGATACCTCCCTTTATCAACCAGTGGGTCACCATCCTTTTTCACATATTTCCAATTTCTTTCGAGAGGATTATATCTTGGTTTACATCCCAATATTCTAGTTTCTTTTAGGAGATCAAGAGTATATTTTCGTTGAGAGATTACTATACTTTGTTTGCTTCTAGCCGCTTCCATTCCAAGGAAATACTTCATTGTGCCCAATTCCTAGACTTCAAACTCCTCTTTTAACTTCTGTTTTAAAGCTACAATTTCATGAGTGTCATCTCTTGTAACAATTATATCGTTTACATACACAATTAAGATGCATCTTTTTCCGTTAGTAAAGAGAGTATGATCAACTTCACCTTGTTTGTAACCAAATTTAGTAAGGGTAGAGCTGAATTTCTTAAACCATGCCCTTAGAGATTGTTTTAACTCATAGAGAGACTTATGTAATTTGCATACCTTGCTACTTCTTTCTTCTTTCTCAAATCCGGGTGGAATCCTCATGTATACCTCTACTTCTAACTCTCCATTTAGGAATGCATTTTTTTATCGAATTGGAACAATTCCCAGTCTAGATTTACAACAATGGATAACAATACTCTTATAGAATTTAATTTTGTTACTAGAGCAAAAGTCTCCTCATAGTCTATCACATAGGTTTGAGAGAATCCTTGGGCAAGTAACTTGGCTTTATATCAATTTATACCTCCATCTGATTTGTATTTGACGGTGAACACCCATTTACACCCTATAATCTTCTTGTTCTTTGGGAAATCTACAATATCCCAAGTGTGATTACTGTTCAGTGCCTGCATTTCGTCCATCACTATCTCCTTCCACTTAGGGATTTTTAATGCTTCCTGCATATTTCGGGGTATAGTGACTTCATCCATGGTGGTAGTGAATGCCTTTAATTGAGGAGATAACTAGAAATATGTTAAGAAGTTTGATATTGGATGCTTAATTAATGTCCTTACCCATTTTCTAAGAGTAGTAGGGATGTTCAAATCATTGTTGACTGTAGTGTTTTCCTCCTCATTTGTTGGACCTCCCGTTGGTTCTAACGGTTGGCCGAGTTGGGGAGCTGGATGTTTAGCTCGTCTTGAGTAAACCTTTATTGGCTTTTCTAGGCATAGATCTTCACCTGAATCAGATACCCCTGGTTTTGTTAAGGATTAAGGATCTTGAGGAAATGATGAATTAAGGTTGTTAGGTTCAAATGGTGTTGGCTGTGAATGATCACCTTTAGCTGTTTGAGTAGGATTATCATTGGGAGGAGGAGAAGAAATTGCTAATGTAATAGGCATTGGCATGGTAGGATCCAGTGATTCTCTTCCATTTGTAATTGAGTAGTTGAGTGATAGAACTCATCTTCAACAAAGGTTACATCATAGGAAACAAAGAATTTTTGTGATGTAGGGCAAAAACACTTATATCTTTTTTGGGTAGGAGGATACCCAATAAATATGCACTTGATTGCCTTAGGTTCCAGTTTATGGCGATTAGGGCTGGTTTGATAGACATACACCACACTCGAACACTTTGGGAGAGAGAGTGTTGAGAGAAATCAAACTCTTCCTTTAATTAATCGAGAGTATTAACTTTATACATGATTCTATGCTATCTAATCCTAATATTTAGGAGATAATATACAACATAAATTTAAAATACACAAGATAAGATAAATAGCACATCCTACTCTTATATTTCTCTTGAATTTTAGGAACTTATCTAGATTATCTCTTTGGGTCTTCAATCCCTCCTTATCACTACTTATCAGCACATTATCAGGGCCCATGTCTTCATTCCTTGTGTAGACTCCTTAGCAATTACTTTTTCTCCTCTCAGTAAAACTCCTTAGTAGCCTAGGACTCTCCAACAATGGGGGTGAACAATACAATGGAAATAACCGGGTATGACATTATCGGTTATACCCCCAACTAATTAGTTACCATTAGAAAAAACCCTAACACTGACTTGTCGCTTGAAATGATGACTTGCCTTCACTGATTTCTTTAAAAACTTACTCAATGCAAACTAAACAACAAGATCGTTGGACTTCTTAGGGACAACTCAAGTCTTGACCTTTTGAATCCTTGTGAGTTGTGATGAGTCTATGACTCTTCTTGAATCGAGATATTTATAAACAACAACAACAACAACATATCCAGCCTTTATCCCACTATGTGGGGTCGGCTACATGAATTTTAGATTTCTATGTATTTCTGTCTTTTGTCATATCTTCATTGAGATCCATACACTTCATATCAAAATTTAATGTCTCTCTCAAAGTCTTCTTAGGTCTGCCTATACCTCTTTTTTTGATTAATTGTTTCATTTCATCAACTCTCCTCATAGGAGCGTCTCTTAGTCTCCTTCTCACATGAGCAAACCATCTTAGTCTAGTCTATCTCATCTTCTCCTCTATTGGCACTACTCCTATCCATAGTTATTAAAGGCGTGCCTAGGCGCCAGTTTGGCGCCTCACCTGGGCTGAGGCGAGGCGGTTTCTGCAAGGCGCTCGCCTTGCAAGGTGAGGCGCTGAGGCGCGCCTCATGAAACCCGCGCCTGCATCCTGCCTGCATCATTTCTTCCTCTCCTCCCCAGCATCCCCTCTTCTCAGTTTCAGCATGTATACATCACTACTTATTTACATTTTCTTTTATTTATATTTTACCTTCCATTTACTTTAATACATAAATGTAAATAAGAAAATACCCCCCATTTGGATTCAATAAAAATATCTAAAAAATCAAAATCCATAACAATAAGAAAATAGAATTTTGATTTTAGTACAAACTCAGAATTTAACGATTTTACCACCCCAAAATACATACCTACTATTTCTTGAAAAATTCATTAAAAATCATTTTAACAACAATGAATATTAATTATCAAAATACCGGGAGTTAGTTTTTCAAAATGAAAACATTTTCTTATATGTCTCCTTATAATGCCCTAATCTTCCAGACTTAGAAAAAATGCGCTAATCTTCCAGACCTAGAAAAATAGCATTTTTCAAAATGAAAGCATTTTCTTGATTGTGGACTTGTAGTGTTTATTGATTGTGGAGAATACTAAAGCTATTCCAAAATGTCCTCCATCAATAAAACAAGAGATTGGAGAGTACATGCAAAAGAAGAAAATAGCATGAAATCAGGGATAAGCAAAATATGGCACCGTAAGATGATTTTCAATTTGGTGAAGGGTATGATGATGATGATGATTAAAACTTCTTTATTGATTGTGGACTTGTAGTGTTTATATGTTCGTTTAGAACTTTGTACGATGGTTGGTACTTGTTTGAGTTTGAGACTTTAAGTTTGAACTTTACTGATGTTTCTAGTTTAGAAATTATATGATGAATGAATTAACTTTGATGTTGTTAGTTTAGAATTTGAAGATAATGAAACATTAATGATATGCATGTGTTATTATTGATAATTTGATAGTTTTTTATGATTTTACAAGATTTTTAGTTTTTTTTCTAAAAGGTGCACCTCGCTTCGCAAAGGCGCGCCTCGCCTCGTGCGCCTCGCGCCTCAGGCTTTAGGACCCTTTGCGCCTCACTGCGCCTCGCGCCTTTCAGAACTATGCTCCTATCTTATTACGAATAACTTCATTTCTAATTTTATCTTTTCTTGTATGGCTGCACATCCATCTTAACATCCTCATCTCCGCTATGCTCGTCTTTTGCTCATGTTGGTATTTGACTGCCCAATATTCTGAACCGTACAACAAAACTGGTTTTATAGCTGTCCTATAGAATTTTCCTTTCAGTTTTAATGGGATTTTACCATCACATAACACCCCCGATGCATTTCTCCATTTTAGCCAACCTGCCTTAATTCTATGTGTAACATCCACGTGAATTTCTCCATCTTTTTGAATCACTGATCCCAAATATCGAAAATGGTCTTTTCTTTGTAAGATTTGGTCTTCCAATTTTATTATAACATCCTCCACTCTTTCATTCTTATTAAATTTACATTCCATATATTTTGTTTTTTTTCTGCTTAATTTAAATCCCTTAGATTCTAAATTGTTTCTCCATAACTCAAGCTTAGTGTTCATTCATTCTTTTGTTTCATCCACCAACACTATGTCGTTTGCAAATAGCATACACCATGGCACCTCTGTCTGAATATCTTTAGTGAGTTCATCAATTACTAAAGCAAATAAGTATAGACTTAGTGCAGAACCTTGATGCAATCATATTGTAATTTTAAACGGTTCAGTATCCCCTCCGCATGTTCTGACCTTTGTCTCTGCACCATGATACATGTCCTTAAGGGATTGTATATAAGCTATTCAGACTCCTTTCTTCTCTAAAACCTTTCATAATACTTCTCAAGGAACCCTATCATAGGCCTTTTCTATATCTATAAACACCATGTGTAGGTCCTTCTGATGATCTCGATACCTTTACATTAGGCGCCTCAGTAGGTATATAGCTTCAATTGTTGACCTACCAGGCATGAAACCAAACTGATTTTTCGAGACCTCTGTTTCTTTTCTGAGTCTCTGCTCTATTACTCTCTCCCAGAGTTTTATGGTGTTGGGCTGGGACTAGGGGTGTACATGGTTCGGTCTGGCCGGTTTTTGGCCAATTTATTGCGCCGAACCGCACATTCGGTTTTCACATGTAGTCAAACCAACCGGTTTGATTTGGCACAAAAAAACCGCACCAAACCGCACCGCGTAACGCGGTGCGGTTTGGTGCGGTTTTCACGGTTTGCAAATAATCCCAACAACCCCAATCGACATACAAATAAATCCAAATCCAAATACTTGATCAGACAATGTCCACCAAAGATCTCAAGCTTCCGCACCAAACCAAAACCATCTTAATAACAAAACATTCAGGACTGGAAGTGCAAATGGAAGAGATACCTTGTCAGAAATGGAGTTGGTATCGTTGGATCTGCTGATCTAGGATAAGGGGGAAAACAGATCTGAGTCGTCCATGGACTGGTGCGACTGACGACAAGGGATGGGTCATCGTAGCGGGGGTCGTCGCAAGTCTTCATCACTCGTGCGTGGACTGGTGCGACCAGCAGCTGGGGTCGTCGTCGCTCGTGCGTGGACTGGTGCCGCCAGCAGCGGGGGTCGTTGCAAGTCTTCATCGGTCGTGCCTTGTGGTCTGGTGTGGTCGCCGACGGGGGATGGGTCAGGTGGTCTGGTGCGGCAGCCGACGGACGATGGGTGGGTGCAAGACTGGTGCGGCAGCCGGTGTGAAGCTTTGAGAGACGAAGAGGGAGAGATGAGAGAAATGCTGAAAATTGAAATGATTTAGGGTTTCCCCCACCCCTTTTATATTTTACATTTTATTTTTTATATTTTTTAATTATTATAATATATATTGGGCGGTTCGGTTTGAAACCGAACCGCGAAACCCCCAAACCGCAAACCGTGCGGTTTGGGGGTTTCTCAAACCGTGTCAAACCGCTACTTTAAAAAACCGCACGGTTCGGTGCGGTCTGGTTCGGTGCGGGCGGTTTCTGCAGTGCGTCGGTTTTTTTGAACACCCCTAGCTGGGACGTACATACACACACATACGAAATGTCCCAACCACCTCTAACACAGGAAGATAATAACAAAGACAATTCTACAAAATAGATCGAAGCAGCACAAGCATAAAAACAGTAAAAGAAGAGGCACGAGGTTTTACCGTGGTTCACCCTAAAATAGGGCTACGTCCACGTTGAGTTCCGGTTTAAGGGAGCTCACTGTACTATAATAATGATGATAGATATACACCCTTAACTCGTCAACGCTCAATACAGAATACAACAAGACAAATATGTAAATCAGTAACAGAAATAGCTTACAACCATAAACGAGCCAACACACAAGATCTGTAGGACTCAAACAGCACCGAAAGTGAGGTTGACAGTAGTAGATGGAAGAGATCAGGGAGTGCCAGTAATCTGCCATGGATCGCAGCTAGGGTTTTAAATAGTCAAGTGAGAAGATAGGTTCTGGAGAGAAAATTGGCAGATTTAGGGCTAAGGACGGATGCCGTTGTAACAAATGAAGACCAGGCTATATATATGGGAGAACATCGCATGGGCCACCAGGCTTAACGAATCGCGGAGGTTGCAGAATGGGCCAAGCCCAATTGCCATCCATCCTATGAGAGGCCGCGGGAGGTTGCTAAGTGGGTCAAGCCCACTAACCTTCCATCCAGCGGCCCTCTTTTGAGTTGGGGCTTCACTATCAACACATGGTATGGCTCATTAACTTAATTCCTCTGTAATTTTCACAGTTTTGAACATCTCCTTTGTTCTTATATATAGGGACTAAAGTACTCTTCCTCCACTCATCTGACATTTTTTTTGATTTAAAAATCGCGTAAAATAATTTCGTTAGTCAGGAGATGCCCTCTTCTCCCATGTATTTCCATGCTTCTACTAGTATATTATCCGCTCCCATCGCCTTATGATTTTTCATCTTTTTTAATGCTTGCCCTATTTCATTTGGACTTATGCGTCGATAAAATGTATAGCTCACGTTCCTTTCGGAATTACTAAGATGTCCCAACCTAACTCTTGTGTCGCCATCATCATTGAATAATTTTGTGAAATACTCCTTCCATCTTTTCTTAATCGCTCCCTCATTCACTAATACATTTTGATTTTCATCTTTTATGCATTTCACTTGATTTAAATCCCTTATTTTTCTCTCTCTTGCTTTAGCTAATTTATATATATCCCTTTCTCCATTTTTTGTATCAAGTCGTTTATATAGATTCTCGTATGCTTTTGACCTTGCTTCACTAACAGCTTTTTTTGCTACCTTTTTTGATTATTTATAGTTTTTTGATTTTTTTCATTGTTGCACTGATATATAGCCTTATAGCAATTTTTCTTATTTTTAATTTTCAATTGTATTTCTTTATTCCACCACCAAGACTCCTTAAGGTTAGGGGCTTTACCATTTGTCTCTCCAAGCACTACCTTTGCTATGTTTCTCAGGGCATTAGCTATTTCTCTCCACATTTGGTTTATCTGTCCTTCTCCATTCCATTCTCTTCTATCTCTTAATTTTTTTTTGAAGATTAGTTGTTTCTCCCCTTTTAAATCTCACCACCTGATTCTTAGATTTTGTTTTATGTGATTTTTTCTCTTCCAATTTCTTACTTGGACGTTAAGTACTAGAAGCCTATGTTGTGTAGTCAAATATTGAAATAATCCCCAGCTTCGAATCACTCAATCACACTCAACTTCACAACGGAAACACTCCCTGAATCACTCACTCGAAACACACACAAGATTTGCAATAAATTAGAAAACAGATCAACAACCAAACAATCAAGAACACCAAGAATTTTATCCTGGTTCGGTCTTTTGCAAGACCTACATCCAGACTGCCCTAGGCTCTTTTATCTCCACTATCTTGAATGAACTTTGAAAGGATTACAAGCACTAACCAAATCCTCCAACCTTATACACAGACTGCCGAGAGATTTCCCTACCCAAATTACAAAGATATAACCTCTAAGTATTCAAGTATAAAACCAGCGCATACTCCTCTCTTCCTCACTACTCAAGACATAATAAAAGATATCTCCTAAAGCTAACACCCGACCTCTATTTATACAACACAGAGGCGGTAACAGAAAGCTATCAAACATATCGTTAGATACAACTAACTAACTGATTTAACAAATCTGTTAACTAATATTCTAGAAACAGACCTTCTAGAATAAAAACCAAGTGATATAACAAATGCTAACAGAAAGAAAACAACTCTCTTGAGATATAAAAGCTAATCTAATACAAGTGATTTACAACAAATTCTCCACCCACTTGACTTGATTTGCTTCCTCAAGAGATCTCCTCCTGCTACCTGAATCTTCACATGCTACTTTGATTTTGCTGCCAATATGATGGAATCAATTTTAAAATATTCAAGCAATGCTTTAATTTTGAAACTGGAACAACCTTTGTGAAAATATCCGCTGCATTTTCCTCATCTGAAACTTTGGTTAGAATAACAATTTTATTTTCAATAACTTGTCTGATAAAATGATATCTTATGTCTATATGTTTTGTTCTTTCATGATGTACTTGGTTTTTAGATAAGTGGATTGCACTTTGACTATCACGCATCAATGTAGTCTTAACATCTACACCTAGAATCTCTCCTACTAATCCTTTTAGCCATAAAGCCTCTTTAAATGCATCTGCAAGGGCTATATATTCTGCTTTGGTAGTTGATAATGCTACCATATGTTGGAGACTGTCACAACCCTAGGGTTTGACTAGGGTTGTGATAGGAATTAGGAGAGATTTAGGGAAGAGAAAGCAGCAAGGAGGGAGGTTTAGAACTGAAACAGAAGAAATGGGGAAGGAAGAGAAGAAGAATCCGAGAGAGAGAATTAAGAGAGAGAAATAGAGTTTGAAATGTATTCTTCAATTCAATGATGTCCTTCTCTACATGCTATAGCCTATTTATAAGCTTTACAACTAAAAGAATTATCAAGAATGACAGTCCCATGTGCTGTCACAAAATAACCAAAATAGATTCTAACCAACTAAAGTAACTAATTACATTATTGCCCTTCTAATTAGCCTTGGGTCGTGACAATCCCCTCCCCTTGAAAGGTTTCTTGTCCCTAAGAAACTTATTATCGTTGAGCCACTTCTCTATCTTCATCCAATTCCCACCTTCATTTTCTGTTCAATGTCTTTTTTCCTCTTTTTTCTTCTAGGCTTTTTCTTCTTTGTTCTTAAGATTCCAAGACCCAACCCAAACATAATTTGGCTTAGAGCTGCAATAGAAGCAACCTGATTGGCCTCAATGATTTCAAGTTCAAAGCTGTGAGTGCTTGATGAATTAGGAGACCCAAGCCCCATGCAACCACCTCTCGCCATAGCTGTCCAATCAATTTCGGCCTCCCATTGGAAGACATGATCAGCCACACCTGGCCTGACATGGTTAGTAGTTGGAACTTGGAGTCTAAAGGAAAAGTTAAGTGTACCCATGGCTTCCTTGGATAGTCCATCTCCGTCTCGAACAAGTAAGTAAGATAAGCAAGTATCCCTAGCTGCATTTATTGCATTTCCATCCAGCCCACCGCCATGTTTTATGGTAAAGTTACATGCAATATCCTGGAAATGCAGCAAAGAAAAATTACTGACTTGCCTTAGATGCTTAAACGAGGCTTGCTTGTGAGCTTCAGAACTAGGTGCTGCCACAACTCCAAGTCCAGCAGTCGAGTCCTCTGTCAATACACTAGACAGAAATAAGAATTTTACTGTTGGAGCAACAACCACTAGAGCAACTGGAGTTCCATCCCTTACTACCAAACTTTTGACTTTTTCAGTTATCTCTCTCAGCTTCCCATCAATTATCAGTTGTCCCTGAAACTTCTTACCCAATCCACCCATCTTCATAACGTTAGAAGATGCTTCCACCGGAGATACATGCTCAATCATGCCATTTCCAATCATAGGAAGGGACTCCATCTTCCTTGCCAACCAAAAACAGCCTTGATATTGCAGGTCATTAATCGGAACTTGAACAATTGCAACCGCAGGAAACTCCTTTTCCAGAGCTATTCCCTGGTCATTGTTATACACACCATACTTATCTTCTCCACCTTTCTCTTCCAGCCTTCCAGTAGGTACTTCCTGGGGCATTATTTCTCCTTCTAACTCCTCAATCATTACAGCTAAATCACTCCCCGATTCTAGAGATTCCTTGGTGTCTCCTGCCATTCCCGACAACTGATCGAATGCCTCAAGCATCTCTTGTTTTGGACTTCAGCTATTATCATTTGGATCATCCTCATCAACAACCTTCTGTCCAAAGGGATTAGAGTACTCATTTAGTTCTTCTTTTATCCAAACACTTGGAGCCAAGCTCTCGGACTTTCTGTTATTGCTGCAAGCACTGTCCTTACAACCCCCATCCTTCTCAATTCCACCGAAACCAGTATCCTTCTTCCACTCCACTCCAAAGAACTCCTCCTTGTTAAAATTCCCATGATAATCCTCAAAGAATTTTGCTGGGAAACTATAACGATACTTCTTAGTAAGTATCATTGCAAACTCTTGCAATTGTTCATGTAGCATCCGGCCGAAATCTTGGCTCGATTCATGTACCATACTTCTTGTTCCTTTGTCCAATTGGCTGCTCCCCTTCTCCCACTTCCTTTCCCATGCTTAAGGCTCCTGGCCAAACTTTCCCTGATGTTTACCTCCAACTGAAAATGCAGCATTATTCGGCTGCACTTGAGGCTCCCAAGGTCTCCTAAATGCACTGCTCCCCTTGACTGATTTCTCACAATCAGCATATTTTGAAGACCAAGAAGCTATATACATACTGCTCTTCTTCAAACAAGTTATCCCAAAATTCAAAGCCAAATTAACCTTTGTCTACCTTACTAGCAGCCTAGGATTCAATTGGAATTTCAGCAAAAAGTCGTTGGAATTCACAGCCGAGAATCACCCATCCAAATTCGCCTCCAATTTCAACTCAGTATTGCTGCAGACCTCTCCTAGCCAGCATCGTCTTCACTTCCGAGCCGACGTGGCTTTGCTCGGTTTTGCTTTTCAATTCCGAGTTTGCTCTACTAGGCGACGCTTTCCAAATCCAAGTGCAATTCCAAATTCAGTCGTTGCTTCGCCAACCCACTTCAACCAACTTACTCTGATCTGCCTTCAATTTGGAATCACAATTGCAGTAACTCGAACCAATAGCAGCGAATCAACTTGCTGCTCCAGAATCGGCTCTGCTCACAATTGCTATAGATTCAACAATCGCTTTCCCCGACTCCTTCTCGCCCAATCACCGACCACGGTCTGCAACCACTGGCTCGGTTTCGTAATTTTACCGAAATTGCTTCACCTAATCGCCAACGTCAATCACCTTTGAAGATCGATAGCAAGTAGGATCCTTGCTCCGTCAACTCTTTGTTATTTCTGGAATCACCTCCTGCTCTCACAATGGCTCCACATGTCTTCCGCCTCAGTCGCACACACCAAGGCCCTCTGCTTCACCTTCGTCGGACTCGCTATCACCTCGAAACTTCTGCCTATTCCGTTTAATCGCTGAAATTGATTTCAACAGCTTTCGAGAGGAATTAGAACCACAGCCAAGAACCGTTGCTCTGCTTTGACTCTAGCTGGATTACCTCCAAATCGGATCGGACACTATAGAATTTTCGAACTCACAGCCGAGGACGACTGCTCTGCTTCAATTCTCCTGAAATGCGGTACCTCTGGCCTGCAATCGAATTGCCGACCAGAGCCTACACCCGTGCCTTCTTCTCAGACTTCCTCGCCTGGCCTGCTCGTCTGCTAATTCGGATCACTGAAATGGCTCTAGGAGTTGTCGGAAGCACCGTCAGAACAGCTTTCTTCAAATTGAATCAAATCACAGCCAAGGATTGTTGGCTCTGATACCAATTGTTATAACCCTAGGGTTTGGCTAGGGTTGTGATAGGAATTAGGAGAGATTTAGGGAAGAGAAAGCAGCAAGGAGGGAGGTTTAGAACTGAAACAGAAGAAATGGGGAAGGAAGAAAAGAAGAATCCGAGAGAGAGAATTAAGAGAGAGAAATAGAGTTTGAAATGTATTCTTCAATTCAATGATGTCCTTCTCTACATGCTATAGCCTATTTATAGGCTTTACAACTAAAAGAATTATCAAGAATGACAGTCCCATGTGCTGTCACAAAATAACCAAAATAGATTCTAACCAACTAAGGTAACTAATTACACTATTGCCCTTCTAATTAGCCTTGGGTCGTGACAGAGACTTGATTTCCAACTGATAGTAGAGTTCCATAACCTAAACACATAGCCTGTTGTGGACCTTCTTTTATCGATGTCCGCAGCACAATCTGCATCTACATATCCTAGGATTATAGGATGATCTTCTAGACTTTCACCATTATAGGACAAAGCATAATTAATTGATCCTCTAAGATATCTACACATCCATTTTACAGCTAACCAGTGGGGCTTTCCTGGATTAGCCATAAATCGACTTATAACGCTCATTCCATGAGCCAAGTCGGGTCTTGTGCAAACCATTCCATACATTAAGCTGCCTACAACACTTGAGTATGGGATATTGGTCATCTCCTTCCTATTCTCATCATCCTTTGGGGACTGTTCTGTTGACAGTTTGAAATGAGATGCAAAAGGCACTTTAACAGCCTTTGTAGTTGACAGTCCAAATCTTGATAACAGTTTTGCTAAGTATGTTCTTTGAGATAGATAAATTTTTCCATGTTGCTTATCTCTAGAAATTTCCATCCCTAGAATTTTCTTTGCTTTAACTAATTCCTTCATCTCAAATTCAACTTTCAACCTTTGCTTGAGAAGCTAGATTTCTTTAGTGGATTGACTTGCAAAAAGCATGTTATCCACATATAGCAATAGATAGATAGAAATACTAGGTGAGACATGTTTAAAATATATGCAACAATCATAGAAACTCCTTAGATAACCTTGATTTATCATAACCTAATTAAATTTTCGGTACCATTGTCTTGGGGACTGTTTAAGTCCATACAATGACTTTCTAAGGAGGCACACTTTCTCCACCTCTCCCTTAGCTTCAAACCCCTTAGGTTGGTCTATGAAAATTCTCTCTTCAAGGTCTCCATGAAGGAAGGTAGTTGTAACATCCAACTGCTCTAAATGAAGATTCAATTTAGCTGTGATGGCCAGCAAAATTCTTATAGAAGAGTGCCTTACTACAGGAGAAAAAACTTCATTAAAATCTATTCCTGGGACTTGGGTAAAACCTCTAGCAACTAGCCTAGTTTTGAACTTTGGCTTAGGATTATCTCCAGCCCCTTCCTTGATTTTAAACAGCCATTTGCAGCCAACTACTCGCTGCCCTTTAGGCCTCTCCACCAGCTTCCAAGTCTGGTTTTTCTTAAGGGAATTTATCTTAGACTACATAGCTTCTATCCACTTATCATTATCCTTAGAAGACACTGCTTGCTCATATGACGAAGGTTCTTCGCTAGCTATTTCTGATGCACTAATTAGGGCATAGGCTACTAAATTTGAGTAGCCGTATCTTTGAGGTGGCCTACGGGCTCTGGGCTGCCGGTCCCTAGCCACACTATATCTATCCCTATTAGGTTGATCTTCTATGCTAGAGTCTACCTCACTGTCGTCTTCATCTCCTTCAAATTGAGATGATTCATGGTTATGGTTATCTTCAAGATCTGGATTAGAGCTAGGATTTGAAGAATCAAACTCAGCTTCTGAGAAATTTTGAGGCAAACCTGGAGAGTTTTCTGAGAGCCCTACTGGAACTGAAACTCTATTTTAACTCTTATCTTGATGAGTTTTATCTTCATTTTCATTTATAACAGAATTCTTATCAAATGTTACATCCCTAGTTATTATAATCCTTCGGCCTTCAGATTCCAAATTCTATAGTTTATAGCCTTTTACTCCAAATGAATATCCTATAAACAAGTATTTCTTGACCCTAGGCTGAAGTTTTCCTTGCTTTACATGGGCATGGGCATAGGCAAGGCATTCGAACACTCTAAGGTGGTCAAGGTTTGGCTTATGGTCTGACCATCTTTCATAAGGGGTTAAGAAATTTATAGTTGTAGATGGGGATCTATTTATAACATGGGTTGCTGTTGATACAGCTTCTCCCCAAAATTCTTTAGACAATTTTGCATAGTTTAGCATGCATCTAACCCTCTCTAGGAGGGTTCTATTCATCCTTTCTGCAACACCATTTTGCCTAGGATTACCAGGTACAGTTAGGTGTCTAATAATCCCCCCTTCCTTGCACATTTAATTGAAGTCCTTATTACAAAATTCTAACCCGTTATCGGTTCTTATAACTTTGATTTTCTTGCCTTTTTGGTTTTCCACCATAGCTTTCCATGCCCTAAATGTTTCAAATGTATTAACTTTTGACTTTAGGACGTATACCCATAACATCTTAGAAAAATCATCTATTATTGATAGGAAAAATCCTAGCCACCATGGGATTCAGTTTGAGCTGGACCCCATAAATTTGAGTGGATATAATCTAGGGGTTCTTTTGATGAATGCATGGCATTTTTACTGAATTTTATTTTTGCTATTTTACCATATATACAAGACTCACACTTGCCTATACTTATGGTTTGTCCTATATCCAATATACCTTGCTTTGAAAGCTCTTTAAGGCCCTACTCACTGATATGAGCCATCCGTAAATGCCATAGAGTTTCCTTAGATTTGGCTATAGGACTTATGGCTGCAGTTTCTCCACATACTGTGGTAGCTTGCAAAAAATAAATTCCATTTCTCAGCTCTGCCTTCATACATACCAAGGACCCTTTAGTTATTTTAACTACTCCTTCTTCACCTTTAAACTTTAAGCCATTTCTATCCAACTCCCCAAGAGAAACCAAGTTTCTCTTTAATTCTAGAATATATCTAACGGCTGTGAGGGTTTTAAGAGAGCCATCATGCAGCTTTAGCCTAATGTCTCTGTCACGAGCCTAAGGGCCTAAGTGTAATAATATAGAAATACATAGCTATAAGGAGAATAACCGATTGTACTAGCCGTTGCTTGTGCGGCAGTTCAAGCCACTTGCAAAACGGTTATAGTGACATCCAGCTGGATTGATTAACAATCAGCTGAGGCAAGAGCCTATAAATGGGCAATGTAATTGAGGATGGGATCTATCAATCAAAGTATTCGGATCTTTCCCTCCTAAATTTCCCTCTCTTTCACTTTCTTCTCCCTCGATTCGAACTCTGCCTCCCTTTTCTCTTTCACAACTACCGAACCCTACCAGAATTGCCCAAGCCTCCTGTTCGAGGCTTGACATTTGGTATCAGAGCCAGCGATCTTGATCAGTGTCTCAAGGCAAGGCGGAGCAGACGATGGCAGAAGGAACGAGACTCAAGCAATTGGAAAGCAGAATGGAAGCGCTGGAATTCGAAATGACACAGACGCACAAAGCTATTACACAAAGTCGGGAAGATGTGGTTGCAATGAGAGAAGGAATGTGAGAGGAAATGGCAGCCTCTCGCGAGGAGATGCATCGCGAGCTAGAAAGTCATAGAGAGACGATGGACCAGTTCGGTCAAAGGATTAATAGCATGTTTAATATGCTATCATCCTTACCACAATTCCGTCTACCAGCGGAATTTCCCCCGTGATCTGGATCTAGACCTAATTCGAACAGGACTGGAATACTTCCGCGACCGACAGGAGAGGCGGAGTCGGATAGAGTGCAAGGAATTGATCCGGAACATCAGGTAAGAGAATTTCAACTACAAACAGGTACTCCCACGCCAATGCCAAGGCTGGAGATACCGTTATTTGATGGAATAAGACCAAGGTGGTGGATCCGTCGGTGTGAACGATTCTTTCAATACTATAATGTGGCTGAAACTCAGCGAATCACGTTGGCCACAGCCTATCTTAATGATACGGCTGATTCTTGGTTTCAAGGATGGTCTAGGTACCAAGGAATTGGGGTGAGATGGATCGATTTTGCCGAAGAATTGTGTAGGCGTTTTGGAGAAAAGAATATGGAGGATGTGATAGAAGAATTCAATAAACTCAGGCAAGATGGGACGGTAATGGAGTATTTGGAGAAATTTGAGGAGTTAGGAGCCTTAATGTGGAACGCCCAACCATCACTGACCGAGCGATATTTTGTATCCAGCTTTATTAGTGGCCTCAAGGAGGAGTTGAGGTCCATGGTGAAGATGATGATGCCCCTTATAGTTAGACAAGCCGCTGAAAAGGCTAGATTACAAGAACTGACGTTAGAAGCTATTTACAAGAAAAATAAGCTCTCCTCTCGACCCGGACCGATAATCAGTCTTCCTCCTAGTGGTCAGGCGCGGGAAATAGGAGCAACAGGGGGAACAGGTCCCCCAAGGGGGAATCAGCATGCTATGGCAGTCAAGAATCCCACTATGGAGCAGATAAGACAATTGCGGCTGTGTTTCAGATGTGGAGATCCCTATAGTCCTGGCCACCAATGTCGAAGGCAGCTACTGAACATGGAGGGAGGTGAGGAGCAGGAGCTGGAAAAAGAGCAAGAAGACTTGGAAGAAGCAGAGGTGGAGATTCCTCAAAGTGATCCGGCTGGAGAAGGAGGGGAAATTTCATTTCATGCACTCAAAGGGGAGCATGCAGGGCAAATTATTAAGGTCGAAGGAAGAGTGGGCAAAAGAAGAATGATGGTGCTGATTGATAGTGGCAGCACCCACAGCTTCCTCAATAAAGCCACTGCTACTGAATTAGGGTGTGCTTTGGTAAATACTTCTCCCTTATCTGTAACGGTAGCTAACGGCAATAAAATGTACAGTAGCCACAAGAGTGTAGGGTTTAAGTGGCTAATGCAAGGAGAGGAGTTTTCAACGGATCTCAGAATTTTGGAGTTAGGTGGTTGTGACATAGTTCTTGGGGTGGATTGGATGCGGACAGTAAGTCCTCTAACTTTTGACTTCAATAAGTTGGAAGTCACGTTGGATTTGAAGTAAAGGAGGTTGACTTTAAAGGGATGCCTCGAGTCAGGGGAATGCAAGTTGATCACCGGCAAGAAACTACAGAAGCTACTAATGAAAGGAAAGGGGCAGATATCACAATTATTTTCAATCCAATCGATGGAGAAAGACGAGCAGGAGCAATCCTCTACCACCGACTACTTTGCAAAGGTAACCTTCCCTACTACATTACGCCCCCTGCTTATGAAATTTCAAGAACTATTCAGAGAGCCAAACACCCTACCTCCAAACCGTTTGTTTAATCATACTATACCTCTGAAACCTAATTCTGAGCCAGTTAACATTCGAGCCTACCGATATCCCCCTTACCAGAAGTCTGAGATTGAGAAACAGGTCAAAACTATGCTTCAAACATCCATTATCCAACCAAGTCAAAGCCCTTTCGCTTCACCCGTTCTTCTTGTTAAAAAGAAGGATGGAACTTGGCGCTTTTGCATAGACTATAGGCAGTTAAACAGCCTCACTGTGAAGAACAAATTTCTTATTCCCTTAATTGAAGACCTATTAGATGAGCTCAAGGGAGCAGCCGTTTTCACTAAGCTGGACTTGAGGGCTGGGTATCATCAAATTAGAATGGACCCGACCGACATCCCTAAAACAGCCTTTCGAACACATCAAGGCCTCTATGAATTTCGGGTGATGCCCTTTGGGCTCACTAATGCCCCACTTTTCAAGCCCTTATGAACCACTTATTTGCCCCATATTTGAGGAAATTCATCTTAGTTTTCTTTAATGACATTTTAGTCTATAGTCCCAATCTCAAACAACACTTAACCCACCTGCATACCACATTTGAAATCCTGAAATTGAACCAATTGTTTGTTAAGCTCTCTAAGTGTTCCTTTGCAAAGAATGAGGTGGAATATTTAGGGCATATTATTTCGGGTGAAGGAGTTAGTACCGATCCCAGCAAGATTACAGCAATGCTGGAGTGGCTCAAGCCTATAACTGTCAGGGAGCTAAGGGGGTTTCTTGGTTTAACAGGATATTATAGAAGGTTTATCAAGAATTATGGAGTGATCAGTAAACCATTGACTGAATTACTCAAGAAGGATAGCTTTGGGTGGTCTGCCCAAGCTGAACAAGCTTTCAGTACCCTAAAAAGAGCAATGACACAGGCCCCAGTGCTGGCATTGCCGGATTTTTCTAAGGCCTTTGTTGTGGAAACTGATGCGTGCGACATTGGGGTAAGAGCCGTGCTTACACAAGAAGGTAGACCCCTCGCTTATATCAGTCAGGCTTTAGCTGCTAGACACCAAGGGTTAAGCGTGTATGAAAAGGAATTGTTAGCCATGATTATCGCTATCGATAAGTGGCGACATTATTTGGAAGGAGCCCCATTCATCATACGGACTGACCATGACAGCCTTAGACACCTCCTGCAACAGAAGCTACATACACATTTGCAAAGGAAGGGAATCTCCAAGTTGTTAGGCCTGAATTATGTGATACAGTATAGGAGAGGAAAAGAGAATATTGTGGCAGATGCTCTGTCACGAAGATCTGAAACCGGGGAATGTAAGGCAATCACTGATGTGGTGCCTGATTGGGTTAAAGAAGTCACCGGAAACTATGAGAAATCAGAATGGACCAAATCCCTTCAAACGCAGTTGGCTGTGCAGCACACCAATGAACAGGGGTATTCTATGGATAATGGGTTGATCAGATTTAAAGGCAGGTTGGTCGTAGGCAATGACAGGGAACTAAGGACAAAAATTTTACAGGCATTACACAGCTCTCCATTGGGAGGACACTCGGGGGTTAGGGCCACTTATTATCGGGCGCGACAAATGTTTTTTTGGCCTGGTCTTAAGAAGGAAGTTATGGAGTTTGTGGCAGCCTGCATAACGTGCCAACAGTGCAAGCACGAACAGGTGGCTCATCCAGGGTTGTTACAACCATTGGCCATACCGGATAAGGCATGGGAGGAAGTATCCATGGATTTCATCGAGGGCTTACCTAAATCAGAAGGCCGAAATGCAATTTTAGTGGTGGTTGATCGGCTAACCGAATTTGCTCACTTCATCGGCCTTACTCACCCATTCACAGCCCAGTAGATCGCGCGGATATTCATTGATTCAGTTGCCAAACTGCATGGTTTACCTAAATCTATTGTCTCGGATCGAGACAAAATATTTACCAGCCATTTCTGGCAGGAACTATTCAAGAACTTAGGGGTGAGCCTACATATGTCCTCAGCATATCATCCGGAGTCCGACGGGCAGACCGAAAGGGTCAACCAGTGCTTGGAGTCTTATCTACGTTGCATGTGTTTTGCCCGGCCTGAGAGTTGGGGTAAGTGGCTCTCTTTAGCTCAGTGGTGGTATAACACAACTTATCACAGCTCTATAAAGAAGACGCCCTTTGAGGCCTTATTTGGATACCAGACACCTATAATGCCTGCCATGACGGGTACCCCCAGCGCTCAATCTAACGCTACTGGGTATTTGCAAGACCGACAAGAGATGATTTCTCTACTTAAAAAGGAATTGGCTACAACTAATAACAGGATGAAGCAAGTCGCGGACCGCAGAAGAAGTGATCGAAATTTCGAAGTCGGTGATCGAGTCTACTTGAAGGTTCGACGGTTCCTACAATCCTCCTTTTCGAACGTCACCCCCACCAAGCTCAGTTCGAAATACTTTGGACCGTTTCTCATTTTGGAACGGGTCAGACAAGTCGCCTACAAGCTGCAGTTGCCTCCCCACGTGGAATGCCACCCGGTCTTTCATGTGTCCCTTTTGAAGAAGTCTATTGAGCCAGATGCTACTGTAAGTCCCGAACCACCTCCCGCCACCGAAGAAGCTGACAGCAACAGCGAGCCTATAGCCATCATCGACAGGAGAGTAATCCATCAAGGACCGGTGCCTCTCATACAAGTATTGGTTCAGTGGTCCAACCAACACCCGGAGTATACCACTTGGGAATACCTTCCCCAGCTGTTGAGTCAGTATCCACGAGCTGCTCAGCTACTCTCCTTCCTTGGGGACAAGGAAGATTTTAAGGGGTCTGGAATGTCACGAGCCTAAGGGCCTAAGTGTAATAATGTAGAAATACATAGCTATAAGGAGAATAACCGATTGTACTAGCCGTTGCTTGTGCGGCAGTTCAAGCCACTTGCAAAACGGTTATAGTGACTCCAGCTGAATTGATTAACAATCAGCTGAGGCGAGAGCCTATAAATGGGCAATGTAATTGAGGATAGGATCTATCAATCAAAGTATTCGGATCTTTCCCTCCTAAATTTCCCTCTCTTTCACTTTCTTCTCCCTCGATTCGAACTCTCCCTCCCTTTTCTCTTTCACAACTACCGAACCCTACCAGAATTGCCCAAGCCTCTTGTTCGAGGCTTGACAGTCTCCTATCCCTTTTACCTCACATTCATAGTCATTACCTAGTAAGACCTTACCTCCATTAATGTTCTTAAAGTTTTGCAGCTAGTGACGTTTAGGAGTCATGTGAAAAGAGTAGCCAGAATCTAATACCCATTCTTGGCTTTCAGCATTTTCACTTACAACTAAAGCTTTAGAACTATCATAGCCATTATCACAAAAGTTTACCCCTCCTCCTGAACTCTCCTTCTCAGCTAGATCCTTTTTCCTCTTAGGACACAGCCTCTTAATATGGCCTTCTTGCTGACAGTAGTAACATTTGAGTGGGCCTTTTCTATTCCTAGATTTAGACCTTGACTTTCCCTTATTTTATGATCTTTTTTAGTGCTTCTTGATCTTACTGTTAAGGCCTCACTAGAGTTTGGTTTACTGTCCATCCTAATTCTTAATTCTTTAGAGTTTAGAGCCCCTATAACATCTTCTAAAGAAAGTTTTATCTCTACCGTGTTGAAGGATATCCACAAAGTTTTCATAGGACTTTGGTAATGAATGTAGAAGAACTAGGGCCTTGTCTTCGTCATCATATTTCACATCTATGTTTTCTAAATCTAAACATAGTTTGTTAAAGTCATCTAAATGCTCCTGCAATTTTTGATTGTCATGCATTTTTAGTTTAAAAAACCTGGATTTTAGGAATAACCGACTGGATAGAGTCTTCTTGAGGTAGAGATCTTCCAGCCTTTTCCAGATTTCCGCTGCCGACTTTAACTTCGATACCTCTCTTAAAACTTTGTCTCCAAGACTCAGAATCAGAAGGTTGTATGCCTTTTTCTTGATCTCCACCTAAGCCTCCTTCTGTGCGGTAGTTAGAACTGGTGTCGCACTTTCAGTTGATGTCTCGATTACCTCTGATTCCAACGCCCCTTCTAAGCCTTGACTGCAAGGGAAAGCCTCCATCTTGATCCTCCATAGGCCGAAGTCGTTGGTCCCATCGAATTTGTCAATGTCGTATCTTGCTGCAATTGGTGCCATCAAGTTTTGAGTCTCTGTTTCTCCCACTTGAGGTTTCTTGATGAATCTTGAATGTCACTGAGATTGAAGGCTCTGATACCAAGTTGTTGGAATAATCCCCAGCTTCGAATCACTCAATCACACTCAACTTCACAACGGAAACACTCCCTGAATCACTCACTCGAAACACACACAAGATTTGCGATAAATCAGAAAACAGATCAACAACCAAACAATCAAGAACACCAAGAATTTTATCCTGATTCGGTCTTTTGCAAGACCTACATCCAAAATGCTCTAGACTCTTTTATCTCCACTATCTTGAATGAACTTTGAAAGAATTACATGCACTAACCAAATCCTCCAGCCTTATACACAAACTGCCGAGAGATTTCCCTATCCAAATTACAAAGATATAACCTCTAAGTATTCAAGTATAAAACCAGCGGATACTCCTCTCTTCCTCACTACCCAAGACAGAATAAAAGATATCTCCTAAAGCTAACACCCGACCTCTATTTATACAACATAGAGGCGGTAACAGAAAGCTATCAAACATATCGTTAGATACAACTAACTAACTGATTTAACAAATCTGCTCACTAACATTCTAGAAACAGACCTTCTAAAATAAAAACCAAGTGATATAACAAATGCCAACAAAAAGAAAACAACTCTCTTGAGATATACAAGCTAATCTAATACAAGTGATTTACAACATCAAATACTCCCGATATCACATTACAATTCCTACAACATACCCGGTCCTCTTGTCTCATGAGCAAATAATCTATTTGGGTTCTTGATGTGACATTTTATATGTGATTAAGTGTTCGTCCCGTTTTTTAAACCTAGTATTGGTTATGATGAGCCCATATGCCATTGCAAAATCTAGAATAGACTTACCCTCATTATTAATTTCTCCGAATCCATATCTTCCATGGACCTCTCTATAGCCATTTCCGTCTCTATTCACGTAGAATAGTTGTATTTTATAATATTTTATATAGTTGTATTTTAAAACGTTGGAAGCTGGAGTGTTTCTTCTTGGGACTTGACATATATTATATAATCATGTTGAGTTTTAATCATGATATATATTATATATATTATAGTTGTATTTATATTGTATTTTAATCATGTTGGATTGTTGTAGTTGAGTTTTCTTGTTGCAGAATATGATATTTTAATATTCTAGTTATATTGGTATTTATTTAGAATTTTGTATTATGAATTTTTTAAATACTTATTTATGAGTGTTTTTATAGATGCATATTAACGAATTTAGAATCTAATTTTAATATTTTATTGTGTCATTAGAAATATAAAAATTTAATTTATTTATTAACGTATCCTAACCATGTGGTGTCCTACCTTTTTTGAAAAATACCATGTCCCCATGTTCGTGTTCATAGCCATGCTTCATTGCAACCTAGCACTCCTTGAAGGACTTGAGCCAGAAGACAAATATATATATTTATTTATTTTTTATACTAGTGTTAAAAAAAATGACAAATAGATGGAAGATCTCTATCTTGTAATGGTTTTTATTTCTTTTTATTTTTGTGATACATGTGCTATGTTTCACTTTATTATTTCACTTCAATTTCTTTGTGAGTTTCACTCTTGGGTGGCATTTGCTTTCATACTAGCAGCTTGAAAAACAGCTTTGCTTATACTTCCTTTCTAAATTCTTAGCAACACAGTTTAAATCTCTATTATTTCTTCTTCCTTGTATAACTTTATAGGTTAAAAATATGACACTTATAATAAATGGTTTGCTCCATTTCCTAGCACGTGATTGGAACTTTATTTGCAAATAAATATATATTAGTTTGATTCAACCAAAAAAAAAAAAAAACATCTATATAAGAAGGAATTTTCTCGGTGCACCAAATTGTATAATTTGGTTATTTAATATTCTCACATTTAGCTCTTTTATGTTGAAGATAGCTTAGTATCACGAGATACTCTTACTCATACACTGACAATTTTGCTTCCAGGTGAGAAGCCCAGTTGGCTCTATACAACTTTATCTTGGTTGTTGGAGAGGAGGAAACCAAAACTGGAGAGGTAATACCAATATCATGACCTTGAATACAGAGCAAATCATATCCAATTGTCAAATTGTGGTTATGAAATATGGGGGGATATTATTGATCCAAGTTATTGTGAAAAATGGAAAATTAATTGATTCTAGCAGCAGAAACATGGTTCAAATGTTTGGGATTTTGCAATCCTGATTGGTCTCACCCTTGGAGATTTATGCCTCTAGTATAACTAACCCCCTCAAAATGTTTGCAGGTGCCTAAGCATGCGAGTGAGGGATGAAGCCCAATAGTCAAGGCATGAGCGTTGAGAAGCATGCCACAATTGTTTGTTTTCTTCTTATGAAATTGTCATTTCGCAGCTTAATTTTTGGTAGCTGATAGGTTTTTTGTTCTACATCAGTGTGGGAGCTTCCGAGTGACATGAACAATGTCTGCTGTGTAACAGATAGGTTTGTCTTTCACTCATTTAAATGAAATGTTAATTCCTCTTCCCCCCCCCCCCCCCCCTCCTCTCTCTCTAGGCTATGTTTCGAGCCTATTGAAGTTCTGTCCCTTCATGTTAATCTGAAATATCAAGTGAGGATTTGCAATTGCAATTGCAATCAATCTATACCTTATTTTGTATAAAATTACTATTTATTTTTCTTTTATATCTGAATAACCATTACTAGCTTCTTCTTTTTTTTTTCCTTTCTTAAATCCGTTGCTAGTTGATGATAATCAATCGTGAACTAATATTGGGTAATGCGTGCAAATGGTTAAGAGAATTGTATTTTATTTTTAAATGATGTGTATTTATAATATATATATATATTTTTAAATAATTTTTTAATTAAATATAAACGTATTGTATTTTAATATATTTAATCAATAATAGAATTGTTAAAAAAATTAAAAATAAATGTAATAAATATATCTTATTTAAAGATGATGTGTAATTATTCTATCATAATTACTGTCCCTTGCCCTTCAATATTTGGTTACATTGTACAAGCCTAAATTTTAGGAATATGGTAAATAATTGGTCCCTGGTGTGTGTGTGTGTGTGTGGAGAGAGAGAGAGAGAGAGCTTAATAGGCTGCAAGGCAAACGAATTTGGGTTACTGCAAGTAACTCACCTTCTTGAATTGGGCATGTTGTAATGTCCCCACCGCACCTTAACTATAACAAAAATATATGTAAGCTTCTTGATGGGGAGATCCTGTGTTTCATAGTTGTTCATAAGCAGCAGCTTCTGCGGCTGTGCTGCTGGTGATGATATATTGGCCTCTCTCTCTCTCTCTCTCTCTCTCTCTCTCTCTTTCTCTCTCTCTCTAGATGTGCACGTAGATAATTAACGTGCATTCGATAGAGTTTGAGCAGAAACCACCGTGAGACAAGTTGAAAGGACATCACAAAATAATATGTAGGAAGGAAGGAGGATGGATTAGTAAGCCAGGATTCAGATATATAGGTCACCAACCACTCAAGACTTTACTCAAATTAAGCTACAATGTTAGAAATCAATATCCATGATTCCTTTATATGTGACCTAGCTAGTAGTAACAAAAACCCTTTTAAAATCCATTATTGTCTGCTCTGCTTCTAGTCCCATTCATATCATGAAGATAATCAAAATTTAGGTGCCTAGATGACATTGAACTGCTACTCTCACCCACATCCTTCTCATGGCTATACTCCTCCTCATGATCAACTTCTTCCTTGGCCACCTTTTCCATCCCCATCAGCAGCTCCATGGGCCTCTCGTTTGCCAATGCATACTGAGGCTGACCTTCCAAGTACGCCGCCGCTGGTGCTGGCGGCGGCCCTACCGATGGGAGCTTTGAGAGGAGGGCTTCAAGGCTGCTCATGGAAGGGGCTATTCTCATGGTTTGGTGCTGCTGGCTGAACTGGTCGTAGAATTCTGTGGGAGGAGGTGCAAGATTGGCTTGAAATGGCCATGCTTCCGCCGTCCCGCCGCTGTAGCCGCCGGGGTATGCTGATGATGATGGGTGTGGCAATAGCACACCAGGGATACTCTCAATGTAGCTGAACTTCTTCCTTAGTAACAACACATAGCTCAGGTCCTCAATCACCTTCAGTTCAAAGCCAACCAAAAAAAAACTTAATGATAAGTTAAACCGAGAAAGCGAGCGAGCGAGAGAGAGAGAGAGAGACCTTGTGAAAAGATCCCAACTGAACAACACCTTCCCTTACTGCAATTAAGGCTATAGTCTGCAAGACAGGTGATGATTAACAGATTTAACTACGTTAGTTTGGAAAGAGTGAGGTTTGTTTTTCCTTTTCTTTTACCTTAACACCAGACTGGAACTGGGCTTCCCAAGTTCTAGGATGCTGCCAAAGAATATAATTATTGGTGAGAAGCAGATTATATATATAGAGAGAGAGTTCTGGCGATCTATATATAAAAGCAAATGGAAGATGAACAAGAAAAGCACAATCTTGTAAGAATGGATCAATGAGTTGCTTACCGAGTCAGCTGAGTTCTGCCAGGAAGATAAGAAGTTGATCTCTTCATCATTTGGTTCCTTGTATATCCACTTATGATTATGATCTGCAGCTACTTTCCCGATCAAACTGCCACAAAAGCCAAATCCAACTTGTTGGCTCTTGATATTGCAAGCCTATTTGCATGTATCTTTATCTTTATGGATTTTTTAAAACTCATGAAAGTTATGGGTTTGGAGAAACTATGCCAGACTTACCCTTCTCCATAGTTATAGATTTCATGAGACATCTTGAAGAAGAGCTCTGGCTGGAGTCCTTGGAAATGTTGATATTCACAGTTCCCGTAAACCGAGGAGCTAGGGCAATCCCCAACAGTGACTTCTGATGTTGATGCAGCAAAATTGCAAAACCCATCTTCCCAAACCAATATCCTGTCATGGAGGTGTACACTCACACATGTATATATATATATATATATAGAGAGAGAGAGAGAGAGAGAGAGAGAGAATGAAAAAATGCAATTAGCAGGTAAATTATTCAAAAAGTTTAGAGCAAAATACCAGTTCCTCCTGTTTCCTCTTGACCTGTCATAGGCTCCTCCTCCTTGACTTTCCCATCTGTTAGAGAGAGAGAGAGAGAGAGAGGGGGGGAGAGATAAGCTCAAAATATATGTATTGATCTAGCAAAAAAAAAATGGATATTGATTGATGGCTTTTCCTTTTCCTATATACCATTGAATTTGACAAAAAAAATAAAGAGTAAAACAAAAATCTGGGTATATAGATGCTGCAGCTTACTTGGGTGGTGGATAATTTCTAGGCAAGATCCTCCAAAAGACTGCATAAACCCACTGAGAGTTTTCATGAATGCACAAGCTTCTCAAGGTGTGCTGAAGCAGATGAGTCACAGCCAATGGGGTAAGTTGTTCTTCCATGACTCTATCCTTAATTAATTTGTAATATGACTCACTACCCCTTCTTTCTATCTTTACAACAAAAGCCTATCTATCACCCCCTTTCCATATATAATGCCCCCCAGCTTGGAAATCTCACCTTTTATACACAACCCCCCCCCCCCCCCCCCCTCTCTATATCCCTCTCTTAATTGCTGCTATATATAACATATGTTTGAAATTTTACGAGGAGGATGATTGCTTCTTGCTGAGCCTCCCCACAATTGATCCTTCAGCAGTCTCTTTTAACAAGGAATCTGAGACCACCATAATAAGCTATTTTCAAGTCTTGCCCAACCCAACGCTCATCATCACCATCGTATATAGCTAGCTAGCAAATAGGGACCAAATCTTAGAAATCTACACACACATGAGTAGATGCTCTGATAGTCTCAGAACCCTCCATTTCTTTGAAGACCTACAAACCCCTTATTTTCTCGCCATTCTGACACACACCACTCATTTCAATATGTAAAGAGAGACAAACTGCACCTGATCCATGATTTTCTAGCAGACCATTGTTTTATTCTTTCCAGTTTCAAACCCCATACCTTCGTAGGGCCACATACATATTATATATTCTTCTCTCAAGATTTTTTAAAAATGGCACTAATAGAATGTGACACATTATGTCTAAAAGAAAAGAACGGGAAAATCTTTGATCGAAAATTGATGATGAACAAGAAAACAACATTTTTGATTTGTCTTCTTCAAGATATGTACCATGTGCATCATGGTTCCGTCGAAGAGTTGCTTTCTTTCTAGTTTTGTCGCTAATCACAATACTGCTACGCATGGCCTAATGGTCAAATGTGTTCCATTGCAGTGTTGGTGCTGAAAGGGAAAATACGGGTGGAAATACTGATCATGTCCAGCAGTTAGTTGAAGGGTTCAAAGGCAACAAATTAATTAAACTAGATAGCTAGCAGAGACATTAATTAGTTAACCTTGTCTAGATGTGATCATCATCAATGGGTTTGGTTTGCCTTGCCAACAAAATTGTTGGTTCTTAGTCTATTTCAACGGCCAGTGCGTGAGACAATTATAGCCACATTTATGCCATGTACAAATCCGAGATAGGACTTTGGTGCTTAGTCTGTTCAGGTGTAAGTTTTTGCTCAGTGGACCTGTGCTCCATTAAAGAGGCAACCATAACGTTTTTTCAACTATAAAATTATTGAATTGCTTATATGAGTAGGCACATCATGCTGCTTCACTATGTTGAATCCCATCCCATCACACATACATACATATATCACCAATTATTGTTACAAGTCGATGCTAATTTATATGCAGATAGAAATTGTTAGCAAGATTAAGATGGGAAGATGAAACGTTTGTTTGGAATTTCCACATTGCATGATATAGGTACGTACCAGTACCTGTGTATTTACGTACAGTTGCACGATCTGAACTATTTAACATGTTAAGTGTGGTGTGGAAATGACATAACATGCAATTGCATATATAGGCTTGGCTTGGTTGGCCATGTAATGGTGCACTACCTTCCACATGCTTGCTTATTATCATTTATTTAAATTTAAATTTCTTGAAATTTTGGTTTCATTTTGGAATGAACATTCGATGAGGTTGTGTCATGTCATAGTGTCATTAGCTCCAGAAACGCCCTTGTGTAGGAAGGAAAATTGGCCCATTCCTTTGGCCAATTGTCCTTATACAATGCCCCTATCTCATGTATACAGGAGTTGAGTACATGAGGTGGGAATATGATTCATAATGGCCTAAGGAAGTGCTTTCATTTGTAGCATATCCTGAGGATCCTGACAGGCCATTGCAGTCTCTCTTTGACTATTCATCAACTAAAACTGAAACCTTACTGTCAAAGTTGAAAAAAATAAAAAAACGAATATATAGGTTTACTATAACCCTGGCAGCAATGGGATCTTCACTGCTAGACAGTGACGGAGATATTGAAAATTTCACCATTTTTCTCTTAGGCTTCTCCAGATCATGAGTAAACAAACTCCATTTCAGAGAAGAGAAGAGATTAAATGTGCTCTGCATGAAGGTACAACCCCCGATGGAATGGTAAAATGGTAGGGGCTAGGGACAAACTCTGATTCAGTGATGCAAGTGAAAGGAAGTTTGTTGGGTATCCAATTGAATGAGGCTTGGATTTATTCATGGACAGTGATGGCATGGCCACAGTAGATGCTTATTAAATTGGATTTTTGTTTCCTTGTGGTTATTAGGGATAATGTGTTGATGAGAAAGTTTTTACCATTTTATTTGAAGGAGTTTGAAGAGAGGTTGGTATTTTATAATTATACATACATTTGTGTGTGTGTGTGTGTGTGGAGATGAGTATGGCAGATCAAGATGTAGTCTTTGGTCAAGCTAACAATGTGTGGAATCCCTGCCCCATCCCTTTCCTCCATTAAAGAAGTGGGATCACTGCTCTTCCCATCCTTTCTAGTGTTCCATTGTCTCATCATATTTTAACATTCTTCCATCTCACAAAGTATCCAAATACTTAATTAGACAACAGTTCTAGTACTGTACTTATTCTCTCTCTCTCTCTCTAGACAACAGTACTAGTACAGTACTTATTCTCTCTCTATCTCTTTTTTTTTTTTTTTTGCAACACGTTGTATCATGAAACATAACATTCAATAATGCATCCTACATGAAGGCAGATGTTGAATACCAGGATAATTTGTTCCTGAGGAAGATGCATAATCAATTCTTCTAGTATATTGTTTCTTCTTATATGCTAACTAACGATATGGAATGCCTGGTTTATATTTCTATTACATTGCCTTCATGAACTAGTTAAATTAAGAAGCACAAGCAGCAACTCTTCTTGACTCTCTTTGGTTGGAAAGTTGGTAGATTCTCTAAATACCAGTATTTCATGGGGAAAAAAATTGGAATCAGATATTATTCCAGTAATTTACAGTCAAATTCATTTTTCTTGTATATTCCATGCTGACTATTTGCCTAGCTCAACTTTAACTTGTTTTCAATAAAATTCTGAAAAAGCATCATATACCCTCAACTGCCAATCAAAAAAATTGAACAATTAGTGCCAGCTAGGGTTTCAGTGAAAAGTGCGTTTCAAGTGTGTGGGAACATATATATGATATATGATATATGAATGGAAAAAAGAAGAAAAACACTTGTAAGGGGGCCGGGAGAGGACCAATTGCTTTGAGATAGTGGAATAAAGGGCATGCAGTTCCACTATGAATAGCTTATCCCATTGCCAGTTTTGGAGGAGCTGGATACCATTTCACATCGTGAATTAATAATATTTAGTCAATATGAACGTGTATGTAGTGTAGTGCGTGTGTGTGTAAATGAAGAGAGGACAAACATGTAGATGTAGGGGACTACTGCTAGGGATTTCAACTCCAAATGCTAAACAACAAAGTGAGCAAATCTTTAGGAAGAGATCATAGAGATCTCAACAACTGAGCAAAAGTTGTCCAGAAACATTGGGGAGGAGTTTTGGGTACTAAACAAAACACACACATATTATTAAGAATTTTTGTATAGAATGGGTAATGGTAATGATAACTATCCAGAATCCTTGACATCAGGAAGGATGTGACAGATTTGGTTTCCATCACTTCAGAACCTTATAAAAATTGTAAAAGCATAACGCCATGACAATGTATGTATAAATCTCCACTAAATGAGACCAAGTTCAAGACTGACTTTCACGCGAAGGTATTGCGGGTTATATAATCTTTGGCCTAGCAGAGCAAAAGCAAAGAAAGAAAGATATATAATCAGTGGCCTTTCTGATTCAACCTTTTCAACAACTTCTCTGGCAAGGATCCATCATCATCAAGTGGACCAATTAATTAAGTTGTGCATCAGATCATCAGGGACGTCCAATTATTGAGTGTATATATTCATATTAATTCATACATGCACAGATGGGTCAGAAGAAATACTCTTTCGTGGGTTGCAATGGTCAAACAGAAAGCGATTGATCGAGTGAAGTCTCATGATCACCCACTAGCTAGGATATATATATATATATATAAAGGAGAGAGTTCACTGATGTATTGGAGGATCTAGATGAGGGTCCACCTACTCTCACTCAATTCATTGTGCAATCAAATTATATATGCTTCTTCAAACCCTATAATTGAACATTACTTCACCGACTTGGACACAGCTAGCTGGCTTTATTATTTCACACCACTATATATGAAAAATACTATCATTCATATAATATATATATATATATCACTAATTCTGTGAAATATTAATTAGCATGTGAGACAATGAAGGGATGATGATTAGTGCATGACTAGATATATTGTGTATAAATTGAGTCATCGATGCAACACATTCCCTA
Organism: Diospyros kaki; assembly: GCA_036245055.1. Lineage (NCBI taxonomy): Eukaryota > Viridiplantae > Streptophyta > Magnoliopsida > Ericales > Ebenaceae > Diospyros > Diospyros kaki. The sequence goes on along the minus strand of BSEG01000002.1, from coordinate 4,878,241 downwards.
AGCATGTTTGTGTCATCACTTTATATGACCACATGGATCATTATGGATTTGTTCGGTATGCTTTTTTAATTAGTTACTTGATCAGAAGCATATATATGTGTGTGTATCTCACAAAATGACTTGTTATATATGAAAATAATAAAAAAAAAAACTGATTAACTGAAATGCAAATGAGCTGCTTAAGACGTAAGGCCGGGTTTAAACCCATCTATGTGCGTCTGTGTGAAGCAGAGAGATAAGAGAGCGATGGGTCTGAACGAGAGAGAGCGAGAGAGGGCTATGATGGCATAGTTGGTGGGGTATGAGCTGATGAATGTGGTTTCTTTAGGCGAACAGGGGCATTGAAAGGGACTTACAATCATAGAAAGATGGAATAGGTATCTGAAGCCTCAGTGATTGATGACAACTTAGACTGAGATGTGTGGAGTGGGGTTTTAGGATTGGGATTGTTGAGACTTCATCATATCATCAATACAATCACTCTCACAACACACACACTCACTCTCTCTCTCTCTTCTCTCTCTCTCATTGTCAAATTTCTAGACATTTCCCAGGGTTGGTAGTTTGGGGAATATGCAAAAAGAGAGAGAAGCACCTTTTTTCTTATGGCATTTCCCTCTCTCTCTCTCTCTCTCCCCCTTTCTCAATCACGCAGGCATGCAGACGCAGAAGCAGTGCATTGCAGATGTGCAATGGAAGATGTCCCCCAAACAATGTCATTTCATGTCAAACAAGAGTCTGTACTTTATTTAATTTCTCCCTTTACAGAAAGGATGGTCACATGGGAGCATGGCCTCAGTCAAGCTCAAGCTTATGAGCTACTAAGATGTTTCCCCTCCTTCCTCTCTCCCTCTCTCCCAGCTTCCATTTCAAACCATATGTGCATTATTGCATCGTATAATTAAGTAAAAAAAAATTTACAAAACAAATTAGACATAAAACGATCCTTTTATATCCGTCTATTTATAAACTAAAAAACCCATCATATATAACATCAAGCAAAAAGAACCAAAACTATCATAATTACTTGTAATCGTAAAAATATATAATGATATACATATATAGATAAAAAAGAGTAGTATCGTCCAATCATAAGACAGAAATGGGACGATTTCTTGTGAATTATTTAATACATTCTTAAAAGATATAAAGAAAAGGAAAAAACCTCATAAAAGTTAATAAAAGAAAAGAGAATTTGGTTAACTTTTAAAGAGATGGGTACGTCGAGTGATTCAAGTTGATGGGTTGATTGATGCTACGCATTCATGGAAAGTGGTGGTGGCTGGTGGATTCTGTGTCAGCAATGAAAAGAGGCCCAATGATTTGGGCCTACCACTGGTACCTTAATAAGGCTGCAATATTGGAACATCTGGCAGCCGAATAGGCCTTTATCGTGAATATCTAAACATAAACATTGTTACACGATTACCATCCAGCCTTTTTCATTGGTACGAGACACTATGAGTGAGATGCCTATAAACTGCAAGCCAGCTTTAGTCCTGGCCCACGTGTTTCGTGGGCTCCCTAATGGGCCTTCTTCGTTATCTAATATTTGGGCTTCCTTGCTGCTATACTGGGCCGGTGGGCCGCCTTGCTCTCTGAAAATTTTGTACAAAATGCAACTAATATAACGTGTAGGTTGATGTGAACACCAAATATTCAGATGGAGTCTTTAGTTTTTAATAAATAGTTATGAAATAATCACATTATTATATACAGGGTTTTGTAAGACAACCCCTTTTTGCTAGTTTAGTTTTCATGTATTGCAAGGTGTGAGGAATTGGCAAAGATGGTGGCTAGCAATGAGATTGGGTGGGCGATGTGGTAAGACAAGAAGCAACCAACCACAAGATAAGACAGATAGTTAGCAATAAGTATGGATGATGGAAGAGAAGGTGTGAGAAAGAAGGTGGATTACCCCATCATGAGAGAATGGACGACCCAATTATAAAATAACACATAAATAAATCTCATATATCATATTTCAAAATCTTCTCAACCTATCCCTGTGAAAAAGTTTCTCTCTACCACTTGCCATCGTTAGTCGTTGTTTGCAAGGTATGTATTCTTTCTTTGTTTCCTTCCATCATCATTTCTTGTCTTCCACCACAAACCACCATCACCTTTTGTCTTCCATCGCCAGCCATTGAGACCTTTAGCCTCTCTTTTAAGCCACCGACAACACCCACCCTTCTATTTTCTTTTAGCAAAAGTCACTGAAAACACCCGTTTTGTGATCTTCTTGTAAGAAAATTAAAAAAATATACACACTAACCTCCAGCCATTATTCGTATGCAAAAGAATCGCTACAATTGATTTGGATACTTCCGTTCAATGAGGCAATTGCACACTGATTGTGTATGCTCTCAAATCTGCTCTTGATGGGATCCAAATTGCTTTATGTATTTTTTGTATATTTTTCAATAGAGGAACCCCTCTATTTATAGACTAAACAATGTCTATCTTCTTTCAAAACTAATCTTATCAAATTAATTTGAATTCAATTTGAAAATGAATTATCACTCCTAATTAGTTAGTGGATAAATATCAAGAGATAAATTTTTAATGGTTAAAATGATGGTTCAAATAAATAAGATTGCCTAATAGGTAATTACAATCTCCCACTTGGTCCATACATTTCATCTCATCAAAGAAACACTTTATATCCATAGCTCCTTACACTTAAAAAAGAAATTAAATACATAAATCATGGCAATAGGTCCTCTACAATTGAATATTATCTTTCATGTATCACAATGCATTTAATTCATTTCCCATTAGTCCCAATGTGATAACACAACTTCATGAATAAACCCTCTATTTACACAAGCTCCAAAACAATTTGTTATTCTTAAACATAAATGTGTATACCCAAAATGAGAAATCAACAAACAATTGAATAAGAGTTTCATTACATCAATAGTTGTTCATACAACTAAATTATATCATGAGACTAATTCCTATTCACTCTACGTGATCATTAAAACTCTTAATTTGCATGCCTTTAGTTAAAAGATTAGTTATCATTAATTCAGTGCTAATGTATTCTACGACCACTTTATTTTTCTTAACATATTCATTTATGGCTAAATACTTAATATCAATGTGTTTACTTCGACTACCACTCTTGTGTTTTTTAACCAAGAAAATAATAGTTGAATTATCACAATGAAACTTAAGTGGCATAGATATAGAATCAACAATTCTAAGCCCTGAAATGAAACTTTCAACCATACAACATGCAATGTAACCTCAAAACAAACAACGAACTCAGTTTCCATAGTGGAGGTAGCAATTAAATTCTGTTTTACACTCCTCCAAGACACGGCGTTGTCGACTAACATAAACATGTATCCAGATGTTGATTTTCGAGAATCAACGCAACCAAAAAATTAAGTTTGAATCCCAGTAATATTCCACCTCTAAATGATCAGTTCGTCTATACATGAGCATGTAATCCTTAGTCCCTTGAAGGTATCTCATAATCTTTTTAGCAACCCTCTAGTGGTCCAAACTGGGTTACTCTGATATCTTTCCAACATTTTCATTGCAAATACAATGTCAGGTCTTATGCAAACTTAAGCATACATTAGGCTTCCAACAGTTGAAGTATATGGGATGTTGTGCATTTTTTCCCTTTCAAGTTCATTTTTTGGGTCACAATGGGTGATACACTCGGTGCACAGTCTTTCATCCGAAATCTCTCTAAAACTTTGTTGATATGAGTCTCTTGAGACAACCCAAAATGCCTTGAGATTTTTCCCGATGGATCTTTATGCCAATGACATAAGATGCCTCACCCATATTTTTTGTATCAAAGTGTTTAGAGAGGAATTGTTTCACCTCATATAGCAATCTCTTATTATTGGTTACAACTAGGATATTATCCACATATAGGACAAGGAAACATATTTTGCTCCCGCTGACCTTCTGGATACGTACATTGATCCATGACATTCTTTACAAAATCAAAGGAAGAGATCACATCATGAAATTTTAAGTACTATTGTTGGGAGGCTTGTTTCAATCCATATATGAATTTCTTATACTTACATACCAAATGCTTACCATCACTAAAGGAGAATCCTTCTGATTGTTTCATAAAACCTCTTCCTCTAAATCTCCATTGAGGAACTCAGTTTTCACATACATTTGATGCAATTCGAAATCAAAATGCGCTACTAATGCCATTATTACACGAAATGAATCTTTCTTAGATACAAGAGAAAAGGTCTCTATGTAATCAATTCCCTCATTTTGAGTAAATTCTTTAGCAATGAGTCTTACCTTATATCTTTCAATGTTACCTAATGAGTATTTTTTAGTCTTAAAGAGCCATCTACAGCCTATGGCCCTAGCCCCATTAGGCAACTCAACAAGATCTCAGACTCCATTAGTTGCCATGGAATTCATCTCATCTTTCATACCATCATACCATAATTTGGATTCTTTGCAACTCATGGCTTGTGAAAACGTTTCAAGATCATTTACAACTCTAATGTTATAGTCAGATTCTTGAAGATACACAACAATAATCACTAGGAATGGATGATTTCTTCATTCTAGTTGATCTTCTTAATGTTGTGTCAATATCTTCTTGAGGAGTAACTTACACAACTAGTTGTGCAACAGTATCCTGCTGAGGAGTATCTTGCACAACTGGATCTTCTAGATTATTATCAACAGATTGTGGAATCTCAAATACTGGATATCTAGCACCTATTTGATCTTAAGGGGCAATATGAACTTCAATCAATATTTCACTTGAAATGTGAGTTTAGATATCTGAATAATCTTTCTGAAAATAAGTTAAATTCTGAGATTGATTACTCCTACTAATCAAGTCAGTTTCAAGAAATTTTGTATTTCTTGATTCCACAATCCTAGTAATGTAAAATGAACAATAAAATCTATATCCTTTAGATTTTTTTCACATGTACAATGAAATATCCACTTATAGTCCTTGGGTTTAATTTTCTTTCTTATTGATTATAAACTCTTACTTCATACAGGCATCCCCAAGTGCATATATGTCGCAAACTCAGTTCTTATCCCTTAAATAACTCAAATGGCGTCTTAAGGACACCATGGTTGGAACCCAATTTAATATATACGTAGTTGTTTTAAGAGCTTCAGTCCACAATGATTTAGGAAGCTTAGAGCTGCTAAGCATTATCCTCACCATGTCCAATAATGTTCAGTTTCTTCTTTTAACTACACCATTCTATTCCAAAGACCCTAGCATAGTGTATAGGGCCACAATCCCATTTTCCTTAAGAAACCTAGCAAACAAACTAAGTGCCTATCCATCCTCGGTGTATCTTCCATAATACTCTCCACCTCTAACTGACCTCACCATCCTAATTTGCTTCTCACATTATTTCTCTACTTTTGCTTGGAAAACCTTAAAGGCATCTAATGTTTCGTTCTTGTTATGAAGTAAGTAGAGATACATATATCGCGAATAGTCATCTATAAATGAGATGAAGTATCTATGACCATACGAGTCCATTTCTAGACTACAAATATTCTTATGTATGATCTCCAATATTTCTATACTCCTCTTGGCACCCTTCTTTGACTTGTTAGTCTATTTTTCCTTTATGCGGTCCACACAAGTATGAAAATCAATAAAATCAAGACCATTAAGTACTTCATCATTTACTAATCTTCTAAGCCTCTCCATGGAGATATGTCATAATCTCTTGTGTCACAACATAGAGAAATTCTTATTCATGACATATCTTTTAATACCTACATTAATTTGGGCATGCATTACATTATAAGAGGTATTGTTTTGTAAATTAATTCCAAAAAGACCATTAGACAATGTACCATTCTCAACAAGTCCAGATTTATAAAATAAATTAAAAGAGTTTTTGAAAATGTTAAAGGAATATCCTAAGGATACAAGTCTCGAAACTGAAATTAAATTCCTAGAAAAAATTGGAATATAGAAAGTCTTTTTCAAATCTAAAACAAAACCAGAATTTAAAATAAATCTACATGTCCAAGTTGCCTCTACATGTGAACGTATCTTGTTTCCTAAATGGATGGTTTGTTCACTTCCCACTGGTTTCCTCTAGTTCAGAAAACCTTACAAGGTATTTGAAACATGGATTGTAAAATCAGAATCAATCCACCATGTGTTATAATAAACATCAACCATATTAAATTCATAACATATGAGTGAGGTTAGATTACCTTTCTTTTCAAGACAAGTCCTAAATTTACGGCAATCATTCTTCAAATGTCCTTACTTTCTATAAAAAGAAACACTTGGATTCTTTCTTTATCTTAGACTGGATAGATATTTTACCCTTTCCCTTGCGTTTGGCTTGTGCAACTTTATTCTTTGTTTGGGTGGTCATATTTGCACTATTTTCCATTTCCATAATCAACCTCCCTTCCTCTTGAACACACATGGTCAAAAGTTCATTAATGAACCATTTATTCTTATGTGTGTTGTAACATATTTTGAAGGGATTATACTACTATGAGAGAGATTTCATAATGAAATGCACTAGGAAAGAATTTGATATCGTAACCTCAAGGGATTTTAGTTGGGTTGCAATGTCCCTTATTTTCATGACGTGTTTATGCACACCTTTAACATTGGTGAGCTTCATTGATAATAACTTTGCCATTAAGGTGCTTGAAAGTGCCTTATCTAAAGATTTAAATTACTCATTATTAGTCCTCAATAATTCTTTAATTGTCTTACATTTAGGAATTGAACCACAAATACTAGCATAAATTTTGGTTCAAATGAACATCATATTGAGGTGATTAGATCGCTTCCATCATTCATGCTTAGTAATTTGAGCATAAGTGCTAGTAGGAGTAACTGCATGTGGTTCATTCTTCAGAATGATATAGTCAATATACATCCACCATAATTTCAGAAATATCATCTCTTTCCACACCTTATAGTTATTACCACTCAAATCAAGAATATCACACTTCATATCTAAGAAATTCACAGGTAAAATAACTACATCGAATAAAATAAATAATAATACTCATGTAACTGAATATGAGGTTACTATAACTTAATGTCACGTTTTATCAATGTAAAACGTGTAACAAATAATGAATCACTAGCATATAACAACTGCCTATAGACTAAAATCTTATATTTAAATAGATTCATAATATAAACTTCATGATATGACTGACAAATTATATTCCTTTTCTTAATTTCTGTTAGTAAAATAAGAAAAATAATTTGTTATCACATTTTAATTAATTACACAAATACAACAAAAATTATTGCTAGATAAAATTTATTGTATTAATATGATTAATCACAATTAATGTCATTTAACCTTATGTGACATTTGCAACTCAATATATAATTTTAATTAATTAAAGATGTTGTAGTTGGTCTTCAATTAATCAAAATTATATTGATCACATGACATTTGGTCGATTTAATGCATTATAATTTTCAATGCATGTATAATAAACAATAAAATTTATGCATGCATAAATGTTAGAAAGCAAATCAATTGGTCAAAATCAACAAATAATTTACTTAAGGATGCATTAATAATTAAATGTGAATTATATTAAATAATATAATTAATTGCATGAAAACTAAATTTTCACAAACTATAAAACGAATCATGGTCTTGCCTTTATGTGGGGTTAATCAAAACATGAAGCTCGAGGCATCTTTAGGGGAAATGGACCTTGCCAATGAAATTGGGGATCCAAAAACCTTAAGTGGCACCAAATTCTGAGGCATGCACTATCAAATTTGCTAATGTAGATCCGATTGGATCTGACCCGGTGGGTCGACCCACCTTCTTCCCCAAAATCACCTAGGGTTTTTATGTTATCGTCGCATCCTCAGTGTCTCAACTCGCCACCACTAACAACCTTCTTCTCCTCTTCTCATTTCATCATTGTCACCCACTTCGTTCTCCTCTCATCACTGATCATCCTAGGCCTCAACCCTCTAGTCACACTAGTTATGTCGAGCACGAAGTTTGTAACATCCGAATTTTTGGAGATAAATAATAACTATTAATTACGACGTTTTAGAGTGATTAGAGACTTATGGAATATTGGTGACTTACAGAAATTTAAAAGAGGATATTAAATTTATTGTATTTCTAAGTGAGGAAGTGATCGGAAGTTTGTAGAATTCCTAGGACTTAGATTATTAAGTATTTAAGGCAAATCAAATATTATAAAAATTAATATGTTTATATATAAAATAAAATAACTAAATAATTAAATAAAAGAAGTGATTGAAAATTGGAGCAAGTTGTTGTGCCTAATTTTCTCTCAATATGAATAAGTAAAATATATATACATATATAATATTATCATATATTATATCAATGGCATAACACACACACACATATATATATATATAATATTATCATATATTATATCAATGGCATAATACATAATGATATATAGTATGTTAATATATGGGTAATGTGGAGCCACACATGTCTAACCTCTGCAATTTGGAATGCAATCCTTTTTTAATTAAGTAAAATAGGATGAGTAGTCTAGGGATGTGGGAATAGTTTGGCCACCAAGAATTGCCTTGCCAATTTAAAGGCCATTTTGGCCAAAACGCACGCATGAAATAGAGAGGAAAAGAGAGAAGGAATGAGAGAAAATTAAGAGAGAAGAGGGCGCGACCAACTTCGAGAAGGAAGGAAATTAAGGAATTTTGGAGTTAATCCGCGGTTAAGATAGTCAGGTATGTAGATAAAATTAGTGTAAGCGTTTTATGTTTAGATTATAAGATTTACACGGTCAAATTATGTGTTTTATACGGTTAGATTTGATTAATATAAGCCGTAGATTTATTATTTTCTGTTAAACGTTTTACTTCGCAACCGAAGTGCGAAAAGGTCAAGAATAAGCTAAGTAAAGGCAAGCTCCTAACCCTCTCCTCATGTTCTTAACTTCCTGCGAAAGTCTTCATAGTTTTTCATATTTTAATCCCTCATTCACCGTGACACGATTTCACACATTAATAACAATAACCCGCGTGACAATCACCCTATAACTTATATTTTATTAATAGGTTTATTGTTAACGGAATGAGTTAAACAGTGATGTCTTGGTGTCTTCCATTTCGTCCATCACGGAACTTCGTATCGCTCCGCTTTCTTTGGGAATGATGCCGAACCCATTAGGGCTAGGTTCTTAAAGGAGTTGGGTGTGTGATTAGTTGTTAATTTTGTAAAATTTTGTTATAATTATAACCCCCGTTTTGATCTCCTCATGTTCTTAACTTCCTGCGAAAGTCTTCATAGTTTTTCATATTTTAATCCCTCTTTCACCGTGACACGATTTCACGTATTAATAACAATAACCCGCGTGACAATCACCCTATAACTTATATTTTATTAATAGGTTTATTGTTAACGGAATGAGTTAAGCAGTGATGTCTTGGTGTCTTTCATTTCGTCCATCACGAAACTTCGCATCGCTCCGCTTTCTTTGGGAATGATGCCGAACCCATTAGGGCTAGGTTCTTAAAGGAGTTTTGATTTTGTAAAATGTCTTGGTGTCTTCCATTTCGTCCGTCACGGAACTTCGTATCGCTCCGCTTTCTTTGAGAATGATGCTGAACCCATTGGGGCTAGGTTCTTAAAGGAGTTGGGTGTGTGATTAGTGGTTAATTTTGTAAAATTTTGTTATAATTATAACTCCCGTTTTGATTTTAAATTAATTTAATTGAATAGTTATGTGTAATATATATCTATATATATAATTGTTCGTAATTTTATATAACTCACGAATAACACGTAAGTATACGCGGTCAAGATAAGTAAAGTGATGAATAAGATATCGTTCCCACGGAGATTGGTTACTAACCTTTCAAATACTAAAATTATTCACAATTAACTATATTTGGACAATTGATTAATTAAGAAAATTAATTAATATATAACTAACAATTAACTAAGAATTAAAAATCAATTGGTTAAGATCTAGGGTTTTCTAAATTCACCTAACAAATCCACTTTATCAAATTATCTCAATTTTTGATTGATTAGATTACGAACTATGTCAATGGAGCACTCTAATTTATTTGTTAGCCTATGTCTAGGTCTAACAAGTTTATTCAACTAATCTAACTCACTATATGTCTATGTGAATTAGAATTAGAGAACACATTAAGCATAGATACTCATTATATGAAAATATTCATTACAAATATAATCACCAATTGCACATGTAATCAAGTGAATGTCTTCCCCAATTAACATATGTTATTTTGTCCAAAGTCTATTTCTTATTTATCTATGTCTAGCATCATAAGAAATCTCAAATCATGTAATTGGTGATCAAGCAATTACAAGCATTAAATTTAGAACAAAATAAACATGGTTGATGTAACATTCACAACCAAAAATTGAGTAACCAATAAAGTTTCAATGCATAGGATCCTTTAAAAATCCTAAACAATTATTTAGCCACTCATAATGAATAAAATATTCTCAAAATTTACCAAGAGTTGCTGTATAATTGAAATCCAAACCAACCAAAGAAAAATAAAATGGCAACTAGAAAAAAAGAAGAAAATAAATCCTATATTTCAAATCTGAATATTAGATATGGGTTACTGGAGTTGAATCAGAATGCCCGATTGTTGCAGCCTCATCCGCCACACTCGGTCCCTTGCTTCTGTTTCCTTCAATTCTTTTCCATGCGCTGTTGTCTATTCTTTTTCCTGTGCTTGCATGGCCGCGGTTCCAATTTCTCATTCTCTTTCTTCTGCTTTTTGTCCATGCCGTGCTGCTTTTCTCCCAACACCATGTGCCTGCCAACTCTCATATTATTATATATATACACATGAAACACAAGGCTGCCCTAATTCCATGCATCTCACGGCACTTCAATATATAATATATAATATATAATATATAAGTAATGAAATATATAATATAATAATATATATAAATAATATACTAGATAATATAATATTTAATATACTATTAATTATATTATAACTTTATTTATATTATAATGTTAATTATTTATAATTTTTACTTTTTTATTTTTATTATAATATTAATTTATAATATTAATTTTGAAATTAATTTTATAATATCTTTTTTTTCTTTTCTTTTTATTCCCAAATCTTCGAATTTATTTCTTTTGCAAAATTCCTACAAAAAAAATATTAAAATAATATAAAATCCATATAAACATATTTTATGTAGGAAAAATAATAAAAAATTAAGATGAAAATTAGATAAAAATATATATATAATTACGCCCTATCAATAATATATAATATATTATAATAAACATGTAAATATAATATATATATATATTATAACATAATACATATACTCAATGGAGTGCATGCATGGAGCATCTATATAATATATAAGTATATAATATATCATATAAATATATACATAATATATAATTTAATAACACTCAATTGCTTGCTTGTAGGCATGAAGAAGGTGGGGTTGGAGGCTCAAATTGGAATGAAGAATGAAGAATTCAAACTCAACCCATGAAGAATTAAAACCCAACACATGTCCATTAAATTGAAGGCCCAATCCCAACACATGTTTAAAACCCAACTTGAGCAAACACATGGAAGACATCATTTGGAGAAATCTCAAGCATTTAATCCTAATAAAGACCAAAAAAACCCAATTGTAGAAATTTATTTTTATTTTTTTTAATATTTGTTTTATGAGTGCTTTATTAGGAGTATATTATAGATAAAATTCATTTAACTTTATGAGTATTTTATTAGGTGTGTATTTTAGCTAAAATTCATTTAACTTTAGGTGTGTATTATAATTAAAATCCATTTAACTTTAAGTGTGTGACTGCCCATTAGATATAATTATGTCTAGTTGAATAATTAAAATTGTGTGGTTTGTATTGTATCTTGTGGCTTATAAATAGCTCACTTGTCCCAAAAGGTGAATCGCTCACCCCAGGCGCCCCCACACTTGACCCGACAGAATGTGAGAGGGTTAATCATGGTGACTAAGCCGGGCACAATGGCTAGACTAGTGCTCACTGCGCACAAGGAGCCCCCCTCATTTTGAGAGATTGCTCCCACACTGTTGCTAGCAAAACTCGATCCTTGGTCCTTGTCCCAAACTTCACCTTGGAGGCACTTTGTGCCCCCAGTTGAGCTGCCCATGCGGGCTATAAATAGCTCGCTTGATTGCATTTGTAAGGGTGATTATTATTCTTGAATCAAAATTTAGTTGTTTTCTTATATTTTCTCTTTAAGAATTGTTCTTGTTCTCTTTTCTTCTCTCTTGTTTTCTCATGTGATCTTACTTTCTTTCTTTCTTCTCTTGAATTCTTATGTTATTTATTGTTACTTAATTATCTACCGCCTAAATGGCCGGTTAATTTATGCCTTTAAATTTTTACAATTTTAATTCTTGTCTTTTTATTATTCACCGCCTAAATAGCTGGTTAATTTTTGCTATTTTAATTCTTGTCATTTAAATTCTGTCATTTAAATTACCCCATTTAAATTTTTGTCAATTAATTTACAAATGAAGATGAGTAGCTAAACTCAATCTTGAGTTAAGGCAATGACAGTGCCCAACGCTAATGATTCTCAAAGAAAGCTACGCTTTAAATGAGTGATATTAATTTAAATTTCAATATGAGCGTGTATTATTAATTAAAAAATCACTAGGTTTGGATTGGAGCGTAAGCCTAACTTAGAGCTTTCATGCAACGTATGAGAGTTACTAAAACTTGAAACGCTATCATACCCAAACCCGGATGATTAATTTAGTTGTTTTGTGTATTAATTGCAATTGAATTTATGATAGTTTCTTAAATTAGAATCCCGCATATCATGTATGGGGATTGCTTAAACTAGAACTATCATAATCTCTAATTGCATTTAATAACAAACTCTCATATCTGAAATTAAATTAATGTTATTAATTTTTTCTGCTAAAAATTGGGAATCAACAGGTTGGTGCTGAAATTGTTTTAACTCAAGTGCTATCCAATTTCATAACATTCAGTGTTTATTTTAACTTTTGTCTTGCTTTATTTCCTAGCATCTGTTATTTAAAAATCCATAAAAAAACATGTTGTCAATTTATCCAAATGTGTATGTGTGTGTGACATTCTTTTTTTTTTTTTTTCCATAAATAAATCTCTTAGTAAACGATCTGGACTCATCCAGAAAATACAAATTTAAATTTGGACTACAACTGCACTCGTATACTGACGAGTATAAACCTTTCACCTAAATAAAGAAATAAAAAATATAAAATTTTTATTATGTTCTTATTGTTGTTTTAATTACAAGGTGAGAGAGCAGCCAATGTTGTTTCATGAGATTATGTTAGGAGTCTTAATGAGAAAAGCATAGTGATCAGTAAAATGTATATTGAGACAGTTTCCTACGTTTAAGAAGAGACGAGAATGAGAATGGTATCATGATGTCTATGTGACTATGTACATGAAGAATTATGGAGGAAAGTTATGAAATGCTAAGTCTAATAGATATAAATGTAATGTTGTCTATATGAGTCTAAAGGTATGGGGTACAAAGCCACTGACTGTCGATCATGGGTTGTGGTAGTTGATGGCTGGATGTATGAGCGCTAGTCATCAACTGCTATGATAAGCGCTAGACGGGCTAAAAGAGCTAGTACTACCAGATTCTCACCTTGGTTTGTGCATATCATGATGTGTGTGCTGCATAAGGACTGGGTTGCATTCATTTGGGAACATGCTTTGTGTGTGATAGGATGTGTGAGCATTTGCATGACTTGGTTAGTTTAAGAGCCAACTTGGGTTCCCTACGTGAACTGGTACATTTAGAAGTATTTCGCATGTGTGTATTCTTATGTGGGCGTAGTATGGCCTGATGCTTGGTTTATAGGAGCCTTGACATCACGTTTATGCTATAGATGTCATTGTGTTTCTTATGTGTTGCATTGCATGGTGAGGAGAGTGATTTTGATGATGGCATGGACCCGATAGGTTAGCTGGGGAGTGCAAGGCTATGATATGGGCGGGTTGCCGGGTACGGACTCGGTAGGTTAGCTGGGGAGTGCGAATCTCGAGCCTAAGGTTTGATGGTTTCATGCTATATACATGTTATGATTGTTAGGAAAAGGCATGTTATGATGACAGGAAAAGCCAAATGTTGAATCTCAGGAAAAAAAACGACTAAAGACATGTCAGGAATGATGAAGTGGTAGCCTATATAAGGCTGCAACAGGTTTGTATATGGGACTTGGGCGCCAATGTGTGTCTTATGTGGCCCCAATGACCCTTTATGTGCAGTTAATTTTTTGTTATGCATTTAGAATTAAGGCATGTATGGATCATGACATGGCGTGTTGTTGCATTGGCATGGATTGCACAGGGTGCTATGAGAAGAGTCCTGTCTTTAACCTATAGCCTTTCTTTCATGAGCTTGCTGAGTCTTGTGACTCACGTTTGCTTTTCATCGTTCCAAGTAAGAGTATCTTGAGATCGTGGGTGCATTCATCAGAGTTGGGTTTGGATTGTCGAGTCATGATAGATAGTGTAGAGTTTTCTCGAGGCGAGGTCCTGGGTGTCATTGAGGTTGTGTTAGAGTAATGTTTTATAATTTTGAGATGGATATATGTTATGTGAGCCAGATGGGCTAACGGTATGAATGTTTATGTAAGAATGTCTATGAGATGCTATGTGATTAAAGGTATGGTTTTATTAAGAGTGGTGTTTGAGTTTTTAGTTGTGCTATTGTTCTATATCATTCAAGTAATGACCCTCTCACGGATCCTTTATGCTAGCGGGGGCTTCGGGGGGCGGGTTGTTACAAAGTTTTTCGGCCATGGCAATGACCAAAGGTCATCGGCCATGGCATCAATGGCCATTGCAATGTTGACCAAGATAAAGAAAACCCATCGACCAAAATAATAACCCACGTCGAGGAGCCATTGTCCAAAATGAGGCATAGACCCATCGATCGACCAAGATGAAGAAAACGGTCTCGTTATAAGGAGCCCAATCGATCGACAACCATGGAAAAAACCAATTAATCGACAACGAAAAGAAAGCACCAAAAACAAGCAATACCCTCAGCCATGGCCAATTTGTAGTAACAACTGATTTCCAGCCACGATCGACTATGTAGCAGCGAATATGACGAATACGACGGGCACACAAGGAGAACCCATGACAACTAAAGGTGACCGATCATGGCCAGAAAACGATAGAGGGCCACAACGGAGAATGCAAAAATCCATATCTGCCATGGCCGGGCATCCCATCGCTCGCTAGGGAAATTAGATGATACAGCGAAGATCAAGGTAAGAAGCAAGGACCACCCACAGTGGCCATCGATAATGAGCAAAAATTCGATCATGGCAGTAATCGTCGAACACCAACCAGTACAAGGAAATTCAATGTTAGTGACGGAAAAATCTGTCACAAAAAAAAAAAATCATCACTAAATTTTTAGTGACGAGTAAAAATCTATCGCAAAAAAAAGTGTTGCTGAATTTCAGTGACAGAGTTGGACAATCCCGTCACAAATCTTTTTAAAAAAATAAAAAAATAAACAAAATATTAAAATTAATTTTCAAATAAATAATATAAAAAATATTAAAATTAATGTTAATATTTTAAATAAATAATATTATTTATTAAAATATTTTTTTGAAATTAAAATATGTTTTTAATTTTAAAATTTTAAAAATTAAAATTAATTTAATATTAAAATTAATATTTATTAAAATATTTTTAAAATTAATATTTTGTTTTAAAATAATAAATAAAATATTAAAATTAATTTTAAAATTAAAAAATAAAATATAAAAAATAAAAAAAATTAAAATAACAAGAAATTTTTTTAAAAAAAATTAAATAAAATATTAAAAAGTAATATTAGAAAGAAAATATTAATATTATCAATGTTTTCATTAAAATTAACATAAAATTAATATTAAAAAGAAAATTAATAATAATAAGTAATAAAATTTTCATTTGAAAAATTTTAAATGAAAATTTAATCTTATCAATGTTTACAATATTCAATTACAATCAATCGTCATTATTATTCTCATTTACATCTTCCTCATCATCACCCTTGTCCTGATCGGCTATTGGGTCAGATCCATCCGAAATAGTTAACGGTCCAACATCTGCAGTAGATTACTTTGTCAATCTTTGTACTATTGTATTCATTTATGACTACTCCACGTCAACATTTATTCTTACCACTATCGTAGTTATTGATTCTCAATGCAGGATTGAAGCCACTTTTCGTTTAATTGAGTGACTTTGAGTCTCATTTGTTCAAATTATTGTGACATATTTGAAAATGATTGATTATAGCGGTTAGCGGATGTAGTTGGATATAACAGATTAGCTTGGGAGCCTAGGCCGTATATTCGACTCTTTTTATTCCTACCACTGACAGCTTGATAGAATAGGTCGTGCTCATTAACTATAGGCGATGAGAACTCTCTGGTACTTACGGATGATGAAGATGTCTGCGCACTCAATTTGTTATATATTTCCTATAAAATTAAAACATTCGTGTTATTAATTAAGAAAATATTTTAAAATAAAAATTTTAATTTAACATATAAATACACTTATAGCTACACCCCTAGATCTGTCATCGACCCACACTTCTTATCCTTGAACATCTTTCCTCATATGGGTTCCCCAGAATAATTCAAACTCATTGGGCTAGCGATTTAATTCAGTTGCCTATGTAAGAAATTAATACATAATATAGTAAAATTAATCAAATTAAACTTATTATATAATTTAAATAAATTAGAAAAATACAACGTAGCATAAGTAATTACCAATTTTCTTCGAGTCAACGAGAATGGAATGGACCCGCCAATGTGGAGTGACCTACTGGTCTCGGAGGCCCGACCTTTGCTTTGTAAAGTAAGTGTATTGGGAGATGCTCCATTGGGTTAAACCATCCAGACAGAAATACACGGTCCATTTTGCATAAAATGATCAAGATATTATATTCCATGACTTCCAAATATTCAGTTCTTAACGTTGTTAAGCATATTTCTTTGAAAAACTAACATAACTCAGTTATTGGACTCCAAATTCGATCCGGTAATCCTGAAAATGCTGTTGGAAGTAACCGCTCCATGAGAATATAACAATCATGACTCTTCAAGCTAGACTACTTCTCGTTCTTCATATCAATACATTTTCCTAATCTAGATGCATATCCGTTAGGAAGTTTAAGTTCTTTTATTCATTTCAAAACACTTTAACTTTTGCTCCCACGTGAAAGTATATTGGGCCTTGGGTTTCCAATATTTACCCCCACCACGTTCTATTAATTCTAACTCCTTTCGCTTTTAACATTCTTTCAGGTCTATTCTAGTTTTGGTATTATCTTTAGTTTTACCTTTCACATCCATGCCTGTATTGAAAAGATTGTCAAAAATGTTCTTCTCAATGTGTATGACATCCAAGTTGTGTCATATAAGATTATCTTTCCAATATAACAAGTCCCAAAAAATACTTATTTTTGTCCAATTGTGTTGCACACCATCTCTGGTCATAACACAATCTTGTTGTTGTAAAATAGACACAATATTACATACTCTACAAAATATGTTTTCTCCACTTAAGCGAAGGGGTGGACAAAAATTATCAACTTTATTTTTTTGAAATGTAGTTGTATTCCTCCAAAAAGAGTGATCCATTAGCAAGAATTGTTGGTAACAGTCAAAAAATGATGTCTTTCCCATCGTACTTGAGATTAAAAGCTTTTGTATTTTCCATACAATACTGGCATATTAATCTACTTAATGTCATTCAACCAGATAACATTCCATATGCAGAAAAGTCATTAACAATCTACAACAGAGCTGCCTCCATCATAAAGTTTTGCTTTGTTGATATATCATAAGTTAACACTCATTCATGTCAAAACAATTTCAATTCATCAATTAAAAGCTATAAAAATACGTCTATCTTACTTTTTGAATTTGATGGACCTGGACTACTAACCATTAGAAACATAAACTCTCTTTTCAAACATACTTTAGGCGACCAGTTATATAGGGTCACAATGACTGGCTAACAAGAGTATGGGCAACCCGATTGACCATACGAAGTGAACCCATCTACACACAAACCAAGCCTCACATTTCTAAGATCGGAAGAGAAGTTAGGATGTGTCTAATCGAAATATTTTCATACTTCACCGTCGAACTGGTGAGACAATACCCCAAACTTTCTCTAATTTTCATAGTGTCATCTCATATTCGAAACAGTAATCGTTGAAGCATAAATTCTTTACAATCTTGGTATGAGAGACAAATACCACATTCTCTTAAAAGAAATTTATTTAAATTTTTTCATACCACTTCTTGCCTGTCTAAAAGGAGGATGGTTGTAAAACTAACAACTCGTCTCAAATTCATCATCCTTATAATACAGCATACAACTATTTGGACAACAATCGATCTTTTGACAACCAAGTCCAAGGTTAGAAACTAACTTCTTAGTATGATAAAAGTTATCGTGCACAAGATTTCCAGTTGGCATTGTATGTTGTATAAACTGCATTATTTCATTATAACAGCCTTCTGGCATATTGTAATTGAACTTAATGCTTAACATCCTAAATGCAACAGAAAGTTCACTCTCTGCGTCACAACTTGAGTATAATGGGAATTGTGCAGCAGATAACATCTCATAAAATATTTTTGCATTTTCATTAGGTGGTTCATCAATATTGTACGACTGATGACCACTTCCACTAACCGCCCTTTGCATTGTAAAAGGCCCATCGCTTTATCACATCCATTACCATTTGCTCATATGGATTGAATTGATCTTTAAAATTATCTTCTCTATAATATTCATTTACAATAACACTTGGAGGCATTACTAGCATGTCTTCCCCATGGTTCATCCAGTAATAACACCATTTCATGAACTCATGCTTACAAAGATCCATTTTCACCTCATTGACTAATTTGAACTTCAAACACTCATATTTCATACAAAAACACTTCAACACTTCTAGTCTTATGAAACTTTCTTAAGCAGATGTAAGTTGAATGAACTCATCAACACCAACATAAAATTCAAGAGTGATCTCACCCTTCTTGGCATACACCCATTATCAATTCACCAACGATACAACGAGACTTCCATTTTCAATTCAAAATTGTATAACGAAAACGTGCTCATTCCTCACAAGTATATGACTAAATGACTATATATCCTGAAATTAACCAAATTATATTTCATGACTCCAGACTGTCATAGGCAACTGATAAATATGAATAAGAAATAAATATAATAATAGATAATTAATTATTCTCTTAAATTTTGTTTATATAATGTGCATATTTATCAATAAATAAATACAACATTAAGATAAATTTTGATCTTTTTAAAATACTATATATTTCTAAATTAAATTAAATTTTATAAATAGGCTTGTCTAAACTAAATATTCAGAATATTTTTGTACTTAGTTCAACATGTTTGAATTGAATTTTTCTTAAATACTTATTTAAATTTTTATTTCCTTTAATACTTAAACACTTATTAAATTTTTTATTTTTTACATTTTTTATTTTATTTTGATTGAGTTATTAAGAACATTATGGTTAAAATAGTGTATCTAATTTATTTTCTATGTTAGATGTAATTGTCTCAAGTTGAAATTTTATTTTTTATTTTTAGTGTTTGATTTTAAATAAAAATCTTAAAATCTATCAGTGTGCTTATTTCATTTTATAACAACAAAATATATTTTTCATGAATGGTACTTTTATTTTTAATATTTCATTCCTTACATATTTCAATTTAAATATTTATCTAATTTATTTCTTATGTTACTTCTAAATATTTGAATTAAAATTTTATTTATTATTTTTAGTGTTTTATTTTAAATAAAAATCTTAAAATCTATTAGTGTGCTCTACATATTTTATAACAACAAATTTTTTTTCTTAAATACTATTTTAATTTTTAGTATTTCATTACCTACATATTTGAGTTAAAATAATTATCTAATTTATTTCATATGTTAGTTTTAAATATTTGAATTGAAATTTTATTTATTATTTTTAATGTTCTATGTTAAATAGAATTTTTTTTAATTTTTTAATGTGTTTAGTTTATTTTATAACAACAAAATATATATTTCTTTAAATACTATGTTAATTTTTAGTATTTTATTTCCTACATATTTTATTTAAAATTATAGTATTATATTTTTTAATTAAAAGTTTCACTGTTTTAAATTAAAAATAAAAAAATAAACATTATTTATTAATACAATTACATAACAAAATATGATGTACATTTATATAATGATTACTAAATAACAATCAATAAAGTTCATATTTTAATTTCAAAACATATTGTAACAAATAATATAAACAATTAAACTAAAGCTAAACTAATTAATATAAAATAATCATTAAACTAAACTAACACAAAATAACCATTAAACTTAACACAAAATTATTGAGCCAACTTGCTCATATTAATTAAGTTTTGATGATTAAAAAAAATAGAATTTTTAATATATAAAATATAGTATTTTTAGTGATTAACAAAAATAGTATTTTTATTAAATATATTAATTATAGTATTAAATTATGTTTAATTAATTTGTAAAATACTTTTCATAGCATATGTATTACCAAAAATATTATTTTCTATTACAAATATTTTTATATATTTTTTAGATTAATTTATAAAATATTTTTCATAGTATATGTATTACCAAAAATATTATTTTCTATTAAAAATATATTTTTAAATTAATTTATTAAACATTTTTTTCATAGTGTATTTATTTTCAAAAATGTTATTTTCCATTAAAATTATTTTTCAAAGTATTTTTAAAATGTATAAAAAATAATTTTGTAAAATTTGGACAAAAAACTCATTTTTTTCACTATTGTTACAGTAGCGCTACAATGACGTACATGCCCCCAATGGTTAGAATTTTGACCATTGTTACAATACACATTACCGTTGCTACAGTGAAGTTGATTATTGCTACAATGAATTTGACTGTTGCTATAATGTCGCTACAGTAATTTTCAGAATGCTTATAAATAGCTCCAAATTCATTTTGAAGAGCATCCATTGCACATCCAAAGCTCTCAAAAGTTCTCAAGCTAATTTTCAAGTATTACAAGGCTCTCAAAGATTCATTGCTCATCCACTGAAGAGCCACAAGACAAGAGGAGAAAAAGATATCGCAAAGCCAAATTTGATTTTCTCTATTCAAACAGATGTCACAGTTTATTTATTTATTTAAATATTATTAACTTGTATATTTTGTGCTTAATTAGTTATTTGTATCCAAGTGTGGACAATTATTTGTGACAAATTAAAATATCATTGTGGATTGTATAGGTTTCCTAGAACCTTTAAAATCTAGGTGAATTTATTTTCCAACATAAGTTAAGGAGAAAACATTGGTGTTAGTGGTTTTCCTAGAACCCATTATAATTTAGGAGTGTATCTAGTTTTCAATGTGAGATAGTGTGAAAATTTTGGTGAGATTAGTGGAACCCCAAGGGTGGTTGAGACTTTGAGAGAGTAGAGTATGTGTATGTGGAGACACCGAACCACTATAAATTATTTTGTGCCTTATTTATTTATTCTTATAATTTATTAATTTCAAACTCATATATACATAGTTACAAAATCTTAATTTGTTTAAAATTAAATAACAAGAATTTAATTTAAATAAAATAATTAATCAATAATATTTATTAAAAAGGAGAAAAATTTTAAACACTCAATTCACTCATCTCTTAAGTGGTCATACTTTAAGGGACCAACAAAAATAACTACAACTAAACTAATACAAAATAACCAACTTTAAAAGCTTTAAACTAAAACAAAACAACATAAAATAACTAAAACTAAAAATAAACAACACAAAATAATTACATCAATGACTGAAAGAGTGGTTGCAATGGCACCGGAGGCAGTAACAACACTGATGGCAAGTAGCAGCCATAGAGAACAAAAAAACCCGAGGGGAAGAGAGAAATGACATGAGAACAAGGGGAAGATGGGAGAAGGGTGGGAGATTTTAAACACAAATTAGCGACGGGACTGGCTAGTCTTATTGTTGAATTGCCAATCTTGTTGCTAAATAGCGACGGGTTTGGCAGTCCCGTCACAATTTAGCGACGAGAATCCATGACCCATCGCTGATTAGTGATGGAAATTCTGTCCCTAAATTTTGTGATAGGCAAGTTGCAGCTAAAACATTTTACTGATGGATTTCAGTCACTAAATCTGTTACAAATTAATGACGAGTGGGCCCCCGTCACAAAATCTGTCACTAAATTATGATTTTCTTATAGTAAGCGGTCATTGCCTTCCCACGCTTGTTGGCGACACAAATGGCGGCAACGTATAAGGTCATCAACAACGCCTCAGCTATTGCTCTAACGACCAAGGAAGACCCATGAACAGCAAGCCCATCGAATATGACCAACATGGTCGTCGATAACTACTATAGGCTGAAACAAAACAAAAGACAAGGCCAAAATAATTTTATAGAAAAAACCACAATATTTTTCCTCAATCAAAAGATCGTTATACAATGAGATTATAGCAACAAATAAGGAAGATATACAACCTACCTCTAGTACCAACTCTAAGAAATTTATAAAAACATACACACTAACCCCCAGCCATTATTTATATGCAAAAAAATCGTTGCAATTGATTTTAATGTTTCCAATCAATGAGACAATTGCACATTGATGGTGCATGCCCTCATATCTGTTCTTGATTAGGAACCCAAATTGCTTTATGTGTTTTTTGTATATTTTCCAATAGAGGAACCTTTTTATTTATAAACTAAACAATGTTTATCTTTTTTTAAAACTAATCCCATCAAATTAGTTTGAATTCAATTTGAAAAGCAATTATTACTTTTTAACTAGTGGATAAATATCAAAAGATAAATCTTTAATGGTTTAAATGGTGTTTATCAGATAAATAAGGTCACCTAATAAACAATTATACTAATATATAATTACATCTAATTTAATTATTCTAATAGGTAATTACAATTCCATCTCCGACAACCATATTTTTCAAAAATTGATAGATCCCAACCCCTTGTCTTTTGCCACTAGCCACCACGATCACTCGCCTCTTCTATCGCCTACAGCACCACAACCCAGCCTCCTTTCTTTATTCACTAAAGGTCGCTAGAAACCACTCATTCCTTTTCCATCTCTTATGGTCAGATTTGCCAAAAATTGGCATGTCCCAACATTCTATCTTACATTGTTGGTCGTTCTGATCATCAGCCACCTCCATTGCCGACACCACAACTACCCAACATCCTCTCTTCTTCTGCCAAAGGTCACTAGAAACTAGTCATTCCTTGACCTTCTATCTCCTGTGGCTAGATCTACCAGACGCTAATGCATCCCCAACCCTCTATGCTCCACCGTTAGCTATCACAATGATCCACCACCTCCGCCACTGACACCACCACAACCCAATCTCCTCTTGATTATAATTTATGTATTAGCAATTAAATAACTTTTTTAATTAAATAATTTTTTACTTAATTTTTATTGATTGTTTTTACATAAAGTAGGCTAAAAATAATTTCTAAAATATATTCGATAATTATACGATTGTTTGAAATTAAATATCATTTTTATAAGATGTTTTCATTTTATAGTATAAAAAATGCATTTTTGTCAACCGATTGATTTGTAATATTCTTTTGCATGAAAATAAAAGCATACCGAACATAATAATACAAAGGAAAATAAAAGCATACCAAATATTTTATTTTTTTTAATTATGTCTAAATTTGAGACGAATTTTTTCTGTCTCTAAATCCATCTCACAACGCGATAAATTTTATTTTATTTTTTTAAATATTTTTAAATTTGAGACGGATTTAGATATGAAAAAATTCATCTTTAAATTCGTCTCATTTCACATATAAATTAAATATATTTTTTTAATTTCATTTAATTTTGAGATGGAATTTGAGATAGAAAAATCCATCTCAAAATCCATTTGAATTTTGAGACTAATTTTGAAACGAATTTTTTCGTATCTAAATCCGTCTCAATTTTAAGATGGATTTTGTGACAGACTTTTCTGTCTCAAATTTCAAACGAATTTTAAAATAGATTTTTTCGTCTCTAAATCTGTCTTAAATTTGAGACGAAAAAAATTCATCTCAAAAACTATCTAAAAAATTTGTCTAACAATCCGTTTCCAAATCCATCTTAATTAGAGACAGAAAAAATTTGTCTCAAATTTGTCTCAAAGTTTGCGATGAGCACTTTACCAACGGACCAAAATTTGTCTCAAATCGAAAATTCCCCCCAAAATCTATCTCAAATACACTATTTTCTTGTAGTGTGCACCACCACAACCCAGTCTCTTTTCTTTATCCACCAAAGGTCACCAGAAGCCACCCATTTCTCTTCCACCTCTTATATATGGTCAGATCTACCAAAAATTGGCAAGTCCTAACATTTTGTCTTACATTGTCGACCATTGTGATCATCTATCGCCTCCATTGCCAACACCACACCAACCCAACATCCTTTCTTCTTCTGCCAAAGGTCACTAGAAACCAATCATTCCTCGACCTTTTGTCTCCTGTGGCCAGATCTACTAGACACCGGTGCATCCCCAACCCTTTGTCCTCCACCGTTAACTATCACAACGGTCCGCCGCCTCTGCCACTGGCACCACCACAACCCAATCTCCTCTTGATTATTATTTATGTATTTGTAATTAAATAAAATTTTTACTTAATTTTTCTTGATTATTTTTCCATAAAGAAGGCTAAAAATAATTTTTAACATATATTCGATCATTATATGATTGTTTGAAATTAAATATCATTTCTATAAGATGTTTTCATTTTATAGTATAGAAAATGCATTTTCGTCAACCGATTAATTTGTAATATTCTTTTTCATGAAAATAAAAGCGTACCAAACATAATAATACAAAGGAATGGTCGGTCATTTTATTTTTATTTATACCAAATATGGCGACAAAATTGAGTAGTCATTGCATTCCATTCCACTTCCCCATCCCTTACCCTCTTCATCCTTCGAGTCATGCCAAATGTAGCTTTATTTTGTTGGTACTACGAAAGGATGACAAATTTTAACACAAAGTGGTCCTTAACCCTTTCCATTCCTCTAGTCATAGTAGCTTTATTTTCTTGGTACTACCAAAGGACGACAAGTTTTAATTCAAGGGGTCCTGCAAATTTTGGACTCTTAAGTTGTGTCACTTTTTATGGTTACATTATTATTGAAAATATTATTTAGAGATTCAAATTTGACACTTCTCTTGATAAAATAGTTTTTGTTTGTGAGTGAAAAAATAAATAAATTAATTATACACTCATTTAATTTTAACTATTTAAGTACTTGTATACTCTTAGAACTTTAAAATTAACCTAATCAATTTTTTAACCTTTTCAAAATTAGTCACGACATCTCCTTTGTTACTAATGACATTAAGCAAATTGATAGTACACTCATTAAACTCTGGATCTTTGACTTAAACTTTTATTATTTATCAAATTAGTTCTTGAACTTTTTTACAATGGCCAAACATCCCTTACCTAAAGAAAGACATTAATTAAACTAAATTAAATTAACTCACTTTGTTTCTTACATAGGATTTATAATTTGGGGTATTAGGGGGATGTAATGACCCTTTTGGAAAATTTTAAAGACTAATTTAGAGAAAAATAAAAATTAAGAGGGTGTCCCGTCAAAAACTCAAAATTTATAAATCTATGCTCAATTTATTTAATACCATTGTGTCTATGACTGATTTTTAAAAATTTCAAAATTGATTGGACAAATTTTAACATTTTGAAAAGTGTCTAGACTAAGTGATTATATTGTAAAAAATCTATGACCAATTTACCAAAAAAATGACTTTTCTTTGAAGGGCAAACATTATACATAAAATAACTTAGGGCAAATAGCAAAAACAAATTCAAATATTTTCATGAATTTATAAATTTATTCAAATGTTTCAATTTTGTCGATTGTATCCCAATTGACTCAATTATGTGTAATTTTATCTAACAACTAAAATCAATTTAGGAAGTGTGTATCATTGCTAATGTGGGGACATCACCTATCATAAAAAATATATAAGTAGGACCCATATGTACGCATGAAAAAAAAATTATACACATGGATCCCACTTAATTATATATGTATAGATTAATGCTACTTTACTCGAGAGCCTTACAAAGATGCTTATCGAGATGGGTCAAAAAAAAAAAAGAAACCCTTCACCCAAATACAAATTTACCTCCCTTCCCTACTGCAATCTCCCATTCCCATGGTCGTCACCTCGCCTCATATCGATTGCCACTACATCTTCCCCATCCCCTACAACGCCGGTCGACGGGAAGCAAGGTAAGGCAGCGCGAGGAAAGCGACGACGAGTGCTAAGACTTGTTAGAGGTAGCAATTATGGAGAAGGGAGGTTGTAATAAGAAAAGGTAAATTTGTATTTGGGTGAGAGATATTTTTATCTTTTTAGCCCATCTTGGTAAGTCTCGCTGTGAGACTCTCGGGCAAAATAATAAGATTCATGTGTATATGTGTATTTCACTCATATATATTTTTTATGACAAGTAACTTATTACGTTAATTATGACATGTATCTTCTAAATTGATTTCAAATGTTAAATAAAATTATATTTAATTGAGTCAATTAAAATATAATTATTAAAATTAAAATATTTAAATAAATTTATAAGTTCACAACAACATTTAGGGTTTTTTCGTATTCTATTTGTCTAAATAACTTATTAGTATTTATGCATTATAAAAATATTAAATTAAATAGATATTATTCCAAATTGAAGGGAATCAAACGTCACACATAAAAATATCTGCAACTAATTATTGTCTTCACAACATGACGACGCACCGTACCTAGGAACCGTCACCCCCAGTCATTATTGCCCTATATCTTGAGAGAGAGAGAGAGAGAGAGTGAGAGAGAGCGAGCGAGGGAGATGAGAGGATCAGGGGGTGGGATGATGATGGCAGGGTTGGTGATGGTGGAGACGATGGAGGTGGGGCTGCAGACACTCAGTAAAGCTGCCTTGAAGAAAGGATTCAGCCTCTACTCCTTTCTTTTTTACACTTACGCCATTAGCACCCTCTTCCTCCTTCCCCTCGTCTTCACTTTCCACAGGTATCTCTCTATCTATCTAGCTCAGATGCGTCATCATCATCATCTATCTCTCTCTCATAGATATCTGTCTGTATATAATTGTACAGAGTGACATCTCCGCCTCCGAAGCTCACCTTCTCTGTGATATGCAAAGCCTTTGTTCTTGGCCTCATCTGGTACGCACATACATATACCTATATATATATATTCTTGTTCTAGTAGCTAGCTAGCTACCCACGGAGGATTAATTATATATTAATACGTGGGAATTATACACAGTTGCTGTTTGCAGTTCTTCTCGTTAAGTGGGATTGGGTTTGCCAATCCAACTCTGGCATCCGCCATGAACAACCTCGTCCCCGCCTACACCTTCCTTCTTGCTATTTTGATCAGGTATGTATATATATATATGTATGTATGTTCCATAATATATATATATATATTAGTAAATCACCACCAGTTCAATTAATTAACTGTTAAAGCAGAAGCAGGAGAATCTTTATTTAAAAAGAAAATAAGATGGATATATATAGAAGTGGAGCCATTTTCTGTCTTGCTTTGTAGGGACGGACAAAACTCATTGAGTGTCCAGACAAAATGCCTTTTTTCCTGGAAATTGTCGAAAAAGTAGGTTGCAGTGAGTCACCACCAATTCACCCATCATCTCTCTAAGTTTAGCACCGTTGGGTTTTTGTCTTTAGTGTTAAAAAATTAATTAAAAAAAAGGCAACCATACCCAACTCCCACAACTTTCACCATTTAACTATTTTGTCTCCTAACTTTGAGGGAACTTATGTTGAACCCTTAACTTTCAATTTTATAATAAGTATATACCTCAATTCAGTAAATATTGCGCATGCATTCCACGCATGGTTTGACGTGGTCCTCACATTGACGAAGCCAATAAAAGCGTATCACGTGTCTCGTTCAGCAAGAAAGGAAGGTCGGCAATGCAGCAATAGCCGTCGGAAGACGACGATGAGGGTGCAGTAACCTCTTCCAACGACCTCAATCAACACTGGAAGACGATTGCGACGAACAGTCGTTGGTAACGCCGGCCCCCCAACCCTAATCGAAGCCATTGCAGGCCACCGGCACGAGAAAGACAGGTCATCAACCGATCGCTCGCCTCTCACGTCGCTGTTATTGACGGCCCTTCGACCCCAATCGACACCTCTCACGCCGTTGACGACCACCAACAAAAAGAGAAAAAGATACCAAGAGTTGGATCGACGCCTCTCACGCCACTAGCGACCACTAACACACAGAGAGAGAACGAGAGTAAGAGAGAGGCAACGACCACCGATAGAGAAAGGCAAGATCAGGGATTGGTCGCTGATGAGAAAAGATGGACCAGGGTTGGTTAGAAGGTGGGAGGTCACTGACGACAAGGAAGGCTAGGAAGGATGAAGAAAAAAATAATGTTACACACACCTCAACTGCATGTGTACCTCATGCGTTGTCCTAATTGTCTGCTAAGTTCAAAATTAAAAGTTGAGAGCGCCGATAGGTCACCCCTCAAATTTAAGGGATAAAATGGTTAAATGATAGAAATTGAGGGTGCTAGGTATGCCTTTACCCTAGAAAAAAATAGAAACACCATGCCATCCTCCTGTCAGTCACCAGTGAACTCCCAAAACTATATATCGTGATTGGTTTATGTCAGACAATCCTGTTATTATTTATTTGATTTATTATTTATTTGATTTCTTCTTGATATCAACTGATTAGAAGAGTACAGCCAAGAGCTAACCTACAAACTCTGAGTCTCTATATTATCTTATGAGAAAAAACCCACCCCCAAGCCACTCAAAATTGAAAAAGTGCCATTCCCTTTCACTATGAAAAAATCACAGTACCAGTAGTTGTCCACATAATTATTGATTCTTTTCTTATTTAAATATATATCTAAATCCTTAATTTGGTGATGTGTTAGGATGGAGAAACTAAATTTGAAAGCGAGAAGCAGCCAGGCCAAGTCCATTGGCACCATAGTGTCCATCACGGGAGCCTTTGTTGTGGCACTTTACAGAGGCCCTTCAATCAACTTCTTCAAACCTTCTTCATCTTCAGCACCCAGCAGCAGCAGCAGCAGATCTACCAAATTGTTAGATACTCTTCTTTCACCTCCATCAAGCTGGAGCATTGGAGGCGTTGTCCTTGCAGTTGCTAGCTTTCTCAAAGCACTACTGTACGTTTGTCAGGTAGCTAGATCTGGCCGACAAATGAATGCCATTCAAACTTCTAGCTTTTTTGTTTTCTTTCTTTATTTAATTGGATAAAATGGGTAATTTTGAAACGCTAAGAAATGGTTGTGTGAAGAAACAGCAAACTCGACTCTAACCCACCCATGAGATTAGGCCTCGACAAGCTAGCTGCTCACATATGGCAGCAAGTCATCTCTCCCCCCACCCAAGTGTCATCCAAGAAATTAACTGACGGTATCTCATATTTTTAAATAATTTTAAATACCCATCAAACTGATACAATATTACCCATCAAAGACAATTAGAGACAGTTGTACAATATTTTTGGCGGCTCTTCTTATATATCCAACTGATTAATGTTTTTGGATGGCTTTAGGCTTGGTGTGTGAAGGAATACCCGGCGGAGCTGATGTTAACGCTCATCTCTAGCATTTTCGCCGCCATCATATCTGGGATACTGTTTCTAGTTGCAGAAAACGACCCAAATGCCTGGAAACTGAGCTCTAAAACGGAGCTAATCGCCGTGACCTGCTATGTGAGTGAAGAAAATAACATTAATTATACGTATGTTATATGATGGGGTCTATTTGATTGCGATTTATGATATCCTGTCCTCTCATTTGGCTTGTTCTTGAGGTTTAACACAATCAATAAGTTCACGGATTCAGGGTATCTACGGAATAGCAGTTAGGGGAAGTGTTCACATCTGGGCTATGCGTTGGAATGGTCCGATCTTTGTTGCAATGTTTAAGCCGCTCGGAATAGTCATTGCAATGGTTGCCGGCGTCTTGTTCCTTGGGGACAAACTTCATCTTGGAAGGTGTTTCCGATTCTCTAACCATGCGCTTCCAATCCTCAAAAGAGATTGCTTTTTTAGAGATCATTGTGCAAACTAATAACTCAACAAATTAACCCTTTTTTTGGTTGGTTGGTTGCAGTATAATTGGAGGAGCCATAATAGCTGTTGGCTTCTATACTGTCATGTGGGGCAAAACCAGAGAAGAGAAGGTTGAAGAAGACAATATGAGTGGTTTAGGTGTTGACTCATTCTCTCCGAAGGCCCCGCTTTTGCAGAAAGATGAAGCTTGAACTAAAAAGAAGAAATATTAAAATGGAATATTCGTTTATGCTTTGCGATAATTATTACAGGAGAATGCTACCTGTACAGTTGTTTAAACAATTGATTTGACAATTTGATTTAATTACAAATTTACCCTCTCTTTCAATTACAAATTCTCCCCTAATTTGGTACCTACTTTTTCATTCTTCTTGTTCATGTTCTCTCCCTCTTTCAATTACAAATTCTCCCGCCACCAATAGAGTTGCTTTTGTCATCAGTCATCATCGACGCAGTCGTCTCCACCGCCATTGAAGCCACTATTTGTCTCTGTTGTTCCAACTACTACGGACACCTCCATGTCCTATCTCTCTTTCTTCTTCTTTTCTTTCTCTCTTTTCATTCTTTGTATTGTTTGCTTCCGACCCAACTATAGCTGCTACCATTGAACAACTGTCATCAACGCTTTTGGTCGTCGTTTCAATCGCTGTCGACATCTCTATCTCCTTCTTTATCTCTCTTTTTTTTTATTCTCATCGTCGTGTGCCAC
This sequence comes from Diospyros kaki, assembly GCA_036245055.1. Classification (NCBI taxonomy): domain Eukaryota; kingdom Viridiplantae; phylum Streptophyta; class Magnoliopsida; order Ericales; family Ebenaceae; genus Diospyros; species Diospyros kaki. Next base: position 4,847,238 of record BSEG01000002.1, on the reverse strand, counting down.
CATTCTCCTCCTATAGTCGTTTGCTTTCGTTTTACTTGATAGAAAGATGTATATTTTTTTCTCCATTATATTGTATTTAATATTTTTAGAATTTTGACAAAAAAATAAGTATTTTTAACATATCACAAATCATAAAAACACTTTAACAGATTGTATTTGCTTATTTTGCAATTTTTAAAAACTTAAACTAACACATATAAATAATAATATATTTACTGAAAGTAATATATAATTTTAGGTTAAATATATATTTTTTAAATAAAAGTATATACTAATAGTTTGATACAACTTTACATATAATTTTTGACTTTTTATTTCAAGTAATATAAATAAATAATAACATAAAAACATATAATTATTTATATATAAGATAATTATAAAATGTATAAAATTTTATATTTTGTATGAATGATAAAGAGAAAAAAAATATAATTATATTGTGATGAATATAAAATAATCATAAAATAACAAAATAACTTTTTAAAAATAGCAAACTAACTCCTAAAAGTTTTAACATGTTGTAAGCTAAAATTTTTAAAAGTTACAAAATGAGTTTAATTTAATTAAGGAACGTTTGTTAAAATGAATAAGATAAGAGACTATCAAGATAAACTCATAATGATTTTCGAACCAAGATATGGAATTGTCAAGATAATGTTGGGAAGCATTCTAAGATTTTTATCAAGCTGTTTGTTAAATTTTCTAAAATGCACTAAAAGACACAAATATCATGTTTTTCTTATCTATAAAGACCAAGATATACTTATTTTTAGAGGGGAGAAAGATAAACATATTTTGAAAAATCAAGATAAAAGGTTATTAATGATTTTTTCAAGAATAGTTAGATAAACTTAATAAATATGTTAGAAATGATAGAAGTTCGGGATGTATTAAAGATGGGAAATGGGTGGGTGGGCCGGCCAGGCCCGACCCGTATCTCGCTTGGCCCATCCATTTGGTGGGCCGAGCCGAATTTGGTCAGCGAATGAGACAGGTCGGGCCAGGCCGAGTCAGGAAAATGAAAATTGGGGCCCAGCACGACTTTGTGGCCCTTAATAAATGAGCCAAAGTGGGTCGGGCCGACCCATGGGCCTAGTTGTTTGGACAAGCCCATGAGCAATTTATTTTTAATTTTTTTAAACATAATTTTTTAAATATATTTTTTTATTTTTTCTCAAATGTAGCTAATATTTTTTAAAATAAGTTTATATAATTTTTATATTTGTAAAATTATGTTTATAGTAAAATTATGTAAAATTTTACAAACATAATTCTACAAACATAATAAACATTATGTTTACAAACATAATTATGCTTACAAACATTATAATAAAATTATGTTTACAATAAATATAATTTTCAATTATTATGTTTAAAATATATTTATAATTACTAATTAAAAACATAATTTTTTAAATATTTTTTTTTATTTTTGGTGGGCCGAGCTGGACTATTTTAGCGGGTCAGTTGATGGGCCGGCCGGGCTATGAGACGGGCCGGCCCATTTCCCATCTCTAGAATATATCTCATATCTTGACTTTTGCACCCCATATCTTGATTAATAAACACTCCCTTAAGATAATTTTATATAATATGTTTGTAGTTTATAGTTGTATTTAAAAAATATGTTTATGTATATTTATAAATATATGTAAATTTTTTGCATAATATATATACTTAATTTGTGTATATTTATATTTAGATGGAATATACATCTTTATATTTAGTAAATGCCGACGAATGAAGAAGGGAAGTCACTGGCTAAAATGAAAGGACCCAGAGAAATAGAGATGAGATAGAGGCGTCGAAGGTTACAATGACAGCAAGAACGAGAGAAGAGAGAGCGGGAAGGAGAAAGAGAGAGAAAAAGAGAGATGAAGACTTTGGCGGCGGTTGGAACGACAAAAGTGAACAATGGCTTCAACGATGGCAGAAACGACTACGTCGATGGCAAACGACGATGGAAACGGCTACATCAGTGACAAACAACGATGACGATTTCGTCAATGGCGAATAGCGGTGGCTACAATGGCGGTGAGAATAAAAACAAGAAGAGAGAGAGAGAGTGAAAGAATGAAGAAAAATGAGGAAATAGGTAGCAAATTAGGAGGTAAATTTGTAATTAAAATAAAAGATAAATTTGTAACTAAAACAAATTATCAAATCAGTTATCTAAAGAATTATGCAAGTAGCATTCTCCATTATTATAAAAGCATTGTCACATACTATGTTGAATTGGTCATTTAAAAACATTAACATACTCTTAATAATCCCTAATAGTTGTTGCGTTAAACGTCCATTGGCTAAGTTGTCTTGGTCGCCTTTTCATATTGTAATTGACATGGGCCCCTCATACTAATGATGTTAGGTGGGCTGTCCAAATCGGAGCTGTCATGGGCTCTAAAGAGGCAAACTAGCTGGTCTACAAGGCCAACCTATTTTTAAATTTTTTTTAAAAATTATTATTTAATTAATATATAAGATATAAAAATATTTTTAAAATGCAAACTAAAACAATTGTATATGAGATGTAAATTTATTTATATATTTAAATTTTTTTAAAGTGATTATGTCTAAAAGTGTATGAGATATAAATTTCTTTATAAAAAAGTGTAAAGTCATATATGAGATATAAATTATTTAAAATTTATTGATCATCATCATGAATTTGAGACATTTTTTATATAATTTTTAAAGGGTTAGAGTTACTAAATTAAAATATCAACTATTCAAATTTAAAATTAACTCATTTATAATTTTATTTTTATAAAATTAAAATGTAGTTGGGCCCAATGGGTGGAGCCCATGGGCCTAAGTCGAGCTCTTAGTTGGGCTGAACTAAATTGCAGAACTTAAAAATATTAAGGTCAACCCATCTCTATGTAACTGACAAATAAACTAAAGGCAATTCTAACAAGTCAAGCAAACCCTTGAGCTACCCTACCATTTAACGTTTTTCCCTCGGATAATGGTAGATGAACAACTCCTTTGACAATTTTATTAACAACTCATGACAAAATTATACATCTACCCCAAGCCCTAATTACATATTTACCAATGTCAAACCCTCTTTCTCATTCTCTCTTTCTCTTTCTTTTCACCAAAAAGTTTTGAATACTTGTCCGCCTTATCTCTCTCTCTATCTCACTCACTCACTCACCTACTCAGATGCCCAAGTCTTCTTTATCACTAACATACTCTCTTTTTCTCTCTCTCATTCTTGTCCGTGGCCGGCCAGACCTCCAGTACGTGATCGGACCTTCATCGTTGCAACCACTGCTATTCGCAACCGACGCAGCCACCTCCGCTGCCACTATTAACACTTCTGGCCTTTGTTCATCCCTGTTCCAGCCTCTATCACCATCCGTTTTTGTTGTTCCAAGGGCTGTCGATGTTGGACTAAGAGATGTTATGGCACACACTAAGAGGGGGTGAATTGGTATAATAAAAATAATTTTTGAGAAACTGAGATGTCTTCTGTGAAGACCGCAGATTCGTTAAACCTCAAGACCTTAAAATGACACGATGAGGTATCAACAGTGTAAAGACAATCTTGTCTTGTGAATAATGAATATGAAATCCTTATGGATGAGAGGTTAAATATACAATTTAAGTAGAGGATATAAAGATGCTAATAATGGCAAACAAAAACAGAAAACACAAACACACAAGAGACACTGATTTATAGTGGTTCGGTTTAACCCAACCCTAATCCACTACCTTAGCTCCTCACAAAGGATTTTCCAAACAATTTACTAAAACCCCCTACTTAAACCAAGTAAGTCCTCTAGTCCGTGATAAGGAAAATTACAAAACCTCCCACACAAATGGGCCCTCTACCTATACAAAGTAGGAAATACAAGAAATGTAATAAATAAAGGATCTAAAAGATAAATGTAACGCCCCGTTCTTCTCAAAGCATTTATTATCCCGACGTTTATTAATTAATAATTACTTTATCAATTTTATCTCATATTTTTTTTCTTTCTCTCATTCTCCTCATCGAGGTAACCATAGCTAATTGTGGAAGCATGATAGTTCGTAATCTAATACTTAACAAGCTTTTAACATCAGAATCGTAAATTCATATTCATAATAAAATCATAACATCATTTTCAAACGTACTAGTGTTTAAACATAATCATGATCATCCCTTAATATTACATGCCGAAATATCATAATCAACATCATGGATAACATAGTAGGACATAAACATGACAGGTTATATGCATAATCGATACATTTACGCACTTCAACGAGTGCCATCACATGCCTTCATTTCCTTCGTTTCTGCTATAACTTCCATCTAGAACATTAAATGTTTCAGAGGCATCGCCCAATTAGATGATCGACCATCTAAGTAAGAGTATAATATTCATGAATGAATGTAAATGTATAATGTCCTGTCATTTGGTTTGTTTGAGCCGATGGCATCCATACTTCATATGCCACTTACCATTTTTACAACCAGTTCTTTCCAGGCCGAGATGTATGGGTGCACCCTTAGTAAAGCAGCGATGCCCACCCATACTCTCAAACATATGCGATGCATAAGCAACGATGGATTATATGTGAACATATGCATATCATCATCATATTATGTAAATGCATCTACGTGACATATGCACACATCATATCATGTCAACATGTTGAAACATACTTTGAAACATATATCGTATTTAACATTCTATCAAATCATATGACACATTTTAGAAATTACCTTTCATAGACAAATTAGCTTTGAGAAATACTAGCTTACCTTTGAAATCGGCTTAAGTCTCGAGAAATGTGTTTTAATCTCAAAAACGTGCTCGCCTCGACTTTCTCACTAGACTTCTACTTATACTCAAACTTTGGTCTCAATGATCCCTGGACATCATATTTACTCAAGGGGTATTAAAATTTATTTTCCTCAAATTTTCCTCAATCGCTCAAATTTCTCCCCATTATTTCCTCAATAATTCCAAAATAAATACTTTTCCAAACATTTTTTTTTTAATTTTTCTCCACGACAATTCATAAAACAACATTTCTAATCTTCTAAAATTTTATGGGAATTTTTCATAATTTTCTCCTATTTTTCTTCTATTTTTCAAGAATTTTCTTTATCCCAAAAATTACCAAATAAATATTTATTTCCATATTCTCCATAAATTTTGTAACGGCCCGCCTCCCGGAGCCCCCGTGCACCAAGAGGATCCGTGAGAGGGTCATTACTAAAATGATATCGAACAAATCCCTATTAAAACCATATTCTTTTTATCATTCCACATCTCATAATCAGTTTTACAAAATCATTCATCACTTTGGCCCACTTGGGCTTACATAACATACAACAAACTCTGAAAACATAAACATTAACCTTATCAAAGACACGATGACACCCAGGATCTAGTTTCGGGAGAGCTCTGCACTTGCTACCTTGACACGACGGCCTGGACCCAAACCCCGCTGAACGTACCTGCTATCTCGAGAATACTCTTACCTGGAATGATGTAAAACAACATGAGTCGCGAGACTCAGCAAGCTCTAGAAAAGAAAGGGTGAGGGCTTAGGATAGGACTCTTCCCTTGACACCCCATGCAACCCATGCCAATGCAATCACGCCATGTCATGAGCTATACGTACTTTACTTCTACATGCATAACATAAAATTAACTGCACATAAGGAGCCAGGGGCCCACATAAGTCACACATTGGCACCCAGGTCCTGCATACAAACCTGTCGTAGCCTAACATAGGCTACCATATCATCATTCTCTTAGACCAGCCTTTTCCTGACACGGTCGGCTTTTCCTGACATTCAATCATTTTCTTTTTCTTGATACTCGTTACATGCTCTTCCTGATACCCATCATACTCTCATACATTCTTCATGTCATATATCACATAATCATATACTTCCGCGATCTTGGTCTTCCCTCGGGCCAACCCCGAGCTAATATCTAAGCCGAGCCGAAGCTCACATGAGTCGGTACTCCCGACACCTGGCACGGTACTCCCGTCCAGAATAACAGTAACAATAAAATCATGCAATGCAACACATAGGAAATGCAAGGGCCTCTGTAGCATAAACATGATGACAAAGCCCCCATAAACCAAGCATCAGGCCCTGCTACGCCCACACATAAGAATTCACACATACGACATGTTCTAAATGCATATGCTTACCTAAGATACCCAAGTTGGTTCTTAGACCAATCGGGTCATGCAAATGCTCATACATCCCATCACACACAAAACATGTCCTCTCGTGAATGCAACCCAGCCCCTTGTAGCACACACATCATGAAATGCACAAACCAAGGCGGGAATCTGGAGTACCAGCTCTTCTGGCCCGTCTAGCGCTTATCGTAATAGCCGATGACTGGCGCCCATACATCCAGCCATCAACTGCCACGACCCACGGTCGACAGTCAGCGGCTTTGTACCCATACCCTTAGACACACTTACTGACAACATCTAACTTATACACTTCCAACTTAACATTTATTAAACCATTCCCATGACATCTTATGCACTTGTAACATAACCATTAATACACCATGCCTGATCTCATTTCTTCTAATTTTCATAAAACCATCTCAACATGCAAAACAAACTCTTATCATATTTCTATAATTTAAACCATATCATTTTCTAAGAACCTAACCCCAACGGGTTCGGCATCATTCCCAAGGGAAGCGGAGCGGTACGAAGCTCCGTGATGGACAGAAAGAATGACACCAAATCATCATTTTCTTAACTCATCCCATTAACAATAATCTCATTTAATAAAACATAAGTCATAGGGTGGTTGCCACGCGGATTGTTGTTATTGATGCGTGTAACCGAATCATGGTGAGGGAGGGTTTAGAGTATAAGAAACCTCAAAGACTTTCACAGGAAATAAATAACGCGAGGAGAGGGTTAGGAGCTTGCCTGTAGATGGTCGATCGTAGCTTCTCTCATACTCCCGCTACGAAGTAAAACCTTTAACATAAAATAATAAGTTTACGACCTATTTTAATCAAATCTAACCGTATAAAATTCATGATTTAAACATATAACACTCATATAAATTTTACCCACTTACCTGACTAATTTAATCACGAAATAATCTCAAGATTCATGAATTTCTTCCCCAAATTTCTCTTTTTCCTCCCTTTTCTCGCGCTGCCCGAGCTCCCTCTTCTCGTCCTTCTTTCGCGGCTGCTTCAATTGAAGCCTTTAATGGCTTCCAACCCAAGATTGCAATATATATATATCAAACTCAAGTGGCTTTTAAGCCACAAAAAGGTAATGGCCAAGACAAGGCCACGTACACACACATATATATATATATATATTAATTAATTAGTTTAATTTATTTTGATTTAATTCTCTCTTTTATTATTATTATTATTTTTATTATTTCTATTATTATTATTTTTGCCACTATATGTTATTTTATTGTTTTCATTAATACTTTCAATTAATTTAATTAATCACCTTAATTTCCTATTTCTTTAAAATATCGTAAATGAATACTTCTCAAAAATTTTTAAATATTCTAAAATATCCTCAAACACCCAAATTAATTATTTTTTTTTCTTATCTCCAAATTTTTGGGATACTACATTTCTCCCCTCCTTATTGGAATTTCGTCCTCGAAATTCGCGCTCAATCCATCTCCTTAAGACACGCTCGCAACTCTCATGATCTTACTCAACCTCACTTCTGGGTCATTCCATATCATCATTTTCCAGTATCTCACTGGGCATCTTGCATCACTAAATCATCCTCAAGGTCTTGCCTTTTTTTGGTACCGAGTCAATTATCAACCTCAATTCTCTTATAGCACTAATGACTTCCAAATCGTCTTATCACTCATTTCAACTATAAGGTTGACCCTAATTTGGCTAGCACCATTATACACCTTACCCACCGAATTCCCATTTGGGAGTCTTTATTTACTGCAAATTTCCTTAGGTGGGTTATAATATCTAACTTTCCCTCATTGCCTCGTGTAACATTTCCTATTGTAGCCTCCTACTGACAGTTACTCCCGCTCCCAAGAAATCACCCAAGCACATCCTTAACAATCTATAACCATTCATCATGCGCCTATCCTCTCACTTATACCAGACGTTTCATCAGAGCCGTGAATTAACATCGATAAGGACGCAAACACCAAGATCAACCTAGACGTCGAGCACGTATCTCAAGCGGGGTCTACTCCTACCATGTACTCGTGGCTAACCTCAACATCCACAAAATCTCTACCTGAGTCACTATTCTTCCATCACATGTTACGACATAGAATTCCTCAATACTCTTTTGTTTTTTCTGTACTACCACCATACTTGGAATTAAAGATTCTAACTAAACGCACCTCGAATTAAATTCTAGCCATACGACCCATAACACGCACCTAACTCTACCTGATCGTCCTATGTGTGCAGAGTCACCTCCCTTAACCCTTAACATGCTCTGATACCAAACTGTAACGGCCCGCCTCCCGGAGCCCCCGTGCACCAAGAGGATCCGTGAGAGGGTCATTACTAAAATGATATCGAACAAATCCCTATTAAAACCATATTCTTTTTATCATTCCACATCTCATAATCAGTTTTACAAAATCATTCATCACTTTGGCCCACTTGGGCTTACATAACATACAACAAACTCTGAAAACATAAACATTAACCTTATCAAAGACACGATGACACCCAGGATCTAGTTTCGGGAGAGCTCTGCACTTGCTACCTTGACACGACGGCCTGGACCCAAACCCCGCTGAACGTACCTGCTATCTCGAGAATACTCTTACCTGGAATGATGTAAAACAACATGAGTCGCGAGACTCAGCAAGCTCTAGAAAAGAAAGGGTGAGGGCTTAGGATAGGACTCTTCCCTTGACACCCCATGCAACCCATGCCAATGCAATCACGCCATGTCATGAGCTATACGTACTTTACTTCTACATGCATAACATAAAATTAACTGCACATAAGGAGCCAGGGGCCCACATAAGTCACACATTGGCACCCAGGTCCTGCATACAAACCTGTCGTAGCCTAACATAGGCTACCATATCATCATTCTCTTAGACCAGCCTTTTCCTGACACGGTCGGCTTTTCCTGACATTCAACCATTTTCTTTTTCTTGATACTCGTTACATGCTCTTCCTGATACCCATCATACTCTCATACATTCTTCATGTCATATATCACATAATCATATACTTCCGCGATCTTGGTCTTCCCTCGGGCCAACCCCGAGCTAATATCTAAGCCGAGCCGAAGCTCACATGAGTCGGTACTCCTGACACCTGGCACGGTACTCCCGTCCAGAATAACAGTAACAATAAAATCATGCAATGCAACACATAGGAAATGCAAGGGCCTCTGTAGCATAAACATGATGACAAAGCCCCCATAAACCAAGCATCAGGCCCTGCTACGCCCACACATAAGAATTCACACATACGACATGTTCTAAATGCATATGCTTACCTAAGATACCCAAGTTGGTTCTTAGACCAATCGGGTCATGCAAATGCTCATACATCCCATCACACACAAAACATGTCCTCTCGTGAATGCAACCCAGCCCCTTGTAGCACACACATCATGAAATGCACAAACCAAGGCGGAAATCTGGAGTACCAGCTCTTCTGGCCCGTCTAGCGCTTATCGTAATAGCCGATGACTGGCGCCCATACATCCAGCCATCAACTGCCACGACCCACGGTCGACAGTCAGCGGCTTTGTACCCATACCCTTAGACACACTTACTGACAACATCTAACTTATACACTTCCAACTTAACATTTATTAAACCATTCCCATGACATCTTATGCACTTGTAACATAACCATTAATACACCATGCCTGATCTCATTTCTTCTAATTTTCATAAAACCATCTCAACATGCAAAACAAACTCTTATCATATTTCTATAATTTAAACCATATCATTTTCTAAGAACCTAACCCCAACGGGTTCGGCATCATTCCCAAGGGAAGCAGAGCGGTACGAAGCTCCGTGATGGACAGAAAGAATGACACCAAATCATCATTTTCTTAACTCATCCCATTAACAATAATCTCATTTAATAAAACATAAGTCATAGGGTGGTTGCCACGCGGATTGTTGTTATTGATGCGTGTAACCGAATCATGGTGAGGGAGGGTTTAGAGTATAAGAAACCTCAAAGACTTTCACAGGAAATAAATAACGCGAGGAGAGGGTTAGGAGCTTGCCTGTAGATGGTCGATCGTAGCTTCTCTCATACTCCCGCTACGAAGTAAAACCTTTAACATAAAATAATAAGTTTACGACCTATTTTAATCAAATCTAACCGTATAAAATTCATGATTTAAACATATAACACTCATATAAATTTTACCCACTTACCTGACTAATTTAATCACGAAATAATCTCAAGATTCATGAATTTCTTCCCCAAATTTCTCTTTTTCCTCCCTTTTCTCGCGCTGCCCGAGCTCTCTCTTCTCGTCCTTCTTTCGCGGCTGCTTCAATTGAAGCCTTTAATGGCTTCCAACCCAAGATTGCAATATATATATATCAAACTCAAGTGGCTTTTAAGCCACAAAAAGGTAATGGCCAAGACAAGGCCACGTACACACACATATATATATATATTAATTAATTAGTTTAATTTATTTTGATTTAATTCTCTCTTTTATTATTATTATTATTTTTATTATTTCTATTATTATTATTTTTGCCACTATATGTTATTTTATTGTTTTCATTAATACTTTCAATTAATTTAATTAATCACCTTAATTTCCTATTTCTTTAAAATATCGTAAATGAATACTTCTCAAAAATTTTTAAATATTCTAAAATATCCTCAAACACCCAAATTAATTATTTTTTTTTCTTATCTCCAAATTTTTGGGATACTACAAATTTTTTCCATAATAATTCATAAAATGAAACACCTGATTTTTTTTTTGAAATTTTTTTTCAAAAAATTAAACATAATAAGATAAAAGAAAATATTATCAATTTCCATCTATTTGAGATATTTTATACTTACCTTGTAACAGTTTCTTTAACCTTGTCTTTGATGTGCCCAAATTTCTCTTCCTTACTCTTTCCTCCCAAATCTCTTTTACAAGTTCAATTTTTTTCACAATCTCTTTCTTTCTTTCTTTTTCAAATTTCTCTCTCACTCTCAAACCTTTCTCTTTCTAATTTAAGCCCTTCAATCTTTCAAGTTTTCTCTATTTATAGAATGTTGAATTAAGTTTAGCATAATTGTAGTGACTCACTATTTTAATTATTTTGTCACCTTTAATTATTTATCCACACCATACTTTGTCTCCCACATTTCTCAATTATTTCACCAATTATCTTTGATTATTTGTCCACACCCTACTTTGTCTCCCACATTTCTCAATTATTTCACCCATCATCTTTAATTTTTTTCACCCTTTTTAATTATTTTTCACTAAATCTCACTCATAATCTTTAATTATTTGTTCACACTCTATTTTGTTTCCCACATTTCTCAATTATTTCACCCACTATCTTTAATTATTTTTTCATACTTTATTTTGTCTCTCACATTTCTCAATTATTTCACCCATTATCTTTAATTATTTTGTCACCTTAATTATTTTCCATTAAATCTTCTTTTGAATAGATTATTCTTTCATTTAGTTCATTAATTTTAAGCCTACTTTCTTAGCCTAGCATTTTCAACTTAGCCCACTAACTCTAAACCCATTTACTTAGCCTTTCTTTTTTTAACTTAGTCCATTAACTCTTAACCTATTTACTTAGTCTTTTTTTTTTTTTTCAATTTAGTCCATTAACTCTTAGCCCATTTACTTAGCCTTTCTTTTTTTTTTTTTCAACTTAGTCCATTAACTCTAAGCCCTTAGTTTTCTCAATTATAATCTCCAATGAATGTAAAAATATTTTAAATACAAATAAAAAATAATAATAATAATTATTAGTATTCTCAAAATACTAGGATATTACAATAAATCTCTTAGTTACAAGATCTCTCAAAAATACAAACAAGGCTTGAAATAAATAATTACAAGTGAAGATCAAAGGCTTGAAAAGAAAAAAAAAAAAACACTGTCAATGTAAAAACAAATCAATATAAATGTAAGCTCATATCACTTCATTCTCATCCATTAGCATCTTCTTGATCTTCTTGATATGTATTTATAAGCATCCTAAGACTCTTGCCAAAAACTAGCTGTTTTGTGAGCATTGAAAAATAAAAAACTAGTCGTTATGGTTTTCTACGGAAAGAGTTAGTCGACAGAAGACAATAGATAGTCGACAGATTCATAAATAAAATAAGACACAGTCGACAGAAGATATGGGATTGTCGACAGAACAAAAATATGAAGAAAACTTATAACGGTGACAAAATAATTTTCATAATCGATAGAACCATAAGGATAATCGACAGATCAAAAAACATAGTCGACAAATGCAAGACACATAGTTGACTATTCAAGACATAGTCGACAGATGCAAAACACATAGTTGATTATACTCTTAGAAAAACTTAACACTTAGTCAACAGATGCTACAAAAAAACTTTTAACTTCATTTTCCAATATCCTAAATCATAAACAACATATATATATATTGAAAAATACTTTGATCACATACATTTGAGATTACTTAAGGCATCATTTAATTTAGAGCATTAAGATAACATCATCAAAATATAATGATTTTTCATCATCAAAACTATATCAAAGGCAAAATATCAGTCGACGCCTCCATCTTCTCTCTCTGTGGATCTTCTACCACTTCTCTTCGTTGTTCGCCTCCACCATTCCAACTGCCGCCAACGCTTCCATTTACATCTTTCTCTCTCTTTCTGAGTCTTCTGTTAAATCAACACATATATAAATATATAATATATTTATTGAAATTGTATTTTTATATAAATTTAGGTTAAATATAGACTAAACAACTATGTATAAATAATATACTTTAGATTAAAATATATTTTTATGTTATTATTTATTTTCTTATCTATTTATATTACTTGCATAAACCTGAAATATGATATTATGGTTTTGTTTAACTTTAAATATAATTTTTGAATTTTGTGAAATATAATATTAAGATTTTGTACAATTTTACATACAATTTTTTACCTTTTAATTCAAGCAATACAAATAAATAATAACATAAAAATATACATAATTATTTATACATAAAATAATTACAAAATACATAAAATTTTATATTTTGTATGAATGATAAAGAGAAGAATATAATTGTATTGTGATGGATATATGAATATATCTTTTTATTTAAAATAAATATTATAATATTATAGTTTATAGTTTGATTTTCGTTTTATAATTTAAAAAATATAACAAAACTACAAAATAAGTTTTTTAAAATAACAACCCAAACTATATTCTTAAAAGCCAAAATTTTTAAAAGTAATAAAATAGGTTTAATTTGGTCTAGATAGATAATTTTGTATAATATGTTTTTAGTTTATAATTATATTTAAAAAAACATATTTGTGTATATTTATATATATATAAATATTTTGTGTAATATATATACTTAATTTGTGTATAATTATACATATGTAAATCTTTTGTGTAATATATATCCTTAGTTTGTGTATATTTATACATATGTAAATCTTTTGTGTAATATGTATATTTAGTTTGTGTATATTTACATTTAGATAGAATACATATTTTCAGTAAACGGCAGCGAGCGGTGGAGGCAGACGACAGAGTCATCAATGAAAAGAGAGAGAGAGAGAGAGAGAGAGAGAGAAAGAGATAGAGGCGTCAACGGCGACTAGAACAACGGAGGACGACGACTAACGGAGATAGGAAAGAAATGGCGAGCTAGAATAGAAGACCCAGAGAAAAAAAAAATGAGATAAAGGCGTCGACGATGGCGAACGACAACATAAGAGAAGAGTCGAGCGAGAATAGAAGACCCAAAGAGAGAGAGAATGAGACATTAAGCATCAAGCACCGACCATTGGTCATCGACGTAAACAAACTCGTCGGCGACCAATTTCTTTCGTCTTCGAGCTCGTCAGTTGCTCCTTCGTCTTCGAGCTCACTGGCGACATAGATGGCAACCGCTGTTAATGGAGGACCGACGACAACAAAAACGAGTGTCGAATGGTCGGATGTGGAGTAGACGCACGCCAATGCTGTTACTAGTGAAGGTTCGATGACAGCAAGAACGAGCACCAAACAGTTGAAGATAGAGGAGACATAGTGGAGAGATAGAGAGACGGAAACGCAGTGGGAAAGAGAGACACTGTGAAGTGAGAAAGATAGAGAGAGATGGGGGCAGAGTATGAGGAAGAAGCTCCAATTTTGGGCGTTTCTTCAAATAATTTGGGTTCAATTTATCACGTTATTTTAGTGTTAAAATAATAAAAAATTAATGTTGTCAAGGGAGTTGTGCGTCTAGCATTATCCTTCTACCTCATATATGTATATATGTATGCACATCTATAAATTTGAACGCCTATAACTAAATACATACATACATACACACAAACATACATATATATACAGTCAAATACATATTTTAGCCATCTACTTATATATTTTTTTATTTTTTTTAATTGTATTTCTAAATTTTTTATTATTTTAATTACACTCCTAAATTCATTATTCTCAAGAAATTTGTCAAGAGATGTAATTAATTCAAAATTATATAGTTGAGGTGTACTAGCACTGCTGAATTTTTTGTTATTTAATAGAAATAATAAAAAAATTCAGAAGTGTAATTGATTAAAAATTGTAAGTACAAAAATATCTTTAAAATAACAAAAAGTTTGAATGGCTTAGTGGAAAAAATGAAAAAGTATAGAGGCTAAAATATATATTTTGATAAAAGATATATATGTGTGTACACATGTACACATGCACACACAAATATATATACATACCTATATATATATATATCAGTGATTCAGTATTGTAGAGCAGCATGATGGGTCCGAGCATCAGTCATTAATTTTCTTGTCAAAATCACAGCAAAAGCCACCCATGAAAGCATCTGCATCGTCACTGCAATCAACCAGAGATGAAGGGGGGTGGTGGTGCAGTGGCATTTGTGGGCATGGTGATAACTCAGATTGCACAGGCTGGGCGGCTGATAGCAGGAAAACAAACACCGCAAACTGGTATGTCCAACTTCACCATCATTCTCTACTCAAAACGTCATTGCTTCTCTCCTTCTTCCTCCTTCCTTCCTTTCTTCCTTCCTCCATCCACGGGTACTTTCAGTCTTCTTCTCAAACTACCCCTCCTTAATTTACACTTATAATTACTAATATATATATATATATATCTGTCTTTCTTCTAAGTGATTTTCTTCCGTTGAATTAATGCAGATCCCGCCCTACTCACGTTCTCCATCCTCTGCAGAATGTTCTTCCTTGGCCTAATTGGGTAACGCGCCGTGACAAATAACAACACTAAAAGAAACTGTTTTAGAATGAATGAAGCTTGAGACTGATATATACAAGAGAAAGCAGGTTAGGGGCAAATAGCACCTTAAAAATAGTGAATTTATTTTCACAACATTAAGAGACAATGGACCAAAGTACTGAAAAGAATCCTTGTGATTGAAATGGGCGGCTTTTAGGATGGAGAAAGCAGACTGCAGTAGAAGCTCAAGCCTTGTGGCTAAAGCCATCGGGACCGCCACCCTCTACCGGGGCCCTTCTCTTCTGGCGGCTGCGCTTTATTCCAACTCTTTCGATGCCCATCTTCTCCTCAAACAACAGACCAATCAGCGGGTTGTTGGAGGATCACTCATGGCTCTTGATGGTGCAGTCTCTGCACTATTCATGATTCTACAGGTCCATTAATCTAGGTTGATTTGTATTCACATATAGAGATGTTCAATTTTCAGTCATTGCTTGTAAAGGAATACCCGGCACCATCGCCATTCTATCGGCATAATTTGATCTCTCTGGTTCTGGAAGGAGACCGGAGTCCTTGGGGCATGAAGCCCATGTCGAGGCTCGTCGCCATTCTCTTCTCGGTGAGCTAGCTCATAAGATCAAGTCAAGGCTTTGAATTCATCCATTCTATGTTAGAACAATGATACAGACAATAAACCAACTTTGGCTCGGTAATAACAAAGTATAATAAAACTGTATGTTAATTATCATGTTTATCGAAATATCCCTGCATCCCAAGTTGGCATAGGAATATGATGCATTAGGAGAACAGGGCCTCTCTTTGGGGCCATGTTTCTGCCCTTGGGGATAGTCATTTCAGCCTTTGTGGGTATCGTCCTTCTGGGGAGATGCTTTCCACTTGGGAATGTAAGCAATTATTCCCTCTCTCTTCATTTCCCCTCCTTGACTAGGAATATTGATTGACTCGACACCATTACTGAGTGAGTTTCTTGATTTTTGCAGTTTGGTGGGATCAATTGTAAATTGTTGGTGTGGGGAAAAGCCAAAGAAGGAAAGATGGTTGATGACAAGTTGGTGAGCAACTTGGAATCATCCAACAAAGAGGATGCTCTGTTGCAAAAGTGATGTTTGACCAGATCTAATCATGTGCTTAGAATTTGTAGGTAGTGAAAATTTTATATAGAATGATGTAAGTTATTAATATCCATACATTGAAAATTAAAAAAAAAAAATTGGAAACAAGTTAAAATTACAAAAATGCCATTACAACATCATTCTATTGTGTATATATATATTTTAATTGAGCAATACTTGGCTTTATCATTTAACATTATGGATAATTGTTCAGATCAAGCCAAGTAGCCAATTCTATGAGGACTGCATGATGAAGGGGCAATGCGTTGTTGATTTTGTTATTTGGATCTCTGAGCTTGGAGAAATTAATCACCGTGTGATGTTGATATTGAGTGGCTTTCTTTTTAAGATGGATGGATTTTACAGCTTCCCAAACAAGCCATAAAAAATGCTGCCGCATGATCATATGATTTTGACAATGTGTATGGGAAAGTGAGTGATTAAGTGGACCTTTCAATATCCAAATATTCATGGTACCAATCTTTATTTGGATGTTTTAACTTTGAAAACCATGTCTGATTTGCGAGTCATGGCATTTTGATGTATAAAACCAGAATTTGGAATGATAAAACAACAACATACAGGATGGTATTGAAAGCTGTGTCATAACAAGAGCAATTATAGAGACAAAAATATGCGTTATGTTTGGTATTTGTTTGGTATTAAATATGCTTGCCAGTAGAGGTTGTTTCACTGTAAAGGGTGGGAGAAAAGAAGCATTAGAGATAAAAGAAGATGACCCCTCAACTGCATTAATAATGGTGGATAACAAAAATTAATAAATGGAGAAACTGCAGGCTTGTCTTTCCTTTCCAAACACCCCACCACCTCTGATCTCAAGGCAAGCAAGGAGAGAGCCTCTTTGGTGGGTTCCAATCTACAGCTTTCTTTATTCTGGTTCAGGTTGGTGGAAATTCAAATGCTTCAGCTGAGTAGTTTGAGTATTCCCTAATACTAATTTTCATTTGCTTTATGCATACTCTTAAAGGATTTTATACCAGCCATGGCATTCTCATTTTCTATATGTGTATCTATCTCATCAATGGTTTCTGCAAGTGATTGAACCGCTGATTCAATCCAACAACTAGATTGGTTCAAAGAAGAGAACAGAGATACCATGCCTTTCGGGTTAGTCTCAGCATGGAACAAGCGCAAGAAAACTAAATCAGCTGATCATAATTACCCTTGTATGTTCCAACTGCTACTACTATGATCTGAGCTTAATTTCTTACATATTCTCAACCCCCTTAAGAATCAGCTGTTAATGCTTTTCAGGGATATACAAACCTCTGGAGTATTGGCAACTCCCGCTCTCGAAAAGACCCCAAGGATCATCAGTTTTCACACTCAAGGAAATGGAGGAAGCAACAAATTCTTTCTGCGACGAGAATTTAATTGGGAAAGGAGGATTTGGCAGGGTTTACAAAGGCACTCTGAGGTCTGGAAAGGTATATATATGTATATGCTTCAACTTCGGACTTCAACATGGTTCCAAAGATCACAAATCAATTACAGGATTCCTCCAACTATCCTACTTAGATTCAACTCTCTAAACTACTAAATTTCGCCATGGGAACGGAGCCATGGCTTGTGATCTTTTGTCCTTGTGAAAGAAGCAAATAAGAGTGTCATAACACCTAATTTCCCAATTCTGTGTTTTGGAATCTGAAGGTTGTTGCAATCAAGAAAATGGACCTACCACAGTTTAAAGAATCAGAAGGGGAGCACGAGTTTCGTGTTGAAGTTGACGTGTTGAGCAGACTGGACCATCCAAATCTGGTTTCTTTAATTGGCTATTGTGCTGATGGGAAGCATAGGTTTCTAGTTTACGAGTACATGCAAAACGGGAACCTGCAAGATCACCTAAACGGTTGCTTTTTCACCATACAGCCTGCCTGTTTTCAATTTCAGATTCCAGCTTCTAACATCCAACTTTCTTGAACTCGACTCTAGGAATTGGAGAGGTAAAGATGGAATGGCCTTTAAGGCTCAAAGTGGCACTTGGAGCAGCAAAAGGACTCGCTTACCTCCATTCAAGTTCTGATGGTGGGATTCCCATTGTTCATAGAGACCTTAAATCCACCAACATTCTTTTGAACACCAACTTTGAAGCGAAGGTAACCAACTTGAATCATTTTCCATAATGTTGCTTGGGCTACTAGTTCTATTAGTGTGAAACTGTTTCTCAAGGCTTCATTATCTGTTCCCACAGATATCAGATTTTGGGCTTGCCAAGTTTATGCCTGAGGGTGAGGAAGCCTATGTTACTGCTAGAGTACTTGGCACTTTTGGCTACTTTGATCCCGAGTACACATCGGTATGCATCTTCAACTCAAAAGGATAACTCTCTGAAGATTGTTTTGCGTCCAACATTATCATGTACTCTTTTAACTTCTTCATATTTTCTCTCCAATTCTCTCTCTTATCTTATGTATAAACTATTTGCAATTTGGTCTTCCTTTCCTTTCTTCTTTATATTGGCACTATTTGGTCTTCCTTTCAGTCCTAGTTCCTGCTATGGTTGATCTACAATGACAAACAACTACCAAAAACCAAAAAAAAAAAATGATAATATGATATTCAGTTAAGTAAGCGAAGGAAGGAATAGAAGCAGAGCCTTCCAGAGTTGTTGAGATCCCCCTACCCACTCATGGAAGCATCTGAGATTTCAAGAAGGCTGGAAAGCCATAGGGCATATTCTTTTCCCCAAGAGAATCATCATCCATAGAGCAATTTTTGTCCTCAATTATCTGGATTAATGACAAGAAATAGGGAATCTATATACAAACTACAAAATTATCCTCTTTAACTTTTAGGTACTTACTGAGAGCTATCTCCAAAGTTAGGTGCAATGGTTCTATGAAAAGGCTCTCTTTCTTTTCATGATATTAAGTGATTATCAAATGGCAACAGACAGGCAAACTCACCTTACAAAGTGACGTCTATGCATTTGGAGTTGTTCTACTTGAACTATTGACGGGAAGGAGAGCTGTGGACCTGAACCAAGGACCCAATGATAAAAACCTTGTTCTCCAGGTACAACATTGTTTCTTAACTATTATAGTACTCTAGTGTTTTGAACATCAAGACACTACTAAACATTATTATTAAGGGAACTTAGAACATGTTTCAGGTGAAGCATATCTTACATGACAAGAAAAAGCTGCGTAAGGTGATTGATCCAGAGATGAGCAGGAGTTCCTACACAATGGAGTCTATGGCAATGTTCGCAAATCTAGCATCGCGTTGTGTCCGTTCTGAAAGCTCAGAGAGGCCCTCAATGGCAGAATGTGTAAAAGAACTCCAACTCATTTTCTATACAAATTCAAAAGGCTTGGGAATGACTATGCATACATTAAGAATGATCTAGAATGCCAGTAAAACTGCTAGGTAGTAAGATCAAATATGGTTTATAAAATTCCTCCAAAATCTTGTTCAAACAAAAGGTTATGGAAGACCTATAAGCTTATCAGTACTGATAACAAGATTTTGAGATGGGACACAATCCAAGACTTGTATGATATGACAAAGAAATCAATTAACCGGAGATGGTTTTCTTAATAATTGAAAGAACTGAAAAGGGGCAGAAAGGAGATTCAACAACAGAAGGGAATATTTCAAATACGATGTGGGTTCTTAGTAACATCATTTGGTTCTAAAGTGTATCACTTAGTGGCTTCTGTTTTTCATGATTGTAACTAAATTATCTAAGAAGCACGACAAGGAACGCTGCAACATTTTTATGAATAAAGATCGCATCAAGTTCTGCTGGAGACGAAGAAGAAATATTCCACATCTTCCATGGATTATGATGTAATAACAATGTTGAGCTTAACCACCACCCTAACTTATTTAGGATAAGATGCAGTTGATGATGAATAATGTTGAGATTATGGATTCTTAAAATCATCCCCACAAATATGCAAGTTCTTAAAACATCTCGCCAATGCGAAGCATTAAACATCACTCATAAAAAAATAAAAAATAAAAAGGTACTAAACATCATGTTTTACCATTCCCGAGTTGAGCCGAGTTACTGCAGAAAGAATTATCTCCCACGCCATGCTATGTTGAAAAGGGGAGAAAAAATCAAGCGTATTCAATAGTAAATTTGGGAACAAGTACTAACAGAACCAGATTATGGTAGGTTCTGAAAGGAGAACCCAAGAAGAAATTCGGAAAGTATGGATATTAAATTTTTACAATCTGCAAGTGCTTCTTTTTGAGAAATTCTGGGAAGGCAGAAAGTAGAACGTGAAAAAAGTATGACACGCATTCTATGATTTGGTTAATGTACAACAGTGAATCACGTGTAATTGAGATGTTGAGAGGGCGGAAGAAGAAAACATCAAGAATTAACAGCAGCAACCATACAATGCTTCTGGAGGGGGGAAAATGTAGTGCTTCTTCCCTGTACTTGCCCAAATTTTCTTATCTTCTCGTATGTGCTCAAGAAGGAAGTTCCTCATTAGGCTTGGAATTTTCTGAAGAGTAGTTGAACGCTGGAAGTTCCTTGCGCATCAAGTGCTTGCGTCTTCGTAATTTCAAAAGGACCAAGATGCTGTCCGTTTTCACAATGCTATAACCTGCTTTTGCATACATGTTGAGTGGAGCTTCATCAATCAATCTGCAGTGCAAATAAACTTCTCTTGAGGAACACATCTGGGAGATTAATTCCTCACTTGCCTTCAGAAGATTCCAACCAATGCCCCTCCTGAAATTGTAATATTACAATTGGGATCATGCAGAATATAAGGAGCCACATCTTAGACTTCCAAAACTGAAATAGAAGTTATCTCCCAAGTAATTACCTTAATGATATACAAGCTATTGACAAATTATTGTTCAAAAAGACCAAATATGAGTAATTACAAGCGAGAAACCATGACCAACATTATCAGGTGTCTGATCAAAATTAAGCCGCCATAATTTTAATGCCCTCACAATTCTGAACAAAAGTCAAGTGTGGGGATGGGTTGGTCTATAAGAAAAGTATTTTCCACATCACCAATCTGTAAGGAATCCTACTCAGTGGAGGATATCAACCCAGTGGAGAATCCAGCGCGTGAGGGTTCTGTCATTGTAGTGTCTGGTGAGGGTTAAATGTACATAACCTTGCACCGCATGCAAGCAGGCTGTTTCAGTTCAGGATCATAGCATTATAGGTATTTTCTTTTACATGCTACATCTTGTTTCTGTATATTAAGTTGTTTTCAGGTTGACACCTTAACTTCAAATAAGAAGTTCCAAATAAGTTGGAACTGAGAGAAAGAATCAAGTTGAATCAGGATTTGATGTCACACCAAATCTGGCACAACTATCATTAAAATGGATTGACTTCTGATATGGCAGGCAAACGGCATATCAAGGACCTTCCAATTTTGGTTTCTTTTTTGACGAACAACCATCTACCATGCCCATGCATGTCTCCAAACTAAACAACAACATGCCAGGTCTTAATCCAAACCACCAATATGAAACTTCATCATTTGTCTTAGTATATGGGTAAGTTAACAGCACAAGCTATTAGTTGGCTGCTTTGGGCTAGGTTGTAAAATATTGCAACCCATATCTACTCAATCCAAACCCACCAATTTGCTGTCCAAGGACCAATTGACAAATTGTTGTCTTGAAATGAATGAATTTCAAGCCATTCTCTTTATATACCAAGCTGGTAAGTCCAAAACAATGTATCATCAGTATAACATTTTCAAGTCAAAAACCGATAATCAACAATGAATTTGTTTAAAGTGACATCCTATTGCTTTTCTAAGTCCCATCTTTCATGTGCTGCACAGCTTAACCAGCAACCGATGTCTAGAACACAAAAGCCCCAACAACATACAAGGAAGCCAAAACAAGTTGAAAGTCGAATTCCATGTCTACAAAAAATGAAAATGTCTTATGGTCCTGATGATATTTCTAGAACTCAAGATTGTAAAACGACAAAATTACAGTGCAAAAGATTGTGGCATATTATCAAACAAACATGAAAGAATGATAATTTAAATCAACTAACTAAATTGCAACAAAGAACGGAACATATCGCCAAAGCTTGAAAAATGGACATGTCATATGGTCCAAAAACACAAAATTACGTCGCAAAAAGTTGTGACGTGCAACATTGTATTAAACAAACCCTGAAACAAGAAGCAGAAACTCCAGACACCCATAAAAGTGAAACAAACCTCCTTAGCAGCGTCTTTACGGCCATATTACAAACATATGGCGAGTCCTTAGGAGAAGTCGGCGTAGGAGGAGAAGCATTAGCACCCCTTCTGTCAAAAGAAACCTCCACAGTGCCAGCCAACTGCAAATCTTGATCCTCGTCTTCTCTATAGAACCCAATGAGCGTCGCAGTGTGAGGCATCAGACTTCCCCGCTCTATCAAGTACTGCTTCAGCAAGAACCGCAGCAGTGTCGTGTAACCCGTGGGCAATACCAGCGACTCTGCGAAAGACTCGGACAACAAGCCCACCACATTGTCCATGTCCTCGGATTTCATGACGCGAACAGACACCGACCCAGATTTCAGTTCTTGAAAATAATCGAAATTCTCGAGGAACTGAAGTTTCTGGATCTCTTCGTTCGTGAGAAACCGTCCCGTGCCAAATGGATCTTGGAGGCTAAATGATGACGATGTTGAAGGAGAAGGAGAAGAAGAAGAAGAGTCGGAGCAACATGATGAAGAGGTGAGGTTGTATTTGTAACGGCTGGTGCTGGGGAAGAAGACGAGAGGACGTGGTGGTGGTGGCTGTTTGTGAGACAGAAATGGCGGCGGTTGGTGGCGGTGCCGGTGCCGGTGCCGGTGGTGGTGGTGGTGGTGGTGAAGGCGGGAGTCTAAGAAGGAAAGAGAAACTGCCGTGGCCATGGATAGAGAAACAGAGTATTTTGGATTTACTGTGTGTTGAGGGATAAGCTTCTGACTGACCATGTTTTGGGAATTATTACGTCATAAATCTTGATTTCAAAATTTAATTTTTTTTACTTTTGTTCCTCAAAATAAATTATTTTTGGTAACTAACTATAGATAAATTTAAGGATTAATAATTATTATATTATTATTAAATAACTATAGCAAGCAATTAATTTATTTTTTTAATTATAATGATGACCACAAAATTTTAGGATTATATATTTTTTAATTTTCAAGTTTTATTTTTAATTAAAAATATCTTAATATTTTATATTTTCAAAAGCCATACTATTTATTTTTGAAAATTTTAAAACATATAACAAAATAAAATTTTCTAATTTATAGTATAGACTTAAACTAAAAAACTGAGTTTTTTATTTCATAATGAAAATTTTAATTATTCTAATAAATAAAATTAAATATATACATATATATATTATTTTATTTTAATCAAAATTAATTTTTTTTAAACTAAAATCAAACCAAATAATCACAAAAGCCAACTTAAATTCAATAATTCAATTGGATAATTTGATTTTATGCAAGTAGTAATCATTTGTTTGATAGAGCAATCATTTAAAAGTCAAATTCATTTTTTAACTTGCCTACTTTTAAATTTTTTAATTTTAATTACCCTTAAACTTAATTTTTGAATCAATTTAATTCATATACTTTGACATTTTATACTAAATTTCACATCACAATTTATTCATATCAAAGTATAATCTAGTATAATCGTTGGCCTAATTCAAATATAGTGAATTATAAATGTTGCCTTAATTCTAACGAGTCCAGATCTTTTGTCTCTTAAAGCTATTCCTTTTGGTATCCATCAATAAAAATAAGTCACATCATTAAATAATAATTATCTTAAATTAATTATAAAAAAATTTAACGTTCTTCTTCTAAAATTAATTCTGTAATTAATAAAAAAAATTCATTTTTTTTTCAGATAAAGAGATTAATTTTTTTAAACAGAATATTTCATTTGGAAGAGATAATATTTTTATTAATTACAAAATAAATTTTAGAAAAAGAATTATTAGTTTGGAATAATTACTATTTAATGATATGTATTAATTGATGATGTGACTTATTTTCATTTCTAAGACAGCTAGGGGACAGGCTTCAGGGACAGCCAGATCTCAATTCTGAGACATGTAAATCTTTTCAATTGGGCAAAATCCGTTCTCTCAGCAGTTTGATTTGAATAATGAAGCACTTTGGAGATATGCAAAGAGATTGTTGATTTTTATTCTTCTTTCTTGGTTTTGGAACAGAGTGGTGCTTTGAAGAGCATAGACTTAAAAAATAAATAAATAAAATAAAATTACTAGCTTGAGTACCATGAAAATCAGTTCAGCTTTGCTTTGTTTTGTCAATGGTTCCACCCTGAAGAAGAAAATAAAAATTAAACAAAAAGTGCTAAAAGAATTTTTTTAAAAAAAAAAAATTTGTCCACTAGAATGACCCAATGGAAAACCCACTAGTGAAACCCATCAACAATGGACTCCAATAACCCATCAACGATGGGCTTGTTGTTAGTGGGTCTAAGGTTTGAATTTGCACTCGAATCAATTCTAAGGTTTGACAAAGCAATAAATTTGGAATCACGAAAACCTTAGAATTTATCTTAAACGAAATTAGTAACATCTAAACCACATAGATTAGGAGGAGTATTTTCAAATCACAAAAAATGTCTTGCCCAATGACACAAGCCAAACCACAAATGTGGTGCCTCTTAATCACCCAATGATGAATTAGCAAAAACAAAAAAGCCTAATAAAATGTTAAAAATGAACTATTAAACATTAACAATTTACTAAAGAAGTGAATGAATTTGAGAAGCCACTAGGGTCTTTAAACTTTGTCCCTGTACCATGTGATCCAATTATGATAATACAGAAATTAACCCAAGCCCTGTTCATAGAATTCATCACATCAAAACTGAAACCGATCGTACATTAATACTAGCAACTCATGATGGTGAGTTTATTTTATTGTTCTGCATGGCAGATCCACAAAGGTTAATGAATGATCATCTGTTAGATTAAGCTCCCTGTTACCTTCTTCTGTTCTTCACAGCCTTCAATATGCCACTCATTAATTAAGGTCCCCCAAAATCATCATAGTTTCCATCTTCATGGAAGGTTGAGTTATGACTCCTAACTCAACCTTCCATGTGGAGATCATCCAAGAGATCCCCTACTAAGCTTAAGTGATAGTGTTATTACCCCCATTCACTCTTGAAACCTAATTGATAATGGTGACAGATCACACCAAGACCACGCGTGGCAAACGAGGACTCTCAATTGAACTCAAAACACAAAACCCTTTCTCTGAGCATTCAACACTCGACCCACTTAGACTACCAGAACGATGGTTACTAGAGGGGGTTTATAAGCAACAGGTGCCCAGTCAAAAGACCCAAAACAAATAGATGTATGTACCCAGAAGAGCTATAAACAAAGGTGCTGACTTTTCTAGAAGGCAAGCAAACACTGTCAACTATTCCTAGAAGACTCAGCAAGAGGCAAAGTTACTGACCCTGTCTTTTCCACCTTGTAGCTGATAGGGTAGCCTGGTGCTTCTTAAATAATCTATGTGAAGGTTGCTTTGGATTCCCTGCTACTCACCAGCTCCTACCAATGGGACCACACCTCCACTAAAGATGAAAATAGCACTTGTGTAGACCTTTTCGTCTTTTAATGTGCCTACGGAAGTCGTCAAGTTCTACATTATGTTCGTTCTTGGGCCTTCTTGTTAGGCAAACTACCATAAACTTATTAGGAACTAGATTTGATTTTCATTTTCCCTCTTTTTCTTCTCCTCCTCCGTTTGTATTTTCCTTTTCCTGCCCAGAAAGAGGACTGGCACAGTTGAGATAGTCAATTGAGGCCCCCAAACATTAGGCTAAGCTTAAGAATTTGATGATTGGAGTTTATCATCATAATGAATGTATAAAAATAAAATAACAGACAAATGGAAATACTGAAAAAAAATAAAAAAACTTACATGGGAGTGGACCAAACTAACAGACAAATGTTGAAGGCAATAATGTCCCGTTGATGGGGCCAACCTGTGGATCTAGATTCTCAAGGAAGCAACAGTACTACCAATCCTCCTTTGATACAATGAAATCTGCACATTAAAGCCATGTGAATGTATCATGTAATTGTAGACCACCCATTTCATTGACAAGATCTGTATCACATTCTCTCCCTCTCCATTTATCTCTCTACATATCAGAAACAACCAAACCAATCACTTGTGTCCTCTTCTCTTGGCTCTCTTCAAGGCAATATGCACAGGCAATAGGAGGAAAACATCAAAACCCTTCATTTTGACACAGCAATGGCTTATGGGTATTTATTGTACCATAGAAATTTTATCTTCCTTCCCTGGCCTGACTCTCCCACCTCTTCATCACATCCAACATCTGATTCCATGTATCAATGGGCCCTGGCAGGCACCAATGGACACAATCATTTTGAACCCTCTCTTGAATCCCATTGGCAAATGGATTAGGGTACATGTATGGTCCAGGATGACCATCTGGTCTCATTAATGCCAGTTTTGTGACATCCAAAGCCTCTAACCTTAATCTTGCAAAATTCTTGGTTTTTACCTTAGCAGCCTTCACTTCTTCCACCTCAACTTTTCTCATCTCTTCATCCATCCCCTCAAGCTGCTTCTCACCTTCCTTGTAAGGCTTGGTCCTGGGACAGGCCCCAAACTTGTCCCAATCCCCTTCAAAATGGTGGGGTGAAAAAGTAGTCACAATCACATCAATCGCCTTGGAGCCGCTGCCTTTCCTTTCAATAATAGCGTTAAGGGTAGTCTTAAATGCCTTCCCAAACACATCATAGAATCCTATTTCAGTGTGGTTTTGGCCTGTGCATGAATGGCAACCCAGCACTGAACCACCATAAAAATACACTGCTGGGTGTAGAAACCAGTGCCCAGCTGATAGCACAACCGTGTCCATCTGATCCATATCAGACGCCCACCTTTCATCCACAGAATCCAAATACAGTTTATTATAGTCTGCACCCTCTGATTTCTCAACACCCTTTACAAGAAAAGGGGACCAATAAATTGAAACATTGAGATTGTGAGAAGGAAAGTGCCATCTCCTAAACTTGTTATCTTCTCCACTGGTGTAAACAAGATGAGGGGGAGAAACAGTGGCCACCATACAAAGAAGAGACTCCAGTTGGTTCCTGGCCATTGAATCACCCACAAAGGCCAAATGCTTGTTCCTTAGAATTTGAAGAAAAGTTTTGGGTTCAAACCTGGGGAGCTTGCAACCATGGGGCTTCCACCTCCAGTAGAGGTAGCCCTGGTCAGGCCTGCCATGGCTCATACAGTTCTGGCCATCCTTAATTGTACCACAGCTCGTGCCGTTGTACAACGGGCCCAGCTTGTCAGCAACCCATACGCCATTGGTGTAGTCGCATTCAGCCTCAACGTCGGCCCTCTTCTCTTCTGCGAAAAAAAAGGACAGCAAAATCAATGATCTTGCTATCTAAAACTTGTAATACTTGGAAAATACAAACCATTAATATACCTTTCAAAGAAGAAGACGAGGAAGGGGTGGCGCTGGCGGTGGTGGATATAGCAATGAAGTCGTTTCTGGGAAGCTGATCGGTGGTTGAGGGAGAGATGGGTATTGGGTAGAGATACAAGCGAATGATAGCTATGGGAAGAAGAACATAAAGACACCAGGGTAGGAGCTTCTTTGTCATAGAGTAATTTTGGTCTTTGAATGGGCTGAATGAACCCATCTCAGATAGATCCCTTTCTCAGCTCTTCTTCTCCTCCTCGTAAACTTCAAGAGTACGGCAACATAAACCTTAGATTGAGCCCCAGAATGGAGAAATGCCTGGAGTTGACACCCACAGAAAAAGAGAGAGAGAGAGAGAGAGAGAGAAGAAAAGTGGGTTCTTCGTGGGGGTGGGGTGTCCAGTCAAAATCACATAGAGAACCCCATCATATAGAGAAAGGAGAAGACTAGTGTGTTGTTGCCAACTAATCTCGTACACCATCGGTGGTGAGGCTGCTGGTGCTGGGGCTGGTGCTGGTGCCGTGACATGTGGTGCCCTGACTTCCTTGTATTCTATTGTTTGTGTACAGATTAAACATGTGGCCATTGGATGGGCAGCGCAGCCCTCAGCCCTTGTTTCAAATTAGATGGTGAATTAGGGATGGAAATTATACCCGACCCACCCCCAAAACCCGCACCATTTCAGGATAATTTGAACCAAAACATTTTTTAATAGAATAAATACCAAGTCTAGGTTGGAGGCGAGGATGAGTCTTAATTCACATATATATATATGTATATAATTTTATATTTCTATCTATATATAGAATTTCTGTCTAGAAAGATAATATTTTTAGTATTGGATATTATTTTTCTTATTATTAAATTGACCATCTGATACTTTATCTATTATTTTATTTTTATTTTTTCGATGTTGAAATTACTTATAGGGTCAATTGTCAACTGTCCTTTTGACCTGTCCGTATAAAACTATAACATTTTGCATAATGTAATATATATTTATGATTTTTATTTATTTAAGTTATTATATAATATGAAATTGCTATATTGTTCACGTCGAATAACATAATATTTATTTGATGCATGAATCTCACCCCTCTCCCTTTGTATGTCCACATTGAGTCTGTCCCATGCGAATAGGAGAGCATTTATGTCACGTAATATATGTTTTGAAAGTTTAAAAGTGGATGATTATGTAACAAATAAATATCTTAGCCAAATTTAGAGGTGAGTATTCGTTTAATTTGGTAACAGTTTAAATTGAATAGACTAAATTTATGTCAAAAATTAAATTATATCAGCTAAATAGATTCTCAAACCAAACAAATTGAAAAATCAAAATAACAAAGTGCAAAAATAATTACATTTTCGATATTTTGATCAATTTAGTTATTTTAATTTTTTTTAATAAAAAGATCGCACTAAATTAAAATAATCAAACTTGAAAAGTAAACTAAATTAAACTATAACTTGAACCGGATCGGACGGAATCAATAATTTTAATTGATACAATTCAATTATTTCAATTATTTAACCAAGTATGTGCTTATTGCAGAATAATAAATGAATAGGATTGATTAGTAGATCTGAAACATCCACCGACAAATTGGCGCATCTAAGAGGACACATTATTTAGAAATTAATTTTGTGGCTTAAAATTTAAGAGGGTAATAATTCTATGTTACGATTAAAATATTTGATTGGAAACAACTCACGCTTTGGAAAGTGGGTAGATGTGCTTCATTCATTATCTTATTGTATGTTAAGAAGGATAGTCATGGAGAACACGTCAAGGTGCATTAATTCTAAAAGTGAGGTGATTTTTTATTAGTTGAGGGATTATAAAATGGAAATTGTTATAAATACAATAATAGATTTATACTTATGAGCAAGTATTTGTATCGAGACTTTAATTTTTTTAAAGTTTGTGAAAAAGAAAGTAGTTAGGGTGTAAGACATATCTCGTGTGAGATTTACGATATTTAAGTTAGTTTTCGTCGAAGAGTGTAGACAAATAAAAAAATTATAATTTGAATAAGATTTTTGTCTTACTTTAATACGAGAAATCACATTTTTATTTATAAAGATTGAAGTTGACAAGTGAAAGAGTATCTACGTCTTATTAGATAATCTTTTTTAAATTTTCAAACAAAAATATTATATGTGAGTTTAACACATTCTTAAACTCGAATGAGGTATCCCGAGACACCCAATAAAGGCTTTCGAAAAGGCTTCTCGGGTTTCTTTTTTTTTAAGATTCTTTTCCTTGAGATTGGATCTATTTTTTTGGACACAATAAGAATAAATTAATTTGATTAAATTATAATTTTAGTTATTTTGATATATTTAATAAAGCACACATCCTAATTTGAGTGTAATTAGAGTAGTATTTGATAATTAACCATTTTACTCAATTTAATCAGATTTTATTTTCAAAACATTGTTTAATACTCATTGTTGGGTGTGGGTCAGGGTCTCACGCAAGAGGTCAAAGTGATGAGACAGGAAAAGGCCCGCCTCCAGAGAGAAGGGAAATCATTCAAAATTCCCCTCATGGGATTGAGACTAGCGACCTAATTCGGAGGACACCTTCTCTTCTTCCCCTAATAAACACATTTTACACGCCTTCGCCATCCATGATGAATCTCAATAATGACCAGTTAACAATGGCGAAGATAAACGATGGTGGCTTGTTGAAAAATAATAATAATAATTCTTATACGAACTCAGACCAAATCAATTATCATAGAATAAGTAAATAATTTAGCTTTCAGCATAGCTCAAATAATAAAAGATAGGTCGTAATATGTCAATATAGCCACAGTGACAATAGGTCACGTGTTCAAAACCTAGTCTTCTTAAGGCATATTCCACGATTTACTTTCTCCAACGAAATCAAAGAATTGAGCATTGAGAGCTCCCGCAAAGGAGGTCATCTCAAATAAATAATCTATTTAATAATGAAATAAACCTATGATGCATGGAAGTTTGTGAGTTGTTTCGGTGTTTTCAAAACGTTTTATATCTAAAACGTCAAAAAAGGTCCCAACAAAATATTTTTAGATCATTTTTGTAATTTTAAAAATATTTTATGATCGTTTCTTAATATTAAGAAAATATGATAAATGCATTTCTAATTTCTATCCACGAGATTAGAGCCAACAAAAATTATGGATGAAATATTTTATGTCACTAATTCAATTTTTTTTTCTATAATTTGTTTGATTACATCATGGAATTTATATTTATTTTTAGATTAAATAACTATTTTTTATATCATTTTATATTAAAAATTATATTTACAAAAAAGACCTCCATATTTTTTATTTACACATTTCTCCTATATTTTTATTTTCTAGTTTTTTTAAAGAATATTATTTTTTCATTTTTATTTCTATGATATTCATTTTCGGTTTTCATTTTTATTCTAAAAAATAAATTATAAATTATAAATTATCATCATAGCCTTATCCAAGGAGCATTTATAAAAATGGGTGGAATTTATTTTTTGGGTATTGTTTTTTAATTTTAAATTAATAATTATACTTAAAAATAATAATAAATTTATACTCATATGACTTTACTTATAAGGAGCGTTTGATATAGAAAAAGTTTTTAAATTTTTTAGAATATTAAGTTAAGAATTTATATTCTCATATTTAGTATAATTTTTTTAAAAAAGAATATTAAAAAAATAACATTCTCATAATTTATTTTAAATCAATTTTTTCGCAAAAATATTTACTGGGGGGATTGAGAATCTTTGATTCTTATGAATTGAAAAATATTTTTAACAAATAAAAAAACTAAAACACCTCTTACTCTCTTATAACCCCATAATTCTTTCACGATTATCTTCGCCATAACTTCTTTCTTGTTGTACAGCTCCTCACATGTTGTAGCTCTCACAACTTCCTTCGTTGTTGCTCACAAAAAACATATATTATGTATATACATACATATATATACATATTCATGCATATATACATAATGTGTAAAAAAAAACAAAATTTGTTAACTTCCTAAAAAAATTGTGTCTCAATATTTTATATATTATAAGAAATTTATAATTTTTAAATAAAAAATTAAATAAGGATAATTTAAAAAAAAAATAACATAGATTCGTATAAATGTTGCAGTTAAACTAAATATAGGAATATAAAATTCTCAAAAAAGAATACCTAACATTTTTTAGAATATTTAAAACTAACCAAATATAGAATTACATAAATCATTGGAATCAATTTCAGAAATAATGAATCCCCAAAATTTAAAAATTTCTCATTTACCAAACGCTCTCATATAGAAATTTCTCTTTGTATAGACTAAAGTAAGGCAAGATTTGTTGAGATTCTCAAGATTTCATCTAGAATTCTTATTTCTGATTGTTATCATATAACAAGATCCTTAGTTTAAATTCAAATTCAAATAATCTCTTACATATGATTTAGTTAGATTTGAATTAATCTCTTAAGATAGCATTTATTAAAATGAATAAAATAAAATTAGAATGATTTTTAGATCAAAATATAGAATTGTTAAAGATAAGACTAAAAAGTATTTCAAATTTTTTATTAAATTATTTATTAATTTAAAAAAATATTAAAAAATATATACATTATTTTTTTATTTATTAGATTTAATATATATAATTATAGTGATTTATATTATTTATAAATTTTAAAAAAAATTAAAATATACTAGAGATATACTGATTTAATAAAAACATTAATCTAAGGTCAAGGGCACGTGCTGCAGCTTCAAGGGTCGCCCTTGTTTCAAAAGTCCATGGCTCTTAATTAGTTGCGTTTTTAGTTTTAGATGTCACCATCTCATAAAAATTAATTAATTATTTTGTACACACAGGACAGGACAGATTAGGTGGCCAGAACAGATTAGGTGGCCAACCACACCATAATCAAACCACAAGCCCTTATTAGTTGAGATTTTACATCAATTTCAAACCCTAATGCGTACCCACGTTCCCCTTTGCCCATTAGTGCATGGAAAACTTTATTTTTTTATTTTATGTACAAGTGATCGCCTGTTGGCATCCTCTCATCTGTATGAGTAATGCTACTTATATATATATATAAGTTTATGTTAACATTTTATTAATTAATTATTATTTTTTAATCCAAAAAAAATGAGTGATTAGACGTGAACTTACAACGATAAAAAATAGATTCTGAGAAATGACTGATACCTGCAAGCACTTTGACGTTTAAATAAACAAGAGATATTGAAAATGACAGAATATCAGTATGCTAGAAAAAACATATATTATCTCTTGATAGAGTTGATTTATATAGAAGGACAAAAAGTCTTCCTGTATATATGTTTGCATTGGGTGTTGTATGATGATAAGATTGGATATCCAGCACTGACGGAACTGTTTGATGGGTGCAAGATTAAAATCGGGTCAAGGTTGAATTGAGATTGGATCATAGGCCAAAGATCGAAATTGGACAAGTACGGTCCAATTATCAATATATTTTTTATTTGAATAATTTAATAAATAATATATTGATAATTTATTTAATTAATGAATATAAATATTTAAATAAATTATCAAAAATGAATTAATAATATATTCACATAAATGTAAATTTAGATATGCAATTAGCATTGCTTATCCCCATTTTTATTAGAACCAAGACAAAGCATTTATCATTATTAGAACCAAGACAAAGCACACAGACTCATTAACATCATTGATGAAGCATGGCTGAATATTATCCAGAGAGCTTGATCTGAGAATAAATGATAATAAAGGAGGCCATCTTTTACTGTTTGAGAGGGGGCTGCTTTCTCCTCCTTTGTCACAGGCCTTGAGTTTTCATTCATCTTTTACTTTTTCTCTTTGCTTCTTTGCTCATGGGCTTCTTATGTCAAGCTCAATAAAGTGAGACAGTCCATGATTGTGCAACCAAAGTAGCTGCAGGAAGAGCGAGCGAGAGAGAGAGAGATGCAATTGAAATATTAAAGAATCCAAATTAACCTCCGTGCATAAGTCAAGCAATTGGATAAGTGATACGTTGAGTTTACACGAGTAAATCGTGATTTTAATTCTCATCTTGTGCAATTAAATAAAATCTCACACTTATAATTTATCTTATATGTTGAAATTAAGAACATGAGTAGTGGAATCTGCACAAAGAGAGCCATTTCAAGAACTCAAATTAGAAGAAAATGGACACTAAACGAAGTTAAGACTTTGAGTTTAACATGAAATTAAGTCTATATATTAATTTTTTTTATAATACATTTTTTTTTTGACTTTTTTGCTTGTCTCTTTCGTTTTAATTGGTATTACTTAATTATTATCATCTTTTTTATTTAAAGAGGACAAATGCTATAGAACATAATAATTTATACACAAAATAAAGGGCAATACAAGATAATTATTCTCGTAAAGATCTTCTAAATCTCCTTTATAATCTTATAATCTCCTTCCCAACCTTTATAATCTTAGTTCAAGATAACCAACATCAACAATTACAATTCAATTGACTCCGAAACTTGTGAAATAAGAAGAATCAATTGAACTTTCATGACATAAGTGACATTAGCTATCCTTATCATTATCTTCTCTCACAAAGTATAACAAAAAAAAAAAAACTCAAGTGATGAGTCAAATGTACGAAATTTATTATTATTCTTGTAGTTTTTAATGATTTAAATATCTTTTTAACTTAAATATCAGAGTGTCGTTATTTTAATCGATCTAAAAAAAAGAATCTTTTATTCTTATTTATGCAAGCAATTTTAATCCATCTCAACAACACACATGATTAAAGTCTTATTTAAATTGTGTAAATTTAATTAGTGAGTAATTTTTACGTCATCACTTCATTTAAGAAGCATTAGAAAAAGCTATGATCTTTGCCTCGTTGCACTTAATTCCTGCTTAAGCATACTCAATAATCTTTAACAAAAGTTTAAGTTTGTTTATTTAGAATTTTGTCAAGCAAAAACTTAGATCTAAACTCAAGTTTAAGTCACAATTTAGTTTCAACTTGTTATCTTGGGAGCACTTAGAATCGGTTTCTTTAGTTGAAATTCATTGTCTCACAAGTGTACACACTTAGAGTTTAAACGAATTCAGAGATCAAATAAATATAAAGAAAATAGAATGAAAAATTGACAAAAATTAAAACAAATCATAGAAGAACACAAAGTTTTATTCTACCCCTTATGATAACTCTACATCTAGCCTCTAAAACCTCCCAAGAGCAATCTTCATTTGATTTACTAGAATGTGATCAATAAATAAATTTTTTCTCACGATTATCAGATTTCAAAATTACAAAGAACTATTATATGACACAACCTTTTCTCTTTTGCTTTCTCATGAGAATAATACATCGGTTAAATTCCTAGATCACTATACTATTTATAAAAGATAAAATGTTAACTTCTAAACACTTTATAGCCAGTACATATATTATCGATTTTAACTCCCACTTAATTCTAAATATAAGTTGGTCACTGTCTATCTATACCCTCTAAATTTTGATGCATTCTTACTGTCAATCATCAGGATTATTCGAGACAACACCCTAACACAAGTTTATCTATTTGAAATTTCTTTTGAGTTTGAAATTTGACTTAGTTCAAATTTATTTATAGCAAACGAGTATACCCACCTAATTAAACCTTAGGAATTCGTCAAATGTGATAACCTGGAGTAAATTATAAGGTACAACCTTGTAAAACTTGGAATAAATCTTAATGAAATTTTAAAATTCATACACCTTACCTTACAGTATACTGTAATAAATTAAACGTAAGGGGGGAATAATTGTTATTTTGAAAACTTCGAATTTATTACAAAATATACACAGCAGAAGAAGGTTTCAGCCCAGCCCAAACGGAAGTAGAGTCGGTC
This sequence comes from Diospyros kaki, assembly GCA_036245055.1. Classification (NCBI taxonomy): domain Eukaryota; kingdom Viridiplantae; phylum Streptophyta; class Magnoliopsida; order Ericales; family Ebenaceae; genus Diospyros; species Diospyros kaki. Next base: position 4,811,329 of record BSEG01000002.1, on the reverse strand, counting down.
CAACAGAAAGCGCAATTTGGGCTCCCAGAGAACCTTGTAAATGGCCCTAAACCCTAAACCCAAGCCCAAATTCCTTTCCAGAGAACCTTGTAAATGGCCGAGTGGAGAGAGAGTGCGGTGCTCCCCGAACGGACGGAGAAATCGAGGAAGAAACAGAAGAGGTGGAAATGGAAGGGAACAACTTCGTCGGCGGCGGTGGCGGCGGCAGTGGAGGACCAGGCGGAGGAGGAGGAGGAGGAGAGGACTTCGCCGTCGGATGCATCCTGTCGATCAAAACCACTCTCGGCGACGAATTCGACGGCCAAGTCATCACCTTTGATCCGCTCTCTAACATGCTCGTCCTTCATATCCTTGCTTAAACCCCAGAATCTAATTGCCCGCACATTTCTACGTAGTGATTTATATGCACTTATCTCCACACATATAAGTTTACGCATACAATTTGTTACTTATTGTCCACTGATATATTCTTGCTTGAACCCTAGAATTAAGTTGTCTACTCCCACTACTAATATATGTGGTGCATTTTCGATTTGACTTCTTTAACTGTGTATGTGTTTGGCACAAGAGGGCACCAAACCGGTATCTGGTCCGAAGCGGAACATAAGGCTATTGAAGGCCAATTATATAAAGGAGTTTGCATATTTGGGCCAAGCCGAAGACCCTCTTGATATCAAGAGGTGTTACCTCGATCTCAATGCCCTCCAAGCTCGAGAAGAGTCTGCCATTAGGTACCTGGGATCTGCCTATAAACGATTGCAATTTCAAATTTTGTATTTGTCTAATTTTTTATTCTACAATCATTTTCTTCTTAGTGTTGCTGATATATGTTGAGTTGCAGGCAGGCGGAGATAGAAGCTGAGAGGATTGGCGTGGGTGTTACGGCAGAGGCACAGAATATTTTTGATGCATTGTCAAAGACGTAATTCCCTCTGCCCTTAATGATTGAAAAGAATGTGATATTGCCTGATATTAGTAAATGTGCCTCTATTTGCCTCAGTGATCTTTGTTTTTCTTCTGTTTCCTGAAATTGTGTGTCTATGTCTTTAGTCATATGCAATAGTTATTCTCTGTAAAGCAGTGTTTCTGTCATTGAAAATGTACTAAGGGAGCCAAGGATTGAACCCGAAGTGGCATCATTGTGGATGATTAGCAAAGGATTGAATCTTAAGATTGACAAAGACCCCATTCCTACACTGAGAAATTTGAAACCAACACTCCACAAAAAGTAGGAGCAAGGGGCAGAAAACCCTATGAAATAGCATTGTTATGATTACCTGGTTATTTCATGAATTGTTTCATTCACAAAAACCTCATGATGTTTCTAAATAAAGGACACATTTTCTCTCAAAATTTACAGTCCATCATGTATTCCACAATATGATGTACCATTGTGGATGAATTACGAAGGGTCACCGGGGCAGATTTATGGGGTGGGGGGGGGGGGGTTTCACGTGCTCCCACTGTGTATTCTAGACTTTTTAATTTATTTTGCAGATGGAGTAGTTTTCCTCGTGAGTTTTTACTTTAATATGTAAACTGTTAGAGAATGTTCACATGGGATGAGGAGGCAGGACACTACTTTTTGGATTCTAGGTCTGATCCCCAGCAGACTTGAGTAAATGTTTTATTTATTTTGGAATCTGGAGAGAGCATTCCTAGCAACTATGCAGATCAAGTATTAGTAGAATTCCTATAAGCCTTAATCCTATTATTAGTACAATTTCTATAAGCCTTAATCCTGTCTTTGATACATAAATTTTAACCAGCCACTTATCTTTATATATGATTATATTTTTTGTAAAAGTATTAAATCACTTTATCAGAGAATTTTGTTATATATGTAGAGAAGAATATTAATAAGTATAAAAAGATTTTTTGGAGTAGTTCAATCCAACTTGATTCAAAACATGTAATATTAAGTTCCTACTCTATTATTCAATAATAAATTTTACTACTCTCTGGTTAATGTATTTGGCTGCGGCAATTTCAAGCAAGACTCATTCTCATTCATCTTTAAAACCAAAAACTGACAAATTGCTTGTAGCCTATTGTGAATTTGATGATGAATATTCTCATACCGTATGTGAAGTTGGAGGACAACCATTTTCTACTTCCTTGCATGCATCCTATATAAAATTTTGAGAAAACTGAAGCCATATGGTGCATTATAGTATACTTTTATGGGTATTATGCCTATAAATATCTATTGTACCCTACTCTTATGGGTAATATACCTGTGAATATATATGTGGCTTGTAACTATACACACACACAGAAGATGTTAGATTGCTGTGAGGCTCTCTCCAAAAATTTCTTTTTTTGCATAAGCTGTCTGGCATAAAATAATGAAAGGTATTTCTTTTGAATAGATTGAGTAGATATGTGAACTTTTTGTATTTGTTGAATAAGTATTTTGTTGTATTAAGTTAATATATCATGGAAGGATATTTATTTTTATGTGAAGCAAAGTTCTAAAATTTATAAATTCTGTGAATGATAATTCAAATTATAAGTTGTGCCCCCACCATACAAAATTCCTGTCTGCCCTTTGAAGGGCCTATTTGATTTAAAAAAAAGACCAGAAATATTTTTTCATTTTTTGTTTTTGTTTGTAATTCACTAAACATATTCAATGAACCATGTCTTGTGTATTCTATTTACAGATGATATTTTGTTGGTGGATAAAATAAAGGGTGTGAATACTAAGCTTGAGATATGGAAGGATACTTCAGAATCTAGAGGTTTTAAGTTAAGTAGATTGAAAATCGAATACATGGAATGCAAATTTAGTAAAAACATAAATGTGGATTATATTATAGTAAAATTGGAAGATCAAGTCATTGCAACAAAAGATCAGTTTAGATAGCTTAGATTAATAATGTAAAAAGATGAAGAGATTAATGAGGATGTTATTGACAAACCTATGGCCAGATGATTAAGATGAAAAACTGCATTCGACATTTATGTGGTAGTAAGATATCATTACATAATTCATTACAGTTAAACGGAAATTTTTATAAGAAAGCTATAAGATCAGCTTTGTTGTATCACACAGAATGTTGAATAGCAAAGCATCAACATGTGTAAAATATGATCATAGTAGAGAGGAGAATGTTAAGGTGGATGCGACTATACAAGAAAAAAAAATTAGAATGGCTTATGTTAAAGATAAAATGTGGGAGACACATTTAAGATGGATTTGTCACGAAAGAAGAAGACCAATAGAGACTCTTGTGAAGAGAATGGATGAAATGGAACAAGTATGTAGTAAAAGATGTAAAGGAAGGCCAAGATAAATTTGGGTGGAGACATTTGGGTGTAATGTGAGTTATATGAGCCTTACAAGAGATTAGATATATTTTTTGGTGTCAAACAAATTAATTGTTATATAGAAGTACTTGCACGACGACAAAACACATGAAGTTAGGTAATTTACTTAATTCTTTTCTATAATTTCTATAATTTTGTTTGTATAAATTGTCATGTATCTAGGGTTTAGCCTAGGGTTGGATTGGAAATTGGAAGAATGAAGGGGGAAATTTAGAAGAAGAATAGGGAGAATTAGAAGAGCAGAAAGTGAGGGAGATAAAGATCGAGAGAGATAGAATTTAGAGAAAGGAAATCAGAGTATTCAATTATCAATTCAAAACATAACCGCTCATCCTCAACTGTGGCTTATATATGGCCTATAGCCTCCCACATGCACCCATGTGCAATACAAAAACAACCTAACTGCCTATTAGCTAAGGACAAAGCTTTATACCAAAAAACAAGAAAAGGAAATTGCAATTATTGTGTAATGCATGTAAACTCCTACTATTATATTTACTAATTTATCCTTGGGGTCATGACATAAATGCACATTGTTCTTATGCTTATGTTATTTGTATAAATTTGTTTGGTATCTTGGAAGCTTCAATATTTATATTTTATTTATTGTATAAATTTACAACTTGAATTGACAAAGTTACAATTAAAATTGCACGTAATGTTTTTATATAAATATACCACATGCATTTATTGTATACATTTTTTGTTTATAATTTCATGTGATTTTGGTATATATTTATTGTATAAATTTGTAGAAACGAAAAGGAGCTAATTTTCCCTTGATTAGTGGGAATTATCTCCAATTTTTTGATTGATACCCCAAATCACTTCCTTGATTGATAGAGTATATTGTAGGACTATTATGTATATTCTTCTTTCCTAATTTTTTCTTTCCTATAGTGTTGTATTCTTCCTCTATAAGAAAGATAGGAATCATTGTATTTTAATTCACAATGAAATAGAGAATTTCTTCTCCATACATTTTTAGCTTATATGGTATTAGAACGGGGAAGAAATCATAGTCGTTTACTATGAAACCCTAGGCAACCGTTCATTTAATCACAACTGTTCACTTTGAAACCCTAGGCTGCCGTTGCCCAACACTGGCCATCAGATAACCCTCGACCACTGCCGTTCATCTCCAATAGGGTCCTGCGATTGTTAAAACCCCAGGCTGTTTGCCCCATCGTAGTCCTCAGATGGCCTTCACAAAGCCATTCGACCTTGACCGACCTTTGCGACACTGCCGCTGGCCATCAATGTGACGCTAGACACCCTCTGCGATACTGCTACCGGTGTTGTTTTGTTCTCTATTTGGCCCTTGTCCGACACCACCATGTCTGACACCGCCTCTACAACCACTCCAGCCCATCAACCATAGGCAAATCCTGTTCAGTTCCGAATCTCTCGAGCCTCCTCCGAATCATACCCGGTATAGATTACTACCATTCGTCTTTATTGTACTAATTTTTTGCGTTGGTCCTAATTTGTTCGTATGTACATCTGAGGAGGGGGAAAGATTGATTATTTGATGGGCGCTACGTAGGCTCTTGACAGTGCAAACCTAACTTATGACACTTGGGATGTTGAGTATTCAATGGTGATGAAGTGGCTTGTGAACTCCATGGAGGAAGAGATTAGTTCAAACTATTTGTGTTTCTCTACGGCTAAGGAACTTTGGGATGAGGTCACTACCATGTACTCCAATTTGGGTAATCAATCCCAAATCTACAAACTCAACTTGAAGCTCGGTGAGATTTAGTAAGGCAGCGACACTGTTACCACATATTTCAACTCCTTGAAGCGTATATGGCAGGATCTGGATCTCTTCAACACTTACGAGTGACAAAGCCTTGACGATTGCAAACATTATTAGAAAATGATTGATGCTAATCGGGTTTTTAAATTCCTTGCTGGCCTCAATATTGAGTTTGATGAGGTCCAAGGTAGGATCACTGGAAGAAATCCCGTTCCTTCACTTAGTGAAGCCTTTTTAAAAGTTTGGTTCAAGGAAAGCTAAAGACTTGTCATGCTTGGCAAGAAGAGCAGTGGTGTGAGTGGTTTAATTGAGAATACTGCACTTGTTACTACTGATGCTAATACTCGTGGACGACAACTCCTTGGTCAGCAAAAGGCTAAAAAAAAACCCTGTGTTTGGTGTGACCACTACAAAAACCATGCCATACTCGGGAAACTTGCTAGTTGTTCCATGGAAAGCTAGCCAATTGGAAACCAACGCAGAAACGACCACAATCTACTCTGAATGAAGCTGAAGCTAGATCGTTCAGTAAAGAGCAGATCGATCAACTCTTGAAACTGCTAAAGTCTAATCCGTCACTTGGTGCGCCCAATTGTTTATTGGCCCATTCAAGTAGAAATCCCTTTGCCCTATGTAGTTCCTTTAAATCTGTTCCTTGGATCATTGATTTAGGGGCATCTGATCATATGACTGGTTTATCACATCTATTCAATTTGTACATTCCTTGTCTTGGTAGAGAAAAATTAAGAATAGCCTGCTATAGTCTTTCACCTATTGCAGGTAAAGGTCTCATTAAACTCTTTGATAGTATTAATCTTAAATCAGTACTTCATGTCCTTAAACTTGCCTACAATCTTTTGTCTATTAGTAAACTCTTAAAAGACTTTAATTGTCGTGTTATCTTCTTTGATTCTTACTGTACCTTTTAGAACCAGAACTCGGGGAAGACGATTAGCAGTGGTAGAGAGATAAACATACTCTACTATTTGGATGGGGATGTGTTTAGTGATAAAAAGGCTCTTGGATTGAGTGGTACTGGTTCGATTTCTGTTTCTGATCAAATAATGCAATGACATCTTGGGATAGGCCATCCTAGTTTTCCTTATTTATAGCATTTATTTCCTAAGTTGTTTAAAGGAGTGGATCCTTCTATGTTTCAATGTGAAAGTTGTTATTTGTCTAAAGATCAGCGTGTTAAATTTTTTTCAAAACCCCACTACCCTTCAAAACCATTTTATTTGATTCATAACGATGTTTGAGGACCCTCAAAGATTACCACTTTATCTGGTAAAAGATGGTTTGTAACTTTTATTGATGATCATACTAGACTTTTTGGGTTTATTTACTTGCCAAGAAATTTGACGTGGCTAGAATTTTCAAAGATTTCTTCCACATGATTGAAGCCCAATTTAACACAAAAATTTGTATTCTTTGATCAGATAATAGATCATAATATTTTAATGAATCTTTGGAGGCTTTTTTTGAAAGAAAAAGGAATTCTATATCAATCCACATGTCATGAAACTCCCCAACAAAATAGCATTGCTGAACGTAAAAATAAACATTTACTTGAAGTAGTTAGGGCTTTTATGTTTTCCATGAATGTCCAAAAAATACCTCGGGGAGATGTGGTTTTAATTGGCTCCTATTTCATCAATAGAATGCCAACTCATGTTCTAAAATTTGAAACTCCTTTACATTCTTTAAAAAAGTTTTTCCCGTGTGCTGGTTGGTACTCTGTGCTACCCTTAAAGGTCTTTGGATGCATTTGTTTTGTTTATATTCCACAAATATTTTGTTCCAAATTGGATCTCATAGCTGGAAAGTGTGTTTTTTTGGGGTTATACTCCAAATAAAAAACAATACAAGTGCTTTAACCTTGGGACAAAAAAAACTAACATAAGCATGGATGTGTCTTTCCTCGAGAATCAACCTTATTTTTTCTAAAATTATCTTTAGGGGGAGAATGCTATGGAAGAAGATAATTTTTTGGAACTTCATGTTGAAAAAGATACTTTTTTGAAAATCCATGAACCTCTTCCAATCATGAGTGACACTCCACTCCACTCTGATAAACAATCCAAGGAAACGGATGTTCAAAACAATAAAGAATATGATGTGTTTAGTTCACAGGTGCCTAGTATGATGGAGTTGGAAACAGGGGGAGAATTACCACAATTGGATCAAAGCGATTCGAAACCGGAGCTTCAATTTTATGCTAGAAGGTAAACTTAGAAGAATACTATCAATCCAAATATTCCTCTAGCAACTAAACAGTTGGCATCTTCGAATGATGGTCTTCCTTCTTCTTAGGGTAACTCTAAACTTACTCCTTTGAATTCTTCCTCATTTGATTTGTCTGACCTTGATGTCCCTATTACTACTAGGAAAGGGGTGCGATCTTGTACCAAACACCCTATTGCCAAATACTTGTTGATGGTTTGCCTGAGTTAAGTGTGCTGGAAGCTTAGAAGAAATCAGAGGAGTCAATGATGATGATCGAGTGGCAATTAATGGGCAGGATGTTTACCAAACACCCTATTGCCAAATACTTGTTGATGGTTTGCCTGAGTTAAGTGTGCTGGAAGCTTAGAAGAAATCAGAGGAGTCAATGATGATGATCGAGTGGCAATTAATGGGCAGGATGTTTCTATAATTAACTAAATATACTAGGGGTAGTTTTGACTTTATAGAGTCAGTTATATCTCTAGGTGGGTCCGCCCTATAGTTTATAAATATGAGGGCAAGGGATCAATTGTGATCATCAATCAGAAAACATTTCATTCTCTTGTTCGAGTACAGTGATAAAGAGAGAGAGCTGTGAGAAGAATAATTCTTGGATTCTTTTTGGGGAGAATTGTACTCGAGTTGTATGAGAGGGCGAGTGATTCATTGTACTGATTTTTTTCATTTTTAGTGGATTGTTCTCTCGGTGGAATTGCTAGATGTAGTGCCATTTCCATGGCATGAACCAGGGTAAATATCGGCGTGCAAGACTTGTGGTTTGATCTTCCTTTTCTATTTCAATTCTGTCTTTTTTTTTTTACTTTCTGATTTGTGTATGTATTGTGGTTGATTCGGTGAGTAATTGAGTGAGTTATTGGGTAGTGACAATGCTCCAGTTTTAACACTTGTCATACCATAAATTCTCCAATCACCATAAATCTTTCCTTTTTAATATTTCTAACTTGCATGTTCCAAGAACTATTTAGGATGCCCTAGGTGATTTGGATTGGAAGTTAGCGATAAAGAAGGTGATGAATTGTTTTGAAAAGAATGGGACTTGAGAGATTGTGGAGCTATCGAGAGGAAAAACCATTGCAGGTTGTAAGTGGGTCTTCATTGTAAAATGTAAGACAGATGGAAACATAGAACGGTACAAGGCAAGACTTGTTGTCAAGGGATTCACCCAAACTTACAGCATGGACTATCAAGAGACCTTCGCTCTGGTGGCAAAGATAAACTCTATTTGAATACTCCTCTCCCTAGCAGTGAATTTCAATTGGCCTCTACACCACCTGGATGTAAAGAATGCCTTCTTGAATGGCAATTTGGAGGAAGAAGTGTTCATGGATCTCACACTTGGATTTGAGAAGAACCTTGGTATCAACAAGGGGTGTAGATTAAAAAAATCTTTGTATGGTTTGAAATAGTCACCAAGAGCATGCTTTGAAAGGTTTGGGAAGGTGGTGAAGAGGTATGGTTATATTCAGAGCTAAGCTGACTACACAATGTTTTTCAAGCACTCTAGAGACGGTAAAAGGGCTTTATTGGTTGTATATGTGGATGATATAATAACGATTGGTGATGACAGAGCAAAGATTGGATAGCTTAAGAGAAAGCTAGCACATGAGTTTGAGATCAAGGATTTGGGACCCCTAAAGTACTTCATTGGGATGGAATTTGCAAGATCTAAGGAGGAAATCTTTGTCATCCAACGTAAGTATGTCTTGGATTTACTCAGTGAAATAGGAATGCTTGGGTGCAAGATAGTTGAAACTCCCATTGAACCTAACTTAAAGGTGCAACCTGCTGCAGCCAAAGATGTGGTAGATAGAGAGAAATACCAAAGACTTAGGTAGACTCATCTATCTAGTCCACACTAAACTCATCTATCTGTTCCACACTCGACTTGATATAACTTTTGCAGTGAGTGTAGTAAGTCAATTTATGCACTCTCTAGGTTCATAGCACTTTGAAGTTGCCTATAGAATCCTAAGGTGTTGTGTACCTTGGCGAGAACTACTGTAATAAGAAACATATGGTTGTAATAAGTTTAATTAGTGGAACATTTGAATTTGAATGCAGGAGTGGCAATCATTTTATTGGCGCCAACTTCTCGGGGAGGACGAGTATAAAAGCTCGATCTCAATTCATTTGAGAGGCATCGAATACAATTTGAATTGCCTTTTCTCTCAATTTCCCTCTATAATTCTCCCTCTCTCCTTCTCAATCATTCTCCTTCAATTCTCTAATTTCCCCTCCCCTCTTCTTCAATTCCCACCTAATTCTCTTCTAAATAGAGGAGAGTTACTTCTGTCGGATCAATGATTTGACAAATTGGTATCAGACTAGTGCTTTTGGCCAATGATTCAAACAATTCTAAAAGCAATGGCGGACGACACACGTATGAAGTAGATGGAATTGGAGCTGTAGCAGGTGATGACCATGGTGATGGAGATGCAGACGTGAGTGGGATCCATGGAGGAAGCAATTGGAGTGGCGATTGATAAGAAACTTGGGGGATGGCAGATCGTTTTGGTGGTTGACTAGATGAAAGGGGTAAGTCCTATCAACTTTGACTTCAATAAGATGGAAGTCACGTTGGAAAAAGAAGGAAGGAGGGTCACTCTCCAAGGGAATGTGGAGATGGGGGCCTGCAGGTTGATTAAAGGGAAACAGTTGCATAAGTTGCTCAAATACAAACTCTCCCAAGTGGCTCAATTATTCTTGATTAAGGGAGGAGATGGAGAAGGAAGAAGAACAGGGAGGGCAGTGTATGATGGCAGCCAACAATCAGATAACACCCCCATGTACATGAAATGATTTCCTTAGATACACTATTGATTGAATTTCAGGACTTATTTGCAGAACTTAGGGACCTTCCTCCTAAAAGGCCATTTGACCATTCCATTCTCTTACAATCCAATGCAAAACTAGTTAACATACGATCCTATAGGTACCCCCCAAAACTCAAAACCGAGATTGAAAAATTGGTGAAAGATATGTTGGACCATTCTATAATTTGTCCTAACAAAAGCCCATTTGCCTCCCTTGTCCTTTTGGTAAAAAAGAAGGATGGAACCTGGCATTTTTGTATTAACTACTGCCAGTTAAAAAACATAACAGTTAAAGATAAATTCCCTGTTCCAATTATTAAAGACCTATTGGATGAACTAAGCCATGTCTCAGTATTTTCCAAACTTGGCCTAAGATTCGGATATCACCAAATTTGGATGAACTCAATTGACATTCCTAAAACTGCTTTTAGAACTCACCATGGGCATTATGAGTTTACAGTAATGCCATTTGGATTAACCAATGCACTAACCAACCTTTCAGGCCCTAATGAACCACATCTTTGAGCCCTATCTTAGAAAATTTGTGTTGGTATTCTTTGATGATATTTTGATCTACAACACTACCTTTTCTCAGCACCTAGAACACCTTAGGACTGCATTCCAAGTCCTTAGATTCAATCGGTTGTGTATCAAAAAGTCCAAATGTGCCTTTGCTCAGAAATAGGTGGAGTATTTGGGGTATGTGATTTCTAGTGCTGGAGTTACCACGAACCCTAAGAAGATATCATCTATGGTTGCTTGGTCTAGACCGGTTAATGTCAGGTCTTTAAGAGGGTTTTTGGGGTTGACGGGCTATTACAGGCGATTCGTGAAAAACTATGGGGTGATTAGCAAACCCATGATTGAATTATTAAAGAAGGATGGCTTCAAGTGGGATGAAAAGGTAGAGGCTGCATTTGGTGAGTTAAAACAGGCCATGAGTGAAGTTCCCATCCTGGGAATTCTTGATTTTAATAGGCCATTTACCTTGGAGGCAGATGCTAGTGGGACAGGAGTGGGATCTGTTTTGACTCAAGATGGCCGACCCTTGGCTTTCATGAGTCAGGCCTTGGCTCCAAGGCACCAAGGGCTTAGCACACATGACAAGGAGCTATTGGCTGTACTCATGGTAGTGGATAAATGGAGACACTACTTAGAAGGGGGGAAATTCACAATC